>CAXKWD010000008.1:83400936-84600936 GCA_964059195.1 Ectobius pallidus
ACCACTGAGACGGCTGTAAGCAATAAAATGAAAATGGAATAAAAAAACAAAAGCATGGGAAAAAATGAAAAATGATTGAAAATATGACCATAATATGAAAAATGACGGAAAAATGACAAAAAATACTGAAAAAGCTAAAATATGACATTATATGACCAATGAAAATTGCATAATTCTAATCACATTAGATGATATCATGTTTAAATTATATTTGCTATGGTAACATCACAAAGGAAAAAAATATGACATGTCATAAACATCCGGGCCCTAATAATAACTAATACTAGTAAAAAATGACTATTTTGATTAAAAACGGCCCGAGAGACTCAATTTCAAAAGTAAACATTAATTTATATTAATCAGCCGAACATTCTACAATGTTAGCCTTTTTCATAAAACTTAATTCTTCAACTGATGCCTTTTTTCATCTAGTTTTCTTCATGGTATTTTTATTGTATTGTTTTAATTGCAAACTTCTAATTGAAACAAAAGCTGTATGTAAGATAATGGTTTAGCTGTGATTATGAAAGCTGATTAATAAATAGAGTTAGTTTAATTTTTCAGGGGCAATTGAGTTATGAGAGCTATTTTGCATTTATTATCTTTTGCGCAATAAAATTTCAATCCCTTGTATTGCCTATTTTTCCTTTTTTGATGACTTTTTACGCGCCTAAAATACTGTTTTTAGTGGCTTAAACTTCCGATGCCTACTAATTACCTTTGCTATCCAATTATCTTAAAAGGTGTTTCAAAATAAACTATTACCAGTATATTTAAAGAAGTAAGGTAACTTATGTTTATAACATAAGGAACCCCGTGAAATAACCATTTTAACAGTTCTGTTCTTATTAATTTTCGACTGGCAATTCCATAAACAAGAAATGAATCTAATGAAGTATATAGGCCTATTAAAAACACAGAATAGTTTTAACATTAACATATAGCTGTGTAATCAGTGCCGTAGTTCTGTTTAAGAAACTTCATCAAATTTCGTTAGATTTCAATTATGCAAGGATTTAGGGAACATGCTGTAGGTGAAATAGGTTGCGAAGAGCTTAGTTAAGAGCTGTTCAACTTTGAAGAACAGAAGAGAAGTAATTTGGTTACAGGGTTTCGTTAATTAAACTATTTCTGTTCACGTGTGAAACTCCTGTTTTACAACTCACTTCACCTTCACAATACAACACGCCTTGCAACTTGAATTAAAATCTTCTGATTTCAAACAAATGTTAACTAAGCAATTCCTACAACTTGAACAGTAAAGCTATATACAACGAAAATTATTTGACTAGCGATGATAATTCTGAAGGAAAAGTTGATGAAAGAAATTCGTCTGGAAATCTTGAATTTGTCACAGAAACAATAATAGATTCGAAGAAAAAAAATTGCCTTCGAAAAACACCGAAAACGCGAAAGAAGGTATTTTAAAATACCGGGTTAAGGATATTCAAGATCAGTTCCAAAATTCTCATCAGAATTACTACTACAGGGGCTACTAAAGAAATTACACATCCCCTTCGCCCACAGCTCAGCGGTGAACCTAAGCACGAATCAATTTTCGTTTTCGCCATTGTACCCCCAATTGGCTTTAATTTGTACTATACACGTATGTCTAAAGGGAAACTGTAACTTCACCGTGAGGAAGAATATAGATCGATGTAATTTTTAGTTTCTTTACTTCAAAAGTCACAGTGAGGATTTCAATGCAGATGCAACATATCAGTGATTGGATTGGCTTATAATTTCCCAACAAAAAAAAAGTTGCTAGAAGGCGAAAAAAACAGTTTACCAAACTTCCGGGTTTTATGTAATAAATTTCTTTTTATCTTTATGGTAAACTTTGAACGGTAAGGAAATTAATTCAATTATTATTTCTGTTTTCAGTTTTGAAATGTAAGCTCTCGTAACCGCAACAGCAGAGTCAAAAGAGAAATAATTTTTAGACGATGATCATGATCATGATAATAATAATAAATTATTATAATTATAATAATAAAAATAAATCTTCACAAAAGCGATAATTAATACATTATCACTAGCCTACAAAATATATGTGTAAGATATATTTTCCTTTTCTAGAACAAATTTTGTTCAGCAATAATTTTTCTATGTAAAATGAAAATTATATTTAAAAAAAATGACTCTCATTAAATTATACCTTTCCATAAAAATCTGAAAGACCTGTAAATAATTTTATTTTTGCAGAATTATTGCGTTACAATAAAAAAAATAGATATTTTACGTGCAGATCTACTTTCTGGCATAGGCTATACGTAATACAGAGAAAGTATTGTGATCGTGACAAAAAATCGAAATCGAGATAACACCGGGAAAACACGGTGTCTAGAAACTGAAAGTTCCTGTTCCTGACGATGACATGAGCACGTGTCGAAATGCACCTTCCATGCAACATCTTTATACACTGATTGATCTTGTGATAAGCAGTACTAATATAGCAAGTGATATTTTACACAGTGGAGTGAAAAGCATACGTGTTGGGTGTCTACATTCATTTTAATTATTTTATTGTGACTTAGGCCTTTCAAATTCAGGCCTCTATCGATTAAGTTTAACTAAATGTGAGACTAGGCCTATATATAGACATATATTTTAAGGACGTTTGTGAGTTTTAAACTTTCAAATAAACCACAAGTTGCGACAAGCAATACTAATACAGCAGCTCAAAGTCTACACAGTGAAGTGAGAAGCATAAGTGTTAGTCTACATTAATTTTTAATATCTTTATCGTGACATTTCAGGCATTTCAAGGCGTATTTATAGAAATATATTTTAAATATCTTTTATGAGATTTCAGCTGTAAAATAAATTAGGAGTACTAGAAATTTACTTCCAATATTTTGCTCCTCAGAAGCTTTCAGTGTGTTTGATGGTTTATCTGTATGGGGGTATAAGGGTATAAGGGGGGTATAAGGGGGTATAATTATTTGTTGCGAAATGCAGTATACCTCAGTCATAATGAACTCACCAAAACCAATGAGAGCGACATGGTATTGGCTAATAGGCAAGAGTCTTGGGCTCAAACCTCGTGTCGAACCAAATTAACTTGAGTATTTCATGGTTTCCTCATCCGCAAAGTCAAACGCCTGATTTGTAGGACTTGTTTACTTTTTGTAACTCAACGCCGCTTATCACCGGATATTATAATCGTTTAAACTGAATATCAGAAAAGAAGACATCACTGAACAATAGAAACAGATGCACAAGACTGAATTATTAAAAAAAAAAAAGCTTGTACACGCAAACATTCTAAACACGTGATGTGACCTATATGCAGTTAATGCATGCAAAATAAACTAAGTAGTAGTCGTAGAAGTAGTTCTAGTATTATTAATAAAGAAAATAATAGGCTTTAATCTAGATTGCTATATTTTCTTGAACAAGCATGAATTAAATATATATAAGTTATATATATATATATATAAGTTATATATATATATAAAGCTATTTTACTACATAGTCCAGTAAAACATCTCCACATTATTAAAGTGGACCTAAGTCAAATATTAAAATATTATAATTATATTGCGTAATTGCATTCTCTTTTATGATTTATTTACTTGACCAAGGAAATCTAAATCGGACACTTATTTATTCAATTAACATGCTTGATACTACAAGGTAAATATTACACGAAAAATCCGGCTGAAAGTTAAACATTACTTTTTGAATGGTACATATTCAACTCCTTTCATCAACCTTGAAACCTCAATAACACAATTCTTAACAGGTACCCGTATTTTACGGACTATAAGACGCTCCGGACCATAAGACGCACCTTGAATTCAGGATGAAAATCTAAAGGAAAAGAAATTGAATGAGATTCTAAACGAAAAATGTTAAGGGGAATAATATACTTCACTGTATAAAAAAATTATAACCTCCTTCGGTGGAATCAGCGTAAATCACTTCTAACTGAAAATCTGCGTTGTACGAAAATCTCTCCTGTACAGGTGGCATCGCGTAAATTTTAACTGGACTGATTTATCATGAAAGACGGTAAGTGTAACGGAGTAAAACGGAATAACGGAATGAAACTATTTAAAGGTCATTGTCTTCATTTAAACCAGCCGGCGGAGACAACTCCTTTCGTATAAAAGAAGTCAACGTTTCTTTCTTTTCGCATTGTATACCTGGCTTCCAGCTACCCTCATTTTACGATTGTGACAAGTGCACTAACGTACAGACTGGGCCAAAATTTTATTTGTAACTATCTCATCGACAACACCTTGTTTATATTCTATGGTATTCCAGCAATATTTACCATTAATTTAGTTATTAGTGTACTCCGGATCATTAGACGCACCCAACTTTCAAGGCTCTTTTTTCAAAGTAAAAAAGTGCTTCTTATGGCCCGACAAATTCGGTAAGTATATGTGAGAACGTTTGTGCAACTTATTTTGGATCCTTTATTAAGCTCTCGGAGCTAATACGTTTGCTCAGATCTCACTTATCACTGCCGCTGAGATCACTTCTCTTGCAGTATGGGAATTCGGGTATATCCGAAGGCAACGTTTTAGTCAACTTTCCTCTAAACTTCCGTTAAATGAAACCGTGCCGTTAAAGGACGTTTTAAACAGCAGTCAAGTAGTATTAGGCAGGCATGTATGCACGTTTGGTGTAATGTACCATGGATGCTGCGGTGAAATCGGAATATGTTGAAACTGAAGTTAAAATCAAAGAAGAAACTTCTTCTGTCAGCTACTTATCTACAGAAATAGAAGACAAAGGTGTGGTTATATCGCAAAAAGTTGAGGCAATAGATTTCCCCTTTGATTCATTAGAGACACACAACGTTAAAAAGGAGTATAATCATGAGGTTTTACTTCCAACGGAAGAATTTGAGGTTGATACCGAAACTGTGTGTACAGTAGAGGAAGAGGATTACTGTGATGAAATAAATAACACAGGAAACGAACACGGTAAACTTATTCAAACTGGAAATAAGTCATTTTTATGTATCGTTTGCAGTAGAGAATTTAATCGCAAAAGTTCCTTAAGAATTCATATGTTTCAACACACCGGAGAGAAGCCTTTTTCATGTCACGCCTGCAGCAGAAAATTCTCTGATAAACGTAATCTGAGGCAGCATCAGGTCATTCATACAGGGAAGAAGTCGTTCTCATGTGATATCTGTTTGAAATCATTTTCTCGAGGAACACACTTAAGATCTCATCGTATTATTCACACTGGAAAGAAAGCGTTTTCATGTGATGTATGTAAAAAAAGATTTACCCTAAGTTGCTCTTTGAGGAGGCATGAGCGTATTCATAAGGAAGAAAGGAGATTTTCATGTGAAGATTGTACCAAAACATTTGTTCAAAGGGGTGGTCTGAAGAGACATATTATCCGTATTCATACCTGATGGAAAGTAGTAGTACAGTTAATTTTTTTTTTACCTGACCCTGCTCAGAGAAATGTGCAGTAGTATTGATTATATCAAAATATTGTCTTTTGAAGGGGTGGTGATTCATTTGTATGCCAGTCACATCATGCTGACTAAGGTACACAGCTACAGCTGTCATGACTGGCGGGAGGGGAAGATGACTTGTCTCTCTGAATTCAACTCCCACCTCTAAGTTCCCTTCCCCTGACACGTGTGTCTGTCGTGTCAGGGGAAAAAAACTGTTGTAGTAAATTATTTATTTTGCATCAGTTAAGGTATTGGTACCGAAACTGGTATTATTGCTGATTAGCTTCTGAAGTGTTTCAGCGCTTTCTTTTTAGTGCAAATTCCTGAGTAGTCCAATTTAGAAGAATTTTATTGGTGACTGGGATAATATTGTTATACTGGGCAGTCCTCATTGTTAGATTGTTTATCATTGTTAATGTTTATCCCAAGCTTTTTATGACATCAAAAAGAGCAACATTATGGTCATGTTTTCAGAATGATTTAGCTTTCCATATTTTTAAACTTCTGTTATTGTTGTCTGATTGTAATTTTTTATTCTAATTATATTGGTTAAATAAAATGTTTCCACTGAATTTTTAAATCATGCATACTAAAAACCTATCTACATGCAAATCCATTTATTGAAAGATAAAACAAATGCTTACTATGACACCAGTAGAAACTGTTAACTGTCTATGTACCAATTCACCAATATACAAATACTATTAGACATCAACAATGATATCTATGGAGAGAAAAAAGATCTTTTCCGCCCTTTTTACACATTGAACACAATCTTTGTTGCATTAAAAATTGTCTGTTGTGTACCAACAGCTAGCGCAAAGTTTGACACAGAATTATAAATATGATTTTTAAAGAAGTATGCGGTAAGAATATTCAACAATGCTGTACAAATTAAAACAATGCAAACTATTAAAAAATAACAATAATTACGATACAAAATTAAAATTATCAGCTTCTGACCCTGTATGTGTGGTTCCTGAAAATGGCAACAGACTATATTTTAATGATGCATGATGGGAATTATGTAAACAAGGTATACAGCATACAATTTACTCTAATACTATCCATGTAGGGCTCGTATAATGTTGTAATTTTTAACAAAATATATTATCCTCTTCATTTCCTAGCGTATTTAAATAATTTAAAAAAAGTGTGCATGGAACGCCACATGACATATTTTTTATTATTGGATTTTTTAATTTTGCATTATTGGACTTTTTAATATTAGGTTTTTGGACTTTTTAAATTTTGGATTTTTTAATTTTGGATCTTTAAATTTTTCGATCTTTGATTTTTTATCTTTTTTTTATTTTGTTTTTTTTTTTAATTTTGGATTTAATTTTTAATTTTTAGATTTTTAATTTTTTGTACTTTTTAAAAATTTTGAATATTTTTATTTTTTATATTTTGGATCTTTTAATTTTTTTAATTTTGGATTTTTAAATGTAGATTTTTTAAATTTTGGATCTTTGAATTTTTTTTTTTTGGGATTTTTAAATTTTGGATTATTGATTTTTTAATTTGGTTTTTTAGATTTTTTAAATTTTGGATTTTCGATTATTTAATTTTTTTATTTTTTAATTTTTAATTTTTTAATTTTTTAATTTAGGAATTTTGGTTTTTTAAATTTTGATTCTTTGAATTTTTTATTTTTTGGATTTTTAAATTTTGCATTATTGATTTTTTAATTTTGGTTTTTTAGATTTTTTAAATTTTGGATTTTCGATTATTTAATTTTTTAAATTTTTAATTTTTGATTTTTTAATTTTTTAATTTAGGATTTTTGGTTTTTTAAATTTTTTATTTTTTGGATTCCCACGTCATAATCACAAGGTACTGCCTACAGTGGAGAGACAAATAATTTTCCCACAAATATTCATACACTACCATTGCTAGAGTAGAATATAATATTTTATTATCACATACATTTATAATGAGAGCATAAGCTCATAAACAGGTGACTCATCAACAGAAAAGAACTTATTTATATGTACATACACCATGAAAATTACAAAAATTAAGAGAATACACATATAAACTTAAACTACTGTACTATGGAAAGACACCATTTTCACACATGTTTCAATACTAGTATTAAATTAAGAAACTGTCTCTGCAGTGAGTAGGTCAACTTCCTATCAGCTAAATGTGAGGCCAGTATGTTAGTCTCATATGATAGTGCATAAAAATATAAATAGGAGGTTCTGTTAGTGTTAGAGGATGAGTCAACCCAGCGCTGAATGTTGTTATTCGCTAGGTACAGTGACACTTGTAAAGAGACTTTCCTAACACACTGTGCTATACCACAAAGAGAAGGTAGTTTCCCAAATAATTATGCACTAGCACTAGCACTAGCACTTCTGTAGAATGGAGAGAAACAGTTTTCCATGTATGTACACCCTAATACTAAAAAAATATTGCTGCTTAGATTCTATGTCATGTTTGAGAAAGTTTGATTGCAGTTGTACGCAACATACACCGAAGAGAATATAAACTTTCCATTCCATTGATATACAAGGGCCGTCTACAAAATACGTTTCCTGGAGCTGTTTACAGAAACAAAACACAATTTCGTGGAAATATTTATTGGAACAGATAAGTATTGTGAGTATTCAGCTATTTTTCAACATATTCGCCACCGAAATTGAGACATTTGTCATACCGTGGGACCAACTTTTGAACACTTGTCGCAGAAGTTTGCAGCCTGGGATTTGAACCACTGAGTGACAATCATCTCCACTTCTCTGTCATTTATTGATATATAGGAAAAGATAGAAATCACTGGGAGAGAGGTCCGGACTACAGGAGCCTATCCGAACTTTCGCAGGAGACATGAAGGGAGGCAGTGGCGGACGCAGAGGGGGGGATTGGGGGGATAGATCCCCCCCCCGAAATTTGAAAAACGGCTATATATGCACTCTAAGTGGTCAGTTTTATAAACTGGTAATTATGTATGTAAGTCTTTCTACCTATTCAAATCCCCCCCCCGAAAAAAAATTCTGCGTCCGCTACTGAAGGGAGGTGTTGAAGCCTCCACCCTACAACTCGGACCGCGCACCCAGAGATTTTTTATCTTTTCCTACCCCTCAAGAATTGACAGTGAATGTGAGCCGGTATGAGAAATTATATTGTACGAGCAGGCTCATCCCGGCAATTTAGATTCACTCTCGAACGAAAGATTACGTCAGAAAAGGTGTACGAGGTCCCTTTATCGGGCTTGCATGGCTGACAGACAATTTCCATCTAGCACATGCGGGCATAATCCTTTCGATCACGTCAGGACCAGTTGGGATGGCTCTCTGGAAAGATGTGCGTTCTTCTGCTCCGCTGCATTTAGGTCTTTAACGGAATTTAAGAAGTATTTTGAAGCAATATTAGAAAGTGTGTGTGTGCTGACGGGGGTACAGAAGCAATGTAAGTGATTTGTTTGGCCGGATGGTAAGACATTCTTCTGAAAATGCGTGCTTAAGAAATAGCCTACGTTATATCCAAGCCGCCATATTTGAAATGTAGAATTTTCCGTGAATTAATTTTGGAATCGTAAATGTCATAAGCTTGCTCGTCTGCCTGTAATTTGATTTTATTGTGTTAAAGTGATCGAACATTCATATTAGATATAATTATTTGGAGCAGCCGCGCTTCATATTTGAATTTAGTGGAATATTCCTGTCAACCCGATTCTCCTCACTGCTTGGGAATTTAGTAACGAAGGCTTCCCAATAGTGAGTATTGTGTGATAGGCTATCAGAATATTCTTCAGTATGTATTTAGGTGATCACCGGTATGGTGGATGGATGGAATGCAGAATTTGGGTGAGTGTTCATTAATAATATTTGTAGCTAGAGCAATATTGTTCCCCATTCCTTTCGTCGCCTTTCTTCCTTCTTTATATTACCTCTTTTATCGGCGTCTTCTCTTCTTCTCTTTCTTCACTGGACATTCCTAGAAGCTACTACACCGCAGAGGCTAATTATGTCCGAAAAGGAGGAACAATCACAAGAAAGTAAGCTACAATAAATACTCTGCTACCTACGCTTACTAAAACAAATGTATTCATTTAAAACAACATTTACATACTAGGCTGGGCCAAAACCAATAACAAATTGAAGCACATCCACTCTTTTCCTTTCATATACTCTAGACATCTATTAATAATAATTATTAATGTACACTCACACCAATTCTGCATTCCATCCATCCATCATACCGGTGATCACCTAAATACATACTGTTTGCCATGTGTAAATGCGACGTTCCCATTTTCTGTACATATACAGGCATGTAAAGCTACTCCTGCGGGACAAAATTCCAGCACACCGGATACTTTTACAGACCTAAGTACTAGGACACAGTTTAACTAACAAACTAACCTGGCATTCAGTATAAAATTCAGAGAACACCATAGAACACTTTCCTTACTATGATCAGCTCGGTATTTTAACCATTGGATCTGGATTATCCGGTGACAAAGAAATACTGCAGAATTGAATTTGAACGCTTTAATCAAAATATTAAGGCATTAGGCCTGTAGTAGGCCTATGTGTCATTGGGTGTAGCATGTGTGCCCGGATTTTTTATTGCCAAACAAGCGGTAGCCTATTTATTTAAGAGATAGTCTACCTTGTAGCATTTACTGTAATTGCAAGCGAGTAGCAGTTAGAGCAATGTAACTTTTCAGACTAGCACTGCCTTTAATCCGTGATTTACAGCTCGCTCTGCGTTGCAATAAACCAGGTTAATTGCATTTGCATTGTAAATTACTGCACTGGAGGCCCTTAATCTATAGACTCCTTCGTAGTCACTTAAGATTTCAACATTCTTATGTGTACAGGTAAATTTGCAACCTGATTCCATATTTAAATACATACCGGTATTTGTTAAAAAAAATACATCTTTTTATTGCAACTCATGTGGCCATAGTGAATTATTTCTATTAGATTGGAAATGTATGTTGGCCTTCGGCAAATCCATTTTGTTAAGGTCAATACCGTGAATGAAGCTGAATTCGTAATATATATATATTTTACGAAAAATATAATTCTTGCCCTACAAAAATATTTTCTGAACCGTCATCGTCAGAAATACAGTGAACGCCGCTTAATGTAATCGTGGATAATGTTATCAATCGGGTAACATTATCACTTTTATGAAGTCTGGTACGGATTAATACTGATACATTGAAAAAATAATCTTTATTGTGATCAAAGATTCGGTTTATGTTATCATGTTTTCCTTTTTGCGGCTTTATTTCCAAGTACTGTACGACATTCCAAATTTTGTTTCTTAGGGTTTTGTTTCTAACTCAACTGTATAGTTTTATATTCTGGAAGTAACGGTAGGCCTACTCTTCCCAGCTCACAGGATGACCAGTTCGAGGGGGTGTTCCCTAACTTTCCCTTTTAAGCGATATGTTTCACCTCACAGTTAAGCTGAAGCTTTTGATTTATGAAGATAACAGTGTTGACATGCAGTGATGGCTAGTGTAAAATGAAAAGACTTGAATAGACAGGCGTTAGATGTTTTGCTACGCGGTGTTACAGTATAGACTTCCAAAAACACTTGTAACTCGTAACTGAGTATGGAGTATTGGTTAATGGACTCCTAAAGGAAAGTAAAAACAATTTAAAACTTTGTTACTGGTTGAAAACATAGTTGCTTGCAGTCTATTACTCTATTAGCTTATGAGTGGTTCAATGATTCACAGTTACGTATTATTTTATGAATAACTATTTTTAATTCTGTTTTGTAGTGTATTATCTTGCATATGTATAAATAACCTTCATGTAATTCCTTCGGCTATTGTTATCCCGAAGTGATCACAATAAGCGGCGTGCACTGTATAGGCCTATAGCCCGATGTAATTTTTAGTTACCTGACCTAAAAAGCACCAGTTTGCGGATTTCATATAGATGCGCCACATCGGTAATTCAATTGACTTATAATTACCCAACAATCATTTCCCTATAGCTCGATTTTTTATTTTATTTTTTATTTTTACAAAACGTCGGGTTTGCAATGCGTTATGCAATAATCATTTATTTATTTCCGTACGTTAAACTCTGAATGTAATAAAAATAAGGGATCTTGTAGTGCTTGTTCAATATAAATGTAGTCTATTAATTTTATGATTGTGGTCGCTGGTGACCCTAGCTGTTAAAAAGCGACCTTAAATAAATCAATTAAAATAAAAGACTTATCATTTCTTTCTGTTTTCAGTTTTGAAATATAAGCTCGTGTAATCGAGATAAGCAGAGTTCAAAGATTACTATAGATTTTTAAAAATTATAATGATATTAATAAAGAATCCTACACTCAAGTGAGAATTATTAGATTATTATTAACCGATCACATAATTTTTAAAACAATATAAGGTACATGTTCCTTTTCGAGAACTGTATATAGGCTGTAAAAAAATTATTTAAGCATACATTTTTCTATATAAAATAAAAATTATAATAAAATATCGTCTTTCAAAATTAACCTTTCCTGTAAACTTCTGCAGTTAGCTATTTTATTTTTGCAGTTATGCCATTATAGTATAATAAAGGCTTATAATAATTTAATTGCAGCCATTTGTCTTTTGACTCCAATGTTGTGACTTTACAATCCTACCGCCGAAAACTTTGAACAGAAACAAATGAATTAAGTGCATTATATTAAAATTACATATTTTATTTACTTATATTTGCGTAGAAGACCTAATTTCTGGAACAAACCATGGCCGGGCAGTACTACAGTATCGCTTTGTGTTCGCTTAGATCTCGCTTGATGGGGTTTGCTGCAACATTCGCTTTGCGCCTTTTGCTTTATTCCCGTTTGCTTTGGCCTTTGGTTCACTTTTACAGCAGATCGCACGGTATTACTGTATATTAGTCACTGCCGCTGAGATCACCGCTCCTGTTGTTTGGGATATAAAACGGATTATTTATTTCAGATTTGGTGTTTCATTAGTGTCAAGTGAAAGCGTAAAAACGAGAGTTAAACGACGTTTTAGATGACAGGAAAATAGTATAAGGCTATGTACATTTGACGTAATATATCATGGATGCTGGAGTGAAATCGGAATATGTAGAAACTGAAGTTAAAATTAAAGAAGAGACTTCTCCCCTCAGCTATTCATCTAGAGGGACGGAACACAAAGATGAAGCAGTAGAGTTACCTATTCACTTTTTAGAGACACAAAACATTAAAACAGAGTATAATCAAGAGAGTTCACTTTCAACTGAAGAGTATGATGTTTCTATTGCACCCGAAACCGTGCTTACAGTAGAGGAACAGGATTATTTTCATGGAGTATCCGACACGGGAAACGATCATGGGAAGTTTTTTGAAAGTGGAAATAAACCATTCGTGTGTACAGTTTGCAGCAGAGAATTTAGCCGTAAAAGTGGCCTAAGTATTCATATGCTCTTACATACAGGAGAGAAACCATTTTCATGTCACGTTTGCAGCAGAAAATTCTCCGATAAAAGTAATCTTAGGAAGCATCAGGTCATCCATACAGGAGAGAAATCGTTCTCATGCGATATCTGTAAGAAATCATTTTCTCGAAAAACGCGCCTAAGATCTCATCGCATTATTCACACTGGAGAGAAACCTTTCTCATGCGATGTTTGTACAAAAGCATTTACCCTAAGCTGCTCGTTGAAAAGGCATCAGCTTATTCATAAGGGAGAAAGGAAATTTTCCTGTGATGACTGTCCCAAAGCATTTGTTCAAAGAGGAGATCTAATGAAACACATTAAGCGTATTCATACCCGAAAGAAACTAGGGAACTAAAACACGTATTATTGTTGACCAGCCTGTGGAGTATTTCAGGTATTTTTTTATAGTGCAAAATTCCTGTGTAATTTGCAATTTTAATGGTGGCCAGGAAGATGTTATAGCATTGTCATGCTGAAAATCATCATGGATTTTTATGGCATCTAAAGCTGTAAAATTACAACAGCAAGCACATGTTATAAACATGATTAGCATGATTTGAACTTGCCCAGTATTTAAAGCTTGCATTCATTGAATATTTTATTTTGTCTAATCTATTTTGTTGTACAAATGTGTTTCAGCACTAAACAAACATTTAAGTCACACATTATGATATTTCTATCTACCGGTACGTAACTACAAATCAATTTATCGAAAGACAAAAATAAAATTATTATTACTACATCAGTAAAAATCTTAACTGCCACTGTACCAATTCACCAATATACTGTTCTTGTGACTGATAATAATTGAGGAGCGTTTTTTCAAAACATAGATAGATGCTATCACCATAGTTTTTCAGAAATTGTGTTTTTTATTTTACACCTAGAACCAAAATCTATTCCACACCTTTCACTTATAGAAACATCTGTCAAAGCAATAACTAATTTAGGGGTACCAACACAATATACAATTAATTTAATAATTTGGTGTTATTTAGTTGCAAATTATGTTAGTTTTTACAAAACTCGATAAATGCTCATTATGGTACCAAGTTTTTGTATTATCTTCTACATTTTCTGTGATTATTTTCTTACATTAAATACAAAATTTACTTTATTTAACATGCAAAACTTAGTATAGCATGGCATTTTGAGCAAACCATAGCGTATTAAAAAATAACAATTCAATTTCGTTTATATATATATATATACAAACCAGTATGTTGTTTTATTATTTAAAAAGTATTAAATTAATGCAGTAAGTTGGTTCTTATAGTTTCACCTAAAAAAACATGTATGTCATGAACCCTTGTTATTTGGAGGATGTCTTCGTAGAATTCCTTTGAATCTGCTGGCATTTCAAAATATTTTAGAAGACTGGAGACATCTTTTTTCTTTTCGTTGCTAACCATGTTCTTTTTTTGCAACACTGGGGCTTCTATCATGACTCTGCTGATATAATGTTTCTTCTTGAGCACTTCTACTACTATGTTGTCCCCAAAGTATGTATTGCTTACCGATACAGTGACTCTCTTCTTAGATTTTTCATAACATATGGTACGTTGGTTAGTTATTTTGAAGGGCAGCACTGTTCCGTGTTCCTTTAACATATTGTGGTACTGTTTAGGAGACAGAACATTTTCCTTTTTCCGGTAGCATTTTTCCATCCTGCGAAACACTCTGTCTGGAGCCATGTAACTATGTCCTCGTACTGGGAAGTAGTGAACAATCTTTGTTCTAAAAAGGTAATAAGAGTGGCAATCATAACACTGTTTTTATTTTGACTGGCACACGAATCTGAGAATAAATGAATAATCTTCGGACTCTCCTTCTGTTGCTTCTTTTCCAGTTCAGAAAGAAAATTCTGCAGCGCTGAAGCAACTCTAGAAGATTCCGTTTCTAACCATGTGTAGAAATGAATGTCTTCTTTTCTCTGCTCTTGTGCGTGTATCATGATACACAGGTTGTACAGTCAAACCTGTCTGGCATAAAAGACTTCACTTACACTTAACTTGGGTATTGGTTGATTCTGTTGCATATCCATGCATACCTTGATTACATCTGGATTGTCTTGCTTCATCAGAGAATAGAATCGTTTCGCACGTAGTTTGTGAAGTCTATAGTTAGTTCGCAGGGTGTACTTCTTTTCAAGATCCATATTTTCTGCTCTGATTTTCAAAAGCATAATCTTGCACATAGAGCAGGTATCAGTGTGTGGAGTCTTGAATGACAAATTAAAAAGATGGTAGAAAATGTGTTTATATTTGGAAAGGGAACACATAGTAAGCCCATTTGACCTTCTTTTGTAAAAAAACTCTTCCCCATCTTATTTATTGAAAGGCTTGATGGCAAATATACCCTCTTCTGGATTTTCCTCTTGTATAGTGACTTTCTCTGCATTTATAAGATGAAATATCATTCTTAACAGCAAGGGTAAGTTCCTTATCTTTCTCGCTTGTTCTGTCACCACCTCTCTTGTTATCAGGTGCACTTCCTGTTGCGTGAAATTTTGTTGCCAGACGGGCTAGTCTATCCTTGGACAGTCCACATATTCCTTGAAAGGTTGCAGCACACACGGGGATTATTTCACCGTTTTTCTTTCGCACACTGTAGCCTATTTTAGTGAAACTGTTTGTTTGCGTTTTGCTGTTTCAGGTTTTACTATTCTACGTTTCGGCGATGAAATGTTCATGTAATGCAATAAAAATTTATTTTGGTTGACTTGGTTCAGAGATGTTACTCTGTGGTGAAATGTAGTAATATCCTCATAAGTTAAGTTTGCAGCTCTGCGCTCCTTCTTTCCTTTAGCATTTTTATTTACTGGCATTTCTTGAAGCCCATGTGAGCAAATAATGACAGGATCTTTATTCTTCATACTAACCTCTTTCTTTTGCTTCTTTCTCTTTATTCTAGATTTTCGACCACCACACTGTTCTGTAACTTGTATATCATTTTCTGATTCAGATATGTTCTATTATTTTATTTATAACTAGATTTAAAAACACTAGAAGATTTACTTTTACGTCAGTTCAAAAGAAGGCTACAATGAATTAATCTGCCTTACACCTGGTCAACAATGAACTAAACTGTTTTTATAGCTAATGTTAATGGCATTAACTTGGGGAGAGCACTTGCGTAGTATAAAAACAACTTATTCATGCTGCAACTATCGCATTTGATTTATCTAAATAAAATCATCTATCGAGTTTTGAAAAACCTCTCATGTTTGACATCATCTACATCTTGCATGAATCGACTTATGAGAAATCTGATTTCATAGATGGATGGAGGCGGTCAGAGTTGTACCGATTTTGTGTGTAACTCATTTTGTAAAAATTTTGCATCTATCGACTTTTGAAAAAACGCTCCTCAATTGTCTCCACTTTGAAACTTGTGTACTTTATAATCATTTATTTGAAGAATTGTGATGTTAATTAATTTACTCTAAAATCTTCTGCATGTGCAGGTCAATATTATGATTTTATATACAGTGCGTTAGAATAATCCCTTTAAAGTGAGCAGGTCAACTAGCTGACAGCAACCCTCTTAAGAATGTTGGTACCATAAACACGTCACCTTCACTGCTTTCTTCTCAGTGCGAGCTTGGGTTTTTGTGCAAAAAGACGTTTATTAGAGCAGTGCTGCCACCCGCATCTCTCTTTCAGCTGGTAGCAAGTTCATCTGCTCACTGTAAAGGGACTGTTCTAACGCACTGTATATAACTTACTGTCATATTTATTTCATTTATAATTATGTCTATAGAGAGAAAGACCTTTTCCTTTTTATGTATGTTATATATATATATATAATGCATTGAATAATTAGTCTTTGTTCCAAACATTGTCTTAATCAAATATTGCAAGCGCCCTTGTAACATTTTATCATAGTTCCTTCTTATGATAAACTAAGTATCTCTGCTTTGAAACTAACAGTCTTTAAGGATTTTAAATTATTTTTTATTATGGAATGTCTTATTTCAAATTTGATAATCACTACTACCTACTATGGAGACAACAATTTTCCCATTTAAATGACGGATCCAGAACTTACTAAAGGGAGGGACCGACATAAACTAAATTTTGCAATTTCTGTGGGTGTGGGGTATGGAATATCTAAAAAAAATGGGCATCCTCCCTTGGGATTTTTTAAAAAAAGAAGTGCAAAATGATGACTATACATCCTCTGGATGGTTCCTCCAAATTTCTCAGCAGACTAGTTCACAAGAAATCAATTATTATATCGTAATAATAATTAAAGATAAGGAACTTGAACAACTATTGTCACAGCTAGTTCATGCATTTGACACAAGGTGTCTAGAACATAAGTACTACTTAACTTGCAGTTTACAATCCGCTTGTTGAAATATAAATGTATTAATTTTATTTTGTTTCATATTTAATTGAATTTGTATGTTGTTTTATTAGGTAATTACTTTTGATGAATAAAAAGAAAAGTCAAATCAATGAAAAAGAAAAACCAAGTGGGGGGGGGCATAGCCCCTGTACTGCCCCATTTACACTACCATTGCTACTGTACTATGGAAAGATACAATTTCCCTAAAATGTTTTAATAATACTATTGAATGAAGAAAATTGCTCTACAGTGAGCAGGTCAACTTCCTATCAGCTAAATGTGAGTAACCAGGGATGAGTCTTGGTCTGGTAGTACAAATCTTCTTAGAGTTATTTGCTAACGCCACTGACCAGTGTAGAGGAACTTTCTTAACGCATTGTGTTATACTACAAAGAGAGACCAGTTTCTCAAATAATTATGCACCAGCACCCGCCACTACTTCTTTTGTTTGGAAAAGAACAGTTTTCCACTTTGATTCATTGATATTAAAATGACTAATTTCGTAAAGGGGAATATGAGAAGATATATGTTATTTTTTGTTAGCTACTATTTACACTAGTTTAGCAAATATAAAGCAATAAGTTTTCTGAAATTTTGCAAGCATCATTCTATGCAAGTATGAATATTTCTTGTTTTAGTTATGAGAGAAATATGACCTTCCTTTAGTTTTGAAGTTTAAAATACATAGTCATTTGAGGAGTGTTGGTTCAAAACGCGGTAAGTCCGCCTCCGATCGTAATGTAGTTTTTTGCGAATTCGCATTTTCTGAGGTGTTCTGCAAGATACTACATAACGTTTTTGTCTCAAATCACAACCTTTCCCCATTAAAATTGAGCCTGAAATATGGGGTTCGATGCAAAACGTGTTCAGTCCAGAACTTGGTTCAGTGAAAATTACGTTGAGTCCACATTTCAGACACCAGACACCGAAAAGGATATCATTAGCGGTCAATAATAAAAGAAGAGGAGCATGGATTTTCCATGATTTAACATGCTTAAAAAACATAAATTGTTTAAAGTTTGCCAATTTGGAACTTCAGCAATAGTTCACTTTGTATTAGTGCGATCAGATGTGATTGAAATTCTTAAATAAAATACTAAATTTCATCTTTTTAAATGATTATTATTATATTGTTGGGTCAAAACGTGTTAAGTTCGTTACTTTCAAAACTTCAACTATCAATAAAAGATGTAAATGAAAAGAATGATTTGACACATCCAATACATTTAACTGTATATTAATTACTGATTCTGATTTTTAAAAAAAATATTGCAAATTCGTTTGATAGTTTGGCCACAAACAGTTTTTCGTAATTCCTGAAAAATCATTATTTGTGGACTAAACGCGTTTTGAATCGACGCTCCTCATTTACATGTGAAAGAAAAAAAACAATTAATGAACTATTTACTAATTTCACAAAGCAATTAAAGTTACAAATTTCATTATCAATGTCAGCATTATTCCGAAACAAATTCAAGAGTAGCTTGAAGATGTTCATAATAATCTTAGAAAAATCAAAGTGGAATTCCTAATAATAATTATTGAGAAGTTAAATATAACCTATCAAATTGTGCAGTTATCTGGCAGCAGCAGTGATGTTGCATCAGATGTGCAAACAGTCGAATGTAACTCTCCACCTTAGTGGTGCTGTGCTGGTGTCAGGTACAAAGGTCAACTCTTTGTGGAGCTTCTCATTAATCACATTCATCAAAAGCTATTATTTGTTTATCCTCAGAGCAGGTGATATTTATTGTGATTCTTCAAGGTTTATTATACAGAGTGTTAATGAATAACACCGAAATATTTTACCTGTATACAGAGGGGACTTAGACAAGCAACTTTTATTAGAAGATTTTTGCTCTATGATGTGAAATGTGTGTGCTACAGGACATAGGCGTACCGAGGGGGGGGGGGGGTTTGGGGGTTTGAACCCCCCCCCCCCCATTGATTAAAAAAAGGAAAATTGTATAATTTTTTTAAGTCTGCCCATAAATTACTTAATACAAGTATAAAGCGTGGGAAGCTTAAAACTCGTTATTTTGCGTCTTAATTTTTAAAATTTTTCGGGGGAGGATCCCCGGAAGCTTAAAACTCGTTATTTTGCGTCTTAATTTTTTAAATTTTCCGGGGGACGGTCCCCGGAAGCTTAAAACTCGTTATTTTGCATCTTAATTTTAAAAATTTTCCGGGGAGGGCCCCCGGTAGCTTAAAACTCGTTATTTTGCATCTTAATTTTAAAAATTTTCCGGGGGAGGGCCCCCGGTAGCTTAAAACTCGTTATTTTGCATCTTAATTTTTAAAAATTTTCCGGGGGAGGACCCCCGGACCCCCCTTTTTCAGACCTCGCGGATGTTAAAACCCCCCCATATGGTCGGCCTGGTTACGCCTATGCTACAGGACATTAAAGTTATTATAATTTGGTTCTCATAAGTCAATAATTATGCGAAATTGGGTTTAAATTTTCATTAAATTGACTTCATGCCTTCCTAATGAACCATATAAACCTGATTCTTAATCATTCATCCACAGCTATTACATAATTTAGAGATTTCATAATCTGCAAAATTTACAAACTAATCACATGACAGGCCGTCAATGCATTATTCTTTTTTTATTCTTAACTACTGACTACAGTGTTAACAACGAAGTTCCTTTGTTTTGCATTTTTTTCCTAATGTTAGAAGTCTTTGATTTTAGGCTGTAACAGAAAAAATTGAATCCATATAGCAAAAATCTCTTAATAAAAGTTGCTTATTTATGTCCCCTCTATACACAGGTAAAATCGGTGTTATTCATTAACATCCTGTATAATTACTGTATATGAAACACACTTTCATAATTCACTAGATCAAATTAAGTTTATGATCTGTATTATACTATATATTCTGAAAGTAGATGTGAAAATATGTTTTTAAATCTCTAAACCTGATCATATGAACAGTTACTCAGATAAAAACATACTGTAAATGTTCTCTGTTCAATATTTTTTCTAATTTTTAGAGGAGGCTCGGCATTAGGTCACACATCAGGGCCATGTTCTGTCTCAATATAAGTGAAACATTTATTTATCCTTTCTCATACAGACATTGAATTATAAGCTCCAGGTCACAATGTACAATGTAAAATGTCAAATTCAAAAATGTCCCAAGTGTTAAACATCCAAATAAAAGCTGTCCAAATTCTATAATGTCAACAACAACAAAATAAAAAATGTAAAACATGTAATCCTGGAAAGACCAGTAGTAGGTTCTCTGTGAAATCAATTTACAATTAATATATATCCAGTTACTACAACTGTTAAAAGAAATCAGTTATTTTAAAAGAAAACATGATACGTTGAGCTAAAGTATGTAACATAATCACCACTAATTTTTTATAAAAATATTTTATAACAGTTAATTTCCTGAGGAAGTTCAATCCACAGATATAATTTCATTTCATTGTCAGGATCTATGTTAAATTTTCAGCTCAAACACTTCTACATAGGAAATAACTATTATAATAAGATGATAATATACTTTATATGATGATAATTAATAGGTGTATGACGTATTTATTGTGCTATAATATATATATATACTTACATTGGGACAGTGTTTTGAAAGTTTTTAATACCACCATAGGTAATATTTAACCAAAGACTACCTGTTATTATAAAGAAACATTTTCTAAATATATTTCCTTGGATGTAATTTATTTTTATTTGGACATATTTTCGTGTGGAAATTTTTGGTATGAACATTTCAGGTTTCGGCATTTTGCATTTTGGACTGTTTTTTATTTCATTTAAATATTTTATTTTTATTTCAACACTTCCAGTATTTGGACATTTATTAATTCGGACATTTTTGTCTTGGACATTTTGCACTGCTGACTTTTTTTTGCGTAGAAATAACAGATATGAAATTCCTTACATTTAATATAACATTTTCTGTATAACTGGATGTGTTAGTAAAAAATGCATTTTTTCAACATAGCCTATCATTTGTTGCAATATGGTTGATTATTTTTTACCTCAATCTCCTGTAGAATTGCCCGAACATTGATATAAACCCTTGTTATCCTAAATGGAAACGTCTCAGCCCGTGGATTATTTAACAAATACTGTTTTTAAAAAGACGATCCCGTAGTTTGACGGTCTAATTAAAAGTTGATGTGTATAAGAAATATGATTGTTCACAGAATCGTCGACCTGTACTTCGGCTTTCACTGACATTTGATATTATTTGTTGTTATTTACGTTGTAATCGAGTACGAAAATTGTAATGTAATCCAATTAATTTTAAATATAAATAACTTCTAGTTGAGAAATTCAATCTGTGAATAGCCTATCCCATAAAAACTAAACTCCGTGGCGCTACATCCCTGGAGGGACTTGGCCTACCACCCGACCGCTGCGTCATCTCCCGTACGCAGATGGCAGGATTGGGGGGCATGTGGTCAGCATGCCGACACCCACGGCCGTTAATGGTGGTTTTCTTGACCGGAGCCGCTACTTCTCTATCAAGTAGCTCCTCAATTTGGAATCACGAGGCTGAGTGCACCCCTACCAGACCTCCCTACCTCAGAAAAATCCGAGGAGGTACCGGGAATCGAACCCGGGCCGACGGATCTGTAGTCAGCGATGCTAACCATAAGACCACGCCGGCGGACTAGCCTATCCCATATTATGTTCAATAATAAGATCCAATATTATGTTTAAAAGAATATATGTGAAGACTTCATCACTTCTCTGAAATCTTGAAGGGAAATGGGTAGAGATGATAAGTTATAATATTATATTACATTCCCTGGAGCATAGAATACTAGGTCACACTGGGGAGTAAGAAACACGTGCTGCTTGCCAGCTAACAGCATAGCGCTTCATAATTAGCAAACTTAAACAACGTTCTCATCCTCTGAGATTTCAACATAACTTTTTTGTGCATTTTTTGTTATACAGTTTAGTCCCGCTAATCCGGACTAGATGGGACCGGACTCTGTCCGGATCTCCGGAATTTCGGATTAAACGAAATTTCCCTTAAAATACACGTACTGTATTGTACTACAAAATTTAGATGGGTAAAACTAAAAAAAAATCTATTTTTTCATGAATTTAACTTTTCCTACAATTTAATTTTAGTTTTAATACCACTGTGTACAGTCAGCGATATGGATAGCTTGAAATTGTCAACAAAATGAAACCGGTCAGACGCTTTAACATCCCCCTACAAGTGCATGATCGGTTACCCAACCCACCTGGAAAACGTAAACAGTTGCGCCCAGGTACTTCCTCGTGACGGAATGGCTCCAATTATTTCGCAAATGAATAGAGGTGGGTATTTTTTTTTTTTTTTTTTTATTAAAGATATATACAGACGGCACGTCCCATTACAATGATGTAATACTACATGCCTTTCCCTCTATTATAAGTCTTTTCAAAATCTAACTATTATTATTTTCTTGTTCACTTTCATACTATGGCTTTTTGACTAATTTTTTTTTTTTATCTAGGCGGTTTAGTTTTACTATTATGTGACGTGCAGGCTAATATGGCTAATATGTTGCTATCTCTTGAGGTACAATAATAATAATAATAACAATAATAATTGTATTGGTTATTTTTTCTTTATAATAATTTATTTATTTTTCTTTGCTTAAATACTACATATTTAATATATTTTTCCATTGGTTATCGGATAAAGACAACTGCATTGTATAATGACAGCTCCACAAATAACTATGTAATGAGCTTCCTTATTTCTTAGAACTCGTTTATGTTGAATTGATATGACATTAAAATGAATTGTTAATTTATTTTCATCAAACATGTAGAAAATGAGCAATAAACTATATAAACAATAAATGTATTTGAATTTCTTATCAGTAGGCCTATAAGTTGTTTCAGTTTTTTCTCTTAATTTACATTAATTGACGCGTTAATACTGAAGGCTATCATGATAATTATTCTCAATTCTTCATATTGTAGATAGGCTAAGTGGATAGATGCTTTCTAACTCTAAATTTCTATTACGAAATAACACATTCACTAGCAATTACCAATGACAACCGCTTCTTCTGCATGCTTACCATTTCTTTTATGAAAGACCAGTAAGTGGCAGTGTAGTCTTGGACCGCTTATATTGATTTTATTCACAAAACCATTATCTGTTTTTGGAGGGTTAATAAATTGTACGTGTAAATTGTGCACATGCCAAGCCTATAAGAGTAAGCAAAAATCGTCCACTATCAGTTAGTGCTTTTCTTTCTTCCAAGTTCATCATAATTAGAGAATTAGTCGTTATATCTTTTGATTACAGAAAGAAAGTTTACTAAGACCAATAAGTGTAAATTATTGCCACTATTTATCTTCGTTCGTTGGACGTACGGTACTTATTTTTCCATTATAATCACTTCTCTTTCTACCGTAGGTAGAGGAAGTATTATGTTCGACCCTGAAATTCAGTGCAGAACTCAGCTACTGACGTAGGCTATAAATGAGTCACCTGAGAAACATTATTGATAAAAGAAGATTAATTTGTATTATTGTTTTAATAATTAAATGATTGTACCATTATATACAAGATTATTATAGTAATGTTTTATTACAAAATGTGTGGATTTTTATGGATATAAATCATGGAAATCAACCAGTCTATTGAAACCTCTTTCATTAATTGCAAATTTAGTGACCCCTGATGATTTACGGGATTGCTTTCCTATATATTTTTTCATCAAGCCACAATAAAAACCTAGATATTATTATTTTTTATTTATTTATTTTTTATTACAAATTAGAAAATGCAAATTAATACAAAATTATTACAAATACAAATATAAATAATGTAAACACAATTAGTACAATTTCAAAAGAGTATTATTTGCCCCGTCGGCCGCGGTGGTCTAGAGGTAGCGTGCCCGCCTCTAAATCCGCAGGGCGCGTGATCAAACCCGGCGCGGTCGATGGATTTTTCAGGACGTAAAAATCCTGGGCACGGAGTCCTCCGGGAGGGACTTTAAGCTGGGGGTCCCGTGTCGTAGATTTACGGCACGTAATAGAACTCCAAGCCTAAATTAGAGCCTCTGGACAAAATTTCTCGGCCCTTTCACATCCAAGAAATATTTAGTTTCCAGATGGGGGTTGCGAGGCGATGGGCTTACCACCTGTCCCTCTACCCTCTCTCGGAAAATAAGCATATCAAAATTCGTATGGGTAATGAAACCTCCACTTGGAGGCCCCTTCGTTCCACCTGGGGATCATAGGGTAACATACATACATACATTATTTGCCCCGCATGAGCATAGCTCGTGTTCGGGGTCAGTTCAGTCATACTAAAATTATATTTTGAACATTATATTTAAAAAAAAAAAAAACATACATATTATAGATTTAGGCAAAAAATAATCAAAATAAATAAGATTGCTTATATGAAATAAATACATGATCAAAGATACGAAAAATAAATTACAATAACAAAACAGGGTTACAAACAAAATACCCAATGTTAAAAATTAAACATTTACAGTTGAGAATGAATAACGGAAAAAAGTGAGTAATAGTACAATTATAAGTTAGATTCAATCAATTCGAGTACTTGTTTTTTAAACAATTTATTGTTTAGTGGTATCAGATTAGGGTTTCTTCTAGTAAAATTGTTGTATAGCCTTCGTCCGTAATTGTTGTATATTAATACACCGGGGTGCGCGGGCAAAGGGAGTTAAGTCCACTTTCTTGTTACTGAGAATTAGAGTGACTTAACACACTATACCAGCCCAACATAGCTTTAGAGATGGATAAACCCATGAGGCACACGTCCATAACTACCGTACAATTCTGATTATGACTTACTGGACTTAACACAAATGCAGAGAACATTTTTATCTAACTTATAACTCTATGGACATATCTCAATTTTTTAGGGGTACGCCGTAGCGTAGTGGTTGAGGCGCTGCGCTACAAACCGGAAGGTCGCGGGTTCGCTTCCTGATGAGGTCATTGGAGTTTTCAATAATTGGCCTAATCCTTCTGGTGGCACTATGGCCCTGGGGTCGATTCAGCCTCTAACATAAATGAGTACCGGGAGCAGTCCTGGGGGGTAAAGGCGGCCAGTGCGTAACGCTTGACAACCTTACCAACTTCACGTGCCGAATGTCCAAAATCTGGGAGCCTCAACCTCCTGGAACCCTCTGGGCCTCCATGGCCTGTATAGGGATCATTTTACTTTACTATATATATATGTAGCCTATATATACTTATAAATTCAGCTCTGACATTCTTACATGCCGCGCGAATAGTGTATGTTTGAAAAAGGTTTAGATAACTAAATGGTACATTCCCGCAATGCGTCGCTTAATCTTTCGAAGTATGAAGAGTACGGAGAATCATGTGAGTATTTCACATCGGTATTTTTTTTTTTTTAATATCAAGGACTAGTGCATGTAGCCAAAATGATATTTCCCATAATACTTTTTCCTGGGATACAAATAAGACATTAATTCGTTAACTACTTTTGTAAGTAAATCATGGAATGTACACCTGGAGAATTTCCGTTCTATGATGGAAATAGCCTCAGCAATTATAACTTAACTTATTCGGTTACCTAAGCCTCTTATGTACCGTAGCATTTATTGACAATTACAGCATCAGTTATTCGATTCAAAATACGTTGCCTTTAAGCTACATCACGTAAGTTTGACGCAATTATAGACACAGCAGAAATATATGTAAGAAGAAGAAACTGTGATATAATTTTTCTTGTTAATAGAAATATATTTATTTACTTTTGATACCTAAGCATATGTATATAAAATTGTTCGTAAAAATGGCAGTTCATCCTATAGCCTATTAAGGATTATAGGCCTAGTAATAATAATAATAATAATAATAATAATAATAATAATAATAATAATAATAATAATAAATGTATTCTAATGCTATATATACCTCAGTAACCAATGCACTATTCTGTAAGCAAAGATATATATCCTAATATTCAAACACAGAATGAAATTGTTTAGGTATACAGTGATACAGTTTTATTATGCAACCAAGTCATGTGAAATTTCTATGGGAATATCATACTTGTATTGATTCATTGATTGATTTGTCCCCTTGAGGGTGGAAGGCGGGTTGGGACGACCCTAAGCACTTCGGCCTTGCGGCCCATTGTGCCAACCTCCGGGAATGGAATGATGTGCAAGCCCAACGGCCCCTCGACAACAGACCCCGCCGCGAGCCCCCTACATCCAACAGATACCTCTACCATGCCACGTGTGCCACTACCTCGGTACCTCTTACAGAGCCCCCAGGTTGGCAGCACACCAGCCAGCAACTTCAAGACCACAAGCCACGGGGAGGACGGAGAGGCCCACAGCAGGTGCTGGGGGCGAGGGTAAACCGGAAACCGGGAAAGGAAACGGGATGATTATGAGGGGGAGGTTTGAAGATGAAATGGAGAGTGTTGGTGGATGGAATGAGAGGGGGAAACGGGAGGATCCCCGAGAAAAAACCCCAAAGGTCACGGCTTCGTCCACTACGAATGACACTCCCGCCAGGCCCGGGTTTTGAACCCGGGACCGCTAGCGTGCCAGGCCCACGCGCTAAGCATGAGCCACCGTGATGGCATACTTGTATTAAAAAGTTAGCTTTACTATCGGTAATATTTTTATTTTATTTATTTATTCATTGTCATGGTATGACGTCCCACTTTCAGTAACTGTACAGCCCATAAAACAAGATATTCATAAATACAAAACACATACACATACATACCATACTTCAGGCCACATAATTAAAAATGAATCAACCAGAAAACAATAGAAACAAAACAATACCACGCAGAATATAAAGAAAGTTAACGAATCATGAGAACATGCCACGGTTAAATACCAGAGCAAAAGCTATGAGTAACAAAATGTTCAACCCACTGTGCTCTTTTACGAGAGTACTTCCGACAGAAAACTAATTATAAATACTTACAAATCCTTGAGCAGGTTGCGGTAGGGCTGAAGGGCCATGGCTCGCAGGACTTCGATGCCAGCATCTGCCACCGTTCTGTTAAAACGAAAACAAACAAAAAATCTTATGTGAAATTCATATAACTTCCTCTGCGAAAACAAAGTTTGCCTCTTACTGTAATATATATCAGCCTATGTATGACATCCTCTTCATGTAAATTGGTTATAAAAATGAAGAGAATGTCGTTACCACATCGTATCGCATCCCCGATTGATACATAACCCATATGGAATCCAGTGCTTTAGTTGGAAAATATTTTTTGGGGGTACTCATCTTACTTCAAAATTTTCCATATCGCCTCATACTGAATGTAATCCTTCGGTTGACATTTTCTGCATGCAGTTTCTTCTGCTGACCTATTGCCTCCTTGTAGTCATGACCTGACGTATGGAGCAGGATCAAAAACGTCTAGTGGAGGTCCCACACATTTTATGAAAACAAGGTGGCTAGCCAACATGTGATCTAAGGAGAAAGTAACTGTAGAAATGCGCACGAAGGTGAAGATTAGAACGCATATCTGTGGAGAATTTAATAGTGCTTGTCATTTTTGGTATTGAATTAGACATTTAATAAGTATTTTAGGACAATCTCGTTCCTGTACTGCCAGTAACGTACCGGAGCACATATTTTTCCCGGTATGGTAGAAGGAAAATAAGTTTATACCGGTACGCAGTACCGGTGCGTACCGGCCCAACTAAAGCACTGATGGAATCTGATTAATGCTCTCACGTAACTTTCTTAGGTCTACTCTAAGCATGGCCAATACTTCTCACTTCACATTCTGATATAGAATAAGAGGCTGCGAAGAGCGCGTATTTCACATAACTTGCTGGTAGAAGTAGAGGTGCAATAGTAAGTGCCCAAAACTGTTACAGTAATGTGCGCTAAAGGTGCGTGAAAAAGCCATGAAGTAGAATTATGAGGCCAGACAAGCTTATAGGATGCGTGGATGCTTCTTTACTTCAACCGCTTGATTATTCCCAGTTTTACCACAGCAATTAGAGACTGCGAGGTTACGTGAACTGGAGACCAACCAAAACGCTCAGATAGTATGTGATTCTGATGGATTGATCTGGGATATAAGATGTATTCCAAGAGCAAGCAGTTCTCAAGAAAATATTTCATAATTAAATTTTTGGGAAAACTGTAGGGTATGGTTGGGCAGGGAAAACACGCTGGGCAGTTGCTGTTCCGGCTAAAGTGACCGTCCCGATTTGGTCGGGGCAGTTTTTTTTTTCTTTCTTTCTTTTAAACAGATGTTTCTGAATTTTACATATAGACTGTTCCATAACTTAAAAGCCCTGACTCACTCCACCGCCCGAGGCCCGGGTTTACTTTGCGGAATGGTTTCACAATGAGTCTCTTCCTAATGAGAGTCACTTATTGTTCGCTAATCCCAGAGGCAGTGTATTTAGAGAGTCGCCGATGACCATTTTTACATCTGGGATAGAAAAAAGGACACATTGTCATTATAGACTTACAAAGTGGGTACAAAAATTCTACACGGCACACACACCCCATGAAAGACAGAAACCTGTCGGTATTGCTTCTAGGCCTTTAATGAAGGTAGCCATGGGCGTACGGTGAAATTTTGTTCGGGAGGGGTTCAATATAAGAATATTGAATATATATATATATATATATATATATATATATATATATATATATATAAATTGTTGTGATGGAATTCCTCCTTACGTATTAAAAGGTTGCGCAACGATATTAGAATTCCCTTTTCTATTAATCTTTAACCGAATACTTAGTTCTCAAATATTTCCAGATTTATGGAAAATCACTCAAATAACTCCTGTATTCAAAAGTGGTGAGAAAATAAAAGTAACGAATTACAGACCTATTGCTCTAATAAGTGCGCCAGCAAAAATTTTAGAACGGATTCTGTATGATAGAATATTTTATCATGTCAAACAATATATATCAGTTTTTCAACATGGTTTTTTCCCTCAAAGGTCGACTTTGACAAACTTAATGAACTTTATTCAAGATATATCAGAATCTCTAGATAAGAAGTGTAGGGTTGATGTTATCTACACTGATTTTGCAAAGGCATTTGATAAGTTAGATCATGATATTCTGTTGGCTAAAATGTCTATGTTGGGTATTAATTCGATGTTTTTGAAACTGATAGCGTCTTACTTGATGATGATGAGTGTTCTGCCCGAAGGCAGGTTCAGACCTGGGACGAAGCCATGGGGTGATGACCACGACTCGTCCGAGGTGATTCAGGCAAGGGTGATACCGCGGAGATTTGCCATTGCCTCTCGCGGGAAGCGTCTTACTTAAAAGACCGTAAACAATATGTTGTTTTTAATCATTGTCCTTCCTTTGTTTATGATGTAAATTCTGGTGTACCACAGGCTCTAATTTAGGGCCACTTCTTTTCATAATCTTTATAAATGATTTACCAGATATTGTTAAAAATTCTAAATGCTTATTGTTTGCAGATGACTTAAAAATATATAAAGAGATACGTTTTTTATCAGATGAATTGGAATTACAATTAACAATAGACAAGCTTTTTGAATGGAGTATCCAAAACAATGGCGTTTAATGTTAGAAAATGCTATTTCATGAGTTTTCACAGATTTTCACTTCACCCGATTATTCAATACAGTATGAATTCGGAAACGTTAACAAGAATATTTACCATTAAAGATTTAGGATGAATTATTACATATAATTTAAATTTTCGAAAGCATATTGATAAAATAATAGATGAAGCTTATGGACAGTTAGGATTTATTTTTCGTAATTCCAAAAATATTAAAGACGAATGTGTTTTACAATTACTTTATAATAGTTTTGTACGCAGTAAGTTAGAATATGCATCAGTTATATGGTCACCATTGTATAAAACTCATATTAATGACATAGAACAAATTCAGAAGAGTTTTCTTCGATATATGTATTTTTAAAAATATGATAGATCTGCTTTAATTGATAGAATTTTTTATAATACTTTATTAAATGAATTTAAATTTGTTACTTTAATTGGTAGAAGGTTGGTAGCGCAACAGTTATTCTTATATAAAATTACCAATGGTAAAATTGATAGTAATGAACTTTTAAAACGTATTAAATTGAATGTAGTGCAATTAAATTTAAGGAATAGGGAATTGTTATATATTCCTGTCATTAGGTAAAAAATATTAGAATGTTCATCTTTCATTCAAATGTGTAAACGAAATAATTCTCTATCACTTCAAAATGCTCTTCTGGATTTTGACTTGTCATTGAATCAATACATAGGACTTCTTCATAAACTGTTATATGTTCCATATGATTTGGCTTAATTTTTAGATTGTCTTGTTAAATTAATTGTAGTTATTGTAAATCATTTATGTATTTTTTTCTTTATCCTCACACATTCGTTCATTTATTGTATTGTATTTTTATACTGTACAACATGTATTGGCGAAACTACGCCAACTGTAATTGGGATTTATTCCTGTAGTTGGCAGAATGAAATAAATAAATAAAGTCGTCTCAGCTCCATGTCCTTACGCACATTGTGAATTATTATTTTTTTAAATTACTAAATAGTTGTATTGTGATAATTAATACACTGTAATAAATTAAAATGCAGCTCAATCTTTGAAACTGTTTTTCTTGAGATTCTATCCATTTCTCGTTTAAGCTAGAATCTATAAATAAAAACTTTCTTTTGAAAAATTATCATAATACTGTATGGTGCATAGGGCACGTTTTTAAAGTCATCTGTAAATCCACCGGTGGAAAATCCCGATTAATGCCGATTACTTAATGATAATTTTGTGATGAGCTCGTGATTACTGTTGGCTTTACAAACAGGTTGATGGATTTCGGCGGGAGTATTAGAGTTGTCATTTGACAGATTCCAAAGGGATTTTCATTTACTAGTAACATATCACTGTTATTAAGCTAAAAACTATCAACACCACGAAGTTTTGAAAATTGAATCTTAAATACATTACGATAAATCTTAAATAATGCTTTGATATGTACGAAATTGTAAAATATGTAACAACCGAATCAGAGTTTATTTATTTATTTATTTCGTTCCATGATTTATAATCTTCAAAATAATGCAGATATTTCGGGAGGGGTTTCAACCCCCTGAACCCCCCCTTACCGTACGCCCATGAAGGTAGCCTATTTTTAAATAATCTCTACAGTTAACTAGCAGGACGGAAGTATTGTGTAGGTAACCCAAAGAACTGAGGCTATTTTTAACTGGAACAGTCTTATACCTTTGTCTGAGTGCAAAATATTGATTTTGTTCCGATTTATGAAAATGGCCTACATTATGGTGATATAATTGTAGTTCTTCATTTAAATAAAATGCTGTGTTTATATGATTATACAACTGTAAAATGTATTTCCTGTGAGAAGAAAGTGGATGTAACTATGGGATATAAGACAGTGAATTACATCCCAGCGCAAATAGTAGCTACGCTTTTCCATTTTATTATTAAAATACAATGAATTCTGGGAAATAAAGCATATGTTTCGATCCGTTGGCCAAGCCAGTAGATCGATATCATTATATGTTCCGATCTTTATTCATAAAAATATGGTCATCTCATTGTTGCCATTCATATCTGGAGCCACCAGTGTAATTATTATATTGCCACCATTTTGTTATGTACTGTACATGTACAAAGAGTTATCCATTTTCGTTTTATTATACCTACAAGCTGGAAAACTAAATTTATGAGACATGCCATTGGGTCGGAACTATAAACAGGTAGAACTGGACTCTTGATGTGAATATAACCAACTGGAGAAACTGGAATGTATTGAGGTTTAGATTCAACACGCCTGGTTAGCACGGACAGTGTTTTGTGATAATGGAGTAATAGTGAATTGTGTGTAAGCACTGGGTGGACAGCGAGAATCATGTTCAATAGTGCACATTCCTCAGAGCGATCCACCTTGCTATGCTGCATAATATATATCTAATTCAGTAGGTGATGACTGATAAATTATTATTCATATATTATGAACATATTTTAGGACATTGACGTTCCCTGCTGTAATGAGTTATAAATGGGCAGACGGAGGAGCATTTGGAACGATAATTCTTTCACACTGGCTTTCATGTCGGCTAAGGTGAAAGGTGTAGTCAGAATGAGAAATTCGATGCCATAGCCGGGATTTGAGCCAGGATCTCTGTGCTGCTGCTGCTCTTACCAATTGAGCTACATGACAAAATGCCGGTACAACATTAATTTCTCCAACTAGCTTGAAAGACAAAGTGTTACTGAGTCAAATACAAAGTAATTTGAGGTACAGGTCATCAGATCATAAGAATAGGACGCCCCTGGAAGAGAATAATGACTATAATTCTATGCTGGAAAAGGGGAACCATGTGCCACTGAGAAGAAATCTGATGTGAAAGTCACATAACTTCCTCTGCCCAAATAAAAGTTAGTGCGCAGTATTCACATATTATCCTTGTATAGAAACGCAAGACACAATTTTACGCTAATTGTGCTATAAATATCTGATAGCCTCTTCTTTGAATGATGCGACTAAAAACGCAGGCTATGTAGCAAACTAAAAAACAAGTGACTGCAGAGGTTTATTGAACTTTCCGCCGTTAAGAATAATTTCCAAAATCTATCGAATATTTCCCTCAGATACTTCTTTACTCTATGCATGGCCAACAATACATCTTTCTCATTTCACATTCTTATAGAATAAGAGGCCTTGAAAGAGCGCGTATTCAGTTGTTCACCACTCAAGACAAACTTTCTACAAACAGAGGGTGAACAGTGGGTGGCTTGTAACTACCCTTCAGAGAATTTTTTCGAAAAAAGTTTCAAATAAAAGTGTTAGATCTCAGTATACGCAACCCATGTGCAAAATTTAAAGAAAATCGTTAGACCCGTTTTTGAGAAAATCGCGAAAAAAGAAAATTTCTTCATGTAATGTCCCTTAAAAATCACATAAATTTGCCGCCAATCTTCGGATTATATCTTCAGAAGGTACCTGACCCAAGTATGAAATTTTGTTTTCATGCGATTTTCTGTTTTGGAGCTAGCCTGTTCACAGTCATCCACACAGACAGACATACAGACACACAGACATGTTTCCAAAAAGAGTATTTTTAGATTCAGGGGGCGTTGAAACGTGTATTTAAGTAAAAAAACTCAACTTTGAATTTGGAGGTTAAAAACAATACTTCTTCTACCTATTAGTACGTATGGCACAGGCAATAGCAGGGCGGGGGTGTTTGCATACCGTAACTTACTACTTCCCTGTTTACTACCACAGAACTGGGATGAATGTAAACGAATGTCTCGGTAGAGACCTACATGCAATGACTTCTTTGTCCGGTATAAGAAGAGAATAAAAAGTAAACAGAAGCCAGTAGGTTAATCTCACTCTTAGGTCATAATATGCTATGGTGAGACGGATGCACTGGCATTTGTTTACTTTAAATTTGGTTCTTAGAGCGGACGGTCTATAGGCCTACTAGCATTCCTATCTTTGAAATAAACATGTTCTTTGTACTGCGAATTTGTACAGTGGACATTCTTTTTTATTTTCTCTGCTCGTACAACAGGTATACTGAGCAGATGGATGTGGAACATGGTCACTTACTCTTTGGGAAGAACATAATCTCAAGTGTTCGAAAACAGAGTGCTTAGGAAAATATTTGGGCCTAAGAGAGATGAAAATGAGGACTGGAGAAAACTGCATAACGACGAGCTTCATAACCTGCACTCGTCACCGGATATAGTAAGGGTAATTAATTCACGGAGGATGAAATGGGCTGGACATTTTACGCGTATGGGGGAGGAAAGACACAGGCTATCTCATAGGCTATCTTCGGAGACCCGAAGGGAAAATATCACTTGGAAGACGTAGACGCAGGTGGGAGGACAATATTAGGATAGATTTGAGGGAAGTAGGATTTTCGAGGGATGGTTGGATGGAGTCAGCACAGAATAAAGTTGAAAGGTGAGCTCAGGTAAGCGCGACAATGAACCTCCGGATTCCATAAAATAGATAATATTCCTTTAGCTTGCTCAAAAATTGTCTATTGCCATTGAGTAAGTAAGTATTATTAATATTATTGTATGGCCTCAATGCTCAAAGGAGTACGAATAGGCCACAGCATAGAGATCTGAAAGAAGATGGTAGAAACAACAATATTGAGTGAGAAAACCAGTGTTTTGCATTAAAACATATTGATGTATAACGACAACATTTGATAACTGTGTCATGTACGTATTGCTTTTGGCAATAGTATTCTGTAAATGTAATTTGCATATTATTTGGAATAATTCCGTTGGCGAATTTTAGGGATGGTATGATCGGTAGCCAATTTATTGCCTGAACTTTTGAAAAATGGTACAATTATCCGGGTATAATATATTAATTCCCATCGTTTAACGTCAACAATTCTCAAATATTTAAATTAACAGGCAACTATGGACTATAATTAAGACAAATTTTCAATGAATGAATAAAGTTATACTTTCAATAGAATCATGATAGCTGAATCGATCATCTAAAAACAAAATTATTTTTTGGGGGTTATATATCTCCTGGAGATATGAAACGAAGGTTGGCGACATCTGTCTCTTACTTTTACTATTACTGTACGTGGAAAAAATGTCATTTTTAGCGATTTTCTATAAAAGGCTGTAACGGTTTTTTTAGGTATAATTTTGTACACGACTAGCTTATACTAGGAACTAATTTTTTTTAAACTTGAAAGAAAATTATCTGAAAGCTAGTTATAAGGCTGGGTGGGGAACAATATGCCTTTACTTGACGCTAAAACAACTTTTATTCACTCCTGGAATACGGCCTCTTATTATTAGACCTGCGATTTTAGGCTCTAAAAATTCGTTTTAGGCACCTAAAATAGGCTTTTAAAACAAGTAAATAGGCTTTTAAAAGAGAAAATAGGCACTTAAAATATGCTTTAAAATGTGTAAATAGATAGAAAATATACTTTAAAATATTACAATATACACTTAAACTGTAACATGGTCTCTTCTTTTTTTACTGTTAGAAACGTGCTATACCTATTCTTAACAGAAATAACTGCAAAATTAGGCATCACGAACTATAGTCACTTAAACATATGTTCTTTTACTGGTGACTTGACACAATAATCCTACCCCCTTAATCCTCCCCCTCCCCTGTCAGTCAGCATTCCTTTAGCGACAATTGTTTGGAATAATCAAGTTTCTGTGAAAAACCCACCCTCTGCTGTTCTGCTTTACATTGAGGGATGTCCATTATAACATTGTAAAAAATACAGAAGTTGAATTTTATTTTAAATGTACAAAACAGGCATTTTAGGCACTAAGACAGTAAAATAGGCTCGGAAGGTCCAAATAGGCATTTTAGGGCACTGTAAAACTCTATAAATATAAGTGATTTATCATCATGAAACGTTAACATATTTTAAAAATTTCATGTTATTTCGTAAGGAACAAAATAAGCATTTGCCTTAAAATCCCAAGTCTACTTATTAAGATAGAGCGTGAAGTGAAAAAATTGTGTTACCATGCTTAAGTCAGAGAAAATTATGTGAGTGTATTTATATTTTGTACTTAACAATCCATTTTCCGTTACATGATTAATGTGGAGAAGGTCAACTCATGGTGTTTCTACTGCAACACCTTGTCATTATACAAACTAGGCCTACTCAGTTTTCAAAACAACCTCAAAACCACTAATGTTGTTAATCTGAATTAGAGATGGTCATTTTCGTCAGATTTCAACCTGGTGTTACGGAAAGTTGCTCGGAAGCATACAATGACAAATGCAAATGAATGTTCAAGTCAATATTTGCTCAACCCTAGCTGCGTCAAGTTTACTGCTTTTCAATTGACTTCATTTCCGAGTTTGAAGGGTCTCATGGCGCATGCCCAACTACCCGTCCGAGTGCTTGATCAACACACGAGGACAGCAGAGTTCAGATTTACTTTCTCCTTATAAAAACATAGACGTCCCATAAAGTAAAATTAAGCTTTGTGGAAATGGTATTCTTTTTTTATTACACTTCTGGATTATTGATACAACTAAATAAGATTAAATAAGATTTAGCAGAATCAAATTTTTTAATGTAATCTTCATAATTTAGGATTTTTTTTGGTACTTTTTTGTACGATAATTTAAATTGTCATTTTATACATATCTTTTGTTGTTGTTGTTGTGCTGAATGGTCATGAATTTTTCCCAATTACCTTTTATATTTGCTTTAGACTGAAGGATGCTTGACTGAGGTGACTGAAGTGGTATCATAGGGGATTTGACTTCCAGAGATCCCGTTATCTAATCTCGCGGTAGGCTTTTCGAAGTTTTCCCAATCGCAAGGGCGATTCCGGATTAGAATTTACTTGCCATTTACTTTTAAATAGACATAGCCTATGTAGTGAAATAAATAGGCTTGAATATCCTGTAGACGTTGAGAGTTATTTAAATTATAATAAATAAATATAATTTTTATTATTAAGTAAATAAATATGTAGATCGCTTTCGGGTCAATCCATTAGAAATGAACGACATTTTTGATTTTCCTAATTTTTTTTACCAGTTATTTCCCAACTAAAGGTGAGTTCAAAACTATGGTAAAAAAATTTTTGGGCTCATACTTTTTTTTTTGGCGGCCATTTTAAGTTTGCTTTTTAACCATATTTCAGTCGAAAACATGTTTTGCACAAATGTATGTAACTCTGTTAATTTTATAGATAACAAGACAAAATAAACACCAAAATTATCAGAATGAAATGCTCTACATTTTTGTTTTAACACAATTTTACCTAAGTAGTGAGGAAAGTGAAGAAAAAAATTCAAAACTACAAATTGAAAATGGACTTAAAACGGGAGTTTTGGGGCCGCAAAATTATTAGAAGGAAAAAAGACTCGCCCTTAATTGTTTTTTCTGGTGTAGATCTACTATAGGACTACTCGCTGTAGAAGTTTAAAGCTTGAGAACTTTACGGTTTTTTTTATACAATTTTCAAAAATGCCCAATACAGTATTTTGGCAATATTTGAAGTAGAATATCTCAAAAGGGACTGAGTGAAAAATTATGAAATTTATACAGATAACACCTCTTTATGATATAAAGATGTGTTAAAAATTTGGTGACTGAGACTCAACTGGTTCCCGAGTTATAGTGCATCGAAGTTGGCCATAACTGCAAACTATGCACCGAAATTTCAACACTCTTCAAAGCTTTGAGGAAAACAAAAATTTGTCATGCTAACTGATGAAATGTAGCCTACATATACAACTCTTTTGTGTAACAAACTTAGGCTCACAAAAATTTTATATTTAAAATTACAAAGTGAATTTTTACTATTAAATCACCGTTAAATTTCGTGTGCCTATAACGCACTTTTTGGCCAAATTCGATGCACTGTAACTCGGGAACCAGTTGAGTCTCAGTCACCAAATTTTTATCAAATCTTTATATCATAAAGAGGTGTTATCTGTAAAAATTTCATAATTTTTCACTCAGTCCCTTTTGAGATATTCTACTTCAAATATTACCAAAATACGGTTTTGGGCATTTTTGAAAAATTGTACAAAAAAAACCGCAAAGTTCTCAAGCTTTAAACATCTACAGAGAGTAGTCCTGTAGTAGATCTACACCAGATAAAAAAATTAAGGGCGAGTCTTTCTTCCTTCTAATAATTTTGCTGCACCAAAACTCCCGTTTTAAGTCAATTTTCAATTTGTAGTTTTGATTTTTTTCTTCACTTTTCTCACTACTTAGGTAATATTGTGTTAAAACAAAAATGTAGAGCATTTCATTCTGATAATTTTGGTGTTTATTTTGTCTTGTTATCTATAAAATTAACAGAGTTACATACATTTGTGCAAAACATGTTTTCGACTGAAATATGGTTAAAAAGCACACTTAAAATGGCCGCCAAAAAAAAAGTATGAGCCCAATTTTTTTTATCATAGTTTTGAACTCACCTTTAGTTGGGAAATAACTGGTAAAAAATTAGGAAAATCAAAAATGACGAGCAACAAATTTTATTAAATTAGCCTATTATTTTTTCCTGTAATTTTTAGCATCGTTCCTTGGTTTTAACTATCAGGTTATATAGTTTTCATTCTAGAACTATGAAAATACCCATGATTAGGCTATTCAATATGATTCAATAACAACAGACTGCAAAGCCTTCTTTCATAATGTGACTAATAATTCAATTTTTAAAAAATCCTTATGACAATGATTAAAAATGAAAATTTTAAAATTAATTATGACTGTTTTCCAGCTTCCGTCAATACTTACCGAGATTAGTTATTTATGCAATGAGTATGGAAGGCGACACTTTTTTGAACGTGCGGGAAATAAAATTAGCAATTTCAAAAAAGAAGTTTTCTATACAAATTGCAAACATATTTTTTTCCCGCTACCTACCTCAAGAGGAGATAATAGATATGTAGAAGTGTAGGAAATGCAATACAAATTAATGATTCCTGATAATTAGCGGTAGAAATAGTAAGAATCGATTTAAACTGCATTGCTAGGGCCCGTTGCCCTGGTTTTACTGTAGCCTATAAATAAACAAAATGCGTGCAAGATGATTTCATTTTTGCACGGTGTCCACGAATGACATACTCTTGAGGTAGGTAGCGGAAAAATGCATTTTGTGTCTGTCTACATGTATATATATATTTTAAATCTTACAACTTCTTATATTTATTTTGTGTAATATTACTTATTAGCAGGTGCCCGCAGCTTCGCCCGCGATAATTAATTGAGAAATTAAAAATTAAGAGCAACATAGTTAAAACATTATATTTATTAACACTTATGCGCGAATCATTCATAAACAAAACGATTAATAATCATAATAAAACAGCTAAAAATCCGTCTTTGGAGTGCATTCCACGATTAGAGAGCACCGCTTGGGAAAAACGACCTCAGATTCGAGTTTCCTGGTCCAGAAAACCCCTGCATAGTGAGTTCCATCCAAATCGAACAATGTTGGCCCATTTAGGCCTATTTTCATTATCCCTCCTCCGTCTATGTTGACAAATTCAGACGTCTGCGTGCCTTGACATTACAAACAAGCGATTCGACCAGGATCTCACAGAATCGAAGCGATCGATAATTCCATGCGATATGTTGAAAATATCACGATGCTTTTATTTCCAACTTATGACAAAAGAAAGCAATGCCACCTGCAATTGATGTGACAATAGAAATGTACTACCGGAAACTAATGCTTCGATAGCGAAAACACCACGTTTTGTTCCAGTTTTTCACTATAACTCGCGAACAAAAGCGGAAATTAAAAATCGGCCTTACTGCCTTAACTCTGCCAGGTAAAATAAAACATTATTATTATTATTATTATTATTATTATTATTATTAGGGGGCGGATTTATATGCATTATATCAATTTTCCGACTGATTTAAACCCGATTCCAAGCACCCTGGTAAAAATGGAACGGCTTTTATTGTGCATATAACTGCATATTGAGGACATTTTCAACTATTGTAGCATATTTAGTATGAATACGCATATTTATGTCATATTTTTTTGCATATTTGTGTGCATATTAAAGACATTTTGAAGTTTCATATCATATTTTGTAAATTTTGCATTATAATGATACTTTTTTTTATAATTTACAGATATTTAAAATAATTAACACTATAATTTTTAATAAAATGTATTGTAATGAAACTTTAAAAAAATATACCTAATGTGTAAGTGGTAAAGTCATATTTTAAATTTTATTGGTCATATTTTAAATGTTTTTTAGGTCATAAAAGCATGCATTTATTCTATTTTTTTAGGTCATAGAAATCCGCCCCCTAAATATTATTATTATTATTAGCCTATTTAAGAAAGGAGGGATTATTAATGATAGGCTTCCTTATGTTATTCTAAGATCTAAGAGGACGGTGGTGTGACATCTTAGTTATGATTGTCCATGCCCCAACAGAGGATAAGGACGAAGATGACAAGGACAGCTTCTATGAGGGGTAGAATGAACATTTGATCAGTTTCCGGAAAATCATATGAAAACTGTACTAGGAGATTGAGATTGAAATTGTGATTTCAATGCGAAAGTAGAGAGGGAGGATATATTCAAGCCCACAATTGGGAACGAAAGTCTCCGCTTGCAGAGCAACGACAATGGGGTTAGATTAGCGAATTTTGCCACCGGTAAAAATTTAATCATAAAGTGTACAAAATTCCCACATCGTGATATTCATAAATACACATGGACCTCGCCAGATGGAATGACTCATAATTAGGGACCGGATTCTTAGGTTTTTACCTATTTTTTTCCTTACTTCCAAAACAAAAAGCGCTCATACACTTTTTCGAATCATGTCCGTAGGATTCACCCACATTAATTCTGTGGCACCTAAAAATACCTAAATGGGGTATAAAAACCTAAGTGTAGCTAAATGGGATATAAAACCTAAAATATATAATTTAGCCTACTTTTTGTCTTTTTTGTTTGCCAGTTGAGAAATTGATATTTTGCGGAGAGACAATTTTTGTCGGATATAAATTAATACCACCAGCGTTTCATTCAACCCATTGTCGTCCAGGATGGACAGTATCAAGAGAGGAAAAGAGTACCGGCGTATTCCTTTTAAAATATTCGTACGAACAACCATTGTTGACGTCATGTGAGGTTGAAAGGACAGTTTCTGCCTTCAAATGTATTCTAAGAGATAACAGGAAGAACTTCACAGTTGAGAATCTTGAAAGATATTTAGTGATATGCTGTAACCAGGAAATGTGAGACAATCTTATTTTCACTGCTTCTTTTGATTGTTTATGCTTTCTTTCTTCAATTGTATAATATTGTCCTAAAGCTAGTTTACTCAAATTTAAGTCAATTTTGTTAAGTTAAACTTTACAAGTATTGTGTATTGAATCCTATGTAACACATTCAAATTCATTAAACCAATTATTCTACCCGAAAACGATATTTTGGACAAAAACCTAAAAAAAACTATTTCACCTGATGGAAAACCTAAAACAGTGTTTTTAAAAACCTAAAAATCCGGTCCCTACTCATAATCAAATGGACCATGTGCTAATAGATGCAAGGAGGCAGTCTAGTATAATTGATGTTCGAGCTTTTAGGGGTGACTGTGATTCGGATCAATATCTGGTAGTTGCGGTTGTTCGGGAGAAACTTTCATTAAACAAGGGAACTAGGAAAAATTTCGGTATAGAGAGATTCAATCTGAAAAAAGTTAACTGGTGACCAAATTATGAACGCTTACCAAGTTGAGATTTCAAATAGATTTACAGTTCTGGGGAAAACTGCAGAAAATGAAGCTAGAGATGATATAAATATCGATAAAATTTGGGAAAGAGTTAAAGACAATATTAAAGTATCCGCAAGAGAAAAATTAGGTCCACTTCAACTGAAACCAAATAAAACCGTGGTTCGATAATGAGTGCATGGAATTAGTAAATGCAAGAAAGCAGGTGGAACTACAATGGTTGCAGAATCCGAATGAAACTACTGTCGAAAATCTTAACAATGCTAAACGAAAAACTTTTACGAGGGTCATTCAATAATTAAAGAGACAAATTGGTCTGGGGGAAAGACGGTTAGTAGTACAAGTTTGATACATATAGGATTTTAAGTTGGCATCACTGGGATGAGTTCTAATCAGCTGATGGATCAACGTTCCTCTGTTTATAACATCAAAATTAAGTTTAACGATGTCGGGTCTTCTTGAAAATTCCACATTGGTTGAACAACGTCCTGTAATTCGTTTTTTGATTGTTGAATGTGAAAAACCAGCTCTAGAGTTACTAAAGTGTATGTTGAAAGTTGTATGAACCGTGGAAATTTTTACAAATGGGTAGAACAGTTCAAAAGTGGTCGAGAATCAGTGACTGATGAACACCGTTCTGGCCGGCCTGTTGAAGTTGCAACTTCCTCACTTGAAACTAGAATTGATTACATTATTCGTGCGGACCAACAGGTTGACCAAATTCCAGCAGAATTAATTAATAAACCAGTCAGTAGAGGTATTGTATGATGCAAAAGGTGGGGTAGAAGATTTTATTTTTTTAACTTGTATATATGGATACAAGCATGTAAGAAACAAAAAATATGCTAACACGGGTGACCTCGGGAAAGCTTTTGGCGGCAAAAAAACCTCGAAATTTTAGTACTTTTTTGGTTTTACGCCTCTAACACCTAAACGGTGCATCATAGCGAAAACGTTACAATGTAACTAATTAAAGAGCATAAAATTCTGCGTCGAATGAGTACCACAACGTAATAATTCAGTCGAGTTGTATGGTCAACAACCACGGTCAAAGAGCGACGATTTTTTCCAACTTTGCCAAAAACTGAGATATGGTACTATATACGAGTCTGCAGCTTGGAAATGAGTACTCTGAGAGAAAAACTCATGTAATAAAAGTTGTAGAACATCAAATTATGCGTCTACTGAGTACCAACATTTTTAGTTTCGGTCAAGTACACCTCTCGAAATTGGCAATCTCCCGGTGTCCGGCAATTGGCATATGAAGGTACCTATGAGTTAGGACGCTTCTACAATACGGGTGTATATCCTACAGAGTTATTCTTGCTTTAGTATCATAAAATAATCATTTTAAAATGTGAATAAGGAGAAAACAACTATGAAAACAAAAGTAAATAAGAAAACATGAATGCAATTTTAAAAACACATAAGAATTATTCACCATACCGGTATTTTATTAATTTACCATGATGTAAATCTATAAAAACAGCTGTTAATAATAGAAATGATGTGCTAATAAGACTGATCAAGGGTAGTATGGCTAAGCCCGAAACCTGTCACCAAATAAAACCATTCTAAGTACCTGAAAACCCATTAGTCAATAAATATACGTTTAAAAATGTGTATAATATAAATAAACCAAGGAGCCCAGTTCCTCTATTAGCATCTGTGAAAGTGGTAGGAAGCTCTCATCATCCTCCTCTGGTTGTTCCTCGGGCTCAAATAGCTGGTTGAAGTTATCTTTGTCGTCATCATCGTCAACTACCGGTGGATAAAGTGCTGTCACATTGTTGACGACAGTAGTGCTTGCATACGGAAGAGCACTTCAGACCAGCCTTACGGCAAGAGCAGGCTCTACTACACGCTATCTTGTAAGGGCATGACACTGTCTTGAGTAGAGACAAGGGAGGGACGTATCTGGTGGTTTTTAGTGGCACTAGACCCACATTACTACGCACCCATCCTCTTTCTTCAAGGTTTCATGTTTTACCCAATCATGTCTATATTTGATGGAAACACCGATATGAATGGTGGCGTGCAGCATCATAATTAGGTGGTAGTCTTGCGAGGTCCACTTTTCCCTTGGCCACTGCTCGTGTGGTGGATGGCACAGTTCGTCCAGAGCTTCTTTGGTGAGATCTCCGGTGTAGAGATCACCAGCCTCATCCATCTAATCATGGCTGGTGAATGGGTCGACGAAGCACCGGAGATGTCCTGAAGTTCTTTAGAAAAGGTGACCATGCTGCTCAGCTTCATCTTTCCTTGACCAAAAATAGCAGATGTCGTATCACATCCACTAAAACGCGTGGATGAAAAGGATGTGGCTGGATATGGATTGGTCGAATTTGAAAGATGTTCTCAAATATTGCACATCAGCATCTTCAGAAAGACAAAGTGTATGCATGGCTGGCCAAGCCCTATCATAAGCACAAGAAGGTCTATGTCCTCTCCAATTATTGGGCATTTTCATGCTCCTTGCCTTAAAAATGAGCAAGTCAGCATGGGCCTGATTGACTTTAATGTCACAATCTTCGAAGTGACTTTTCAGGACGAAGACTTTTATTAAACTCATTGACCAAAATTTTTCCTGAGCGACTTGGTTAATTGTATTTACATCAAAGATTACTTCGGGGGAATGGCGATTCTTCATCCGCCGCAATAACTCATACCTTTTGGTGCCACTCTCAGCAGGGTAGGCCTATCTGTCGAACACAACGGCAACTTTCGTGGACCCATTGTGTATTTTTTTTTAAAGAGGATTAACTCTTGGCGATGGTGTCGAAGGAGGCGTTGGGTGGCCAAACAACTTTATGAAGCAGACAGCCTCCATCCAATACGGCGAAATACTGTCACTCTTCTGCAGCATTGGAGGGAAGCGGGGTGAATGCTACGTACATAGACACTATACACTAGAGATACACTAAATATAATTATACTTAAATTATTGTCTTCGGTTTGGTTGGCTAGAGTTGCAACTCACAGGTACCTCCATGGGATTCTTATGCAAATTACCATACACGGGAGATCGCCAATTTCAAGAGGTGTACTTCACCGAAAATGACAATTTTGGTACTCAGTGGACGCAGAATTTGATGCTCTACAACTTTTATTTCACAAGTTTTTCACTCAAAGTACTCATTTCCAAGCTGCAGTCTCATAATAGTACTATATCTCAGTTTTTTGCATAGTTGGAAAAAAATCATCGTTCCTTGACCGTAGTTTTCGACCATACTACCTGACCAAATTATTACGTTATGGTGCTCATTCGACGAAGAATTCAATGTTCTTTAATTAGTTATATCGTAACTTTTTCGCTTGGATGCACCGTTTAGGAGTTATATGCGCAAAACCAAAAAAATCCTAAAATTTCGAGGTTCTTTTGCCGCCAAAAGTTTTTCCGAAGTCTCCCATGTTAGCATTTTTGTTTTGTACATGTTTGTATCCATATATACAAGTTAAAAAGTAAAATCTTCTACCCCACCTTTTGCAACATACACCCCTGTTTCGATTCTCTACTGACTGGCCTCTAAGGTGGTGATACGAGATTAAACTCAGATACCCATAAACTCATTCTAATGATTTGGGGAAAGGAAGAATTGCCCAAGGAATGGAAAGAATCTATTATTATACCGATCGATAAAGATGGAGATAGGGCCGAATGTAATAACTATGGCCCGGATTAATAGGTTTTAAACTATTTTGTTCCTTGCTAGTTAACTGCGATATTTTAACATAATTATCCATGTCATAGTCCATTTCATAATTATCCATTTCACAAAGTCCAATCTTATAAAACCTAAAAATGGCTATATAAGACATTTGAAACTGAAAATGGCTAAAACTGCTTTTCAAGTAAAGCACTATAAAATAACAATAATTATTATAATAATTAATGTAATTATTGTTCTATTAAAAATTACTCAATATCTTGCTCGTTGTTTCCAGTATATTATTTTGTAAGATAAAATATAGCATTGTGTTTTGTAATTTTGTCATTTTGTACACAATTGTCCCGGTAAAGGAAATATTAAATGAACCGAAGTCCCCGGTTTCTTTAGAAGTAATTTAAAAGTATTCTTAGGAAGCTTTTTCTTTCAGTTTATTCACAGTGTTTGCTCTAGCAAGACTCCATAAGTGAAGCATTATAAAAGATATTTCATTGAAAAAAGTTCTTGTTGAGTTTGTGGTGGAGTTAGAAATGACAGGGGTAGTTCTAAAAACTAAGAAAAAAGTATTCCTGAAGTTTTGCGGTTCAGAGCCATGAAAATATAAGTGAAAATAAAATGAATTAAAATATTTTTTTCTATGTGTTTATTTTAGGCCTACTTATTTAAGTGAAATGTAAATAATTCGTCTGAAAATAGTAAAAAAAAACTAAAATAAAACTATTTTAATATAGATATACTAGCATTCATGAACCACAGATTATTATCTCTTTTGGACATTACATGAGAATATTATAGGGGAAAAATTCCTCCGACACTGGGACTTGAACCCAGACTTTTGGCTATTCGCGCCAATGCTCAACCAACTGAGCTAAGCCGGAGTTCAATTCACAGCGCCAGTATATGCATATGACATAACTTGTCTGTCTGTGAGGTAGACCATTAGGGCAATCAGACATAGGAGAGAGGTTCCATCTGGCGCTGTGAATTGAACTCCGGCTTAGCTCAGTTTCTAGAGCATTGGCGCGAATAGCCAAAGGTCCTGGGTTCAAGTCCCAGTGTCGGAGGAATTTTTCTCCTATAATATGTTCTATTTTAATATTTTTAAAAAACTAAAATAGGGTTTGTAAAAAACCTAAAAATCCGGGCCCTAGTAATAACTATTGAGGAATTTCTCTCTTATCTTATACTCCTGTCAAGATTATACTTTTGTCAAGAATATTGGAATTCTGTCAAGAATATTAGAATATACTTCTGTCAAGATTAACTCCATATTTAGACAAATCATTGTAGATCTCCACTGTGGATTTGGGAGAAATAGATCAACCATTGATCAAATAGCCTACTTTATATTTGTCAAATCTTGGAGAAAAGTGGGAATATAATAAGTCTGTTCACCAGCTATACATAGATTTAAAAAAAAAGAGTGCGTGGAACGCCACGCGACAGAAGCAAAACTTTATTTAATTTTTTTATTTTTTCAATTTTGCATTATTGGACTTTTTAATATTGGGTTTTTGGACTTTTTAAATTTTTTATTTTTTAAATTTTCGATCTTTGAATTGTTTATTTTTTTATTTTCTACATTTTTTATTTTTTTATTTTTAAATTTTTTATTTTATTATTTATTAAATTTTGGATTTTTGGATGTTATAATTTTTAATTTGGTTTTTTTAAATTTTGAAAATTTGTAAGTTATTTTTTAATTTTGGATTTTAAATTTTTTAATTTTTAATTTTTTTATTTTTTATTTTAGATCTTTGAATTTTTAAATTTTAAATTTTTTTAAATTTTGATTCTTTGAATTTTTATTTTTTGAATTTCTTAATTTTGTATTTTAGTTTTTTAATTTTGGATTTTTAGATTTTTTCAATTTTGGTATTTTCGATTTTTTAATTTTTAATTTTTTTATTTTAAAATTTTGGAATTTATTTATTAATTTTTTTTATTTTTGGATGTTTTATTTTTTATTTTTGTTTTTTTAATTTTGGAAATTTGTATTTTTTAATTTTGGATTTGCGCGGTAATGAACCTCCGGTTTCCATAAAATAAATAATATACCTTTAGATTGCTTAGGAATTGTCTATTGCCATTGGGTAGTAAGGTCTGAAAAATTTCCTTTGATTATTCCTAATCATTGAGTTGATTGTTTTCTGTGCAGTCCGCACCGAAACAAGTCGGTTTTGAGTGTGACTGATTTCGTGTGACTGACTTCGTGACGGTTTTAGTGTGACTGATTTTCCCGATTTTACCGCCACTAAAGAAGTTTTACTTCAAAAAGCATATGATTCAATTAGGCGAGACAGATTGTGCAATATCCTCATAGAGTTTGGGATGCCAAAGAATGTAGGTTCATCAAAATGTGACTAAATGAAACCTATAGCAGAGTCAGGGTAGGAAAACTTATATCAGAGAGGTTCGACATTAAAAGCGACTGAAGCAAGGAGATACTATGGCCTTTACTTTTTAATTTCACTTTGGAATATGCCATTAGGAAAGTTCAGGAAAACAAGGTAGGCCTAGAATTAAAATGCATTCACCCGATTTTAGCTTATAGTCCATTTGAAACGTCGGAGGAGCAAACATAAACACGGGGGGGAAGAAGCGAAAAGCGAAGTTCACAAGATCTCGAACGAAGAAGGTTTGGCAGTGTTTCAATTTATTTGTCCTTACTTTCGCCATTTTCCCACGCAATTATCGATAAACTGCTAGCCTACTTAACTCCTCCATGCCCAATGTTTATTACCCTTCTCAACTCACAATATTTCGCAGCAACATTTCAGTCACTTTAATTAAAATCTTTTTTGTGCATTATAAGTCTACATATTAGTTGTATTTCAACAAATTAAGCAGTATTTTTAGTATAACAATTTTAAAACAGAATTTACACTTGGACAGCACGAAAATATGAAGATAATAATTACAATAATAATAACAAAAACTATAATAATAATAATAACAACCATAATACGCAATAATAAACAATAACAATAATAATAACCATGATACGCTATAATAATAATAAAATAATAATAATAATAATAATAATAATAATAATAATAATAATGATGATGAAAAGAATAGAACAGTACCACTGCCGAAATTACCTTCATGTAAAGTTTAAAAGATTCATGAAAGTGGTAGTATTAGAACGCCTGTACCATAAGGTCGATGATGAAACTTTATTTAGTAGCCTATATCTCTAATCGATGTATGTGGATTATCATGCAGTACAGTTTTGTACAAATTGATTATTTGAATTTTTTCACCACTACTTAATGCTTTACCTCGTGGATGTTTTTTTCACCGGTGACTGCATCTTGGAGCTGCCAGGTTGAGCATTATCCTCCATTTTTCAAAGTAGCACAAGTAAACTTAACTCCGTGGCGCTAACATCCCAGAAAGGATAAGGCCTACCACCCGACCGCTGCGTCATCTACCGTAGGCAGACGGCAGACAGCAGGATTGGGGCATGTGGTCAGCATGCCGACACCCACGCCGTTAATGGTGGTTTCCATGACCGGAGCCGCTATTTCTCTATCAAGTAGATCCTCAATTTGAATCACGAACGAGGCTGAGTGCACCCCTACAAAACCTCCATACCTCAGAAAAATCCGAGCAGGTACCGCGGATCGAACCCGGGTAGTCAGCGACGCTAACCACAAGACCACGCCGGCGGCCTAGTAGCACAAGTAAACTACTTAATTTCTAGTTCACTCACTACTCCTAATAGTGATAAATATAACACTATCACATTAACAGTACCGTAGCAAAAACAATAACGATGGCGATAATAATTAATAATAAAATTGGAATAACGATAACAATAATAATAACAATAATAATAATAATAATAATATTAATAATAATATTATTAATAATAATAATAATAATAATAATAATAATAATAAAAACGTGTACGAAGCAAAGATTCACTTCTGAAAGAAAACAAGACGTCGCAAATACACTACCACGAGACACTGCGTTTACTTCAAACTAATATAAGAACAAGAGAAAGGTTGTGAACCGTGCTGCCAGCGGTGTGTTACTGTCTCATCCAATGAGAGCCAGCAAGAAAAGGTGAGTGACACAGAGAGCATGTTTATGTTTGCTCCTCCGACGTTTCAAATGGAGTATAGGCCTAAGCAGATTGACGTTTGTCTGCTGGGCGATGACATAGCCTAAACTCAATGGAAATGCCTGTTTTTGTGCAGTTCAGAAACTCTTATATTCTCGTTTCCTGTCCTGTCCTCATTCTGACTTCACTTGTCCATCTTAGCCTACACACGGCCAGTGTGAAAGAATTATCATTCCATGTTTATTTCTGTAAATACTCATTATTACATCTTAATACTTTTTTATTTTTAAATTAGGCCCTATACCTTATTTTGATGATTTTGTTAAAGGTAGGCCTAATTCATTTCTTCTACCTTATGGCCTTAACTCTGCTAGATAAAATACAAGATTATTATTATTAGTAGTAGTAGTATATAGCTAATATAAGACATATAAAGACTAAAACTAAACTAAACTCCCTGGCTCTACATCCCTGATTAGGTCTACGATCCAACTGCTTTGTCATCTACTATATGCAGATGGTAGGATTGGAAAACATGTGGTCAGCATGTCGACACCCAGGGCCGTTAATTATGAATTCCGTGATCGGAACCGCTACTCCTCAATCAAGTAGCTCCTCAGTTTGTGTAACGAGGCTAGTGCACCCCGTTCCAGAAAAATCCGTAGCCAGCGATGCTATCCATGAGACCGCGCGGGCGGTCGCGGACAGATGGTCCATATAAAGACAATGTTTGGTGAAATATGTACAAAAATAGATAATATATTTTAACCGCCGAAATTTGCAAATTCACTGTCCTCTTCCCTTGCAGATTAAGTCGCTATCAGACAAAAAACGAAGTGAAATAATATTAATGTAGAGAATTCTTACTGGTCTGGTGTATTTGTTGTAGTGTTAACCAAGTGAGTGTAAAAAATACAGTTTCAGCTGCATAAGTCACTTGCTAAATAATGCTGTTGCGTTCGCATTCATTTTTCATACATCTTCTAGAAATGATTTCCAGAAATAGCTTATTTTTATATGTTAGTGTTATTTTGACAGTTTGTATTAATAACGTTTAGAAAGTTCTGAGAATTGAAAGTGCAAATGGGTCGTTAATATTTTACTTTTTAATGAAAAGTGTCTGTGAAACCACAATTTTATTAGCGAAAGCCACGACAGGTGGGTCCATATCCGCGGAGGAAAGGAAAAGAGGAAATGTCAGATTTAAACAAAATCCACAAGAGTGACGTTAAACTTTCTGTGTATATTGAAGAGTTTGGAACTCCTGATTTTAAAATTTTTAAAGCTGATGTGCTACCTTTATGGCCTTTATTTCCGGTTTCTACTTCTGATTAAGTTTACCTGCTGTATTTATCAGGAAATTTGATGGATAAATGTTCTAGGCATTTTATTTAATACTGTCAGAACGATTGCCCTTCAGTTTAGCTATCTGGCAGATCGAGTAAAACAGTAAGCAGAACTCTTAAGTAGAAAATGACAAGGCCTTGTTTGTTGTGGAAATGCTTCGTAACTACTATTATTCCAATTTTTAACATAAAGGAATCATAAAACCAATAAATATTAAACATTTTAACATTGTAACATATTAAAATTTTGAAAATATTCATTCCCATAACTACGAATTATAGAAACTAAAATAGATAGACCCAAAACCTCCTCACAAACCGAAAAGGTTAAAAACACTAACCCAAAAATAATTCATAACTATATATATTTAAATATATAAATATAGCAAGGTATACCAACAAAACAATAAATTCTAAACTCAACAAGGTTACCAATAAATGGTTTCCATTAGAAGAAAATACTCAAATACCACAAAAAACTGAAAACAAATAAGTCATCATTAGTTTTAATAATTTAAATAAAATATTGGTCTTTTAAACCAAAATTAAGATTTAATCTTTTAAAACTTTAAAAAGTGCGGTATCTTATAATCCAATTATTAAATTTACAGCTAAAGCGGATATTTAAATATGTTTGGTAACAAAATGTACTTAAAAAGTTGCTGCGTATTTTCAAAATTATTTTTAAAAACGTTTGAAGATGAGTAACTGTACCTACTGCCTTAAATGACTTGCTTTGTTTTAGTTTGTCTTATTCTGACAAAAAAATTGATGTACTAAATGATAAAAATCATAAAAATATTTTTGTAGCTATGCAGGAGTTATGAAAGTGTATTGACTTATATTATTACATACACATTGTGTTCAATAAATTAAATAAATAAAGTGCATTGGACTCCGCGGATAATTGCACAAATATTAATCAACATAATTATTTAAGTGACAATGTTTTAAATTTGCATTAATCCTTCTGTAAAAAAATCACATTAACGAAACAAGAAGGAAAAGAGAGAAAATAACGGATGTAACTTCAGTTGTCTGGGCGTCGTATCGTGTACTGTTCTCATAAAACAGATTTGTGTTGGTGGTGTGCCAGTATCGGCGGAATACTGCATTACTCCTGCCCAGCTCTCGCGCAAGAAACAAGAACGCTTCCTACTTTTGCAGAAGTTGCATTTAGAGTGAAAATCTGCAGTCTGTGGCCATATATTTTTACACGATTTAGTTCACTGAAAATGTTACTGTATTATACCATCTTACTTTAGTGTAATTGCTCAATGGCGCAAAACAAAATTCAGTTCAGTGAAAACTCTTTCACGCAGTGTACAGTACTTCCATCAGAAAGCGAAAGAGTGATCTTTACATGATTACACTAGGTTTTGAAACTATTTTCCTGAAAGTGATTCCGTAAAATTAACTATACGCATTTTTTTCGAAACAAATTCCAGTGCAGCCACGTATTTTTACTTTATTTTTGTAGTTCAGGTTGTTAAAATCCATGCATTTCAGACGGTCCTCACTTCCTTATTGCATTTTGCAAAATATGTACTAGTTAAATAGTACATAACATTGAAATCACTATAGTTTCGCGAAAAGTTGGAATCAGCCAAAATTGCGTGGTGTCGTAACTAATTGTCGCCAGTAATCTCGCGCATGTCCATTCACGTATAAAACAGTTGCAAAACTTAGTTGCGAACCAAATTTCATCATGCACACTACCATTAATGCCTGAATTTCCAACAAACAAACAAAAAAGGAATTTTCAACAAGCCAAAATGTCTACTAAAATGGGCCATACTTCCTGCCCCAAGACCCCAAGACCCCAAGTCCGTCAGGGCAGAACATCATACCAACATCATACCAACCCCTTATTGAAAGGGGGACAGCACATTTGCGGCAGGCCGGCTAATCAGGAGCATTAATGCCCGGTTTCTATAAACTCGCGAAATACCTATGGGTAAATTATCCAATGGACAACTTAGTTCCAGAATCACCCACCAGAGCACTAATGGTATAATGAGAAAATAAAAAAATATTAAATTACCATGCCGGGGATTGAACAGCGGACCTCTTGAACCGTAATCCAGCACGCTGACAATGAGCTACGGCCAACACTGAGAATAAATCTTGAATAACGGAGATGTGATTGTTTCATCCTATGTTTCCACTACTGCAAGTCAAGACATGGTTTTGCAATATACATTATACTAATTAGTTCGGAATAATATTGTCTTCAGATAAATACTACTATTGTCGAGATCTAATGCGTGAGAGGAAGGAAAAATTAGAAATACGACTCTAGTTTGCAATGTTTGCACACTCAGTGCTACCAAATACCGGCAAATACAGTCATTAGCTACAATGTACGGTACATGAAAATTTCAATAAGAAATATGTATATAAATTCTGCTAAGCCTATCCTATTACAGAGAAACAAAGTCAACACTACAGATCATCTTAGCATTTCTAAAACTGTATTTTACAGGTACTGCAATCAGCTGCGCACGTCCGCCATATTGATCCTACGAGAGGTTAAATTTTATCCAGCCATCCATGAAAAGATAAATTAACCCAAAGATTTACCCTTGGAGAGATCTAACCCTGGTTTATAGAAAAAAAAATTCTCTCATTTTCATATTTACCTAGAGGACTTATCTAGAAACTCGCCATAACTGTGTGTGATCGTTATCTTTAAATTATTTCAGTTCGTAAGAGTTTTCCTTGTGTCCTCGAGTTTATAGAAACCGGCCATAAATCAGTCAATTTACGTTGGCTTCGGAGGACCCGATTGCTGTATATTGCGATATATCGAAAACCAACTGTTATGCCTGGTAAACTGAAAGCAGCTAAACTGATGTAACAATGTGCCATAATGTTTTTTGTCTAATCAGTGATAACTCCGATTATCACTGATTTCAATCTCTAGGTCCTTATATAGGTATTAAAAATTTGAAACAAAGAAGAACAACTTATCACACTCAAACTATTCCCTTAGAAAACGCTTGATATAGCTTTTTATGGCTCATAGAGGATGTAGAATTTTACATCCCATCTAAGTGCTGCAGTGCGTATGTGATTGTCGACGAACGTCTCATAACGTCTCATAACAGAATATGAAACGAAACAGATTTCAAGAAGCATGTTTAAAGTATAAAAAAGTTATACTTAAGTCTCGCTTAAGATTTGTTATTACTAGGGCAATGCATTTGATGATTTTGCATCTTTTTTATATGAAGGTTAAAAGATAGCTGAAATATATATAAATATGTATAAAGAGAGAATTTATTAAATAAGGGCAATTTGTTTTTGCATTATTTTCCTTTTTATTGCATTTTTAGTCATTTTCAAGAGAAATGTAACTTTCTGGCAAGTTATAAGTCATTTTCGGCATTTTTAGGTCATGTTTCAGTGGAGGTAGACAGAAGCTTTTCAGACAACAGACAATCGTTTTTATTTGAGAATATCCGCCAAGTGTTCATAGTTCATTTTAATTCAGGTTTATTGTAAACACCACAGCAGTTTGTCTTGTAGCAATAAATAATTAATTTTTTCTTTCTTTTTAAATGGCATATTTTTGCTAGGGGCAATTCGATGGCATGCCAGTTCAGAAAGAATTTTTTTTTTTCGCTAAGGGTGTCCAAGTAACATAAATTTACTTGCTTCTTTAGTAACAAAATAAGTGTATTTTATAATGTAAATTCATATATAATGCACTGTCATAAATTGTTTTTAGCAATTCATTACTTATAAAACTAATTATATGTAATATTGGTAAAGTTATTGGTCATTTTTTAAAAAATTCGGGTCATTTTTTCAATATTTTTAGGTCATAAATACATTTTTCATTTTGATTTGTTTTACTATTTTATGGTCATTAAATGCCTTGCCCTGGTTATTATATTTATCTTGCACCAAACTTTTTTTAAAGTGAGGGACTGCTTTATTTTGCTCTTCAAAAGGTGCTTATATATTATTTTTAAATTAAGATTTTAACAAAGAGCAAGTGACCACTTAAATAATTCATTGTGCCTGAGTTAAATTTTTACATGTTATGATACGTGAATACTGAGTATTGATCTAAAATAGCGCTATCTTCTTCACTACAGAAGAAGATCATCTGTATTATACCTTACGGAAGATGCCTGTTTATGTTGAAGGTACTAGAACTCGAGATTGATTTTACGTACAGCACGTTCGAAGAAATAACGAAGAGCCATAGCCAGAAGCTAGCTGTCACCGCTTGTAAGATTGCAATAAAAGAGAAATCTCTTCAAGCTTCTTATGCTTTACCGAGTTGTCAAGTTTTCCATAGAAGTAACAATAAGAAATCGGGCTTTACTAAAGAAAGAAATTCACTGAAAAATTATGGACGTGAATCCACAAAACCACTTTTTTGTGAGTCTCAAATGCGTGTTCCTTAAACGTTCCACGCTGAACCATTTGATATAAAGCGGTTTGTATGTTAGGGAAGTGTTAATACAATTTGTTGCAATCCTTTTTTCTTAGATTACAAATAAGACTTTACTGCTTTTGTTCTTGTTTATTGTATGTAAAATGCAAAAACATGTAATATGTAAAGTTACAGATGAATTTAAGAATACGTAAATGACCATGAGAATAATACAAGACAATACTTAGATATTCCAACACCAATAAAATTATTTGGAGTACATTTAAATTCTTTGTTATCACATGGTACAATTTGCGAAGTTTTAAGGACATATCGAAGCATATTATACAAATAACCCAATTTAAAACGTTAATTTTTTTAATGCCGTTCTATGATTGTCCACCGTGGCGTACTGATTGAGACACTGCGCTACAAATCGAAAGATCGCGGGTTCGATCCTCGATTTTTTTTAATTGACCTAACCGTTCTGGTGACCAGTGGTCCACTCAGCCTCTAACAGAAATGAGTACAATGAGCAATCCTGGGGGCAAAGGTTGCCGGTGCGTAAGGCTGATAACCTGCCGAATGTCTAAATTCTGGAACCCTTAGGGCCTCCGTAGCTCTGTATAGGGAATACTTTTCTTTTACTATGATTGTCAAACCTAACTTCATCTAATACTTTAGTGAATTTAAAATTAAGTTTTTATATTGTATGCAGTTTGTCTTCAGAAATAAACCAAACCCAATTAAAAATTAAACAATCAAGCAAAAGATAAAAGTGAAAGAATTTTAAATTTAAGAGCGTTAAGTTCCCGTTTTCCGCCATGTATGGCACCACTACAACATTCCGGGCTTCCGTGTATTTCAGTCATTCAGTGAATTGTACATTGAATAAAGGACTTGCGCGGTAAGTGCCTTTTCGTTTCGTAGATCGTCTCGTGCTATCCTTCGTAATGCTATACGATAAGAAACTCCTAAGACCACTGGCCTTTATGCATCCGTTTTGTGTCGCGTCAGTTGAATAGGAAGGAGCAATTTAATCCATCGCCATGGAATTATTCATATACAAGACTTTTTAAAAAGTCAGTTATATCCAAATCTTCACGTGCAGAATACCAAGACCGCCTGGCGAGAGAGAATAAGAGGCTGGGCTATGTGTTTTCCATTTTCAAACTGCATTGAAACGAATGATAACAAAACATATTTTCGAGCTGCATAGAAATGAACGATATGATAGCAAAACATATTTTCGAGCTGCATAGAAATGAATGATAAGAAAAAACTAACCAAATATATCAGTTCCACAAAAGTAAGGTATGAAAGTACATCTCATGATATTCTTGTAAAATAATATTTGTCCGGTGAATATCCCAACGGTTTCGAATTTTACGCGTAATAATCAATGTTTTGTAGAACAGAGGACGCATGAATCCATCGTGCACTAAAATATGCTAACCCACTGTCAGTACTATTCTAGTCTAATGTAGTCTGGTAATATAGGGCATATAGGCTAATACTAGAGAGTCTAAGCAAGCAAGGGAATATATGTCTGGCGTAAAATCTCTCCATTTACATCCCACAATCCTTTATTCTGCAATCCAATCTGCATCATTCGCACACTCATATCCACAATCCTTTACTGTTGGCGTCAATTGTAAAGTCTAATCCAGGCTCGGGAAGTAATGCACTGGAAGTACGAAATAGGGACGAAAGGGATGGTAACTTCGCACTTCCAGTGCTTATCTTCCCGACCCTGGTCACTCTAATCATGGATTAGGCTATCAGTAAAATTGAACTTTCCTTTCTCTCAGTTTACCTCTCCCCTTTAGAGAGACATTTATGCATCCCACACTGCACGGGCTTAAAGGACCGCAACCAACATGGAGGAGCATTACCGGTATACTTTTCTGACCAGACAAGGACATGGAGGGTCTTCTCGACTGAGTGATCAACCCAATGCGGGGCCACCTCCGAGACATCTCGAATATGTAGGACAATACACGTCAATCGCGCACACACTCACAACGGACACTGATACTCAGGAAAAAAGTGGTGTATGGGACAAAGGTGATTACAACGGCCAGATGATATCTGAAGACCACAAGGGCCTAAAGTTTCCCGACATTTGTCTCAAAGGTGAACAGTAAAATAGAACTAAACTGAGAAATTCACTACATCTAACAATGTTCTAAAAAAATTACGTGTATTATTTATTCTAAACTACTCGCGATCATTGCAGATGTTCACAACAACAACAGACAGCTGACATTTTACTATCGGAACTGCAATGAACTATGGGATATAACGTAACGAATTAAAGGAAGTAAGTCAAGTCAAGTGTTCCCTATTACAGGCCATGGAGGCCCAGAGGGTTGGCTCCCAGAATTTTAGACATTCGGCACATGAAGGCGGTAAGGTTGTCAGCCTTACGCACCGCCGCCTTTACCCCCAGGATTGCTCCTGGTGCTCATTTCTGTTAGAGGCTGAGTCGACCCCAGGGCTATGGTGCCACCAGAAGGATTAGGCCAATTGAAAAAACTTCAACGACCTCATCGGGGATCGAACCCACGACCTTCCGGTTTGCAGCGCAGCGAAAGGAAGTAAAGCAGACAAAAATAACATCGTGCAGACTCCCCGATTTCAAGGTACAACCCCATTTTATTGTGCAGTATAGAGTCGTTGTTCTACACATATCACACCAAACTCAGTGCATAGCAGTGACGACGACAGAGTACGAATTTAGGGGGGGGGGTACACTGGCTGGTAAATCTGTTTCCTTTGCAGATGACAGCAATACATTTCCCTCCCTCTCACACCATAACTGAAACTAATTATTATCGATTATTGCCAGGATATGTAAATCACATCATTATAACTACAGATGCTTGTTATTATATCATGTATGGTATAAAATGAGCTTTTATTTAGATAACGCGAAAATGTTATTTAATTCTGGAATTTTAGTGTCCGAAGGAGAACTTTCTAGCTAAATGTTTCCCCTTCCCATTTGATTTGGAGTATTACGACGATTGGGTGGAATATTATCACATTCTAGTATGAGATCTCTTTATTATTCCCTTGTACACTCTTACATATTGTATATGGTATTTATATGGGGACGTTCAAAAAAGAAATATTTGCATAAGATAAAAATTCTTCAAAATAGGGCTGTAAGAAATCTTTCAGGCTGTCATTACTTAACACCAGTCAAAGTATTATATGAGCAATCAGGAATTCTTCCATTAGAATTAATAATAAAGTATAGTGCTGCAATCTTTATATATGAAGTAGTAAACAGACATGTTCATAATAACATTGCATTGCGTTTTCTTGAAAATGTGCATTCTTATGGCACGAGAAACAAATCAAATATTTTCGTCACGCATTCTGAATTGGTTACATATGGACTAAGGGGAGTGAAAAATTATCTTGCAAATCTTTTTAATGAAATTCCACTGGAAATAAGATCTGTAAAAAACTTAAAAAAAAAGTTGAAGATTTTTCTATTAAATGATTAAGTGAACAATATTTCTATTATACTTACTGTGTATACTTATTTGTGTAAATTATTGTAACAATTTTATTATAATAACTTTGAATTTTGTCATCCTTGTAATACTGTCCCTTAATGTGAGCAATTGGCTCGTTGGGACCTTTTGTTAAATAAATAAATAAAAAAAATAAAAAAACCTGGACCACGAAAAGTTTTTTATGGCACAACTCACGACGGGAAAGGATTTATGAAAGCTGTCTTAAATCCTTCCTTCACCAGTGGACGGCAATATCGATTTTTTTTAAATCGAAAAGGAGTTTGAAAATGACTGCTAAATTTTTAATTGTATAGGCCTACCTCAAAGAGATTTATAGATGCATATAACGGTATCTACACCTTTTCAACCTCAGTTTCGGAAAAAGTAATTTCAATTTCGGAAAAAGCAATTTCATTTCGGAAATAGTTATTTCAATTTCGGAAAAAGTAATTTCAGTTTCGGAAAAAGTAACTTCAATTTCGGAAATACGAGGGCTATCTTTTTTAAACCTCCGATGGGACATAAAATGAAAACCACAGTGAAAATCAAAACTGTTCTATTTGGAACATTTAGGTACACCTTCTAGCTACTTCTCTACATAATCTCGCTCCGATTGAGTCATTTGTCGTAGCGTAATACCAACTTTACTACACCCTCTTCATAGAAGCTTGCCGCCAGCGTATTGAGAAGGGTCTTCACGGCATTTTGAAGAGTTTTGAAATTCTTCAATCGAAGCGAGATTATGTAGAGAAGTAGCTAGAAGGTGTACCTAAACGTTTCAAATGAAACAGTTTTGATTTTCACTTTGGTTTTCATTTTATGCCCCATCGGGGGTTTTAAAAAATAATCCTCATATTTCCGAAATTGAAGTTACTTTTTCCGAAATTGAAATTACTTTTTCCGAAATTGAGGTTGAAAAGGTGTAGAATCTGACTGGAAAAATATCATTGTTAGCCTTGTGCCTATGTAAATTCTGTCTGCTGCCGTACGAACTCATTTCAGCTCAGCTTCTAAACCTCATGTATCATTATTCACTGAATACGCTTACGTGCATAATGGAGTTCATAGTTCTTGGCTCGAGGTATTATAAATTCAAAAGACACATACAGAGGACCCGTAATTGGTTTTGTACGGGAATGGAAAAGTCATGTGGATGTCCAAACCAGCGCTTGAAATATTAAACAACAACGCTAACTCATTTTGATTCAGCTTTACAAAAGGTTAAAATTGAATCTTCTTGTCTGTTTCCCTCCCCACCTCCGAAAATTTGCTGTACAGCTGGATGAATACTTCGATACTCTGAAGGGAATATAAGACAAGCTTCATGGTTCATGCTTACCTCACAGGCCTGGCATGCAAGCCGTCTTGGGTTCAAATCCAAGGGCAGGCAGGCGTGTCATTTGTGGTGGACGAAGCCGTGACGATGGTTTTTATATTTCCCTCGGGGATTTTCCCGTTTCTCCCTTACATTTCCCCTCTTCATCATCATCCCGTTTCCGTTCCAAAAATCGGTTATGGTCCAGTTGCAGAATCAGTGGTAGAAAAATGCAGGAACATTTCCACTTTGATTCATAACTGAACATAACTTAACGATAATTCAGTCCATAACATTTCAAATCGTGTAAGTTGACTTGAAAGTTTGTTAATACGCCAGTGTGTATGTATTACGATCACTAAGACAAACATCCAATGTATCTTGCGGTTTTTAGTTAAGTGCTACTATGTTATCAAATCTTAAATGGCTGTTTTGCTGTTGTCAATGTTGTTTATTTGTTTCTACATTCAGTGTACATTTCAAAGAGAAGCAATTAATAATAAGTAGGGTTCTGATGTTTAAGGGCTAAAAAAGTGGAAAATATGACCATAAAATGACAAATATAACCCAAAAATCCTAAATAAGACCTTCTAAAGAGCATGTTTTCTAAAAATAATGTTCCAATTTAAAACGTTTAATGAAACTAAATTATTACATCACATTAATTCAATCAGATAATCACTTTTTATCAAGTTTACAAGTGATTTACAGTTTCACTTGTGACTTCTGTTCTGTTAAAGTTTCCAGATACCACTGCAAATGTGTTAAAACATGTATATTGGAAGTTGTTAACAACAAGGAGGAAGAGGTAATTGTGCTATCACTTGTTATTGTCCCTTCACATTTCAGTTACAGTAAAACCAAAATATTACCGACTCTTTTTCGGAAAAAAAATAAGTCGGCAATTTATTGCACAAACTGCATAATTGTGCTCTTTTACTGAATTTATAACTGAAATATGACGTTAAATTACCAATATGACCAAAATATGACCAAGATATTGAAAATGACGAAAATATGACTTTATATGCAAAATAAAAACGGTCCGATTAGGATAACAAATGTGCAATTCATGTTTAATTTGTGTTTGCGGCGAGAATGGAGGTCAGGATAAAAATATGACATGTCATAACATGATAAGAAATAACCCGTCTCCGTGGAATTCGCATTGAAAGTATCACCAGGTTGAGGAAATTTCGATGTTTTGATTGAGAGAAGAAGGAATCCCTGCTTGCCTTATAATGTTTGTACAGCTGTAGACCTATAGAGTGCACTGATCCTTCAAGTGTTTGAATTACATTGACATCAAGGGCTAAAAAGATATGCTATCTCTCTCTCTCTCTCTCTCTCTCTCCTCCTCCTCCTCCTCCTCCTCCTCCTCCTCTTCTTTACTCTTTTTTTTTCCGCCCTCTCAAATACGAATACGTTCTCAACTCCTTTGCCTCTTCTATCAGGTTACTTTCATATGTAGATAGCTGGGTCAAGTTGCTTAGAAGTCCATTTGAACAGAAAGAACTCTTCGTAGACTTAACACACTCAAAAAAGATCGTCACATCGCCATTCCAGCAGTGACAGGCATCAGGTTCCGTTTGCTTGAATATCCCTGACCCATTTCATCTCAGATCATACAGGGGGTGTCACATCAACATCATGGATTTTGCTGAAAAAAATATATGTTAAAGGACCACATGACCTATGTTCAGAAATGAAATATTTTCCTTCTCACTTGATTTGTAACAATGTTACAGGCACACAAAGAATCGGGATTTTTGGTAAAAAGTTGTACGCAAGGAAAATATTGCAATTTTCAAAGCGCTATAAATCAGAAACCAAAAATTATGGAGACTTGAGGTTTTTTTTATTTGAAAGCCTGTTCATAGTAGTTTCAAATCATGATATAGGAAGACATTTTTGAAATTCTCTTTAACTCTAAAATTCAACATGAAAATACAAAAAATTGAATTTTTTTCCAAAGTTCATATATTTTTTTTGAAAATGTGAACAGTCGTAAGTCGCGACTTTTATTGGGATAATATGGTATGGAAACTGGACTAATTATTAGCAATAAAATTTCTGCCCCAGCTTCTCACATTAAGTAGATAAATCTTGGTAAAAAGTGAAAAAACACATTTTTGACTGTTTTTTAGAAACGATTTTCTCGAAAACACCCATCTCAAAAGTTTTTAAAATTACACAAAATATTCTTTGATGGTTGTTCTTATAGGTGGTACAATCACATTGGGGGATATTTGTGTGGAAAACCTGAGAGAATTTTTTCAAAACTACTCTACCTGTTCCATAATGTTGGACATTTAGTATATAATGTAACTTATTACATTGACAACACTGTTTTGCCAAATGTTTTCAATGTACACAGTTCTATTAAATGAAATTGTATTGAAAGATCACACCGTAGATGGTTGAGTCCATTTCCGGATTGGAAATCTTACCACTAGAGGTTTTTGAGTCCAAATTCAGCAAAGGGTATTGCTGGTTCTTTGTGAGAGTCCATCAGTTTCAGTTAATTATTAATATTGATCACTAGATTTAGACAAAACCACATAAGGTAAAATATATGTTAACATATACAAATGCTGAAATATCATTAGGCCTATATTTTTCACTTGACATTGCTGAGAAGAGTTCTTCTGTCATCTTCATATGTTCCGCATTAAACTTATGAAGCTGGGCTGACTGTCCATGTGGAAAAGAATGATCCAGCTAGAGAAGCACATGGGAAATTTATTTTTAAATACTTTCCTATTAAAACATTTCTTTGTTTATTTTTATTTATCGTGAGATTATTATATTTAGTGCAGTGTTTTTTCATGAATTGATTAATTAATTCAATATATTTTGATCAAGCTATTTTTTGGGTTGGCGAATATCTAATTATTTCAACCATCTGTTTTTAATCACACTTCTTCAAAATAGATAGCTTCATCCACGTTACATTCACCTTTTCCAAGAGCAAGGAGTTCTTTTTCAACTTATTAAAGGTTTCTAGCATTTCAAGATATTGCTAATTTCGGGCGAAAGGCCATTTTCTTCATTTTTATCATGGATTCAGTAAGTCAACGACCATGAAGATTGCATGTAACACAATATTAAGGACCTCAAGGACTTCTTTACAAAGATAATAAGTCTTCATCAATCCTCAGGGCATTCATACTAATGAAGGGGAAAATCCTTCATTTTGTGAGTAATTTCGTGAATCACATACCGAAGGTAAGTTTAACAGCATATTTGGACCGAGGATTTGTGAGATTCGCAGTCCCAAAGAGAATTTAATGTAATTGTGATTGATAATAAATGTAGACATTTATTATTTAGCAAGTGTAAATAACTTAATTCAATGCAAATCCTCCTTCTGAGCTTCAGATACTGTAAACATTCAAATGTTATCATTTCTACAAACATTAATACACAAATATTCTAGCTAGTGAGAAGTAACAATGTCATTAAGCTACATCTTTTTGCTACAATTATAGCTGGTCCTCCGATTGTATACAGTTCCAATACATTTACATGTGTATTCAATTAGCTTCATAAACATCAAGATTACGACGAACATTTCCTCAAAGCATGTTTATGTTATTCAAGTGACGTCACTCCGGAAATGGACTCAACCATCTATGGTGTGATCTTTCAATACAATTTCATTTAATAGAACTGTGTACATTGAAAACATTTGGCAAAACAGTGTTGTCAATGTAATACATTATATACTAAATGTCCAACATTATGGAACAGGTAGAGTAGTTTTGAAAAAATTCTCTCAGGTTTTCCACACAAATATCCCCCAATGTGATTGTACCACCTATAAGAACAACCATCAAAGAATATTTTGTGTAATTTTAAAAACTTTTGAGATGGGTGTTTTCGAGAAAATCATTTCTAAAAAATAGTCAAAAATGTGTTTTCTCACTTTTTACAAAGATTTATCTACTTAATGTGAGAAGCTAGGGCAGAAATTTTATTGCTAATAATTAGTCCAGTTTCCATACCATATTATCCCAACAAAAGTCATGACTTACGACTGTTCACATTTTCAAAAAAAATACATGAACTTTGGAAAAATAATGCATTATATACTAAATGTCCAACATTATGGAACAGGTAGAGTAGTTTTGAAAAAATTCTCTCAGGTTTTCCACACAAATATCTCCCAATGTGATTGTACCACCTATAAGAACAACCATCAAAGAATATTTTGTGTAATTTTCAAAACTTTTGAGATGGGTGTTTTCGAGAAAATCGTTTCTAAAAAACAGTCAAAAATGTGTTTTTTCACTTTTTACCAAGATTTATCTACTTAATGTGAGAAGCTGGGGCAGAAATTTTATTGCTAATAATTAGTCCAGTTTCCATACCATATTATCCCAATAAAAGTCGCGACTTACGACTGTTCACATTTTCAAAAAAAATATATGAACTTTGGAAAAAAATTCAATTTTTTGTATTTTCATGTTGAATTTTAGAGTTAAAGAGAATTTCAAAAATGTCTTCCTATATCATGATTTGAAACTACTATGAACAGGCTTTCAAATAAAAAAAACCTCAAGTCTCCATAATTTTTGGTTTCTGATTTATAGCGCTTTGAAAATTGCAATATTTTCCTTGCGTACAACTTTTTACCAAAAATCCCGATTCTTTGTGTGCCTGTAACATTGTTACAAATCAAGTGAGAAGGAAAATATTTCATTTCTGAACATAAGTCATGTGGTCCTTTAACATATATTTTTTTCAGCCGATTTTGAAATCCAAAGGTGACACATTTGGTACTAAGCTGTATGATTTGAGATGAAATGGGTGCGGGCTTCAAATTTTCTTCCTATAACATGTACAGCAAATTCCTTTTTGATATTCTCAAATGTAATGTATTATGCATTGCAAATTTCAGGCGCCTAGCTTTAAAATAAGGATTACCCAATAGGCCATCCTTATCAAAATAGGCCTAATTAGGCTTATGAGAGTGAACGTTACTTACTTGCCAAAACATGTTTAACTCTTCTTTTCATTCCGAAGAATCTCTTGCTTCATTTACTTCCTCTCATTTGTTCACTCTCCTCAAACAGCGTGCCCGGGTTCGATTCCTGGTCCAGACAAGTCTCCTAGGTGAGGTATTTTTTCCTTTATTTATCTCCTGTGAGACCAATGTCGGGAAACTTTAGGCCCTCCTGTTCCTCGGATATTATCTGGCCGTCATTAACACCTTCGCCCATTCGCGCCTTATTCGGAGTGTGTGTGTGACTGGTGTGCATCGTCCATTGTGTTCGTGTTGCCTCGGAGGTGGCCCCGGCATTGAGCTGATCTCTCTCCGAGGAGGCCCTCCATGTCCTTGTCTGGTCAAAAAAATATGTATGTGATCCACAGAAACTCTCTCCCCAATGGGTTGCAGTCCAGGCAACAAAAGAAAAAATAGAAAAGAAACGGTATCGTTTTGAAATTTGCCAGAGTTGTTGGGGGAAGTGTATTGTACTAAAAGTTCCTGAGAGTGGGGGTAAGCGGGGGAGAGTGGGGGTAAGCGGGGGAGAGTGGGGGTAAGCGGGGGAGAGTGGGGCATTTAAAAGGTCCCTTTTATTAGTTTTTCGCTTATATCTGGAAAACGGTCATCGTAGTAAAAAAGTTGCTCTATTAAAAATTCAATCCGATATAATTTCCTACAAGATTGATCCCGTATATTTACTTCCATTTCCCGTAGAGACATCCGCCAGCGAAAACAGCAAATTTTCGGAAAACAGTTTCTTGGCTCACGATTTCCGAAACACTTTGCCTTCTAGCGCTTCGTTCAGCCTTTAATTGTACAACAATGTCCTCATAAAAAAAGTTGTAGGGCAATAAGTTTCATTTAAAATTAGTAGTCATTTGTTATTTTGTCTTCAAATGATTAAAAGTTGTAGCAATTTTAAGTTTTGTCCACATTTCGAGATCTGCAAAGAAAACCGTATATAGACCTATACTATTTCCAACTAAAGAATAAAGTAGATGTAAACAAACACACTGATATGTATTACACCGCGACCACATGTTCGTTGACACATTGCAATTTCAATGCAAGAGGAACTCGTTAATATTGATCAAAGTAAGCTAGCAGCTACAGAAGCAAAGCTGGATTTCACAAATATTACATATGCCTACGTTTAAAATGCTAATGCATTGTAATATTTCAATGTCATAATGAAAATCTACCTACTGCAAAATGTATTAAAAACATTCAAGATCACAGTTTTTTCGCCACTATTTAACAGCTTTCCCCGCTTGTGCTTAACAACACGAGATGGTGATGCCTGATTAGCTTCAGCCATTGAACTGTATTGCTGTCTTTTATTATTTATAATAGCTGTGGTAATTTTGTTTTCACCGCATGAATTAAACGTTAACTGTATTCGAGGAATACATGACAAGTGACTGTGATTTTTTTTCATACCTTTGTTGTCTTCAGGCATGCGCGTCGCATTACATTCAACCGATAATATCAAGTATTGGTATTGCTTAAATCACATAGAAAGTGTTGCAACAAACTTGAGAAACGTGCTTAATTTAGTCCTACATCAAATACATTACTTACTTTTTATGCTTTGAAGAAACTACATTAATACTCGGAAGAAGACGACAAGCAAGAGACGTCCAACTGCCAATCAGAACCCATCATGTCACGTGGTTTTGTTTACATCTACTTTATTCTTTAGTTGGAACTAGTATAGTACTTTATCAGCAAATAAGTATGGCAGAAGACATGGTTCGAGTATATTAGAAGGCAGATCATTAATATAGATTACAAAAGTACAGGCCCCAAAAAAGAGCCCTGAGGAACGCCGTACTTAACAAATTATATGTAGATTTACTGTTGTTCAGAAAGACTGACTGTAACAATTGGATACTGGAGTAAGTCATGTGATATTTATTGAAGGGTTTATATATTTACATCGTGAAACATGCGGAGAAAATAATTATATATTGCACAATCATTATTTAAAGTTGTATTTATTAAATATCCTATCACGGTAAAAGTACAGAATAAGTAACGGAAAATATTTGTGGGCAAGTATTTGAAGCTATGTTTTTTTCATCTTCGTGCTTTTGGCCACCATCAACAACTGCTATACGCCACGGTATAGAACTCTTCCTAAAAGGGTTGTTATGTAGTATAATATATCATCCCACTTCAGAGAGTATGTGGAGCCATAAAGAAAACTTTAAACAGGAAAGTAAAGAGTGATATTGTCCTGAAATTTTACAAAGTTCTAGCTGTCCCAGTATTTTTACACGATTCAGAATGTTGGTGTATAAGGAAAGATTAAAAGATTCCTACTGGTATAGAAGTAGTGAAACAAATGAGATTCCTCAGCTGGTTAGTCCAGAATAAAAATGTAGATATAAGAGAAAAATTACACATATTTAACATAAACGATAAAATAAAGGAATGTCAAAAGACCTAGAAAATGCATGAACAAAGAATGGACAAAAATGATTACAAGACTAATTTTAGAATACAAACCCAAAGGAAAAATAATACAATAATATCTAAAAAATGTACATTAATTTAAATAAAAAATAGATTCTCTAGCCATAATCATTAAAATTCAAATATGGACGCCTAGAAAAACGCTGGGTAGAACAACTTTAAAAATCAAATAAACATATAGACAGAAACATAGCCTTTGAACACCTGATACACCCATATATTTAACATTGTGAGCTTCCTTTAATAGAAGGCATAGGTAAAATTTTCAAAATCTACTGTTTTATCCAATTTGGTTCAAACTTAAACTGCATAGAGGAATTACATTAGATGCAACGTATACAAAATCCCATGCTTCTAGGCTACTGTACGTTAAATAGGTTTCAGTATACGCGTACTTTTAATTTCATATTTCATTCTAGAAGATTACAGAATGGTTCACCAAGAAGATTTATATATTATAACGGATTAATTTTGTTATGAACACATGGGCTATTTCTACAGAGTCACATATCGTTTTTATATTCCAGTGGTTTACCATAAATTTGAATTTTGAAATTAATCGAAAAGCAACTTTCTTGAACTATATTCGTTATTGTAGAATTCTTGAAATAATAATGGCTTTTCATTTAATACGTATCATTATTCTTAATTGTTGTTTCTCCATGTTGAAATTTATTGATCAAAACTGGTTAGAAAATCATCTACGAGAAAAGTTTGTAAAGTTCAAAACTGAGAAATGTAAAGTAGAGAAATAAGCGTAAATGTTTCCCTATTATAAAACACAATTAAGAAGATAGAGTGAAATAACACAATGACCACGCCATCACTTAAAATTTCACTTACTCCGTTTAAAAGATCAAAATAGCAAGTCGGCATGAAAGCTGAATATATCAGCATTAAAAAGAATGGGTATTTTTAAACATTTTCATAAACATTTTCCAGTGCATTTCCTTAATATTATGAAGGTTAAACGTGACCATACGCCATGTCACCATTGCATTGGTTTTGTTAGAAGTGCAGGGCACCTTAAGTTATTACTGCAGAGTTTATTAAGTTTTCATAAAACACCGGGCATCGTAATTCATTTTGACGATGTCTTAGTTATTTTTCATCTGTTTATGTGATTGTCGATATCTGAAGTTTTGCTATGTGTTTTTTAACACTCTGTAGAAGAGAGGGTTGGGAATAATTCAACGGCAGCTGAAGGAGTCCCTAGAGAACGCTTCATTACCAGTATTGACATCCATTCACTGGAGCTATAGTCTGTTGCAATTTTGACCACGTCTATTGTCTAGCGCGTGTTATTTGTAACAGTATATGACGGTATAAATAACCCAGCCATGAAGGCTCAGAGGAAGTTGAAGTGTTTACGGCAAATTATTCGTATTTGTTTGTGTTCAGTCACGGGCGGAATACCCGGTGAGACTTTCCTTCCAATCGCTGAACGCATGTTTGTACTGTCAACATAAAATTTCTCCCATCCCGGTAACGGTGTCTAATAAAATTTCCTAGCTTCTGAGTAATAGCTGTCGTAAATTTGGACTGTGCATCGCTACTATGCAATTAGTGTGTATTTAAAAACTTTACAGCAATGGGTAGACAAGTTTGTTTGTTAATGTTACTTAAAATGATTGAGTTCTGTTACTGTAGCCGGCTTGTTGGAATTTTCTCTCGTAGGAATTCTTTTATATGCATGTAAATTTAATGAAACAGAATTGTTGCATTTACCAATGACATCGAACTGGGGCGGGATGGAACCCGTGAACTTGGGAATAGATAGCCAGTGTCTTACACCGTAGGCACTACGGGCTCTCTCTCTCTCTCTCTCTCTCTCTCTCTCTCTCTCTCTCTCTCTCTCTCTCTCTCTCTCTCTATCTATCTATCTCTCTCTCTTTGAGGGACCAGAGGTGTGGCGCATGATGGTTACTGGGGGACCTGGGGGCGTAGTGCACGTGGTGTGGTTTCAGGTACTTGCTGAATTTTCCGTGGGGGCTCGCGGTGGAATCTGCTCCGGGGGGCCTTTGGGCATGCCAATCATCCCATTCCCAGGGGTTGGCACAATGGGCCCGGAGTTGTGGTCTACGTGCTTAGGGTCTCTACCAACCAACCTCTCCCCCCTTTGTGGGGTTCCCTACAGACATACATACATACATACATAGGCCTACATAAATAACCCTTACATACATGCACCGTTGACAAGTATAATGCGTGAAATTGTATCAGCAATTATTTTCATATTCTAAATATTATAGAAGTTTTTTTTACATTCATGACGGCAATTCGGTATTTATGTGTGTCTTCATAAGAAAGTACGATTTAGTTTGTAGGTCAAAGCTGAAAGTTATTAAAACACAAGTTAGCCAAAATGTGTGAAACGTAATTATCATAATGTTCTGGGTTTTCTCGGGGCTTTCCATGTTTCCTTCCTCAAAACACTCTCCATTTCCTTGACTTCTATTTTCCTGCATATCGTATTCGCTTCTCATCCACAAAACCGTCCAGCTATCCCGGCCAAATGTTTTCTTAGTGTAGTGTTCATTGCTTTGTAGCCTTATAATAAATGATACTGTAGTCATAGACTAAGTTCGAAACTCCTTTATATTGTCATGTTTTAAGGTAAGTTTTTATTATTAGCCTATAAAATATTGTATATTTTTAACTATACACGTTAATTATCGATATTTGAAGCCGACAAGAGCGAAAACAGCAAATCAGATGCATGTACTGTATAACATATTAACTTATTCCATTTTCCTGTCTCGTGGGTTTCACATAGGAAAATTGAGTTTAAAGTTCATAATTATGCTTGAAGCTAAGAATCTTCATTTGCAGTAATGGCATGATAATAAATTGATAATAATTTAAATAAACATGATAATTATATAATTAATTGAGATAAATTAGTCAGAATCAGAAACCAACTAGGTTAGGCTGTAATTATATTGCATATGAAGAAGTAACGAATAAAAGTATTATGGTAACTTATGTTGTAGCCCCAGAATGTTACAATATTTCTGCATGAAGTTCGTCATCTATCAATATTGTAAAAGGACAGGTCGGCCCTTATTTATCCCCTTAAAAGTGGATTCTAATGGACAAAACCCCATACAAGTGCAATGTTGGAATTAGTATTGAAATTGCTATGCCAACTACTTCGTAATGTAGAGTTTTCTTTAAAAAGAGAAGACTCTGTATTAAAAGCTGCCGTTCACAACGTGTTTTATATGCGGTTCGTTGCCTGTTGGCTCCCTGATAGATTCTGAATGAAATTTGTGGTAGAATAAAAAGCTTCGTTGCAAATGTGTTTTCTCGCGTTTCTTCCGTTATCTCTGATATCAGTCTTCTTATTTCCCTTCAATCATAACTTACTGTCTAGGAGGATGGCATCAGAGACTGCATCAGCAAAAAGAAGGTCAAAAAAGAACGTGCGCCCTTCCCCGCTTCCCCACCATAAAACCAGGATACGCTTTAAAAAAAGTAAAACTAAAAAAGTATTTTAAAAAACATAAATCTAACAAAATGGGAGATATTTGTGACAGATGTAATGAATGCGTCCACCGCTGTGACGTAGGGGATGCGTTCGCTCCTCTCACGCAGCAGTTCGAATCCTGGGGTTTTTCCGGGGTTTTTCCTTACCTATGAGACAAATGTCGGGTAACTTTAGGCCCTTGTGGTCCCCAGATATCATCTGGCCGTCATTATCATCGTCATTTCATCCTCGCCTTGTTCGGAGTGAGTGTGTGTGAATGGTGTGTCTCGTCCTCTGTGTTCGTGTTGTCTCGGAGGTGGCCCCGGCATTTGGCTGATCACTCATCCGGGGAGGCCCTCCATGTCCTTGTCTGGTCAAAAAAGTATGTCTGTGATCCACATATAATTCCTCTCGTGTAAGGCCCGGGCGGCGTGGGTAGCTAAAAATCCTAAAAGGGTGAGGTAAAACTAAGATAAAGAAAGAAAGAAAGACAGACAGACAGAAAGATGTAATGAATGCATTTCTGCTGTGGAATTCTCAACTTTAAGGTGGGTTATTTTGCTGCTTAGTTCATCTTACGTCGTGTTCTTAAGCACATCATTAGACAAGAAGTTACGTTTATGCTACATAATGTTTGCGTATCGTTCCACTCGCAGTAACAATAGGCTACTCTTTTGTTGTGAAGAACAGGAAACTAGATAGTGCCGTGCTGGGTGTTACAACTTACGTCAAGCTTAAAGATAATGTAGACATAATGTTACTTGAGATAGGCTACACAACTTTTCTGCAAATATACGATGAGGTATGGCGTTTATAAAATCAATTCGGAATACAAGGTATCACTTGCAGTCTTGTAAAATATATTTTTTAATGGCCGATTGTAAACGCATTCTGTGAAGTGTTATGTGCTTAGAAAGAATAATTAATCAATACTTAAAAATGGGACAGACTCATAACATATTTTTACATATCATTATACATATTATCATTTTTAGGGCTAGAATTTTTTAGCAGATTTTTTTACAAAATTTTCTAATTATTACAAATTACAAAAATACAAATTATTAAAAATTATTACAAATACAAATATAAATAATACTAACGCAATTATTACCTATAAATACAAAAGATTATTGTTTAACCCTCTTGAGCATAGCTTGTGTTCGGGGACGGTTCAGTCATACTAAAATTATATTATAAACATTATATAAAGAACAAATATATTACGGGTTTAGGCAAAAACAATAAGATTGTTCATACGAAATAAATAACTTACATAAATAATGATACGAAAAAATAAATTACAAATAAAATGCCTCATGTTAAATATTTAAAAATTTACCATTGAGAATGAATAATGGAATAAATAATGGAAAACAAAGTGAGTAAAAGTACCATTACAAGTTAGTTTTAATCAATTCGAGTACTTGTTTTTTGAACAATTTATTATTTAGTGGTGTGTATGCTGGTAGCACGTTAAGTAAAATTGTGATCTGTTTCCATGTTAAGATAGGGATTTACTATTTATTGTGATCTTCGTGCGTTCTTTTTACTTTAGTTTAATCCAAATATATAAATATTGGTATTATGTTACGGATGTGCTTCTCGAAATGTCCTAAATCCATTGATAATATTGCAGAAAAACCAATTGCATACTCCACATAACTTTCACTTAAAAAGTGTTCTTAATGTTCATCGATTTAATAAAAATATATACTAGAATTAATTTATAATAGTCGAAATAACTTTCATTTTATTTTCATGATAAATTATAAATCTAAGGATGTGGTAAGAAAATAACATATTAAAATCTATTGGATCAAAATGTTAGATTTACTAGCACTACCTTTCTTCACAGTATTAACTTCACAATAAAGATTTACAATAATTTAATTGTTATGTATCCTGATTCATTTAACTACAATATTAAAATTGAATTTTAAGAAAACTTATAATTTTGATTGGATTGTTTTGTAATTTATGTAGTAGGCCTACGTAAAAATTACTCTATATTTTATTTTATAGGCTGCTATCCGTTTCTGGAAACGAAAATGTTCTTCTTATAAGGGCGGTTAGTTTTGTGATATCGGTAATACAATAAATAAAAATAATTCAAACATTATATTAATTATTTTTCTTATTTTCGAAGAGTGCTATTATTTATATTTCTGTTGTAGATTTCGATTAAATTCAGCGTTGGTTGCTTTAGTATCTCAAATCAATTAATAGCAAGTTTAACAGAAATCAACTAGGAGTAGGTCTGACTACATTTATTACTAAACGAAATATACTGATATTGCCGTAAGTACAGATTAACTTAGCATAATAATAATAATAATCAGAATAGAATGTTTCGCGGGGTTTATTTTCTTTTGTGTTTCTTTGAGAACGAGCTAAACTGGGACCACCTGATCAGGGCTGGTTTGCATATTTTTAAGGAAGACGCGCAGATTTTCCGTTGTATTAGTGTATTTGGTAATGTAGAGAGTAATTGTGTTCATACTTCAACTTTTACGGCGTTTAAGTCAGAATTCTACACACACACACATACTCGTATCATACAGCTAAAAAGAAAAACGATAAAGCATTTACTGCCTAAAAGTAGCCTACTATTAAAACAGAGTCAGTATGCCAAAACTGGAACATACAAAAAAGAAGAAACAGTGCTGCCTGTTTCCACTGAAAGGTCCTGAAATAGACACTTGAATTACTCATATCAGGTCGCCGTCATGACAGAGACCGCTCGCCTTCTACCGTTGGATTCTGGGATTGATTCCATCCATGAAAATTTGCGGTGTACAGCTGGGACCCGGATTCGAATCTCGGTGGATCCATGTTGACTTTATGGTGGACAAAATGGGGTCGGGGCAGGTTTTCTCGGGGCTCCTGTTTCCCCCACCGTTGCTCCATTCATCATAGTACGACTATTTGTTTGCAATAATGAATTATTGTTATTCTTATTATCATTATTATTATTTGTGGTGTACAAATGCGATAGAAGCAGTTTTTTTCTGATTGATTCTGTTTTTCTTGCCGCGCGTTACTTCACCATTGTTCCCTCTTAATGAAAACGTAGATCTAATAGGCTGCGATTCAAATAAAATATTAGTCATATGAAGAAGATGAAAACTATAGCTACTAGTTGGAGGGAAACGCCCTTGGAGTGTCATCTCATAATATAAATAGGCTTATACACCCCACTCCACTTAATACTGAAGCACGTTTATCCCAAGGCTTGTAAACTAGTTTACTGATCTTGCGTTTATCCAGCTGGTGCCAGTAACCTTTTCACTGCTATTGACGTATAAATTCGTCAACACAAAAATAGTATAAAAACAGAATTAATTAATTAATGCAATGCTGATTTATTTTAAAATATGAAGATTTTTATTGCTGTATTATGTTTGTAATTCCTGGAAATCAAGTATACTATTGCAATTTTTCGTACTGACTTCAAACTTATAATCCACTGATAGTTTCACTTGATGATTGCTTATATCCCTAACAAGAACGAAATCTGTAATATGCAAGGTATATAAAGCTACGTGATATGTTGGTTACTAATACTCTTTCTTTGGGGTGTGTTCTATTTCCTTTATTCACTTTTTGTATCGAACTGTGTTTTGATTCAGATGTAATGGCATCTTTATACACAACTCTGTTATTTCATACAATCAAATTTCAGTTAACTTCGGACGTTCGATATTCATGATCGCATTGTAAGTATAGGTAGACCTTTCTCTATTTATTATACCGAATGTTGAATCTACTTTAATAGCGAGGAGAAATCTAGATTCACTATCTGTTATCCTCTTTTATTTCCGTTCTAAATCAAATGAACATTATTGTCTAACAAATTATTTTGTTGTATAACAAACAGAGGAACAATTCGCTTTATTCTCCTGCTTTAACTCGTAATTATTTTCAAGTGATTTAATTTATTAAAAAACAAACATGCGGTCACTTGTTGTAGAATATGAGTGATTGTGTTATAAACATTGACAATTAAATCCTGCAATATCAGGTATACATTAAATGTCCAATGTGAAGTTTACACGTTTAATGGAAATTTAAAAATGAAGCGACATTTCCATCTGCATATCGTATTATCCACAGTAATGAAATTGAAAACATGAATGTGTACATCGCTTTTACATTTGATTCTTTTTAGAATAAGATGGAAGATAACATGTAACAGTGCGTTCTGAATTATAGTAGGCCTATTACGATCTGCTTCGTTACATGCAGGGTTGGGTGAGTAATTTACTCATAAGTATTTTACACATAAAATACATGTAAAATACGTAACGTAAAACCAGTTTTACACACGTGATGTAACAAACTAGCGTTTAATTGATTTCTACAATATAACAGTCATTACTTTATTATTTGTAATGTAAATTCTATGAATGTTTTTATACCAAAAATATTCAGTGGATCTGCAAATTGAATTCAGTCATATTGTCACAACTCTCATATAGAACTTAAGCATCACATCATTGATTAATAATGTATCACGTATATGAGTGCAATGATCTGATTCATAATATTGGTAAATAAAATTTTACTTGTCCACCGCTGTGGCGTAGGGGATGCGTTCGCATCGGATACCCGGGTTCGATTCCTGGTCGGGATAAGTTACCTAGGTGGGGTTTTTCTGGGTTTTTTCCTCACCTGTGAGACCAATTTCGGGTAACTTTATGCCCTTGTGGTCCCCAGATATAATCTGGCCGTCATTCATCTTCATCCCATCCTCGCCTTGTTTGGAGTGAGTGTGTGTATGAATGGTGTGTCTCGTCCTATGTGTTCGTGTTGTCTCGGAGGTCGCCCCGGCATTGGGCTGATGACATATCCGGGAGGCCTTCCATGTCCTTGTCTGGTCAAAAAAGTATGTATGTGATCCAAAGATAATCCCTCTCCCGACAGGTCGCGACCCTCTATGGCCTGGACGGCTTGGGTCGCTTAAATCCTAAAAGGGAGAGGTAAAACTATGATAAAGAAAGAAAAGAAAGAAAAAAAATACTTATTTTTTAACTTCTTACCTTTTTTCAGTAATTTGGTTCTGCTAGCTCGTATTTATAAACATTCATCACAGTAAGAAGTCTATGGATTTCGTATATCAGTATTTCTGTTTTACTTTTGCAAGCTTGTAATTTTATTGTTGTTGACAAGAAGGTTCCATATAATTTATTACCGATATCCGTGAAATTCTGTGGAATAAAATTTTGTTTGTCTACAATGGCTATTATTTCTGTTCCACGCCTAATAGTAGCTGAGGATGTAGAAATTGAGTTTCTGCATAGGCCTAAACAAGTTCGAGAAGAAAACTTTGCGTCAGCGGGTTCCAATTCTAGTTCTGGAATTGTATGTAAAATTTACAAAATGGGGCCAAGTTAAGACTCACGAGGTTTTTACGTATTTTACTATTATGTTAATAGACCGTTTTACGCGTATTTTACACGTTATGAAGAAACCCTTTGTTTGTTTGTTTGTTTGTTCGATCCTACTATAATACGCTTATTAGGCCTACTTCCGACGTAATGTTACCATAATGACACTCATTTCGTCACTGTTTTCCGTTTCGGTATCGATTATTATCGAACACGGACCTATCTTGAGACCTCGAGGGTAGCAGCTGAAACCTGCATAATAAATAGCCTGTACGTAATAGCCTGTATTAAATATCATAATAAAATTATTTAATTTTGTGTTATCAAAATCCGTTGGTTTCATGAAAACGACGAAAAGGAAGCTTCGATTGGACCGACGTCATGAGCTGCCATCTGTCATAGAAGACAAGAACCACAACCAGCTGGTGCGAGATTATGGCGTGCTGAAGCATAACCGCCTGTTTGAGTGATTCTAAAATCTCAACATTTAAATTTGCTCGTTTCATGAACCTACTCGTATCTTAATAAATACCGTAATGGGCTCGTTGCATAATGTACTATTATGCGTCAAGTCCTCCTGGTTACTTGTACTTGTTATGTGCCATAATAAGAAATCTTCAATATCAGATTATTCGTATAAAACGAAAGCTAAAACAATACGTACCTATAACTAGATTATTGTCCTGACTTTGGAAGATCAAGATATACCTTACAATATCATCTGAATTTTTGTGACAATGAACTGGCAAAACCTCTGTTTCATATATTTAAAAAAACAATGTTGTTATTCTAATTTTCTAACATTCATACACCGCATCTTTAATAAGCTTCAGTCATAATGTTCAATCTGTTGTAAATTGAATGTACCGTATTTTACGGACTAGTCTATAAGACTCTCCGGACCATAAGACGCACCTTGGTTTTAGGATGAAAATTTAAAGGAAAAGAAATTTAATTTGATTCTAAACGAAAAGTTTTAAAGGAGATAATGTACTTCATTGCATAAACAAATTATAACCTTGTACAATGGAATCAGTGTAAATCACTTCTAAGTTAAAACCTGCGTTGTACGAAAATCTTGTCTGTACAGGTGACATCGCTTGAAATTTAACAATTTTATTGAACTGATTTCTCATGAAATACTGAAAATACCTTTACACCTCTGACAGTCAATTCAGCATAAGCTTAGTGTACGGGACAAGGTTATTTAGAGGTCATGCCCTTCATTTAAACCACCAGGAGGAAACAACTCCTTTTGTATAAAAGAACTCAACATTATTTTCTTTTCACATTGTACACCTGGCTTCCAGCTACCCTCATTTTTCGGTTGTGACAAGTGCAGTGATGTACAGTCTGTTCCACCTTGTTTATAATTATTGTGTTCCGGCAATATTTGCCATTATTTTAATTTTTTTAGTGTACTTCGGACCATTAGACGCACCCAACTTTCATATCTCTGTTTTCAAGGTAAAAAAAATGCGCCTTATGGTCCGCAAAATACGGTAATTGTTAAACTATAACCCTAATATGCTAATGCACAATGAGGTTCTATTTTCATTTCGGAAATTCTATAATAACAATAATAATAATAATAATAACAAGATTATTGCAAATTACTCATTCAGTTGAGTAACCAGCTTCTCTTTATCCTCTAGGTATACGTATACGAAATTGTTGGCACTAAAGCAACTCTACAGCGATGCGTGCGATATTTTAGTAAAGGAGTCAAGGAGTCTTGGTGGTGTTTAGTAATACGCAGAAATTACGTAATTAAGTTAAATTCAACTCATCCGCCCAGGGTGCTATGAGGTGAAACAAATTAATTCTTAGTTTTGGCACTCTAACTTAATCCAACTACGTAACTAAATTTTCAAACCTGATTTCACATGTTCCTTGCTTTGTTATTTCGTCAATGTATCCTCTTCTACTCTAAATAAACATACTGGAGAGACTTTATACCGAATAGGTCTAATGTGAAGAAGGATTTAAGGTTTTATCAACGTATAATATTAAATATTTCAATTATTTCATTTTCGTACTAAGCTATACAATTTGTTTTTAAATTACAATTACCACCTGTGCTCAGTATTTAAAACCTTAAAAATTTAGCCTATTTTGAAAAACATAACTTATTTTAACACATTCAACATATATAAGTAGAAATAGCTACTAGTCTAGAGGTATAAAAACTTGTGATATATACATTAAATTAGTCAAAAGTATTGCTTACAATTCTTAAAACTGTTAAAAATGTATTTTAAGTCCATAAAATACATTTATATTAATACAGGACTTCTATTTTATGGACTTGAAATACATTTTTTAACAGTTTTAAGAATTTTTAGCAATACTTTGACTAATTTAATGTATCACAAGTTTTATACCTCTAGACTAGTAGCTTACGCTACTTATATTATGTTGAATGTATTAAAATAAGTTATGTTTTTCAAAATAGGCTAAATTTTTAAGATTTTAAATACTGAGCATTGGTGGTAATTGTAATTTAAAAACAAATATAATATTACAGTCTGCCGCCTTGGGTGAGTCGGTGGCGTGCCTGCCTTCTATTTCAGCGTCCCGGGTTTGGTTCTATTTGTTTGCACTATCAACTTTTAATACTGCTCGCCTCCAAAATATAATAGGAACTGTATATTTTGCGTATCACCATTCCTTAAGAAAATTTTGAGTTATCTTTGGGGTAGCTCACCATATAGCAGATTTTTTCCTCCAAAAAGGAACATGCCAGTAACTTACTCAGTGTTTTTTTTTTATAAAGTTTAAGCTCGACAATCGTGTAGACCTCTATTTAAAAAACCGAATGTAACTTAAGTCAACAGTTTACATTTTATACTAGGCCACATAGGCCTATGGATTTTAAAGATGTGTTATTTCTGGAACTGAGTGTTAATATTGTTATCTATTTGTAATAAACATCGAGTTGATATTATACCAAAGTTTTAAAACAAGATTCACTGGTGTAACAGCATGAAATACTTTATTCATGACCCTCTATGTTTCCAGCTCACATTTAATTTTGGTCTGAAAAAACGCTCATGCTCTGCCTTAAGGGCTTGGAATTCAAATTTAATGAAAGGATCTCTTATGGTGGATTATGCTGAAGAAGGTTTGAATGCAAGGAAGATGTCTTGAGTAATATTCATTTTACAGAAGGATGGTTAAACCCTCAGAATTGGACGAGGTGAAAATAGTGAAGAAATGGAGTGTGGTCCTATATTAAAGCGAACGACGTTGAAGAGAGGCAATAGTTTTAGATACGATGAAACAAAGAGAGTATTACTGAATGGAAAGTGTTCTCTTAAAAAAAGCAGAAGACGGCTTTGGAAGGAATACGTAAACCATTGGGATGCAAGATCTGCTCGAAATTGAGAGACTGGCCTGGAAGCCCGTTACAGTAAAACAATCTAATGATGGCTGACAGAAGAAGATAAGGAACTCGAAAGTGGGCTTCTTTATCTTTTCAAAACGGTTTAATTTTATTGTAACTTTACTGCTTAAGCTAATTAGGCCTACATCCTAGTTGGGTATTGTTTTATATAAGGACTAAAAGCTCTTCTGTCTCTGATCGCATTTATACAGGGTGTTAATGAATAACACCGAAATATTTTACCTGTGTATAGAGGAGACGTAGACAAGCAACTTTTAATAGGAGATTTTTGCTCTACGGATTCAATTTTTCCTGTAACAACATAAAATTTCCCAGGGCATGGCAGCCACTGACTTCTAACATTTGAAAAAAAAAATGCAAAACAAAGGAACTTTGTTGTTAACACTGGATTTAAGAATAAAAGAACTAATGTTGTGACGGCAAGTCATGTGATCAGTCTGTAAAATTTTGCAGACTATGAAAACTCTAAATTATGATAAAGCTGTTTATGAGTGATTAAGAATCGGGTTTTTATCGGTCACTAAGAAAGCATGAAGTCAATTTAATGAAAAAGTCAACCCTATTTCGCTTAATTATTGACTTATGAGCACCAAATTGTAATGACTTTAATGCCCTGTAGCATTCACATTTTACCTCATAGAGCAAAAATCTCCTAATAAAAGTTGCTTGTCTGTCGGTAAAATATTTCGGTGTTATTCATTAACACCCTGTATAGCATACTACTGTGCACTAGACTTCGTAGATGGCGTCGTTTTACATAATTTCTCTTTTCTCTTTCTCTCCCTCTATATTTCTTTCTCTCTTTTCACACACAGAGAGAGAGAGAGAGAGAGAGAGAGAGAGAGAGAGAGAGAAAGACATTAATTGTTTCTTTAAACGAAGACCTTTTCTTTCCTATGTGGTAGAAGCAGCCAATTTTGTCAGTCAAAATTGAGTACCGGTACTCTACCTTAAAGACAGAGTTTTGTTCCAGCTTATCATCGTATTCGCCGTCTTTTTCAGCACAGATTATTATTATTATAACACTGTAAAGTGAGTTCTTGAATCTTAACATAGCCTACAGCAGGCTTAATTTGAAACATTTCATAAGTAGAGTAATACTCTAAGTTGGTATTTTACGGCTAAATGCGCTGATAATAAGTACGTTAGCAAGTTAGACCACCTTGAGAAGAAATATTCCAAACTGTCATCAAACTGTAAAAAATTGATACCTGTGGGACTGCCCACTCAAAAACTTGTATAGGCCTAGAGAGTTTATTTCACTTTTGTATGAAAAATATTTTAAATGAATTAAAGGTATCAGACACTCGATTAAATGCAGTAAAATTAAATAAAACTATTACATAAAGGCTGTGGAGGGCCTTAGGGACCCTTCGGCACCCGAAGGTGGTAAGGTTGTCACCTTTATGTACTTGCCCCTTTACCCCTACAATTGTTCTTGCTACTCATTTCTTTTTGAGGCTGAGTCAACCCCAGAGCCATTGTGCCATGAGGAGGATTAGGCCAATTGTAAAAATCTCAACAATCTTTTTGGGGATCGAAGTAAAAGTAGTATAGTGTATTTATATTGAAGGCAAAGGTTATCGCAAATGAAGGTATACGGATGCATAGTTTTGCGTCACAACGTCGGCTCTATGGCTATATTTTCTTTAATGTTTGCCTTTGTCCCATACACCAATATGATAATAGGAACACTTGTATGTTAATTTAATAGAAAATTTGAGGTATATGTATTGAAGACAAACTAAAGCAATCACGAAGTTTTCAACTTTATTCAGATTTCAATTGCTAGCAATAGAATTTAATTTTAATGCGAATGGAGTTATGAAAAAGTGAGATAAAGATCGAAATATAGAAAATTATGGCAGATGCATTAATATAGACAGAGGTATAGAAAATGAAGATATTTCAGCAAATATGTGGAAATATAATTAAAACATTGCAAAATAAGACAAGAAAAGATATGAAAATAAAATTTTATAAAGCAATAGCAACATATATTCTCATGTAACGGCAGCGAATCGTGGATAATTGAACAGAAAGACCAAAGCAAATTACAAGCTAAAGAAATAAGATTTCTTGGAAAAGTTGAAGGAGAGATCTCATACGAAATGAAGATTAACTTATTGAGCTCAACATGCAACCTACAATATCAGCGGAAAAACAGATGAAAGAAGAGAAAAATAGATGGATTTTATGAGCCTTATGAACGAAGGAGTTACACTAGATTAATGTTAACGTGAAAGGAAACAAGATGTCGGACGTTCTAGGAAAAGATTAATGTAATTGTGAAAATGGAACGGGTACCCTGCCTAATCCCTGAAGTGCAGGAAAGGAAGAAGAAGAAGAACTCCATCAAGAAAATAAATGTATCTAGTTTCTAGAACTGAGTACAATAGTAAAGTGAACAAGTTTAGCCCACCTGCACTACTTGTACATTACGAATAGGCCTGCTGGCGGTGCGGAGGCGTACACACCATACCATTAACTTAGGCCAGCGGTTCCCAACCGGTGGGTCGCGACCCACTAGTAGGTCGCGACTCGATCCTAAACTATCAGAAAACATCGAATAAACCATCAGAAAAGATAAGAAAAATCGAAACAAATCAAATTGTGTTTTGATTGTTTTCTTGGTTCTTTGTGTATAATTGTAGTTTTTATCTTCACCGAGGAACACTTGTTAGTGAGTATGAAATCGCTTGTTGCATACGTTGCAAACATATATCTATTCTTAATTAAATAACTGTTTTGCTACAAAGTGCTTATATTTTGTCAACCATTTTCAAATCAGAACACAAATCGTTTATCAATAATCAATCTGTACCTTCGAAAAGCATATAAAGCTTTTATATATTTGCAATATTTGATGGTAAATTATATAAACATAAGGAAGGAATACGATACAAATAAGGTATTTTACTCCACGATGGACCGTGGAGGTATTCCGACAAGGAAAGGTGGGTCGCCAGCTGAAAAAGGTTGGGAACCACTGACTTAGGCTATTATCACCAGGAAATCCTGGAAGAGGGCGTATGTACAAGATGCCTTGAGTTCCATAAGATACCGTTTTTCATATATCCATCGGATATAATAGAGCACATTATAGATATTGGTTCTCAAATTTATTTTATTTTAAAGTATTTTACGAACTTTCTAAAAGTGATTTAATTATTTTTCCCTTAGGCCTATAAGTTACTGTCAATGAGATTTGGGAATTTTCATATTTTAAAATAATGCGTCTGAGATTAATGCGAGAGTATGTCTTTTTATGTTGGAATGCATTTATATTTCTAAGAGTTGCTAAGTATTTTATTCTAGGCCTATTGTATGGAACCCCACGTAGGGGGAGAGGCGGGTTGGGAACGACCCTAAGCACGTAGGCCACGTATGCAGGCCCTTTGTGCCAACCCCTGGTAATGGGATGATTGGCATGCCCAAAGGCCCCCCGAGGCAGATTCCACCGCGAGCCCCCATGGAACTCCCCAACATCCAGCTAGAACCAGAAGCCATACCACGTGCACGACACCCCCAGGGTCGCGGCACACCAGAGAGCCTCCAAGTGTGCAGCACACCACCAACAACCACATGACCACAAGCCACGGGGCAGGACGGGAGAGGCCCGCAGCGGATGCTGCAGCGAGAGATGGCCCGAAAGCCGGGAAAGGAAACGGTATGATAGGCCTAATGAGGGGGAGTTTGAAAGTGAAGTGGAGAGTGTTGGTGGAATGAGAGGGGGAAACGGGAGGATCCCCGAGAAAAACCCCCAAACTCACGGTTTCGTCCACCACGAATGCCAAGCCCTTCTGCCTCGGGATTTGAACCCGGGACCACAGAGTTGGTAATTGCTTTATATGGAAACATGTTTTGATATTCAACCATTAGGAAAGATCACATCTAGGTGATAAATTCAGTTTGTGCAACTTTGCAAGCTTTTGATGAAGACTGAAGGACGGTCACGCACACAAAATACAAAATTATGCTCTGATGCCATGTAAATTAGCAAGAACTTGTTCGTAAACTTCATTCGCTCTTTTTTTTCTCTAACAAAATTCTCTTTAAAGTTTGTAGGGTGTAAATAACAAGCATCCCCGACTGCTTCAGGAATGTATTGATCAGATGGGTGGAGGGTAAACCAATACTCCTTGTTTTTGGTGTTATTTATCGAGAAATTTCCTCACTTTTTTCACTTTGAGTTTGCTTTGATGTTACTTCTTACGGCAGTGTAGAGTTTTTTAAATCCATATTTTTGTCTATAGTGAGGAAAGAGCTTCTCCATCCCAGTATCAAATGTAAGGAACTTACGATGGTTAAGGTAGTTCAGTAATTTACCAAAGATTACTTAAATGTAGGTAATAATATATAAGAGACTATGCAGTTACTTAAAAGTAGGTAATAATATATAAGAGACTATGCAGTTTTCTCCAGTCCCCGCTTTCATCTTTCTTAGGTCCAAATATTTTCCTAAGCACTCTGTTTTCGCACAGTCTCAGATTATGTTTTTCGGAAAAGTAAAGGACATATCTCACATCCTTATAATAAATATGGCATCCTTGTAATTCATATAGTAATCTGGATAAACGAAATTAACTGTGGTTTATGTATAAAATAATGCATTTTGAATGATACATTCCTATCAGACTTTACTGTTCCTTATTACGTGAATGCAACTATGTGACAAAATGACAATGCATTCTAAGGGGCACGGCATAATGTCATTTTGATGTTTTATTATATGATCATCAAACACAATGTCTCTAGGCAAAACGTCCGTGTAGTGTTGCCCATGGCACAAATATTACAACGTCAATGATTGTAATGTTCATAAAACAGCATTTCCATAATAACATGTTCATTCTTTCAATAGAAAATGTAACTTGGCTTATACAGCTTGTGGTCATAATTGCTTTTTATTCATAACATTGAAGCTGCTAGTGTTGAAGGAGTTTCGGATTTGATATTTAGGGCTTCTAAAGTCATAGCGAGGTTTAAAATCTAGTACCTTTAGAAGATCATAATTAGAATTTTCTAAAGGTTTAATTTTTTTTCAGTAGGATTTTCTTATCACGTATAAAGATATACACACAAAAACACATTGTGTAAAGCATATTGCACAAACTTGTTCCCGTAGAGAATACGTGTTAGGCCCTATTATTGAGTTTCAAGCTCTGTACATCTTGATTAATTAATTATTGCTTTAAATAGATTTGACAATTTTAAATATCGAATTATAGATATCAAATCTAGAGTGATAGGGAAAAAGCGAATAAGTCAAAATACCAACGTTTTAGGAGAGACAAATAGCGAATTATTTTCACAGCATTTTTACAATATTTAGATCAGTCCACCCAGATATTTTTACATAGGATAAGATACTGGGTAAAAATATCTGGTGTACTGAACTAAATATTGTAACATTGCTGTGGAAATAATTTTTTTTGTCATTCCTGAAGCTTTGGAATTTTGATTTAATCGCTCTTTCCCTATCACTCTAGAAATTAGACTAATAATATTCTGTACAGTAACAGATATAATTGAATACATAATATTGATAAGCTTTTCCCTTTAGATATGCCACGCCAATAACAGAAATTATGTCTTGAATATCTTGGATATTTAACAAAGTCTTCACTTGAATTAGTGAAATCTGATAGGCATTCGAGACAATGAGCAGGCCACAAAATTATGTCTTGAATATCTTGGATATTTAACAAAGTCTTCACTTGAATTAGTGAAATCTGATAGGCATTCGAGACAATGAGCAGGCCACAAAATATTATGTTCACTTTATATACATTCATATCTATTTTAGAGAATACCAGTAAGCTTATATATAGGCCTACTATTTTTATCTGGGTTAATTGTATGCATTACAATTAGTAAAACAAAGGATTTTCGGGTTTATGTCTGTCTGTCCGTTGGTCTATCTGGTTGTGTTCGTTTTCTGTTCGTCTGTGAAAACCGGATAAGGATAATGATTATAATTATAACTTTGGCATGCCTAACAGCCTCTAGAATTTTTATTAATGAATTTCATTTTCAGACAGGGTTAAACTAGGACGCATCTGAAACCAATAACAAGATTTTAATACTGTGACAACATTGTTTTTAATGAGTGCTTGTATCTTCTGTGTAACTTTATATTTTATATAGCCTATAAGTGACCCTAGATAAGTGCTACGACAAGGGTTTAAGGTGGACACTCTTTCAATTTGTATCTAGAATTTTGTTCATAATTACTAAAATTGAAGAACTATTATATCGTGCAGTAAGATACCTTGAGTAATTTAAAATAATGGGAAAGAAAAATGTACTTCCCAGATAAGTACTGCAACTGATGTTAGGCTGTACAAGTTTGGCTATACCAGTCGACATAAACTTTTAACTGACCTGTAAAGGAAAGAGCAGGGTGGTGGAACAGTCTCAGGGTCTTTAGACAATGGAGGAGAGCAAAACAAAGTGGGTTCTAATCTTGTAAGGTCAGATACACTTACCACACAGAGATTACTATGTGATAGAAATATAAAATAGTTAGCGGACAGAGTAAGTAGTCAGTATGTAGAGACAGAGAAGAAATTGAAGAATATCTGAAATGTCAGATAGCAATACAAGCTATGTTTTGTGGTAATGCTTTCACGCCAGGCATCCACAAATTGCCTGGCTACGCAAACATAAAAAGCTATTTAATAGCCGTCTGTAGCTTCATTAATAATACACACATCATGGAAGCAGAATGAAGAAGCTAGAAGTCAACTCTTCCGGGCTTATGGTCCGTAGTCGGTCGATTGACTTCAATAGACGCTGAGCGTGAAAGCCTAAATATTTATAATGAAGAAGCCTTTTTTTCTCTTAAATTTGAAGTTTTAGTGATTTTATTTAAATTATATAATAATGAAACAGTTTTAATCTATTTAATTGCAAACAAGATGCATAATGATGGTTAAATTTAATCGAAAGCCCAGGGGTAGTAACAAAAATTGAGGATAAAGATATGAAAAGTTTCAAAATTGTATTCTTTAATATGGTGCTCAAAATCACCGTACAGGAAACTCTTCTGAGGAAAGGTATTAAAGGGGGTATTGCAACTTCAATGGCCCGAGGTCTTGTTTAAGAGAGTTGAAGATTGAGGAACAGGCACAGAGAAAGAAAGAAAGATATCAATAATTCCTAAAATATGGAAACTAAATATTTTCTTCACATTAAATAATCTCTATACTAATCAAGTAGGTTTTCAACTCTTCTTGAAGCTACTAAGAGCATTATGCTGGATACTGAAAATATTGAATATGTTGTAAATGTAAATCTTGTGCTCATCGGCTTACATTTTTGGCTACTTTGCATTGCGGTCACATGAGTTGGTCTCGTAGTTTCATCTCAGGAACTTTGACGTTCAGCTTTAGACTTCTTGTTTATAAAAATTAATAAAATACACTTCATTTCCCAGGCTTATTAAAATTACAGTGTAACTTCATCATTTTTACAGAATGAAAATTTTGAACACTACTGTCGGTATTAGCGATTGTATTTGTAATGTTCCTATTAATAGCTTCAAACTCAGCATCGCTTGTGCGTATGGGGTGGAGGGGGAAAGCTTACCATTATATGTGTAAATAAAAGTAAATATTCAGGTGTATATGTGAATCACATGGGATCGTGGGAATCCCAATCCAAAGCTGTGTGGAATTACGGTAAAATAGCTTTACCGACAATCATAAATTCATAAGTTAACTCCAGGGTGTAACATTTAAATTATTAACTAAGACATATAAGATGGCTTGGAAGCAACTACAATGATGCAAGGAATAGAAAACTGGAAAGGCAACCTAACATGTAAATACACTGATGGAATTAGAGTCAGTTTTGTAAAATAATATTAAATGTTCCTCGATACCCATGAACCAGGCGGCAGGGTAGGAAATGAGTAAGTTATAGAGTAAAAGTGTCTCTATTGGAAGAAATCTTATAAAATACTACAAGTATATCAGGAGCAAAGAAGAAGACGATTTTATTAAAATATGGTTAATAATGTATTATTAATAGTGGGAATAGAATAATTAAGATCAAGAATAGTTTGGCTAAAACTGGGTTTGGAAGTAAGTATTTTATCTCGAAGTAAATATGAAGAAAGTGTTCGAGATAATAAATCAAAGATGCATAGACAAACGTATAAACAAGAATGCATAGGGGTATAATGAGATAGAAAAGCTCGATTTGCTTAAAAATTAAATAATAGCATTAGCCTGGTGTAATCTGAGTATAACTGTGGACAACTTTGAAAAAGGACTTTCACTTTTTAATGGACTTGAAAATGAGGAGCATCTACCCTGAAACTCAACTCGGAAGTAAGAAGTTCAGATCAAAGGTAATAAATTGTTATAAATTAATTCAAGATTGTCATATAGAAAATTAACCACAACAGTCAATGTTAAATAAACTATTAGAAGATTATAAAGCTTAGCTCAGCTATTAAATTATAATTATGTCAGTTTCAGTGGTAGTCAGATACAGAAATACCTCGACTGGGAGTAGTACAGTATGAATGAATTAGTATATTGTTAGTGTTCAGTTTGGTGTACAATTCACAATATAGTGTGATTACCTGGATATGGCGAATTTATTCTCCACAGACATGCTAGAGAGAATAAATAGAGCAGGCATGTTAAACTAGGTCAGTGCAGTCGTCATCCGAATTAGCTACAAGGACAGTTTTATCGCACGGTAAAGCATCATCTAGCATTGTCTTTTTGCAAATTAAATACCCCAAATTAACTTGTATGCCAATATCACTTAATGAAATTTACGTGACCCAAAGATCATTTTCAGTTAGTTTCATAGTGGCAACAAGGTTAGGAAAACTTAACGAGATTTCATATAGCCCTACATAATCAGCACAAGTGAAACAAGTCGTAAAAACTAGATTTCATTTTGCAAGTAGTTATGTTTGCGAAACGAGCCCATGAGGGCAAATATAGCAATCCTGTACGAGCAAAGGAAAACTAATTTCACCATAAACTATTTTTTAGACAGCAGTTAATATTTTTAAAATAATATTTTATTGCGTACTGTGCAGCCATTTTGGGAAACTTACAGCTGTCCTGCCATCTATTCTATATCCCATTTAAGAACGATCCTATTCAAAACAAAGAGGGGTGGCTGTCATAGTCCGCACTTGAGAACGCATGACATCACCGTGTTAGTGGTAGTTTGTTTATTCTCAGTACAACTCACCCGCAGGGTCGTCGTGAACAATGAATCCTTTGTTTTGTTTGCTACTTGATATACTATAATGATGACGATGCCAGTGAGAGTTTGTTATTTCAAGTGTAAATGTTGATATTATTGTTGCATGAACTTACGAACACTACTTCTGTACTAGCAAGCCACTCCCTGGTAATGGCGCATGCTAACGACTTTAACCAATCACGTTTTGTCACATGATGCGAATTTTCCGCGAACTCTCTGTGAGTTCTCCTCCCCTTTGTTTTGAACAGGATCAAACTAGACTGGGACAAATTATAGTATGTACTTGCGCAGACAGAAGCTATTGATTTTCTGTTGCATGGGATGGAGTGGACAACGCTTTCTAGCCACCAAGTAACTAATTTTTGCGGCTACCGTGAGAAATTTAACATTATAAAGGCGTAATATATTTTAACTTCCTCAGTGTTTATCAAACTGAGATTATTTAACAATAATATGCAATTATTTTAAATTAAAATAATATTTTCCGCATGATTGAAGCCATAGTTGGTAACCCTGGAGTGTTATAATTTTATACCACTCAGTGACAAAATTTCCTCCTTTTATTAGTGCTCCTTTTACCTTCGGCTGTCTAAAAAGTAATTTTATAGGCTACGGGTACGTGACTTCTAAGCAAATTAGGTTGTTGTACACAATGGAATTGTTTATATCCTTGTTTCTTACATCCCTTTTTGTTGGTTAGAGCTGATAACAGGTTTCAGCTTAATGGAAGTGGCGGTACAGGTGTTAATTAACAATCGATTTGTCAAAATACGCGGTGCGGTTAAAGAACGGAAGTTTCATTTGTGCTCAAATGAATCACGAATTTCATCCCACACGAAAAAAGAAGGGGGAATGGAAGGGGAAAAGGAAGTAATATATGTGCTGGTCACAATCAGAGGTAATAGCCTGGCATGAAGTTGTTCAATGAAAGATTGGAGAGGAAATTCGCATTTTCAATATGAGCCTGTAATGTCCATGAAGAAACGTTTACTTCTCTTCTAACGAGAACTCTACAAACGGGAAAGCATATGGAATTATAAATCATTTCTCCCTTTTAACGTTTTTTTATTAGTATATAACATGCTTAATTTCCTGCATGATTACTGAATTATATGAGAAATTTCACTATTTATCGTATTGTTGGTGACAAGCAATCCCTTTGTTGATAGGGAGACTATCCCACTCATGTGAAGTAAAGTCTTACAGTAGCCGAGACCTGCAGGTTTTAATTTCAGGAGTGACCTATTATATTTTTCCAGATGCTACATACTGCAAAAAGAAAATGACGTGATTACGTCCCATACTTCTAAGTATCGACAATATAATCCTTCTCAGGCAATAATAATATCCACTAAATATACCAATGAGTTTAATCTCATTACTGGAACTTCATCACGGGAGGAATATTTTAAAATATTCATACGCCGCTTGTTTGATATTGACCAATAACGTTTAGCAATTCCTCGGATACAGACCAATCGCGATCGTTTATCTTATAAAGTGCTTGCTATTTATATGAGGATGCGATTTTATCTGATAAACTCCGTGGCGCTACATCCAAGTCAGCTCTTTAGTCTACTGAAAATGTAGGTATCAACGTGCACTGATTAATACGTCACATGATGCCAGTGAAGATAATAAAAAGAGATTATTTTATACAACATAACTTGTTTGGAAATTGAAATACACTGGTCAAAAAAAGTTAAGCATATAATGGTGATGCCTTACAAAAATAAAATATCAATAATTTGACATATTTGTTTGCTTTAAACAAATGCACTTCAGAATAAAACAAACGAAGGAATTTGAGTTGGTCAACAATATATGTGCGACATAAAACTAAAAGAATCTTAAATATTAGGTATCATTGAGTAAACTAGACATATGCTTAACTTTTTTTGACCAGTGTAATATAAATGCACATAGGATAGGATAGGATTGGCCCCTGAAGGGAGGGAGGCGGGTTAGGAACGACCCTAAGCACTTCGGCCATTGTTCCCCATTGTGCCTACCCCCAGAGATCCAGAGATGGGATGATGTGCATGCCCAATGGCCCCCCGTCAAGAGGCCCCACCGCGAGCTTCCACAGAACTCAACTACACCCAACAGACACCTTTACCATTCCACGTACGTGAAAGATGAAGTGGAAAATGTTGGTTGAATAAATGGGGGGAAACGGAAGGACCCTCGATTTAAAATAAATAAATAAATAAATAAATAAAAATAAATAAATAAATAAAAAAAGCTCCCTGCGCCCGGCTTCGTTCACTACGAATAACACGGTTATCTGCTCCATGACTTGAACCTGGGATCACTTGCATGCCAAGCCCACGCGCTAAGCTTGAGCCACCGCGAAGGTTCGTTTTGCTAGTAACATGGCACACGGTAGAGTTTGGATGTTGAGTTTGCACTGCAGTTCAATGCTTTAAAATATCCAACTTGTTTGCTTACCTGTGTACAGCACAAAACTAAATACGTAGGCTACTTCTCACTTAAACCCAAGTTAGATTCGCGGATCAATTTTGCCTACATCTGGTCTGTATGGTATTCAGGTAAGTTCATGGCAACTAATTCTGTGTTAGCAGAAGTCAGTTGTGAAACATAATAGGGTACGCAGTTCATCCTCTCCCAAAAGCGTGGAGAGTGGATTAAATTGAAAGTCTCTTGAAATGTCACAATCCTATTCGTTACTGAATCATGACAAGAGCGTGCAATTTCAATCACGAGAGTGAATGTTCAATTTAATGAAGTGATTTGTAATTGTCCCCACGCTTCATGGAATTTAATGGATTTTTACGTCAACTGTGGTATGTAAAGTTATTACAAGATGAAGTATGTCCTGCTCGTTTGTTAATGCAGTTTGCAGGTGGTGAAACAGGTCGCCCGTTTTAATTCGATAGAGCATTCCATTGCATCTGTTTCAGAGGCAGTGATTTTCAATATTAAGCCCATCGTTTGCATCGTCATTTGATTTGCTTAGGCCTCCAGCCTCCAAAGAAATTTCGTTAACATTCGCTATTGCGGATCTGACGTTTTTCTTTGACTATTCAACTCATACGCCGCATGTTTAATATTGACCAATAACGTTCAACAATTCCTCGGATATAGACTAATCACGGCCGTTTATCTTGCAATATTCTTGTAGGAATCACGAGGATGGTGTTTTATCGTGATAAAATTGTCTGCTCGTTACTGGAGACGCGAGTGTCAGTGTACAGTGCTTAACAGTCAGATGTTGGCACTAAGCGGCATGAAATCAGATTATTTTATACAACATAACTTGTTTGGAAATTGAAATAATAGAAATGTACATTGATTAAAAACACAATTTCGATTCGGTGCAAGCCAGTTCGTGTGCTTTTATTCTGTTCTGCTGTTAGCTTACCTGAATGAAGTTAACTATGTCTTATATGCACCAATGGTAGCACTGATTACACCATGGTAGCTTGAATTGATTCAAGGATGGTTGATTCACAGTATGCCGTGATCTCACAACTAATAGTTTTGTTTTTATGCAACAAAGCACGAAAGTAATTATCATTTATATAATCTGTTACATTTTATTCATGGAATAGTCTTAATAAATCCAACTCGAGTTGACGAGTTGCAACAGATATATTCACTCCTGCTGCGCAGTGGCGAATCTATTGATAAACTCAACTCTCGTGGAATTACCTATGACAAGAACACTTTGTGTGTGTGTGTGTGTGTGTGCAGTGTCAAGAATGCTTTGTGATTTGTGTTGCGCTTAATAATAATAATAATAATAATAATAATAATAATAATAATAATAATAATAATAATAATAATAATAATAATAATAATAGTAATAATATTAATAATAATAACAATAATATGTGCTTTCACTCGCACATACGTATAAATTCTTCACTTTAAAGCCGGTTGTCGACTAAGAGCTAAGCTAAGCTAAGTTGCGTCCGCCCAACTCAACAATTCACTAACAACTCAGTAGCATTTTTAGTTTCTGGTGGTCATGCTACTTTAGCTTAGCTTAGCTGCAGTTAGCCTAGCAATAAGAAGATATATAAGATCGAGGGAGAATTTCTTTATATAAAACCTGAGGATCATTTATCTATAAATTATTATTTACAGCTATTCCACTGAAATTTTCCTACACGATTTTAAACTTAGATCTCACTAATGACTTAACTCGATGATTACGTATAATAATTCAGAAATTTAGCTCCGAAAGTTTTAACTTGGATTCAAGTTTGACATCTGGGTCAATCCATTAGAAATGAACCAAATTTAATAAAAATTGTTGCTCGACATTTTTAATTTTCCTAAATTTTTTACCAGTTATTTCCCAACTAAAAGGTGAGTTCAAAACTATGGTAAAAAAATTTTGGGGCTCATACTTTTGTTTTGGCGGCCATTTTAAGTTTGCTTTTTAACTATATTTCAGTCGAAAACATGTTTTGCACAAATGTATGTAACTCTGTTAATTTTATAGATAACAAGACAAAATAAACACCAAAATTATCCGAATGAAATGCTCTACATTTTTGTTTTAACACAATATTACCTAAGTAGTGAGGAAAGTGAAGAAAAAAATTCAAAACTACAAATTGAAAATTGACTTAAAACGGGAGTTTCAGTGCCGCAAAATTATTAGAAGGAAGAAAGACTCGCCCTTAATTTTTTTTCTGGTGTAGACCTACTATAGGACTACTCGCAGTAGAAGTTTAAAGCTTGAGAACTTTACGGTATTTTTTATACAATTTTTAAAAAATGCCCAAAACCGTATTTTGGCAATATTTGAAGTAGAATATCTCAAAAGGGACTGAGTGAAACACATAACACCTCTTTATGATATAAAGATGTGATAAAAATTTGGTGACTGAGACTCAACTGGTTCCCGAGTTACAGTGCATCGAACTTGGCCAAAACTTGCATTATACGCACATGAATTTTAACGGTAATTTAATAGTAAAAATCCACATTGTAATTTTAAATGCAAAATTTTAGTGAACCTAAGTATGTTACGCAAAAGAGTTGTACATGTAGGCTACATTTCATCAGTTAACATGACAGATTGATAATTTCCTCAAAGCGTTGAAATTTCGGTGCATAGTTTGCAATTTTTGGCCAACTTCGATGCACTGTAACTCTGGAACCAGTTCAGTCTCAGTCACCAAATTATTATCACATCTTTATATCGTAAGGAGGTGTTATGTGTATAAATTTCATAATTTTCACTCAGGCCCTTCTGAGATATTCTACTTCAAATAATGCCAAAATAGGGTCAATCCATTAGAAATGAACCAAATTGAATAAAATTTTTTGCTCAACATTTTTTATTTTCTTAATTTTTTTACCAGTTACTCCCCAATATTAGGTGAGTTCAAAACTAGAGTAAAACATTTTTTAGGCTCATACTTTTTTCTTGGCGGCCATTTTAAGTTTTCTTTGTAACAGTTTTTCGGCCGGAAATTTGTTTTGCACACATGTATGTAACTCTGTTAATTTTATAGATAACAAGACAAAATAAACACCAAAATTATCATAATGAAATGCTCTACATTTTTGTTTTAACACAATATTAAATAAGTAGTGAGGAAAGTGAAGAAAAAAAAATCAAAACTACAAATTGAAAATTGACTTAAAACGGGAGTTTTAGTGCCGCAAAATTATTAGAAGGAACAAAGACTCGCCCTTAATTTTTTTTCTGGTGTAGATCTACTACAGGACTACTCGCTGTAGAAGTTTAAAGCTTGAGAACTTTGCGGTTTTTTTAATACAAGTTTTAAAAAATGCCCAAAACCGTATTTTGGCAATATTTGAAGTAGAATATCTCAAAAGGGACTGAGTGAAAAATTATGAAATTTATACAGATAACACCTCTTTATGATATAAAGATGTGATAAAAATTTGGTGACTGAGACTCAACTGGTTCCCGAGTTACAGTGCATCGAATTTGGCTAAAAATTGCGTTATAGGCACACGAAATTTAACGGTAATTTAATAGTAAAAATTCACTTTAATTTTAAATATAACATTTTTGTGAGCCTAAGTTTGTTACACAAAAGAGTTGTATATGTAGGTTACATTTCATCAGTTAGCATGACAAATGTTTGGTTTCCTCAAAGCTTTGAAGAGTGTTGAAATTCCGGTGCATAGTTTGTAGTTATGGCCAACTTCGATGCACTATAACTCGGGAACCAGTCAAATCTCAGTCACCAAATTTTTAACACATCTTTATATCATAAAGAGGTGTTATCTGTATAAATTTCATAATTTTTCACTCAGTCCCTTTTGAGATATTCTACTTCAAATATTGCCAAAATACGGTTTTGGGCATTTTTGAAAAATTGTATAAAAAATACCGTAAAGTTCTCAAGCTTTAAACTTCTACAGCGAGTAGTCCTATAGTAGATCTACACCAGAAAAAAAAATTAATGGCGAGTCTTTCTTCCTTATAATAATTTTGCGGCCCCAAAACACCCGTTTTAAGTCAATTTTTAATTTGTAGTTTTGAATTTGTTTCATCACTTTCCTCACTACTTAGGTAATATTGTGTTAGAACAAAAAAGTAGAGCAATTCATTCTGATAATTTTGGTGTTTATTTTGTCTTGTTACCTATAAAAATCAACAGAGTTACATACTTTTGTGCAAAACATGTTTTCGACTGAAATATGGTTAAAAAGCAAACTTAAAATGGCCGCCAAAACAAAAGTATGAGCCCAAAAATTTTTTTACCATAGCTTTGAACTCACCTTTAGTTGGGAAATAACTGGTAAAAATATTAGGAAAATCAAAAATGTCGAGCAACTTGGCCTGGTTCATTTCTAATGTGTTCTAATGTGTTTTCAATATTGTTTGTCGTTGAGTTCAACTTGAGAAAATCCGGAGATCGAATAATTTTGTGACTATTTAGCGACTAAAAGGCATTATGATAGCATCCTGCCAGTGTTGCCATACGTACGACTATAGTCGTATACATACGAGTATTTCATAGAGTTGTACGACGTACGACGGAACCATGAGTAGTACGCCTATTTGTACGACTATTTTTAACATAACTTTTTTTATCAGTCTACTGAGGAATTTTAAATTTTGAAATATATCCAGCTTTTTGTTTTCTCATGACTTTTGTTGTAAACATGTTGCTAAAATCAATATTACTGCTGGAAAGCAGCCCTGTTCAACAATTACAACACTGTGGCAACTACTGTTTATTAATTTTATTGTATTTTATCAAATTTAACACATCGGAAGATCATGAAATACGCCTAATCCTTTACAAATCAGATGATTTATTAACAGTCGCATGACATATGTAAGGTGTACAAAACCGATTAATTATTATTATTATTATTATTATTATTATTATTATTATTATTATTATTATTATTATTACTGTATTATTATTAACGCAATTCGCAAAGCATACGACAGTTTTACCTAGCATACGACTATTTTCGAATATTGGTACGACTGTTCTACGTTTCTGGTCTGGCAACCCTGCATCCTACTTACGTACTTACATTCTTCTGTTCTTACTAAATATTCTTTAATTCCTCTCCAAAACGTTAGAATTGCCTGCCATGTTAGTTTCTTGAGCTCCAGTACACAATCATTCCATCATAATTATTTCAGTTGTCTCTGATAAAAGACTACAGAGCACAAAACTTCAGAACGTTATTGGTGAATAAAGTGGGCTAAGTGTCAGCGCACCAAGTTCAAAATCCGGGTTAGATTCTACTTTCCGTAAATGGGATGCAACACTTTCTACATTTGAACAAAAATCATTAAATATTGTTCCAATCTAAGGACTTTATTAAATTGTTCTCATATTGATTAACTACTAGACATTTATTATGTCCGTATTCGTTCCTTTATCATGCTGTATTTAAATCTCTCTATATATAAGAGGCTTTGTCCTGACTGACTGACTGACTGACTGACTGACTGACTGACTGACTGACTGACTGACAGAGAATCAACGTAGAGCCTAAACTATAATAGGTAGAGACTTGGAATTTTGACAGTAACTTCGATTCATAATGTAGGTGCTCACTAAGAAAGGATTTTGAAAAATTTTGATTTTAAATGCCAAAAATCAAATGTTTTTGAGAATACTTCATCCATTTTTACGCAGAATTATCAAATCCAAATCACAACAGTGTATTGTTACCACTGGTCTCAGATGGGTTTGGAAATAAATGAAAAGCACGAGTAATACAGTCTAGAAGGCAGTGATGAAACGTGACTTTGACAATTTAGAAAAGCTATCAATATAATAATGTTATAAATAAATATTAAAGAATTAAATCCACGAAAATAATGCAGTCACATAACTTTCTCTAGCCTGGAAATAGAGAAAACAAGGAAATATGTTTTGGGAAGAGAAGTATGAAGCTGCATTTCTATTTAATTCCATCCTCAAAATGGTTTTATGGTAACATGAGAGTAAGAAATAAAAATTCTCTGCCACGATAATACAATTTTATGTTACCGGAATTTCTGTTTCTTCTTATCTGAACCCCTACCAGGCTTGCTGTGTACTGTACAAGCGATGGGATGCAAAATTCTACATCCTCTATGAGCCATAAAAAGCTATATCAAGCGTTTTCTGAGGGAATAGTTTGAGTGTGATAAGTCGTTCTTCCTATTTCAAATTATAAATACCTATGTTAGGACCTAGATTTTAAAAATCTAAAGTCCTTCATAAGTTAATTTCCAATTACAAAATAAAAAACCCGGGCGACGCTGGGCCTTTTAAGCTAGTAACTTACATGTAAAGAATAATAATATTATTTTCTTTCATGTTATTTAACATAAAACAATAGAAGTATTCAGGTGTTACCCGTAGAGAGATTTTTAGGGGTGGTAGTAAACTCCCGCACGGTTGATTCTTGACATTTCCGTCCTATTCTAGAGTATTTCCATATAGGCTACGATTGGCCAACTCGTCATGCTTAGGGCATTGAAAAATTAAAATTTCCTTACTTAAGTTCATAGTTCATGTTACAATTATTTTTAGTTTAAAACATGAATAAATTGTGATTTCTAATTATAAACTACAACATTTCACGCAAGTCATTCTTCATATTTGTGTAGAATTCAGTCAAAATATATTGTCAAAGCCATAGTGTAGTTCTTAAGATAATCTAGTGTTTAGATAAGATAATGTGGTAGGCTACGTGGATTTGATAATGTAGTATGTTGGTAAGATGATTAAAATAAACTAAATTCCGTGGCGCTGCATCCCTGAAGGGACAAGGCCTACCACCCGATCTCTGCATCATCTACCATTCGGCATCGTTTGTGCAAACGAAAGGAACTATATTTTCTTTTTATAAAAAGTATGTACAATATATACTATAATATTATTTTATGTCAAGTGCTCTAGATTTTAATCGTCATCGTCAGTTCTTAAGACATTTTCGAAATGCTAAGTTACAAGCTAACGTTATGATTTGTGGTTATAGATTAGTTTAGAGTAGACATCTACTTGTTGAGGAATAAAATAAAATGTCTCCCTTATTATTATTGTTCGTCTCAGTCAAACGTTTATTGAGATATTATAGGCCTATACTTACTATTAGCACATGCTTCATTTAAGCCATATTGTTTCATGGGAAGTTTTCAGCATTGACAATTTCGGTTTTTATTAACGACATCAACATGAACACCTACATGTTTATGCCCTGATATCCATGTTTCACTGCCACATACACACACACTCTTTTATACAATTTACATTCTCTCATAGGGAGTTAGAACTACCTTTTCATGAGATGTCTCCAAGCGGATATCTCCGTGCAAAATTTAATACTTTCTCTTTAGTGTGGTGAAAGGAAGAATTATTACGATGCATTGAAAGAGGTGAACACAATATATTCCATTGAATATTATAATAGATTGCATTGCTACAAGGTAAATATGAGATGAGCTGACATAAGTTCGTAGAAAGCAATTTTTTAGAAAGCTTCTTTCATTGCCACCAAGTTAGTTGTGAAAAGCTTCCATCTAGTTGGAGCTATTTGCTACCTGTCTCGCTTCAGTGAACTTCATATTAAGGATGTAATGAAGACTGACACCGCCTCTAGTGTATTTGTAAGAGTTCAGAGTTAAAGCTTTCTGGTTCCTCCCGTTCGCTTTGCTTGAATCTGGTTATAACTTTTTTTAAATAAGTTTATATCAGGTTGAGATTTAGGTTTTTTAATTCGCTTTCGTTCTACTTAATGCTCGTTTTAAACAAGACATAACCCTTCCACTGACTTTACAGTTTGCGATGGATGACATAGAGCAGGTAGGAAAATAAAAGACTCCTATTAAACTGCTTCATGATTATGTGAATATTCTTTCCTCTACGATAGTGTTTTTCCATCCATTTCCCGTTCATACTATCATGGTGGGAACTATCAAGTGCTGGTAACAAAACTTACCGCACTACTTACAGCACAGGTGCATCATTATATCAAAGCCTGTAACTTTTGATATGAGTGCATATGGGATATAGATTAATCATATTTTCTAGTTTAAGTTTACAATTTCAGTCTTATCTTTATTATTTCCTTTTTATATCTTAATATTGACTTACGGTGATTCATCATGCAGCCTAGTTATGATATACAGTAGGTAGGTATCGGCGCATGCGCTCAAGTAATTGTTTTATCTATCGCCACCCAGATTTACTTTTATAAGGTTGGTACAGCGTAACGAAGCCAACTAGTAGAGAACAGATTATTGCAATTATTTACCATTTTCCCCATCGTATAGAAAGCTGTTTGCAATAAGCGGGTGTGTGTGTTCGTCTCTTTTTTATATTTCTTCCTCGATTCTGTTAAAGCATATTTCGCACACGAGTATCGCAATATACTGTTGCAGAATGATAAACATTGGATTTCTGCATCAATTGTTATAGACTCGATTCTACTTAGACCGAGCAGCGAAATGAAGCCATGGTTGAACATTTCATAGCGGATCGGTCTTACTCTTGGGTAAGACTTGAAGCATACTGTAGTGGTATTATTATAATCAGAAGAATCCATGCTTGTAATCTCATTTAAATAATTCACATGTTGTATTCTCGTGTATTCCTACTGTATTAAACAAATTATAACAATTGAAACAAGTCATTTTTTCATGCATAATAGCAACTAAACCATGTTACATGTAATTGAAAAAAGGAGTACAAACCAGTGTAGCTAATCAGGGGGATTTGAGAAGAACAAAATCTACTAAAATTCATATTTAGACTGTCTCAACATTTTGATCAGAATTGGTAGGTTTGCATCTGTCATAACGATACAGTATGATTCATTTGGAGGGGGAAACCATTTCGGCAGGGTAAGGTTTATTATAACTTCAATTAGAAACATTCAACAGACAAAATTCTGAGAGATATTAGCAGGCTGGTCTCAAACACAAGAATTTTGCGCTTACGGAGGGGGGAAAAAACTCACACAGTTTTCTTGCGTGGAAAGTTATTTTCACAAGTAAGGTTTTTTTGTTTTCGTTTTGCCGCTTTCTACCAACATTGATGGCAAGTAGATTCGGTTGTTTGAATTAAAATATGTTGAATGGAACTCTTATTGAAAGTAGATGTTCAGTTAGGCCTATAAGTAGGGGCGGATTTCTATGACCTACAAAATAGGATATATGCATGCATTTATGACCTAAAAAACATTAAAATGCATTTATGACCTAATGACCTATGAGGTCATTTATGACCTTATGACCATTTATGACCTAAAAAACATTAAAATATGACCAATAAAATTTAAAATATGACTTACACATTGTGTATATTTTAAAAAAAGTTTCATTACAATTCATTTTATTAAAATGTAATGTTAATTATTTCAAATGTCTATAAATTCTCAAAAAGTATCATTATAATGCAAAATCTACAAAATATGATATGAAACTTCAAAATTTCTTTAATATGCACACAAATATTCCAAAAATATGACCTAAATATTCATACCAAACATGCTACAATAGTTGAAAATTTCCTAAATATGCAGTTATATGCACAATAAAAGTCGTTCCATTTTCACCAGAATGCTTGGAATCGGGTTTAAATTAAGTCGGAAACCTGAAATAATGCAAAAGGGAAAAATATGACGTTATAGAAATCCGTCCCTAGTTATAAGTAAGGCCATGAATGAAATATGAGAACCGAATTTAATAATAATAATAATAATAATAATAATAATAATAATAATAATAATAAAGTTATGAATTTAGTGAATTGAATGGAAGCCCTAAGTCTGATTTTTATCCAATATTCTTCAAAATCATAATTTGCTGCTATACAATCCCTCCGCTAGACATTTTCTTATTAATTCCTGTTTGAGTGTAGCCTATGCCTTCAGTTTTGTACTAAATAAATCAGCACTTCGATTTCAATATTACTTTCTTCACACATTATCACAAAAATGCTGCACCGAGGAAAATAATTGCTAACATATGTGTGAAAACATACATAAAATCCAAATTATATATCTTCAAGTGTGTCATTATATATCCACTATGTTTTAAATGGAGCAGGTATATTGTCCGCCTGCATGGTCTAGTGGTTAATTTTGCTGACTTCGGATCCCCAGGTCTGGTTTCTATCCCCTGTACCTCTTTTGATTTTTTTAGGTAGATTTCGAAGAAAAATCTACCTATTGCAATGGATACCATGTCATGATTTTCGAAAAATTCTTTCATATCTTTACGTTTCATGCTCCCCTAAGTACGAAACCACCGCCCGTCCAAAAAAAAATTTGCGATATTTATTTATATATATATATTTATATATATATATATATATATATCTTTACACGATAGCGGCCGTAATTTTAAAGATATTTGAACCAAATTTTAATATGTTATTTCTAGGCCCAATAGTTCGGACAAGTTCGTTAATGAGCAAAATTGGCCCAAGGGGGTGGTCGGGGGAGGGGGTTGAAATTTTTAAAAATGTATATCTCGGCCCCTATGAAGTATAGAGGGAAACTTTGTTGGAATAAATTAGAGTACTCCCTATGGAGTTTACAGTGACACCAACGATTCGGGGGTTCGAGTGAGGGTGGGGGTGGGGGTGGGGGATGAAAATTCGAAACTTTTGAAACCACGTCTTGTGGGGTATCGTTGAAAAGCTCTTGATGAGTACTCTACAAATCAATAAATAGTTTCTTGATAGCTCTCATATGACGCGAGATTTTAATGTTTGAAAATAATAACACTTAAAAGAATTATTATAATATCATAATTTTGTCTTGTTTAGCGGCTTTGCTAATTTTATTCATTGCTGATCTTGCGCACGGCCTCCCAGAATATTATATCCTATTCTTGTTGTCAATACAAATGATTGTAGGCTCTTCCTCTTTACTGCAGGTTTGCCATGTCAAGGCTAAACAAAATGAGTGCTGCGCAGCGATAATAAATTAAACCAAAAGCACTTTGAAATCTACCTCAGCCTGTAGGCCTGCCTAAAGGGATTTTTTTATTTGGGGAGCTATGGAACGGGATGCATTATGCCCCATGGCACCAACTGAGAAGATATATGATAAAAGTAACGGCTCCTGTTAGGAAAGCTATCAATAACGGCCATGGGAGTCGGCATACTGACCATATGTCCCTGTCCTGCCATCTCTCTATGCTAGATGACGGAGTGGTTGGATGGTAGATTTAGTTCCACGTGGGAAGTAGCGCCACGGATTTTAATTTAGTTAGCAGATAGCCTACATAGGTACAGAGCCAGGGAAAAAACTTACATTTCGAGAACTGGCACAAAAATATATATTAAATCTACAGTTTAACAAGTTTGAATTGTTTGTGAGGCAGGGTTGCCAGAACAATCGTACCAATATTCGAAAATAGTCGTATGTTAGTTAAAACTGTCGTATACTTTGTGATTTTTCAGTGTATTGAACGTATTGCGTTAATAATAATAATAATAATAATAATAATAATAATAATAATAATAATAATAATAATAAATAATCGGTATTATAGCCTACAGTTACATATGTCATGTAATTATTGTTAATAAATCATCTTATTTGCAAATGATTAGGCGTGTTTCATTATCTTCCGATGTGCCAAATTTGATAAAATACTATCAAATTAAATAAACAGTAGCCTAGTTGCCACAGTGTTATTATTAGCAACATGCTTACAACAAAAACCATGAGAAAAAAAAGCTGGATGTATATCAAAATTTAAAATTCCTCAGTAGATTGGTTAAAAATATATAAAACGTTATGTTAAAAATAGTCGTACAAATAGGCGTACCACTCATGGTTGCGTCGTACGACGCACAAATCTAGAAATAGTCGTATGAGTACGACTATAGGCTAGTCGTACGTGTGGCAACCCTGTTGTGAGGTTAGTCATCTATCAAATGCGAACAAATTAATCTATTGCATTTAACTCTTTTAGAGCTTTGTATACTTAGACTTTATAAGCAACAATCAAATAAAATTATCAGTGGGCTTTAAGTTTGAGATCAATCAAAAAAAAAATTCTTTGGAACAATTGGTTTCCATAAATGATAATCTTAATTTGCGGATAAAATTCTTCACATTTTACGTAAAGCATATTAGACCTATTAGTCTTAAATGTCGGTTTAAAGTGATGTTTTCATGTGAAGCATTTATTCGTCAGTAGCAGTGAAAAGATTAACGTTATCCAGTTGTACGGTAAAGGTTGAAGCAGTACATATTGTACTGCCCCGGGCTAATAAGCGTCAGCAATTATTTTCGCTTATTACTACCCACCTTATAACTTAAACTATTATAAAGAAATCAACCTATTTTGAGTTAGATAACTTTGACAAGAAACACATGAGAAGATTACATTATGGTACTACCCTATCTTGTTCATATAAGTTATGAAGAAATTGCCTTGTCTAAGGTTAAAAAAAGGAAATTGATGAATTTTACGTAACAACGTATAAAAATTTCGTATTCAGTTCATCACAACAGATATATATATAGTTTGAGAGTTCGTTTAACACTTTAATTAATTGCTATTGCAGAATCGTTGAATTTTTATATATTATTATTTTCGTTAATATTATTGTTATTATAATCATCTTTATTATTATCGTTCAACGGCTTAAGGAAGTTGAATCTATTCACGTACATATTTATCTATTCTTAAGTCAGGAGATTATGATACATTGAATTACTATTTTTGTTGTTATTATTATTATTTTACTATTGAAGTTTTTAAGGCTTTCATGTGAATGATAATTGCTTTTCGTTATAGTTAGTGATTTTACAGCTAGACTCAATCGGTATAAATTAATAAATAAAAAATAATAATCACTTACACCGACAAATTATGCTATTATAAGAATATTTTGTAGGAAAATAATTAATCAAGTTGTTTTCCTTGAAGTAAACTACAGAAAATTAACATATTTCTTTACTATTTCAGATGCGCTACTCCAGAACTGCTACCGAATCCATCATGCCAGAGCAGGAAATGAGTAAGTAAACCAAGATACTAGGCCTATAACGCTCCGTTTATTCTGGACATTTCTAGTTGTTCTTGCCAGAAGTACCCAACATCTTTTGTTACATTTAACGCACCAGTAAGTTATCCCCTGTCAACCTAATTAACCAACCAAAAGGGACCTGGAAATAATATAGCACTTCATACTTTAATTTCAATCGCTTCCTTATTCCGTTATTAATTTAAACGATGTGGTTAAACCATAATATATGTTCGGGATTTACGGTGCATTTATCTAAGTAGCCTAGTTACGTAATAACATAAGCAACTGAAAGCAATATAACTTAAGACATTAAGTGGCTGTGCTTTCATGTAAAATGCACTAACAGAATCATTGATAAACTTCATTGTGAAGCGTATTAATATTTTTCAATTAGTAGGTCTACAGGCTTATTATGAATGCATATGTAAATTTCCGCCACTGTATTAGTAATTTTGAACGTCTTTAACTGTCATTCAAAATTACTAGTATAGTGGCGGAAATTTACATATACATTCGTACTAACAGAAGTTCTGAAGGGAAATACTAAGCCAGTTCCACAACTTTTACAACAATTCTACTTCATTCTTCTCATATGTAGGTATAAATGAATAGCAGGGAGAAATTAGATATTTTATTAGGTATCATTTGTCTAGGACGTCTGCATAATGCCAAAACAAATTATTTTCTCACTTTAACATAATTTAAGGGTTTATCTCCTAGTATTCGGCATTTACAATTATAATTAACTTAATTATGTCGAGTATTAAGCTTAGTCTCTTGACCATTAACATCATTAATATAACAATGGGATAAAGATGGAGGTACACGAACTGGGAAGAGTGAAAAAATGTAGTTTACTAAATAGAATAAAATCTATTTAACATGGTTTATGACGAAATGCATAATTACTTCTAAAATCAGGTTTTAAATTTCCTTAATTAGTCACTGAGAAGAGTTCAAATATCTAACTCAGAACTGGAAAAATCGGTTTTAATATGGTATCTGATAGCCTAAAGTATAGTGGTAGGATGCCTGACTTTCACTCAGGAGGTCAGGAAACGATTCCGGGTACCGGAATGTTTTTGTTTTCTATTTCCATACGAAAGAAAATTGTAAATTGCCATTTCTAGCCGTCTCCTTAGTCGCGGTAACTTGGGCGTGCTGCCTTGTAGCCGTGGTGAAGGAGGTTGTGCGTTCGTGTTTGTGTAAGGAATAAAAGAACAACGGAAAAGCAAGGGAAACATTATACGAGAGAAAATGCTTTAGGAATAAAATTATACAAACCAAACATGGGAACGATGCTTGAACTTTTGTTCGCAGTAGCAAGCTGAGCAAAATAACTCATAGTTTTATAGAGACCCTCACTTAACAACTATGAACTATGATAAACCATTCTTTAAAAAATCTGAAATTCTGGCACAACTGAAAAAGAAACAAAATTATTGAGTCCCAATGAAGAGAACTTGTCCCTGCATTTCTCAGGCATAGGTGAAAGTCCAATTAATCGAACATTTTCCATTTTTTTGTTTAAGTTTGAAGTTTATTGTTACATACGTTATTACATTTCATTATTTACATTATTTCAACATTAGTACAGGTAAAAACAAAAACAAACAGAAATTACTATTTCTAATTTAGCATTAAAAATGTAAGGATGCCCCTAGATGAGCAAAGTTCGTGTTTAGGGATGTAGTTAACGTATATAATTATAATGAACAAATCACCCCTTATTAGATTCTCTATCGGCTTGAGTGGATACAGAATCCTATTCGTTGAATCTATTTGACCAGTTAATTGTAATTTTCATCCAGAAAACAGTAGCTAATTTTAGATAACTGCTCTTTCTATCTATTTGGTACTACATTTTTGTCAAACAGGACAAGATAAACAGAACAAGATTCATTTTTTCGATTATTTGCAGGGTTATATCAGTCACACATTTTATAGGCTATCTATGATAAAACTAATGAATTTTCGAAGCACAATTCCATAAAGGTCCTAGCTTATAATTATGTTGAAATGTTTTACGTCGCGGTGAGGGTTTCCGCATGTCGCTAGTTAAAATGGAAAAGCTGTTTTTCTTTACTTCCTCTAACCGGAGCATAGGTACTACAGACAGAGAAACTATTGTGTTCTACCCCGAAACTCTATGTCGCGTTTTCAACATAAATACACGTTTTAAAGTATCTAAAATCTAAAAATGCTATTTTAAAAAACATAATCTGTGTGGGTATTTGTGTAGGCCTATGTGTTTTCAGCGTAACTCGAGAACGAAAAATCGTATAAAAACAAAACATAATATCTTCTGGAGATATGACATGAAGACATCTTTTACTTATAAATCCACTTTACTTGAAGCAAAATTTCGCTTTTTCGCGACTTTCTCGAAAACGGCTGTAATAATTATGTTTAAATTTAAAACACAAAGTGCTTGTAAAAAGAAATACCTGATTAATATAAAATCATCTGTTGGAAAACCAGATGACCATACAGATTCAGAAAAAAATACATTACCCAGTTACTTCAACTGAATGAAACCAAACAATTTATTAAAAAAAAAACACTACAAAGAAACTCTGAGGTGTAGACTAGAGGTGTACATATTCCGATTTTAGCTTGCCTGCCCCTTTGAAATTCTGCAACCAGTCACAGCTTTTAACTTGCTTGACTTGAAAGCAAGCCAGATTACAACGATGATAAGAAATACTGTCGCTATGAGTCACAAGCTCTTCATAACTTGGTGGGTTGCACAGGACCTAAGGAAACTGCAAGGCCTGGCGGAAAGAATATGAAACTGGGTATAGCAGTGCACTGGTAAGTCGTGCAGTTACGTAGTTGAGGAACTTCAGATGTGTTTAGAGAATTTTACCCTGAATGAAGCCGAGGAGAAACTAAAATGTGGACAATTTGAATTATCAATGAACAAAGGTACTAGTCCGGCATGGGAAAAATTTTCAAACATTTTCGAGAAAAAAACATAAAATCATTAATAACAATAACAAAAATCCCTTTAGGCAAGCCTACAAGCTGAGGTAGATTTCGAAGTGCTTTTGTTTTAATTTACTGTCGCTGCGTAGCACTCTTTTTCTTTAGCCTTGGCATGACAAACCCGCAATAATAACTGCAAAAGAGAGGAAAGAGAACTTTTTCAAACATTCAAATCTCGCCATATATGAGAACTATCAAGAAACCAGTTATTGATTTGTAGAGTACTCATGAAGAGCTTTTCAACGATACCCCACAAGACGTAGTTTCGAAAATTTCGAATTTCCATCCCCATACCCCCACCCCCACTCGTACTCGCAAAACCCCCGAATCGTTGGTGTCACTGTGAACTCCATAAGGAGTACTCTAATTTATTCAATCAAAGTTTCCCTCTATACTTCATAGGGGCCGAGATATAAATGTTTTAAAATTTCAACCCCCTCCCCCGACCACCCTCTGGCGCTAATTTTGCTCATTAACGAACTTGTCTGAACTATTGGGCCTAGAAATAACATAATAAAATTTGATCCAAATATCTTGAAAATTACGGCCGCTAGCGCGTAAAGATATATATGTATATATATATATATATATATATATATATATATATACATATACATATACTGTATATAAATATAAATATCACAATTTTTTTTAACAGGCGGTGATTTCGTACTTAGGGAGGCATGAAACGTAAAGATATGAACGAATTTTTTGAAAGTCATTAGGTAGATTTTTCTTCGAAATCTACCTAATAATAAAAATAATAATTGTGCTAAGACACTAAAACGATTTTCAATTCTTTATCCTCCTTTTATTTATCTGCATGGTTAATTTCTTCTACCAGCATGTAGAAAAGCAAGAAAGTATTACCTACACTTAGCAACTACAGTTGTTTAGCTGATAGGAATGTCGCAAGCTTATTCTGGCTTGCCTAGGCTGGTTTTGACCTGACCCATCAAGCTTCGAGAAACCTGCCTGCTTCCTAGCTATGACGCTGGCAACTTGCTTGCCTGGCGTTCAAGCGGGTATGGGCAAGCTAAAATCGAGATTTGTACACCTCTAGTGTAGACACATGATTACGGAACAAATTTTAAAAAAACGTCTAAAATCTTTCTGCAGATTTCTACAACAGTCTCGTTAGAATTGTTAAGATAACTTGTGAATTGAGAAGTAACTTACATGTAAAATAAGAACAAAAAAATGTAATCGAATAAAATTGTATAATTTCAGCCACCGTTCATAGAAACTAAGCTCTTGCGAGGCGAACATAACAGGCAGAGGATGGCACAACTGAATATGCACTCCCTTGCAATAAGGCCTTTTATTCTATATCAGAGTGTGAAGTGAGATCGAAGAATAGCATTGATCTTAGCAATTGGTCAAAGACCAGACTTTTGTTTGGTTACTAAGGCACATTAAATTCGGAAATGACAAATTACAGGAGGTGAATGAATTCTGCTGCTTGGAGAGCAAAATTACTAAAGATAGACGAAGTAAAGAAGGTGTGAAAAGTAGAATATTCAAGCAAAAAGGGCTTCCTTTAACAAGAAAAGTCTATTGGTGTCAAATATTGACCTGAAAATCAGAAAAAGTTTCTAAAGTTATATATTTGGAGCATAGTACTCTATGGTAGTGAGACGTGGACTTTAGGAAAAAGTGAAAGGCATAAAATAGAACCTTTTGAGATGTGGTGCTATAGATGAATGTTGAAAATCAGGTGGACTGACAGAATATCTAATGAAGAGGTCTTAGAGAGAATAGAGGAACAAAGAAATCTATGGAAGGGCCAGACTAGTGGGGCACATTATGAGGCATCCAGGCTTGGTCAATACTATATTAGAAGGAACAATAGAAGGGAAAAACTGTAAGGGAAGACCACGAATAGAATATGCAAAACAGATTATTGACGATTTTGGTTGTAAAAAATATGTAGACATGAAGAGACTGGCTCAAGATAGGAAGAACTGGAGAATTGCATCAAACCAGTTATAAAACTGATGACTACTGAGAGACTAAAGCACTTAGTCAAATTCACGTGGAAATATCTTTAGTCATTAGAATTTTCCCAAGAACTTGTCCGTAAAGACCTTTTGAGAATAAAAAAAATAATAATAACAATAATAATAATAATAATAATAATCATAATCATAATCATAAAGGACTTCCTTTGTATCCTCCACAGAAATCCGTACTCCATTTTGTGCTTATGATTATTCCTCCAAGAGATGTCAGCAGCTGAAAAACATCGTCTTTGTTGATATTCATATTGTTCCTATTGTTACCGCTAAAGCCTAGACCAACCATATTCAGGACCCCGTTGGTCAGTCATGTTTGAATTATCTAATGCCATTTTGTTGGATAAATAAAAACATTAACAATACGAACCTCGACGAAGCACAATCACGCTTCATAGAACAGGATAACGAGTTATACAAACCCTTGCAAGAAGTCACAGGCAGACGAGGTTTTGTTCTGTAGCTCAAATTAACCCCTGTTTCTCTGTGTAAATAATTATTTATTAACTGCCTATTACTTTCGCTTCAACTGTTTCAGTTGACTTAATTAAACTAATTCCATGCCTTCGAGTAATAGAGAGCTCATAAGTCTAATTAGATCCCTTTTATTACTCCTTTTAGACTAATAAACACATGAATGAATTTGTCCCGTGACGATGTCACATAACTTATTTCCTGTAGATAATTTAAATAACAATTCATAGCCCTACTTTATGCAGATCCTTTCTATCAGCGTTAAATGTAACCACATATCCACAAGCAGCACTTCGGAGCGGAAATCACCAGTTCGTAAACGAAGAGGAGCTTTGTAAGTACGATTTGGCAAGTAAATTACCAACAAGTATTTTATATGTACAATACTCGTAAAATACGTAATGTTAAAAACAGTTTTATTACGTTATGTAATAAAGTAACATTTAATTGATTTTGACAATATAAACACTCATTACTTCAACAGAAACAATATTCTGTGGTTCTCATGAATACATAATTATCTATAGGTACATTTTCGAACATGGTACAATTCTGAACGGACTAAGATTTTTATCCACTTTTGGGTTTCAATTGTTAGCCAACCTGTTTTTAATTATAGAGCGTCTATACTGATTGTTTTGTTGACCTGTATCCGCGAGAATGATGTTTTAAGTTGTTTCAATCGGTCACAAATAATTATTTTCCAATCGAAGGTAAGAACTCCATGCTGGAAAAATGGCACGTTATAAAATTGCTTATAATTCCACGATGTGTTACTGGAATGTAATATTGAGAAGCAATTTTTAACTCATACCAACAAATAGGGTAGTCTTTAATACGTAAGTCATTGGCACAACAATGGTCATTCGTGGGCTGAATTTGCAACTATGTATAATTTACAAAAACTAGCTCGAGGTACAAATACGAACACATTTTTGGTACAATTTCGAACAGTACTTTAACCCGCGATCGCTCGCTTAAGTCTTGCATGGAAAAGCTGTTTTGCCATCACAGCATTCTGCATGTTTATTATTATTAGTTGTGCTAGTCAAATATAAAAGGATGACACTCATACATCTTTCAACAGTGGTATTATTTCAACGAAGATTTAAGAACTACACTTCCTTTGGATTGTTATTACATCTCAGCAATTATGCAATACAGAATAGCGTACAGAAATCGTTCTGGAGTTGTTAAGTATTTTTATTATTGCTCTTGGTGTTATGACAGACCCGCCTGCATGGTCTAGTGGTTGCTGACTACGGACCCGCAAGTCTGGGTTCGATCCCCGGTACCTCCTCGGATTTTTCTGAGGTAGGGCGATTTGGAACGGGGTGCATCCAGCCTTCTGAGACCAACCGAAGACTAATTCATAAAGAAGTAGCGGCTCCGGTTCAGTAAGCCATCAATAACTGTCGTAGGAGTCGGCATGCTGACCACATGCCCCAATCCTGTCATCTGCCTATTCAAAACGTGACACTTCCTTATTATGCTCATATTATTGATAAATAATAATAATAAAATATAATATTTGGAAGAATGCAGTTCGTTCGTTGAAAATGCCACTGTTCGAAATAGTACCCGCTGGTGTTTAGAATTGTACCTACTGCGGTACATTTTCGAACGATATTCTGGAAATTAAAGATTGATTGCCATGACCAATTTGAATTTCATATTTTTGTGAAGGGTCAACTACATTGCCAACTCTGTGATTACAATACAGTTGAACTTGTCTTTTGTTTATTGTGTTCATAAAATAAGAATATTTGTTAAGTGTTCGAAAATGTACCACCTTATCCTAATAATAAGAGGAAATGTGTGTCTGTTTGTCCGTCTGTCTGTGCGCAGTGCCCAGCGAAATCTACTGCATGCAGAGAACCGAAATTTTAAACATAGATAGACTGAAGAGTGGTTGAATGTACCTGGAATCCGGATTTTTAATTTTAGCTTTCGTTCGCTAGTTATAAGTTAAAATAATAATAATAATAATAATAAACTGGCAGAAAACGTGATTTGTTTGCGCTATCGAAGCATCAGTTTTCAGTAATACTTTTTTTTCATTTGTCAAATCAATTTATTGCAGGTCTCTTTGTCGTTTTTCTCATAATTTTTAAATAAAAGCATCGCTATGTTTCAATATATCGCGTGGAATTATTGATCGCTTTGATCGCTAAGATCAATGATGAAAAGAAAACAAAAGAATATTCATTAATGCTTATATATCAAAGGGGAAAAAAAACGATAAGCAAGATAAATAATTCAGGAAAATTGGATTATGGCCAGCTAAATTTTACTACAAAAAATGTCTGTGAGCTCAGCCTGCTCTACTGATCACACAAAAGCTTCTAAAAACTACTTTATTGGTATATTTAATAGAGAATAAATATGTAGGTTATGTCAGAATCTATTTTAAAAATGTATATGCTAGAAAGATTCATAGACAATATTTTTACTTTTTCTAGCCGTACCGTGGGAACGATAGATAAGTTAGAGGAAGCATTGTTTCCAATTTGAAATTCGATGTCAATGTTTTCAGCATTAATACACGTTTTGAGTTCCTCTAAATTAAAATATTATATTTTCAGGAACATGTCTATATATGTATGTATCTGTGTGTATGTAAACATAGGTCGAAACCAAAAAACAAAATAAGAACAAAATTTTACATTTGGGTTAGATATCCTCTGGGGATGTGATACGAAGACTTCCGTCAACTTTCTATTACTTTTAATAACACTTGACTTCAAGAACTTTCCACTTTTCGCGATTTTTTTCGAAAACGGCTCCGTAGATTTTGTTTAAATGTTGCGATACAAAATGAAAATGCTAAGAACTAGAACTTTCATTTTAAAAAAAAATTGTAAAAATTCTCTGAAGAGTAGTTAAAGCCAGCGCCATCTTAGTCTTGCTTGGCGAATAAATTATTACCTTTGTGTAAGGCTGAGTAAACTTAATTCGCAATCCTTTCGGTACAACCTCTTATTATACGTATTTATCGAAATGTGAAGTAAGAAAATCTTATTAACCATGCTTAGGTAAAGAAAGTTATGCGAGTGTATCATATCAGATATTTAATTTAGTTAATTTTCTACTTTAATGAAACTATAACTTAAGACCAAGAATGCTTTACCATTTTTATGCCAGCCTTTTATATTGTCTGCCGTATCCCGTTCACATTGCTCGACTCGAAGGTCTCTCTCAGCCGTGATGTGCTCATAAAATCGTTTCTCATTTTCAGGAATGTAGGGCAAGCATTGTCTGAAGAATGAACACTTGTAAAAACGAATCCCTTGTAGAGGATGTGACCTTAGACTCTTGATGGAAGTCTTACTAGTTTATGTCTTATCATACATTACTATTGAATATCGTCAATAGGCTATTATTTACACCGCATCGACTTACACAAATAGCTGCAGGTGGTTTTTACAAGAAGCAAAGTTGTTCTACAGTAGTTCCTATACCGGGTGATTCACAAAACATGTTTTGCCTCATTTTATGTAGGCCTTAACTATGGAATTTTGCATGAATTAGATTGTGCCCACGTGTAAGTAGTTAAAGAGTTTCTTTCCAAGGAGAAAATTGGCACGTGTATGTATATATTTATTTTAGAGATACGACAGTATACACCTTTAAAAACGAAAAATATTTATGTATTTGTAATAAATAGAATGCAATCGTAATGTGTTTTATAATTCATTTTGAGTCGCCCATTTTTATCTTTATTTTTACGGCCGTGAAATGTTGAAATTTCTAGAAGCAGTCCGCATTACACATGGGCTGCGTATCCATTTGTAGGCTACACAGTGGTGAGCGACACCCTCTAGGCAAGCCCAGTGGCTCATATCGGCAACTTAGATATTTTAGCAGGTCCGCTTTTTTTCCCCTACCTGTACAAGACTCTAACAGAATGAGGAGTCACTACAAACATAGAATTCCGAATAAGGTTAATTACACAACAAATAATCCAAGCATCATTTTGAGAACAGTTATTCAGGGTTGTGGGTCCTGCAGGCACTTAAAATATATTGCTCTTCGCCATTTCTCTCTCCACTCATTTGCCATCGTCGATAATGAGGTAAAAAAATATTTAAAAGGTTACGAAAACGTTACATTAGATGTCAGTGTAATAATAATTATAGCACGCCTCCAAGAACCGAGAGTGAAAGAAAAAAAACTGAGGTTGTATGTCATCACTTTAAGGTAAATAAACATAATAATATCTCGCATAGAGACACTTTACCATTTACATGCGGCATTAGACGATCTGACTTTAGGCCACATGTACACATATACTGGCTACTGCATGTCAACAACGCAGCTCTAACTTATTTGACCTGAGGAACGGTATAAGCCAAACTGTGAAGAATCCCCGCAAAGCCCAGCGGATGTTCAGATTCGCAAGTAATGAAAACTGTATTGGGCTTAGACATCTTTATTAAAACTTTTTTTTTTTCAGGATAACATATGATTGAATGCCTGATATGCTTGATATGAAATAAAATACTTAATATATGCACAATGCATGCCAAAATAAAGAAAAATGCAACAACAAGGTAAACTTGCAATTATATGCACTATAAACTACATGTACAGAATCAGAAGAACACGAAACATGTTCTGCACGTTATTTCCAAATCATATGCAGAGTAAAAATAATTATGCATTTGTGTCGACCTGGGTGGCGCAGTTAGTATCAAGCTGGCTTTCTGTTCCCGAGGTTGCGGGTTCGATCCTGGCTCAGGTCCCTAGCATTTATGTGTGCATAAATGTGACAGGCCCATGTCAGTAAATTTACTGGTATGTAAAAGAACTCCTGCGGGACAAAATTCCGGCACACCGGCGACGGTCACAGGCCAAAATTGCAGTACATCTTCGTCGTTAAATACTATACCAACCAACTAAATATGCATTTGCATATAAATCTGATGTCTACTTACTATAATAAGTCATGTGAGTGTCTCGCTTCAAGTTATTCATTTATGTTCGGTTGAATGTAAGAGCAACACGGTTTTAAGGTAAAAATATCGGAGCTAAATATTTTGATTGTTTTTTATAAAGGCTGTTTCTTTTTTCCCTGGGTCATAGTTGTTCTGTGCAATGTAATTGTTGATTAACTCTTTTTATAGTAACTTTTACTTCGTTAGGGATAGCCAAAATGAAGTAATGAATTACTGCATTACTCGGCGCTCGTTAAAAAAATAATGAATTCCTTCGTTACCGGCAAACAAATTCAACGCTTGGTATTTGGAAGTCCACCATTCCCATTTTCTACGTGAGCTGAGTGTAGTAAGCCTACTTATATAATATTATTTAACTTGCATTTCTATTGTTATGTCATTCCCTCCATGCGAATACTCGTCAAACCTAGAGAGCTACAATGATCTCCAGTTTTAGGATATTTCAGAATAAAATAAAACACAGTTTTCAAAACTGAGATCTGTTAGTGAGTTCAGAAAACCTTCGAGGAAGAAATTGTTTTCATGAAAATAATATTCCCTTTTGAGAGTTCTTTTACACGTTTTATCTCAAAGGTCATATCTCGTGTTAGGATCTATGGATACGCTAGTAGGTATGTAACTGTTTATATGTATCTATTGCTATTGTTGCTATGTTATGGTTCTGTTATTTTCAATGATATAAATTTTGAGGTTATGGTGTAAGATGAAATATTGGCGTTGAGTCATGGCAAGTAAATATCTAATCCGCTATTTGCCTTAACATCTGGGGAAACCGTGAAAACCCTCGAGTCAAATTGGCCGGCAACGAGGTTTGAACTCGGGACCTCTAAGATGCGTGTTATTTGTTAATAATAGTCATAATGAATTTTTTTTAAATGTAGTTTTTCTAAGATTTATTAATTACGTGGGTTCAAGTATGTGGTAAGTTATACAACATTCAGCGTTAGAAATAGACGTGAAATGCTTTTTCTAGACTACAGGTGAATGAATACGGTAAGTTTGTTTTGAAAGAAATAAGGGACTTGTTGAAGTGAGACTTCTCAGTCGCGCTAGAAGTAAATCGAGAGCTAACCCAGACTTGCCTTACGAACAAAATCGTCACGAAATTAGTGGGTCCGTGACGGAACGGACTGCACAGAAAACAATCAACTCAATGATTAGGCTCATTCAAAATTTAAAAAAACAAAAAATTAAAAATTGAAAATTAAAAAATCCAAAATCCAATATTTAAAAAATCTAAAAATCCGAAACTAAAAAATCCAAAAACCAAAATTTAAAAAATCCAAAAAATTAAAAAATTCATAGATCCAAAATGTAAACAATCAAAGTTAGAAATCCAAAATTAAAAATTCAAAGATCCAAAATTTAAAAAATCCAAAGATCCATTATTTTAAAAATCCAAAAATCCAAAATTAAAAAAATTAAAAATCCAAAATTAAAAATCCAAAAATCCAAGATTTAAAAAATCCAAAAATTAAAAATTAAAAGTCTAAAAATTCGAAATTAAAAATTCCAAAATCCAAAATAAAAAATCCAACAAATAAAAAAATTATAGATCCAAATTTCAAAATGAAATGTTTAAAAATCCAGAATTAAAAATCCACAATTACAAAAAAATAAATAAAATAAAAGATAAAAAATTTAAAGAATCAAAAAATCCAAAATTAAAAAGTCCAAAAACCCTATATTAAAAATGTCAAACAATCCAAAATTGAAAAAAATCCAATAATCCAAAATTGAAAAATCCAAAAATAAAAGAAATCACTTCTTTCGAGTGGTATTCCACGCACACTTTTTTAAATCTCATATGATAGAAAAGTATTTACTGACGAAGCAGCGTAACCTCTTCTTGACGATACTCCCCTCCAATTCACTTCCCCGATAACGTTCCCTAGACTCTCTCTCAAGTGGGAGGGGAAATAAATAAACCAACTCAGTCATTTTAGGAAATTCCTGCATTTCTATAAGGCTAAATAATAGCAACCATCCTATACAATACTTGAGTCTATGTGGTCATGATCTGTAAGCTATTATAAAACTAAACTAAACTCCATGGCGCTACATCCCTGAAGGGGCTGGGCCTACCATCCGACCGCTGCTTCATCTGCCATAGGCAGATGGCAGGATTTGGGGGCATGTGGTCAGCATGCCGACACCCACGGCCGTTAATGGTGGTTTCCATGACCGGAGCCGCTACTTCTCTATCGAGTAGCTCCTCAAGTAAGCTATTAGGCTATAATTAACTTAAATTTGGGGCATAAAAGTATCTTATATGCTTCAATTATTCATTCACTCTGACAGTAGTAAAATGTTAATATCCCAAATTATGGAGGAAGGAAATAATAATACATTATATATAGGCCTACTTTTCCAGGACTTGTTGTTGGAGATGATTGGAAACAGTGAGCCTATATGTTTTGTGTCTTTCTCAACACCAAAGTGATTATTGACCAAGCTTAATCGATTTCTTGTTGATACTTCTACTCGCTGTCTCGGAGGAGTTTCTTAAACTTTCACAAGGAGAAGTAAAGAAACACGAAACACCAACTTCAAACTTCAGCAAAATCCCTATATTTTTTTTACCGTAAAGATCAATTATCACAGGCAATACAGTAGCCTATTCTTTTCCAGTTAGAACTGACATAAGTATTAATACCAAAACGTAATAAACTGGATTTATAATGCTTTAGTATTTGGGTCATTCCAAAAAAAATTGCCGCTTTGACTCCTCGACAGGGACGCCCAGATTGAAAATCCAACTTCGGTTTTTCTGAACGACTGGTTTTCTATGGCATCATACCACTATTGTAGTTTACGAAACTGCATAGAAATCATGAGTTTTCTTGTTTTATGATTGTATATGAGTTTTTTTTTAAGTTGGTGGAACGTATTGCATTTGTAATGAGTGTTTACCATTTTTCATTTTTCTATTTCAACATTTTGGTTTCAGTTTTATTTATTTTTAAATAGAGATGGACTGGCTGTTCTGAGGTAGTAATACCTATCTCTTTAAATACTGGAGACGAATGGAAATAGTTTACAAAAGACTTGACACAGAAATTTTAGTAAGAGTGTTACCTCAAAAAAAATTCTCGATCTTATTTTAATTTTTTCACATACACCAGTTTACACCTTCAGCATTTAATCACAAGAACTGCACCTTGATACTAAGGATACTTGTGATGTTCATCTTATAACTTTCGTTCATAATGAGCCAAATTTGAAAATTCTCCAAAGTGTAATGAGTGTTACCAAAATCAACTTTATTTAAATCGACTCAAACATGCTTTTCTATTGGCTTTATTCTTTAGGAACACTCTGAAAATGACATGTACGTGCCTGTCTGGACACAAGACAGCTGATACTAGAAAGAGGATAGACAGAGATCATGCAATCATGCATGTGAACTCAAAACAATTTTTATTTGGTTAAATGTGAAAAAATAAAAACCAAACCCGTTTTTCATTCTCTTCGTGTGACTTGTTTCTTATCGTCTGTATAGTCCCTACATATACACTAGAATGAATGAAGGACATGAGTAAGGATCTGCACCAATAAACTTTAAAACTTAACAGAGAAATACGTAGCAGTATTCGACAATTACACAACATGAAAATACATTTAAAAGCAACAGTCTTACGTGAATACGTCAGAGGTTTGAAAGGATTTATTATTTTGAAACTTGGTCAGTCCTGAATTTTTTTTAATTCCTCAATTAAGGCACATTTCAAGCTAAATAATTAGTGTAAAATCACAGTGCAATCTTACAATTGATCACGTATCAAGTAATTGACAAGTAACTTTCAAGCGTAATAATCTATCACATACTGACTTAGAGGAATCTTTTTCTCAGTTAACTTCTATTTGTAATGAGTGTTACCGAAGGTTGAAGTGTTGTAATGAGCTGGTGGACAGACAGAATACGAATTAAGAAGGTTTAAGAAGAATGGACGAGAAGATTTCTTTTTTGTAGATTCTAAGGAAAAGAAAGTGTATCATGTTAGGCACCGCCGTCTCGAGAATTACACTGCCTGTCCTATGCTTTATTTTAACATGGAGTTCAGAGTATTGTTAAATTGCCTAATTTATCCAGTAGAGGCGACACAGTTCACACCCAGATTGCAGCAATCACTAATCAAAATAAGCATTAAACAGACACAGATACTTGTGTTATTTGTTTAGAACGTAATATTATTCCAGTATATGACACTTACCTTGAAATGGAATTTTGGAGCAATAATTAAAATAAATGTAAATTAATTAGACGCATTGATAGACTATATTTTGAGCACCGCCGTCTCGAGGAGTAATACAGTTTAGAAGGCAGTGATTATGAGACGGCGGTGACAGCACTACATAATCAACAATGTCGTAGCAAAAAACAAGAAGCAGTCTGGGTGTGAAAGGTGCTGCCATCTGTAATGTCGCCAAGTACGCAAAATTAGCCGTATAGGACAGGCAGTGTATACACGATTAATACAGTTTAGAAGGCAGTGATGTTAGGACACATAATAAGGCAAATGGACTTATGGTGGATGTCATCGAAGGAAAAATCAAAGGAATAAGAAAACTTGGCAGAAGAAGGGGATACTGGATGGCATCAAGAAGAAAAGGAGCTATGGAGAATTAAACGGTGCAGCAGAAGGTAGAAAGAGTTGGAGAATAGGATTTCACCCCCATTGACGTAAGACAGATATACCAATTACGGTATGTAAATATGTCATAAGCCTGTAATAATAAAAGCCCATAAGACTTGTGCTATTTTCTTAACCTTGAACCATCTGTAGAATGAGTGCGCCAACAACAAAGTCAATTGAAGACATGCAGTACGGCTTGGGAGAGCTACGTTCTTTTAAAAGCATAAGCTGACTTTTGAAATGTACTCAGTACATTTTGTTTGGAAAGTTTTAGATTGCTGAGTTGTTTGTTTTGATTGTTTTCGGAAAGGTAGGCCTAATAGGAATCCGTGGACTTTGTTTTTTTTTTCACATTTTCTAATTTTGATCATTTAAGACGAACATAATAATGCTACCTTGAAACAGATGAATCTGTCATTGTTGAACAAACGTGCGAAAATTCATATTGCTTAATTGCCATGTCGGTTATAATGGGATGGGATGGTAGAAGAGAATATAAGAAATCCTCGTATATTGTTTAATTTTTTTTTTTTTTTTTTTTTTTTTACCACGGCGAATTTAGTTGCAACTTTGAAGAAGCTGATGTGAGATTGGCGTTTATTCTAAAGAACTGGGTCCTCCTCGATCATATTTCTAAGGCTGCATTCATTTCACCGTCTAAAATTACAATCATTCGACCTATCTGATACGCAAGCTGGTCACGATGTAAATCTTAGTCATATTTTTCAATAATATAGCGAGTGTACAGCGTAAAACTGGAAACAGATTCTGGAAACAGTCAAGGAGCACTGATTAAAAAATGTGATTTTTTCCAAGTTCAGGAACAACCATTTACTTAGTACACAGGCCATGTGAACTCTGAAAAGGAGTTTGCTTATTTATTTTTAAAATAAACGGTTCATTCGTTTGCAATCAGAAGAAAATAATTTTTTTTCGTCATAATGACAGCCCTGAATAAATGAAACTGATTTAAACTGAGCGCTTTTCCATGCAGGCCTACACTCTATCCTTGCCATTGTTATCAGTCTATAGATGCAACGAATGTCGTTGAAATAAAAAAAGGGGGTTCAAAGGATTACTGTACTGTATTTGAGGCACTTCGGTTAACGACAATTTATGTATTTTCATAGGAAAAATTTAAGTGCTAGTTAGTGTTTTGTTTCCTGGATATGGTTACAATATGGTAATGGATGTCGTCGAAAAAATTCAATGCCATATGAAATACTTGCTAACTGAATACGGTGAAACGTTCATGACCATGTGGTAAGTAAAGAAGCTACTAAAACGGTATGTTAAGCATTCTCATGAGTAGCCTTGATAAAGACCGCGGCATGTTGGTGGAAACGTCGGCAGAAAACTTACACATGACGCGGCAGATAGTCGGAAGCCAAGAAGATTTTATGGTCAAGACGGTTACCTAATTTTACTACCAAGCTAACTGCATAAAATTGTTCATAATTTCGTAAGCTTCATTTTCATATAAAAAAATACTCAAAATCAAAATTACTGTGCAAGTAAGGCTGATTTTTTTTTTTTTTTGTCTATTTCATATTTGGGGCTAAAATCCGTTGTCGCTTCTCTTCCAAATGTGAAATCACAAGACTGTTTCACGTTTTGTATCCCAATACTTACTTACTCAATGGAAATAAACAATTCCTAAGCAAGCTAAAGGAATATTGTCTATTTTATGAAACCCGAAGGTTCATTGCCGCGCTTACCTGAGCCAGCCATTCAACCTATTTCTGTGCTAACTCTATCCAACCATCCCTCGAAAATCCTACTTCCCTTAAATCTATCCTAATATTGTCCTCTAGGTCTTTTCCCTTCGGGTCTGCCCGTCAATATTTTTTAGATATGTCTTTCCTCCCCCATGCACGCAACATGTCCAGCCCATTTCATCCTCCGTGATTTAATTACCCTTACTACATCCGTTGACGAGTACAGGTTATGTACAGGTTACCTGTACAGATTAAAGGTTTGTATCCTATTAGCTCTGCAGAAAATGCTATATCCCTGTAGTTCTCTCATTTTTAAATGTACTACCATGAGCAGGCTTGGGAGAATTTAAAAGCTTTGTAAAGTACAAAGGGTAACAACAAAGGTACCTGATGAAGCTTATCATTCATTTGTCTATGGATTATTAATTTCGCTCTGAAAAGTTCATATACATGGAAGTCTGGTAACCATGCAACTCTGATTAAAATAACTATGGTTCTAATTGTGAATAATTTTTATGGCGTAGTAAATATTGTAGCTAGGTCCAATCAGAAAGTCTTGTACTAAATTGGTTTGGAACGAACGCCGTTTTATTGGCTTCGTTTGATGTGGAGTTAATTATGATTCAATTAGGACAGACATGATAATGAAGAAAGGATGATTATAATATCGTATATTAGGTACTTATTGTTAGTTGTGGATGTTACACAAAGTCATGACTAAATCAGACAGTCACACTATAAAATCAAAATGTTGTAGTAATTTTCGACTTTGGAATAGGCCTATGTTAGTTCACAGGTATTCAAATGTCTATGTATGTAAGGACCTTATAAACGCATCCACCAGAAGTTGTTGGGGAAGAATTTGGGCAAAGAAAAGATAGTACACAGACCTGATCTAGTCATTAACATACTTTGTTCCATGAGTGCTTGCTGAACTCATTTTTTGAAATGTATTGTTTATTGGTAACTTACGAGTGATAACCGGAATACATTTTTTAATCTACTTTTGCATTTAAAAAAATTATTGACTTATTCTCATGAACACACCGATTAATTTTATGAACATTAAATAAATACACATTATGTAGTAATTGTTCTTTGCCTTAGTTATATATTATCGGTAGGCGTACTTAAAAAGATTAACAAGAAAACAAAGATATTCGTAACTGATATGCTTGAATTGCTATGTTCAAAACTTCTTTTTTAAACTCTGAAATATGACTTCACATGTTATCGCCATTATACCTTCATTAGGAGGATTATTTAAATTTCTAAATGATTATGTTTGTGCTTAATATTATTTTTTAATATTCAACATTTATTACAATATCACTGTATTCAGTTAATATGTATAGGCCTACGTGAATTTGTATAAAAGATTAAATCTTCCCTTTTCTACATTATTTACAAGAATATGAGTTCTTCATAAGGAATATTTGACGGAAGTTTGTTAGGAGGATGTGTAATAATGTTCTGTAAAGCAACCCAGTGTCCCGAAATGTATGACCTTTCCCTTTCTCACACTCGTTAATTACTTGATGTTTGCTATTTGCAGTTTGAAATAAAAAATACATAATTACTAGAAAAGAAATTATAATAGGCGAACTAGGCAGCCGCCTAGGGCGGGAAATTTTTAGAAACAATTAGGGGCTGCAACATTTAGATTTTTAAAAAGCTGAAGTTAGCAAAAATTAAGTTTACCTTTAGGATTTGAACCCTTTATTCAAACTCCTGTCCCCTGGGAGGGAAAAACTTCTATATGATAATCGAGCCGGCCATTCTTCTAGATGTAAGTCCTCAATGTTACCAAGTTGGCCAACCCAATCAGACTGATTTTGACTCACGAAAATAATATATTCTACGTAGACTACTTTTGTGTAGATTTGTATATATTTTTGTATGTACTATTAAGAACATGGCGGAAGTCACTTCTAATCACCACCGGAAAAAAGACTGGATATAGTGTATACGTACAGGACCAGAAAGTAGTAAATGTAATTTACTTGGGCCGGAAAAGATAAACCTAATACGAATAAGTAGGGATGTGATAATTATATAATCTGTAATAAATAATACTCAGCTGCATGAAATAACACGGTAAATAACAGCACAAAAAGTGAATTTTCAATTTATTTTTATTCAAAGTGGATTAAAACTTGTGAAATAACGATATTCATGAAGCAAATTATGAGCAAGGTATATTAATAAAGCTGAGTTGAATATCTGTACTGATATAAGCAATCGTCCAGTGAAATCATCATTGGGCTCTAATTTTGAAACCAACTAGGACAATTTAGTAAAATAGCTGGTTTTCGGAAATGACAGTCCTAACTTTTGGATAAAAGATCCTCACATTATATGTAAAGGAATATTCCATCAATCTTATATCTCTGCTTGAATACGATTTTAAGTTGAATTTATATGTAGCAGTAGCAGTGCAAAATATATTAAACCTTAGCTCGGAGATAATTGGAAAGACAAAATTAAAATAAAATAATTACTGGATATAATAAGGAATGTAGGCCTACGAATAACCTGAAACACAATGGAGATACTTAAGCAACTTCAGAATACCAGATACCTTAGACAAGATAAATTATTATAAAAAAATTGGAACCCTCAAAATAAAAGAATAGCAAGGTAAAGAGAGAACTGGAAGAGGAAAGGAAATAAATCTTGAAGAAATAACAGTAAATCATAGAAACTAGGGCAAACTATGATTTTTGTTCCTGTCTGTCACTAATGATATACGTCCTGTATTTAATGGAGTGAAAAGAGGTCCTTGAAGCGTTGAATTTGAACTGATATCAGGTTGTTGGGTGGACCGTATAAATTAACTTCCTCAGATTATAATATACCGAGCCGAACCCATGAGCATACTTAAAACAAAGTAACAAACTTGTAGAAGGGGGAACTTTTGTAGAGATCAATAATTTGATCCTTGTTATTCGTTTGTTTTGATCCTCATCTCTCAACATAGAGAATTTTTCGATGATGAAATTTTCTTACCTCCACATATTTTGATTTAATTAATTAGATAATAATACGTCAAGTTTTAATATTTCGCTGGTTATTATTCGTAGATAAATTAATTAACTTATTCATTGAATTTCAACCAAAGCCTGATTTTTGTCATTTAGAATTTTCTAACTAGTGCTTAAATCTAAGCGGGTTCACCGGAATTGATTTGTTTAACACTAGTATAAATGGGTGTGCATCGAAGTGATTTTTTTGTTTCCTATAATATTCACACAACAGCAAGAACTAATTAGGGTATTGAGGGTATTGAGGACTAACCGACAGTTATATGCCCTCTTGGCTATCACAATTTCATGTTTTGAGAAAATTTCGTTGAATCAGTGTTGTTATTGGTTGTCAAACTTTTGCACTTTCACATTAAAATTGGTATGTAAGTACTGTGTCTAGTCGAGCGACTTATTTCGAAAATGGCGTACATAATAGAAAAAAATTGCTTAGGAAGAACTTTCTGATGTATTTTTAAACGAAACTAAAGAGTTTAGAGATTTTATATCCAGATGGATAGAGTTGAATACTTCTGAACATAGGTAATACAGAGATGACTCAAATAGTTTCTTCTTATGCTTAAGTAGGGGTGCTTAAGTCCGGTCAAGAAAACCACCAATAACGGCCGTGGGTGTCGGCATGCTGACCACATGCCCCCCAATCCTGCCATCTGCCTACGGGAGATGACGCAGCGGTCGGGTGGTAGGCCAAGTCCCTCCAGGAATGTAGCGCCGCGGAGTTTAGTTTAGTTTTAGGGGTGCTTAAGGCCTACCTATGTGATGAAAGTGCCGCAGTGGTGAAAGTCGAGATTTTTTTACACAACCGAAAATGATTAGCCTAAGCAAAGTAAAGGAAGGATACTTACTGACTTTAAAAAGTGGTTGACATAAATCGAAGTGTTTCGCGTTTAAGATGATTCTAATTCTACTTTTTTTAATAATACAAATTCTTTTTTTCATGTACCAGTACTGGTATGTACCTCTCCACGAATTAATATTGTAGGCCTTTTTAATATGAGAATTTTAAATTCCACGTGTTATACAATACGCTGTCAAAAGTAAACAACTTACATAAAACATAGTAACAAACTTGTAGAAAGAGGAACTTCTGCTGAGATCATTAATTTGATCCTTGTTATCCGCTTGCATTGATCCTCATCTATGATTCTACGAATAATTATCTATGTATAATACCCGGCGAAAAATTAAAGCTTGACGTATTATTATCTACTTAATTTACTTAAAATGTAGGAAAGTAAGAAATATTCAATCATCGAAACATCCTCTCTGTTGAGAGATGATATTTCTATAACACATAATTATGAAGCCTGTATTTACAACCTGTATTTATTTTACAATCTATTTTTTCTTCAGAAGTACCGTTTCTTTATGCTCGTTCACGTTTTAACTGCTGCCGACGTATATCTGGGACACTAGAACCTGAACCAAACACGCACAGATAGCTTATCGTCCGCCGGTAGCAATGGAGTAGGGGCAGAAGAGAATGCGTTTACTGTACTATTCATTTCAAACTATGCAGTTCATAATAGCCCTAACCTATATACATTCTACATTCCACACTATTTCCCTACTTTGACTGTGAATCACTTTACTACCACCAACCTTTTTGCTAGAATAACTACATTCGCCTTCCATTGCTCTTATTAACGTATCACACTTCACTATCGAATGCTGTGAGGCTAACTAAGATGTTTTTACACGGTCTGTACATTATGAACAGTATGAACATCACGTGATATGAAGGTCAGGCAGGTCTAGATTACTTCATCGTAGCCTACTGCGCATCCGTTTGTTTGGCTTAGGTCTTACCGATCGAGTTATACATGCGTCACAGCTAAAATTTGAATAAAAGTAGAGATGAAGAGAAATTAAAAGGGTAATGCTTTTTGTTTATAATATGAAGGTTTTTATCTACATGATATGATTGTCATTCATATAAAGCAGCTATTATGATTAATTAATTAATTATTTCTCATTGACTTCAGTCTTAGAGCTCATTAACGATTTTATTGTACGATTGCTTTTATTAATATTTAAGATTAGGATTAATGGAAGGGAACATAATATTATCACAGTATACTATACAGTATAGCACACTGGAACCAACCAACCTGTGTATTACTGAATTATCCGAATATCCCTGCATAGTGTCCAAATAGTCCCACTGAGTTTCAAAACGAATACATCGAATATAGCACTGACATAAATCCCCATTCAAAATATTATACCATCTTCCAAAGAATGTTAGTTTATACATGTAATGAATGCACTATCTTCTTAAATTGCTTATAATTGCTAATAGATTATCGTAACACTTTCAGTTTATATAGCCCTGTTGTGTCCTAGTATAAATACTTTAAATTTAGTTTTTTTAAACTGTAGAAATTATTCTCATAATGGATTAGAGAATAACATATTTTTTTTGCAGTGTGCTTCCCGCAAAATTATAGAAACAAAATCGCAAGAAAATGTCATAATTGTTTGAAAATGAAAACGTGAGATATCTATATTAACAAAAGGAAGTGTCTGTTTTCCTTCTGTCTGTCTGTCTGTCCGCGTTGCCCAACGAAATCTACTCAACTCAGAGATCTGAAATTTTAAACATAGGTGGACTGAAGGGTCGGAAAATGCACCTCGAAGCCGGAATTTTAATTTTAGCTTTCGTTCGTGAGTTATGAGTGAAAAACGGGCAAAAAACGTGCATTTTTTTGCGTTTTCGAAGCATCAGTTTTCAGTTACACATTTCAATGTCAAATCAATTACAGTTGGCTTTGGCTATTTTTGTTATACCATGGAAATAAAACTTTCGCGATCGCTTGAATGTTGTAAGCCCTAAATATGGTCAAACATTGTTTTATTTGGACGAAACTCACTAGGCCTATACAGGGGTTTTCTTGGCCAAGGAACTCGAATCTGAGGTAGCTTTTACCAGGCGACGCTATCTAATCGTGGTATGTAGTCCACGTAATTTAGGTTAATAAATATAATGATTTAACTATTATGCTCTTAATTTTTTATTTTTGAAATAATTATCGCGGGCGAAGCCGCGGGCACATGCTAGTATTGTAATAAATCCTTCTGACATTATTCTGTGCTTATTATTAAGCTCTTTGTTTTGTTTATGCTTGGAATATTGTTCTCAACCAGGATTTAAAACTTGTCTAAAGAAATTCATAAACAAGAGGTTTGCCAGATGTTCCTCGCTCTCTACAGCATTTTAAACCATTAGGAAAGTAGTGAAAAAAAGTGCTGAATCGTTAAAATATTAAAATCGTTTTTTGTCCTATGTTTAGAGAATCACCGCTTCTCAGTTTATGTACATACCCTACTCAACGCATTTCTCATGCATGTAACCAACTTCAGTTTACAGACGGGTAACAGATTTCACATCTTGTAAGGGGATTTTAATATCACTAAAGGACATTTTTTGTTTAATAAATAATGCTGAGCATCGGCCTATATTTAAACAACCTGCGTGGTTTGGGCAGCCCATAATTCTTGCCTTATCCCAATAAAGTCGAAATACGGAGATAGGCGTTTATGTCACAGAAATGGACAGTTGTCTGCCTGGAATAAAGCGCTATATGGTTTAGTTAGAATGAGTATTTGTCCATCTTGTACACCCTAACTATTGAAGTTCTTATATCTTTTTATGGTCTGCTTGAAAACCATATTTTCTCGCATTAGTGTCTTCAAGGGGACCTCCGACGTGGTCTTGTGGTTAAAGTCGCCGCTGACTACAGATCTGTCGGCCCGGGTTCGATCCCCGGTACCTCCTCGAATTTTTCTGAGGTAGGAAGATCTCAGCCTCGTGATTCAAATTGAGGAGCTACTTGATGGAGAAGTAGCGGCTCCGGTCATGAAACCACCATTAATGGCCGTGGGTGTCGGCATGTTGACCACATTGCCCCCAATCCTGCCATCTGCATGTGGTAGATGACGCAGTGGTCGGGTGGTAGGCTAAATCCCTCCAGGGATGTAGCGCCATGAAGTTTAGTTTAGTTTTAGTGTCTTCAAGGTGGAGCCTAATATTTCATTAATTTCCTCTCATCAAACAGGAAGTAGTACCGACGCAATATTCGAAGGAAGAACAAATCAAATCAAATCAGGTAAACTAATATAACAAAGTGCCAGAATGCTTTTGTTGAAACAATTATAATTGCAATTATGATAAGCAGAAAATAAGTTTTTTAATCAGATTAAAATCGACCAGCGTCAGCAGAACTACAGATTTGTGATATCTTGATAATCGCACACTCACATAAAAATAAAAATTAAAAAATCCATGTCAAATCGGCCGACTCCGCGATTTGATTCAGTGACCTCCAGAATACGAGTCCAAGACGTTACCATTCGGCCAACTCAGTCAGTATAACAGTCTAGTTTGATAAGCGTATTAGAAGGAATAGTGTTATTTGTCAAATCTAAATGTATTGCAACTAAAAATTCTTAAAATATGTCATCATTTCTCTAAATTAAGTGGCAAATAACTCCGCTAATTATTTCACCTTCTGTATATAACAGTATTCATGTAGTACTCAATTTCAACTAGATCAACGAAGTAAACAAACATCTGACTGCATTGCAGACAAAGCCCTCAATTATTAAAAATGTGGCATTGTATCTCAACTGTTTGTTGACAGATAAATATCATATAAATTTTATTTGATAAATTCAAGTGATTTTCAGAAATTATATAATTTTCAAAGGAAGTTGTGGTTTATTTGGATTTTTATTGTCTGCGATATTTCCAGGGTTAAACTATCAATATATTACAACTGATGCCCGCGGCTTCGCCCGCCATTATTAATTGACTCCAGGATTTCTAAGAAATTTACACTGGCAGTTTATTAAAAATGTTTGTGGTTCAGAGCTATGAAAATCGTAAGTAAAAATAAAATTAGGATATTTGTTCATTGTGTTCATTTCACTTAGGCCTTATATAGTAAAGAAACTGTTTTCCTAATTTTGTACTAGGGGAGCGGGGGCTGGTACCGGACAGAGCCTGGTATCGGACAAGCCCAATATCTCTTGCTAGCAGGTGCTTGGACGACCGGTTTTGTGATTGACAGCCTTGGCTAAATGTTTGAAGAGGGTGAACATCTTATTCAGTTGACAGCTAGTTTCGTTTGTGAGTGATAGTGCTTTTTGTTCTTTTCTGTGTAAATCGGCTTGCACGAAGATAACTTCTCAAAGCAGTAACAGGAAGAATGGTGAGTTGTGTTACATTCTAACATCACTAACAGAAGCACTGTACTTAAGGCTATAAGCTGTAGGTTTAGAATTTAATTCTCTTCAAAGGTTCTTGGTTGAGATTTTTTTCTCTTAGGACCGTGAATCGGGTGGTATCGGACAGGAAGCTAGCGGGTGGTATCGGACAACATAGCTACTCATCCAACGTGGTTACTGATGGTTCTTTCCTTTGGTTTTAGGTAAATATGGGGAAGATAAGAGGAAAGTGGGAAGAAGGTGACATAATATTTTCCGTAACAATGTCAGGGACAAAAAATGACTATTCGAGAGGCAAGTGATAGTTTTTCAGTACCGAAAAGTACATTAGCTGAGTTTGCAACGGCTGGGCACACGAAAAATGTGCAAATTTGGAGGGGAACTCTTTATTTTATAAATGTGACATTTGTATAAAAAAGTAAAACAGTAAAACTTTATACTTTGAACATGGAAATAAGTCTTTTGTGGAAAACAGTGACTGTCCGATACCACCCTCCATTTTTCAAAAGTACAAAAATGTAAATACTTTTTAATTTGCTTGTGCTAATTACATGTTTTAGTTTTAATTAAATATATTCATATAAACATTTAGTTATAAGAATAAAGTTATCTGTAAAGTAGATTAAACATTTGTTTCCAGTTTCAAAAAAGAGTTACGTCACAAAAACCTAAGGTGTCCGATACCACCCCCCGTTCCCCTATTCGTGAAAGTTTCGCCGATTGGTTGGCCTCGAGCCAATCAAAATGCTTCGAATTATCGGAGAACGAAGATTGCATTATAATAGATGTGACTGTTAATTACTCGTTATTTCGGTACCGGTCAACCGATTTTCCATGTACGTCTTAAATGCGTACACCAAGTTTCATGTAACTCCAATAAAGCGTATTTGAGTTATCGCACCGTTCTGATGTATTTTCATTAAAATAGGCACTAAATTGGGCATTACTCCGATACCGGTCAACTGATTTGGTCTAATATCAATAGAGTTCTTTCCATAGACGTTATAAATGCGTATATCAAGTTTCATGAAAATCCGATAAAGCGTATTTGAGTTATGGCGCGTACAGACACACGGACAGACAGATAGACGGACAGACATTTTCCGTCCCCCGCACATTCTCATAAAGTACCATTCTGGCACTTAATAATAATAATAATAATAATAATAATAATAATAATAATAATAATAATAATAATAATAATAATATATTTGTCACCATTAAGTAATAGAAGATAACAATAGGTTAAGTCAAGTGGCAATAAATTAAAAATCACAATCCAAGTATTCTTCAACAGTGTAAAAGTTATATTGTAAGAAGGATGTTCCTTACTTTATTCTTAAAAATTCTTATATTGTTTGTATTTATAATATCAAGGGGGACTTTATTAAAATGTTTGACACCCAAAGCAACATGGTTGTCACAGGTTCTTGTCAGCCTAGATTTTGGAATAATTGTGTTTTGATGATTTCGAGTGGCATATGAATGAACTGTGCTGACAGGAGCAAATTCATTTTGATGCTGAAATACATACATTATGTTTGTCAATATATACAATGAAGAAACAGTCATCACTTTAAATTACGTAAAAATAGGTTTGCAATGCGTTTTTGGATCACACCTTTTAACAATTCGTAAAGCCTTCTTTTGTAAAAGGAACACATCCTTCGCATGAGCGCTGTGACCCCATAATAAAATTCCATAGTTTAGTTGAGACTGGAAGAATCCATAACAGACATTTAACAAAGCAGTAATTGATAGCAGCTGTTTAAGTCTACCTTCAACATGCTGCTTCCAAGTACAGTAATTTTACTGTCAAGATAAAATCCTAGTAACTTGACTGAGCTTTCAGTACATAATTTGTTCTAAAGGCTAAAAACAAAGGTCTGTGTCTTACCTACATTTAAACATAATCCATTGCATTAATCCACTTCAACATATATTTCTGACGTGGGACATCTGACAAAGTGCAGTCAGAACAAATGAAGTGTTCATTATGTTTATGGTCCATCGCTGTGTTCAGGGGATGCATTCGCTCTTCATTCAGCTAAACTTAAAACTCAAAATAAAACCCACGACCCGTATTCACAACCCGAATTCACGATCCGAACCCAAACCCACGACCTGAACCCATAACCATAATATTAACTACAACTATAGCGCCAAATAAAAGTAAGCTATTTTTGTTCGTTTTGAGGCGAGACGAATTTATACTACATCCTGCGTCGTCTGTGATTATCAGAAAAACTATATTTCATCAACTTCCGAGCCCTGTAACAGTTGATAAGTAACATAAACATAAAACACCTGGTAGATGCGGCAACTACTTTAGCTTGGAAGTACTGCGTTCAGTCTAGTCATTCTTGTACAGGGGCGCTGCATAAAAATAAATTGAAAAAATTTGAGCTCGTAATACATTTGACATAACTAGCAGGAGATCTGTTTCTGGTTTCCTATATCTCCTCTGGTGGGTCGAAGGGCCTCTAAGTGGTGGTTACTGTTACCTATGTGAAGTATTTTCCGAGAGAGGGCAGACGGACAGGTGGTAAGCCCATCGCCTCTCAACCCCTCTCCGGAAACTAAGGTATTACTTGGGCGTGAAAGGGCCGGGTTCGATTCCCGTTCGGGACAAATTTCCTAGGTAGGGTTTTTCGAGCGTTTCCTTCACCTGTGAGACGAATGTTGGGAAACTTTAGGCCCTTGTGGCCCCCGGATATCATTTTAATCTTCATCCCTTCTACGCCTTATTCAGAGAGTGTGTGAGCGAACGGTGGGTCTCGTCCTATATGTTTGTGTTGTCTTGGAGGTGACCCCGGCATCGGCCATCCATGTCCTTGTATAGTCGAAAATGTTTGTACCGGTATGTGATCCATAGGTAATCCCTCTTCCGACAGATCCTATAAGGCCCGGGTGTTGTGGGCTACATAGGCGTACCTACGATTTCTCTTCTGGAAAAATCGAAATCCTTGAGTTCCAAAGTGTCATTTCTTAGTCAAAAGTTAAGATAATAATGTTTAGGTTTAATATAATTATTAATTAATGTTGTTCTTTTTTGTCTGACGATAAGAATGCCAAATCAATGCATATTTAACTATCTGAAGGTAAGGAATTATGAGATAGCTTTGTCTGTAATGTTGGAAAAGCCCATTCTAAAGACAAAATAGGCATACATTCAACGAAAGAATGAACATTTCCTGAAGAATTACCACTAAAGAATAAAATTCCGAAAAATTCAAAATAAAAGTAAGCTATTTTTGTTTGTTTTGAGGCGAGACGAATGTATACAACATCCTGCATTATCTGTGATTCTCAGAAAAGAAAAAGATATTTCATCAACTTCTTAGCCCTATTGATAATTAACATAAACATAAAACACCTGGTTGATGCGGCAACTACTTTAGCACAAAAGTAATGCGTGCAGTCTAGTCATTCTTCTGCAGGGGCACTGCAAAAAATAAATTACAAAAATACGCTTACCATAACTAGCAGAGGATTTAGATATATTTCATTATTATTATTATTATCTACAATTTAGAATTATTATCTATATATATTATTATTATTATTATTATTATTATTATTATTAGTATTAGTATTAGTATCATTATTATTATCTCTACACTTTGCTAGTTACAGCAAATGCATTACGACCCAAACTCTTGGAACTGATTTTTATGCAGTGCCCCTGCAGAAGAATGACTAGACTGCACGCAGTACTTCTATGCTAAAGTAGTTGCCGCATCGACCAGGTGTTTCTTCACAGTCTGATATTTTCTGATATTTTTTATTATTATTATTGTATTTATTGCTACAAAATTTTCTAATTATTACAGATTACAAAAATACAAATTATTACAAATACAAATATAAACAAAATGAACACAATTATTACAATTATGAATAACAATTATGAATCCCGCATGAGCATAGCTCGTGTTCGGGGTCAGTTCAGTCATACTAAAATTATATTATAAACATTATATAAAAAACAAACATTATAGGTTTAGGCAAAAACAATAAGATTGTTCATATGAAATAAATACATGAATAATTTTACGAAAAAATAAAATACAGAGATACAAACAAAATGTTCGTTTTGAGGCGAGACGAATGTATACAACATCCTGCATTGTCTGTGATTCTCAGAAAAAAAATATATATTTCATCAACTTCCGAGCCCTATTGATAAATAATACAAGTTAAAACACCTGGTTGATGCGGCAACTACTTTACTTCGAAAAGGATTTCCATCTCCCTCATCGACCACCGTGACAGTAATACAGTCAAAAGAGAGCTTGTTCAGTCACCCTTACGTGAAACCAGTACGTCATGAATGTTTTTTTTTTTTTATTTTCGGCTGGAAGAGTCAGTAAGGATTTCTGTTCCGAGGTCGCGGATTCAGTCCCGTTCCAGTTCAATTGCATTTATATGTGCGTGTTTCCATGTCTGGAGAGATACAGCCATGTGAAAGAAGTCCTCCAGGAAAAAAATCTGGGATACCGGAGACAGATACAGGCCTAAGTAAAAGTAGGCCTTTGCAACCGTAAAAAAAAGCCTGATATCCTTCCAAGATATTGAGCATTATAATTTCAAGAATACCATCCATATGGACATAAACACAACAGTTCATTATGCAACGAGACGATAATGGAAATTTATTAAGATGCGAGTACGTTTATGAAATGAGCAAAGCTAGTTTCATAATTTTCATGTGAGTATCTTAATTACCATTATAGCCATTATGACTTTCTTGTTCGATCATAATTATGTTTAAGTTTGAGATTTTTTGTTCACTCAAACAATCGGGCACGCTGCCTTTGCAATCAGCAGTTCACGTAGTTCTTGTCTTCTGCGACAAAGACAATTCATGCCGTCCGTTCAAATCGAAGCTTCTTTGGTTGTTTATTACGCAGTCAGTTGCTACTCTCAAAGTTTAAAGAACGTTCCGTGTTCAATAATAATAATAATCGATACCATGTCAATGTTATACTAAAAATCAGTTTCGAAATGAATATCATTATGATACCATTACGTCACACATAATTAGCGTATTTTCTGGTCGAGAAAAACAAAGTATCGATTAAATTTCTCAAACTTGAATGATAGTGACGTCCAACCAAATTGATAAAAATTCAAATAAAAAATACTGAACTAATCTCCCTATTGACTTCAATAGACACAAAATCCGGTTCTACCTAATCCATTATTATTCTATCAGTGGACTCACACAAGAAGCACGATATTCGTACTTATTCAGTAAATAAATGTGCAATTTCATAAAAGTGCTCATTTAATACCCTACAATGGCGTAATTTATTATCGTATTAGTAAATTGCATTCTAAATCTCCGTTAACCATCGGCATTCTTTGAGGATTAAGCCATTGTCTGATCTTTAAGGAATAGGATGAGAAAGCACACTGCTAAGAAAACAGACTAATGGCCGAGTGCACCAAGCTCGGTATTCAGAATACCGCGATAAACTTGCTTAGTTTACCTCGGTAAAGTCATACTCATACTTTAGTTGCACCGTACTCGGTTTCAACTTTTACCGCGGTAAGATGCCAAAAGCTAATTGAAAATAATGAATAATAAGAGACAGGTGGGATCTATTTGAAGAATAAACGATGGTACATATATTTGCAAATCCTGTGCTGTAACATCGATTGAAATGACGTTCCTTTCTTAATTCATCCGAACCAGGCCCATCCAGTAGTAGGCGTATCCAACTCATTTTAACGATTGTTACAGTATCTATGGTGTTTGAATTCAAAGTCAGACATATATACGCAATGTAATAATCCATTTTATCCCTACGAACATTTATTATTGAACAATAAGGCAACAAATAAATGAAATATCTAAAGCCAATAGCCTAGACGGGTCATCGTGACTGGCAGACGTGCAGAGAGAGAGAGAGAGAGAGAGAGAGAGAGAGAGAGAGAGAGAGAGAGAGAGAGAGAGAGAGAGAGAAACTAGCGGCCATGGAAGAAACTAACACAAGATTTATCAATGGGAATGGATTCGTAGCAGAGTAACCGCGATATATTAGAACGTTTGGAAACCGCGGTATTGTAGCAATGGTGCACAGGTTTTTTTTAGAATATCCCGATATTACTTTTACCCCGGTTACGAAACAGCTGAGAAAACCGGCGAATGGTACACTCGGGCATAATATTTGTCATACTTCTCACACTCCATTATCCCTGGCAATGGATGAATATAAAGGAGGCATAAGTGGCTATACTGCTATACTCACAGTCGGCGCATGTAAGTGGATATGTTGGCAGGAATGTCCGTGAAGGCGGCTCCCCTGCACCTGCACTCCGGCTCTGGCTCCAGGTGATGCACGCGCTCGGTCTCTGTACTGTTGTAGCATGTGCATTCACTTCCAGGTTGCCAGCCGCCACTGATCACCAGCGGCTCTAGCTCCTCTTCGGTGTCTGTGTTGTTGTCAGCAGCTAGCGAAATTAACACCGTCACCGCCATCATCACGATCTGTAGCCCGAATCTGTAAAGAACCACATAATTTAATTTTTTCTGTTCTTTCTTTTTTATATTTTTTCTTTAGCTTTTGATTCCAAATTAATTATATTTTATTTTAATTATTTGTATTCAATAGTGTATTTATTTGTGAACTAGGTATTGTAAATAACTGAACTCTGCCCGAGCACGAGCGTTGCTCATTCGGGTTAGTCTTATGTTGTACAAAAATTTATTTAAAAAATGTATAAAACTTTATATAAATAAGTTGTATCGGGGATGGTCTCGATGATTACCCACTAGATTTATTCACATAAACAAAGTTAAATTTCGGTGATTTTCGGCTTGTTGTGTTCTTCATAAACCATTGACGCCATATAGTGTTTTACTTTTTGTAGAAAGTGTCCAAAACACTGGTAAAATGAGAGGTAATATGTAACTTTTCTAACATATAGATGGAAATCTGTGAACAGAAAATATCTGTTACAAGTTGAGAATTACGACTGGCAGTGAGTTACGCATGGATCACGTGATCCAGAAACTTGATGGCGATCAACATTAATCTAACTGCCAACTTCTGCCAATGTTACTAACATTAATATTTCAATATTCCTAATCTGACTCCCGGAAACCTACATATCTCTAACACTAATATCGCTCTTCCTAACCTTACTACCAATTGAATAGCGCAGGAAACGCGTGCTTTGAATCACGGCGCAAAAAATGCAGTGCTTTTAACGGGAAACCAATGAGATGCCGGATCCGTCAGTGTCAGCCAATGAAAGCCATTGTCGTCAAGCGTACCTCCGCCGCAACTTGGTATGTAGTGCGCTGTGAAGAAGATAAATGAACGAAACTGGACCCGTAGTATCATTTTAACTTTTAGCGGTTTTATCGTAGTGAGTACCACAAGTAGTTCCAAGAAAATTATCCGGAACAGTTTAAACCACGAGTGGTATTTAATGCGAATATTCTTCCAGTAAGTTCCATATAAACCTTTATTTATTTATTTATTTATTTATTTAACCTGGCGGAGTTAAGGCCATAAGGCCTTCTCTACCACTCAGCCAGGGCAAAAACATGAAATACATAATGATAATAATAATAATGATTAATAATAAATAAAAAAAGAACTGATATACATGAATACAAGAAACGAACATTAAATACAAAGGAAAAATTAGAACATAAGTACTTGAATAATATGAATATGTAATACAGATGACTAAAAGTAAAGAAATAAAAAAATGATGAAAGTCTAAACAAGTACATTCTTAGTTATTACAAAATATAATGAAAACTTAAAATATATTACTAATTAGCATCAATTCCTACATGTTATTGTATACTAAATTTATTAAATGGCGCTTGAACTGTGAAGTCGTTTGGCACCTCCTGAGATGGCTAGGCAGTGAATTCCAGTGACGAATAGCTGTTGTTGTAAACGAATTCGAATAATGTGTAGTTCTGTAAAGAGGCATGGATAGTAAGGGGTCAAGCTGAGAGCGCGTGCCCAAGTTATGGTAGGAAGAAAGGTAATGAAAGCGACTGGAAAGATAGCTAGGTGTTGAGGTATGAGGTATTAAGTTCACGTGTTGGTGCATAAAATACACCACCTTCAGTAATACGTTATATATGTGGTTAAATTTTTCCTGCGGCACTGTAGAGCCATCTCACTCTTTGTTGAAGTGCTTACAGTAACCACAATCAGTTGCATTATTGTCGACACCATTACGTTTAAATATTTTTCTTTGGCATGTGAAGCTGAACTTCTATTTACTGGAAATAAATGTGGAAGTTAGTAAATCCAAAATTTGCAGGTTTATATAGATGAGAACAGTCGCTGAGAGCCAACCAATAACAAAGGCGGACTTGATGGATACTAAAATGTAGCCTACCTTGAAGGCAGGTTCCCATACTTTATTAAGAGGAATGCTTTATCTTTGTTCATGTTGTTCGTAGACTTAATACATTTGCCGAGGAAAATTCTGGATTTTTGTTATTGTTTTAGTTAGATAATTAGGTAATGAATAAAGTTCTTCTTCTGATATGCTTATAATTTTCCACCTGCAAGAAAGCTTTGCTTATCTTAAGCATGAAAAGAATGGCGCTTTTTCACCTTACATATTGTAAAAGGTAAAATTTGGGATTGTTCATATCTAATTTACCAAAAACCGTCATTTTCTTCTGTACCAATGTCTTAGAAATAAGAATTGTAAAGACCCTCATTAAGTAAAGCATTGTAAAAATATTTTTTGAAATTATAAGCATTGGTTTTAATCCATAATTTTTATGCTGATACAGTATTTGACTTTTTAGCACCGTATATACAACTCTGGGCCTGAAAATGTTTCCAGGTTTGCATTCATATTTCTTAACCTTAAGTTAGTTCTGTTTTATAGCATACTGCATATAGCCAAACAATGTATTTATTCATGTATGGGTTTGAGGCTTGCTTGATAAGTGGTCCTCCAAAGCGTTTATTTAATTTACCATCCACTTCTTTTTTGAAATAAATGGTAAGAAAATCCTAATTCCTCTTTAAGTGTATATAAAAAAAAATTAAATAAAAAAAAAAGAACCAGCACCACTCAGAAAGACCAGTCATTGAATTTGAACCGCGATATCCCGAATGTTAATCTGCGACGTTACCGCATCAACGAATCTACATTTTATAGCCTGCATGATACAATTTATTGTTTAATCAAGTGGCGCAATTTAAAGCTGATGTTCTTCTAAGTGCAGTGAAATCTTGAATTTGTTTCTCTTTTCTTTCTAAGCTGATATAATGAACCTTAAAAACACATACTATTCACATTATTTCTTGCTTCATTCACATGAGTCAATAATATACTACTACATCTTGATCTTAGACTTCCGAATGAACTGATGACATATTTCCCCAATGCTTGGTGGTATGGATGTCAAGAGAAGATAATCCCGCAACAAATCCTGAACTAATTCCAGCTGTTAGATGGTAGATTACACGAGCCCCCTTCTGTTTCGGAAGGATTTAAGAGAATACCGGCTCAGAAACGTTCCCGTGAAATCTCCCACCATTTCCGTAATTTATTCGTTACAATACCAACCGATGAATGTATCTTCACGTATTATGATTAATACCCTGGTGGATTCCTTGAGGCTCAACCTCCAGGTTCTCGTTCGGTAGACGTGGGGACAGAACACAATGCATGGTTTCTTTCTTCCATACTCTCATATGCGCATGCATGATTTCAGTATAGATTATACCACCAGAACTTCCTTGGCTATTACCATCATATATCTCTTCTCTATATATATAAAAGGCTTTGTCCTGACTGACTGAATGAATGACTGACTGACTGATTGACTGATGCCCGGTTTCTATAAACTCGCGAAATACCTATGGGCAAATTATCCAATGGACAACTTAGTTCCAGAATCACCCACCAGAGCACTAATGGTATAATGAGGAAATAAAAAATAATATATACTACCATGCCCGGGATCGAACAGTGGACCTCTTGAACCGTAATCCAGCACGCTGACAATGAGCTATGGTGAACACTGAGGACATATCTTGAATAACGGAGATGTAATTGTTTCAGCCTATGATTCCACTACTGCAAGTCAAGACATGGTTTTGCAATATATATCATAATAATTAGTTCGGAAGAACATTATCTTCATATAAATACTACTACTGTCGAGATCTAATCCGTAGGAGGAAGGAAAAATGAGAAGTACGACTCTAGTTTGCAATGTTTGCACACTCAGTGCTACCAAATACCGGCAAATACAGTCATTAGCGACAATGTACGGTACATGAAAATTTCAATAAGAAATATGTATATAAATTCTGATAAGTCCATCCTATTACGGAGAAACAAAGTCAACATTACAGATCATCTCAGCACTTCTAAAACTGTATTTTACAGGTACTGCAATCCGTGCACGTCCGCCATATTTATCCTACGAGAGGTTAAATTTTATCCAGCCATCCATGAAAGGATAAATTAACCCAAAGATTTACCCTTGGAAAGATCTAGCCCTAGTTTATAGAAACATTTTTTCTCTCATTTTCATATTTACCCAGTGGACTTTTATCTAGAAACTCGCCAAAACTGTGTGTGATCGTTATCTTTAAATTATTTCTGTTCGTAAGAGTTTTCCTTGTGTAAATTCTGTTCATGGGATAATTTACCCATAGGTAATTCGCGAGTTTATAGAAACCGGCCATGAATGAGAGGAATCAACGTACAGCCTAAACTATAACAGATAGAGACTTGGAATTTTGACAGTACCTTCGTTTCATAATGTAGGTGCTCACTAAGAAAGGATTTTGAAAAATTCTGATTCTAAATGCCAAAAATTAAATGTTTTTGAAAATACTTAATCCCTTTTTACATAGAATTATCAATTCCAAATCACAGAATATATTGTTGCCAAATGGTATCAGGTGGGCTTGGAAGAAACAAATGAAATGCACTTTTGACAAATAAGAGAAGTTATCAAAATAATTCATGTTATAAATAAATATTACAGAATGAAATTCACTAAAATAATGGAATCACATAACTTTCTCTACCCTGGACATAGAGAAAACAAAACGAGGTATGGTAATGTGTATATTATTATACTATATCGCAGGTTTTTGGAGAGAAAAGTATGAAAGTGATAATGCTTTCTGTTTAATTTCATCCCCAAAACGGCTTTATGGTAAGTATGAAAGTGATATTGCTTTCTGTTTAATTTCATCCCTAAAACAGTTTTATGATAACATGAGAGTGAGAAATAAAATTTTAAGCCTCGATATTACAATTTTATGTTACAGGAATTTCTGTTTTTTCTTTTATGAACCCCTACCAGGCTTGCTGTGTACAAGCGATAGGATGCAGAATTCTACATGCTCTATGAGCCATAAAGAACTATATCAAGCGTTTTCTGAGGGAATAGTTTGAGTGTAATAAGTCGTTCTTCCTATTTCAGATTATAAATATCTGTATAAGGACCTAGAATTTAAAAATCGAAAGTCCTTCATAAGTTCATTTCCAATTACAAATTAAAAAACCCGGGCGACGCCGGGTCTTTTAAGCTAGTAGCCTATAAAAGGAAAAATTGAAATGTTCATAGTTTCAACAGGTGTCATTATTCACTTCTTCAAATATGGAGGTTTATTTAATAGCTATTTATGTATCAAGTACGCAAAATAACGCTTTAGCGAGGCATCCTCGCGATTCCTAGAAGATAAACGGCAGTGATTGTTCTATGTCCGAGGAATTGCTAAACGTTAATGGTTAATATCAAACACGCGGCGTATGAGTGGAATAGTCTAATAAATCCTTACACACTACTGCAATCATCTCTGCCTTCCTAATTTAAAAAGAGTGTGCGCTTTAATTTGTGGAAGTGAGCTCAATTCCATTTGTATTTTTTTTTATATTTTAATTCACAAGCCATATTCCCTTATATTGACCAACCTATGATCTGATCTCTGTTATTGTTACATTTATTTATGCTCCGTACATTTTGTTATACGTTTGGTTCAATTTCTTTACCAATACCACAAGTGGGCCTACTATAGGTGAGGAAATTTTGTATTGGGTCATGAAAATTGAGTTTTCGCCTGAAATACATGAGTCGGAAAAATATAAATTTTGAGAAAAATGTAGGCCTATATATTTTTTTGTAAAAGTACTGTTTTAATCCTCTCAAAAACGGTGTAGGCTACTAGAAAACCTTTTATTAAAATTCTTCGTCTTATTTGCTTATATTGAGACCCATGACTTGCAGTTGAAACATTTTTCATAGATTGTTTTGTAAGCTACCTGTACTGACCACGACATTCATTGCACTAAACTTCGCCGGAGACCCAACCTTGGTGCCAGAATGAAAGGTGAAAACAAATTATATATAATATATATAATTTGTTTTCAACTTTCATTATATATATATATTATATACAAATACGCTACATCCATGTTTAGGGAAGAGAAAGTCATGTGGACGTCTCACAGCATTTTTTTTTTTTTTTATAAGAGAGACAAAGTACTGATAATGGATGAAACCATATACTGCAATGAAATGGCTTTGCAGATTCTGATGATTAAATCTGTGTCAGTTGGGGATTTCCACCCGAATTCTTGTAGGCTTCCCTGGGGTGATGCTAGAGGTGTACGATATTAGTATTTCACAGGAAAGATCCTGCGAATTCAGAGTCTACATGCCAAAGGAGCTCTAACAATTATGCGGCCAAATCATATAATCTCGAATCTCGATAAAGTAATACCACAGATTTTCCGGTCCTCATTGCTTCGAACAACTGTTTTGACCAAGGAATGGAATGCATTTATTACTTCCTCTGCCCGTACCATAGGTACTATTAATGTAGAGAAAAAATTGTTTTCGACCCCCAAATTCGAAGTTGAGTTTATCACATAAATATACGTTTTGAGTTCCCCTGAATCCAAAAATACTTTTTTCAGAAACATGTCTGTGTATGTATGTCCGTGAACGTGTGTAGGTGTGCTCCAGAACGAAAAATCGTATGAAAATAAAATTTCGTATTTGGGTTAAGTACCTTTTGAGGATGTGACACGAAGATTGGCGACGAATTTTTATGTTATTTTTAAAGGGACTTTACTTGAAGAAAATTTAGTTTTTCGCGATTTTCTCGAAAACGGCTGTAACGATTTTTAATATTTAATATATAATACAACCCCAAAGAGCAAAGCTCATGCGAGGGGTGCCATACATACATTGTTTAAATTTTGTACGTGGGGTGCTTGTATCAAGAGCTAAAACTTTTATCTGAATCATTTTCGAAAACAATTCTCTGAAGGGTAGTTATAAGCCACCGACTGTTTGTAGAAACTTGCCTGGTGAACAATAAAGCTTCTCATCAGGTTCAAACAACTGCATACGCGTTCTTTGCAATATGGCTTCTTATTCAATATCAGAATGTGAAGTGATAAAGATGTATTGGCCATGCTTAGAGCAAAGAAAATTAATCATATTTTATTTGGGTTGTATATCCTTCGGGTATGCGATACCGTAGGCAACATTCCCTTCATTTTTACAAGCAATTAACATTAAGAGAATGTAAAACATAATAATATATTATACCAAGCGGCAAACTTTTATTTGGGCAGAGGAAGTTATGTGAGTTTCAAATATTTTTTTTTAAATGTGGAATTGCATAACTTATACCGGTATTGACCAATTTTGCATAGCCTACCTATATTTCAGTGAATTGAGGGTGGAACAAATGGGCTTAGTTTTGGAATCCGGTCACGTACAATATTTCTTTACACCACTGAAGGCAAAGCATTAATGTTTATAATTATAAATAATTTTACATGCAAATTAAAATTGAAAATATGAAGAAATAGACTAACAATATTTATTTTCTCAATTTTGCACCACCATGTATAATTATGGAAAAATACTTTGCTTTTATTAAGAAGTTTTGAAATTCACACATTCTTTCTATGTAGGCCTATTTACAGTTATTGGGATACAGTTCATTTTCAAGATGACAATGAAATGTACTTAATTGTGGTTTTAAAAGCCAGTGTGCTGGATTGAAAATGTAGGGATAATTATTTTAACAGGAACATTCCACATGAAATTTTAAAGATTATGAGGGCCAGGAAATTAGGCAAAATGCCATTTCTATTTGAGTGGATACAATAAAGAACTAAGAGATAAACATGTTTCCGTACATTTAGGGACGTTAAGGACAGATTTTCTTTTGCCTATTTTGACTTATTCATATGTTACTTATTTTAAGGTTTTTTTCTGTTATTGTTTAAATATATTAAAAGCACATACATAAATTCAGTGTATAAAAAAGAAAAAAAAAATGTTACACAAATAATGATATAAAACACTGAGGATCTCATTCCCTATAAATGCATTTATTTATTTTCAAGCAGTCGAAAACTTACCTTCTCAAACGAGTCATAAATAATGATATAAAACACTGAGGATCTCATTCCCTATAAATGCATTTATTTATTTTCAAGCAGTCGAAAACTTACCTTCTCAAACGAGTCATAAATAATGATATAAAACACTGAGGATCTCATTCCCTATAAATGCATTTATTTATTTATTTTCAAGCAGTCGAAAACTTATCTTCTCAAACGAGTCAATTAAGCTGGATATCTTGTTACTTGTAATCAAAAAAAGAAAGATTAAGTACTGTACATGATAAATAAATTATAAAGTATCTTAGAAACCTATTTTCATTGATAAAGAGTGGGATTACTCTGAGTTTTAACTTTTAATACATGCTTATTTTAATTATAGTACTGCCTATTTTCGGTGTTTTGTGCCTTTTTGCCTGCCTATTTTAACAAAAAAATTGCCTGAACTTCCAGGCTCCATGGAGTCTCAGATTTTTGGACATTCTAATAAATGAACTTTTATGTTATACGAAGTGAGATGGGCATGTATGAAAGTAAATAATCGATTGGTAGTTTAGCTATAGTGATGGATGAAATGTTAGGGGCTTTAAGATGGAGGTGTTAATTGAAAATATTCTGAAATGCACATATTTCATGGCAGTAAAATAGATTTTATACCATTCTAAAAAGAGAGTTACATTATATAAAATCCTAATTTTTTTTTAGGATTCTTGTCTAGAGTAATTAGGGAATCTGGCAACGAAATAAATATTTAGCCTATATTGGGAAAAGGGACCGTTCTTTATCTAAGAAGCTATGTTTATGGTGAGATTAACACTTGCTTAAACTGTTATTTAAATTTCATGACGGAATCCTAAAAAATATACGAATTATTAAGTGCCAGTATGGTACTTTATGAGATTGTGTGTGGGGACGAAAAATGTCTGTCCGTCCGTCCGTGTGTCTGTACGCGCCATAAGTCAAATACGCTTTTTCGGATTTTCATGAAACTTGGAAAACACATTTATAATGTCTATGGGAAGAACCCTATTGATATTGAACCAAATCGGTTCACCGGTACCGGAGTAATGCCCAATTTAGTGCCTATTTTAATAGATTATGGCGCGTTTCTAATATAAAGGCGCCATAACTCAAATACCCTGTATCGTATTTCCATGAAACTTTGTATACGCATTTATGACGTCCACGAGAAGTGCCCCATTGAATTGTAACCTAATGTGTTAACCGGTACCGGAGAAAAGCCTAATTTAGTGTCTATTTTAAAGGCGCAATAACTCAAATACGCTTTATAGGATATTTATGAAACTTCGTATACGCATTTATAATGTCCATGGGAAGACGTCTATTGATATTCAACCAAATCAGTTGGCCAGTACCGGAATAATGCCTAATTTAGTGCCTTTTATGTTAATATATGAGAAGTCGCGATAACTCAAATATGCTTTATTGGATTTTCCTGAAACTTTGTATACCCATTTATAATGTACATGTGAAGACGTCTACTGATATTGGACCAAATCGGTAGACCGGTATCGGAGTAAAACCCAATTTAGTGTCTATTTTAAAGACGCGGTAACTCAAATACGCTTTACCGGATTTTTATGAAACTTGGTATACACATTTATAATGTTCATGGGAAGATGTCTATTGATATTGGATGAAATCGGTTGAGCTGTTTCGGAGTAATGCTCAATTTAGTGCCTATTTTCTGATAATATACGTATTCGAACGAATATATATGAAAAAAAAGCAAATCATTTATCTTGATAACATAGCCAATTGTTTTACTGTGATATTATAAGGATTTGGAAATTAAAATACAGTTAGCTATGACCAAAAACACTATTGTTTTATATGCGCTTATCCAACTAGACCGTTAAACTGACCCAGGTGGCCGAGGTGGTAACGTCTTGGCATCACATTCTGGAGTTCCATGGTTCAAATCCCGAAACCGGCCCATTTCACTTTTTTTGTATTTTCATGTGAGTGTGCGATTGTCAAGATATCACAAATCTGTACAGTTCAGCTCATGCTGGAAGATTTTAATCTGTTAACAAACAAAACAAACAAACAAACAAACAAACAAAAAACAAAAAACTAGACCGTAAGCCCTGCTTAATGAATAAATCTGGAGCTTTTCTTGGAAATCAATTAAAAAAAATATTCTGCATATCATAATTGCAGTCATAACTGATTAAACAAAAACATACTGGCACTTTTTACATCAGTTTACCTGATTTTATTTAATGGTGAGTTTTGCGTTCCCGTAAGGAAGCATCTTTCCCAGCGATGCCTTAAAGAACAGATATTTTAACTCATTTCTAACCTGACCTCATTTCTAACCTAACAGGACAGAGAAAAATGGAGACAGATTATTAACAAATGATGATAAGCTCAGAAAAGTGTATTGATTGTGTTGAAATGTGATATGTGGATACTTTGTTTTAATTTGTTTGTATTGTTTGGTTGGAGGACAGCCTCTGTATTGAGGGAAAACTCAGAATGTATGTATTTAGAACAACTACTGTGGATTCATATGTGATTTATGGATATTGCTACGTACGTTTCCAGCATGTGATCTGTAACAAATGTCTACTTCACATATGAAATATAAACGGAAATGTAACAATACCCGTAGTTTAATCACATTTCCATGAAGTTGAGGTCGTGGCTTTTCCACCATTTCTCATTTCTCACGACTTTTCATCCCAATACCGAGTGGGAGCAATTTGCCTTGAGCCATGAGATTGTCCGGAGAGACAAATCGTGCAGTATGATCCAATGCATCAGGAGTTTTCAGTGCTCACCCCTCGCATTTCGGGTGAAACAAGCCAGAATAGGCTGTTTGCACTGAAGTCTAAAATACCGTTTAGACTTTAGAATGTAGCATCTTTGGCTCCAAGGGGATATGCAACACTGCAATACACGCAAATCGTAGTATAGCCTACTGTATGCTTCAAAATAGAAATTATTTGTTTAAGAGCATATACTGACATGTTAGGAATTACAGTCTCTTAATTTTTGAAGATGTGACATAGGCGGTAAGCTATGTTATTTCAGCTTAATCTTAAAATGAGGATATGAAGTTTTATAAAAACGACTAAAATAATAATAATAATAATATAATGGTCGTGTTAATTATAAATAAGCATATGCTGCATACAGATTTCTGACTCAAAAACCTGAAGTCCATATTGACAAAGTAAAAATAAAGGCTATACATAAAATAATTTTAATAATAATCGGCAGATTTTTATTTATTTATATATTGTTTTTTACAACAATTATTCAACTTACAAAACAAATTAGTCCACTGCTGTGACATAGAGGATGCGTTTGCTCGCCGCACGCAGTGGACCGGGTTCTATTCCTGGTCGGCACAAGTGTCCATAGTGTTTGCGCATTTTTCCTCGCCTATGAGACGAATGTCGGGAAACTACAGGCCTTCCTGGTCCCCGGATATCATCTGGCCGTCATTATCACCTTCATCCATCCTCCCCTTGTTCGGAATTAGTGTGTGTGTGTGTGTGTGTTGTGTTGTCTCGTCTCGTCTCGGAGGTGGCCACGGCATTGGGCTGATCACTCATCCGGGGATGCCCTCCATGTCCTTGTCTGGTCAGATAGTTTGTATGTTATCCATAGAAACACCCTCCCGCGATGCTGAATATCCCGAACGACGTGGACCGCGTAAATGTACCTACAAGGGGAAGGTAAAATTCAGGAAAAGAGGAAGAAGATAAAATTTGTTGTTCATTAATATTTTTTCCTAATAAGTTGCATAGCCTAACTTATAGAACTATGCCCTGCGGTCTTTTAGGCGGCCGCTTACCCTATGGTGGGATGTACAACGGGAAAATGGCATCAGGATAGAGAAAATATGTAGCTCAGATAAAATATTTTCCCCCTCTCTATGAAATAAGTATTCTTGTTTCTTCAGTACTAATAGAAGAGGAGAAAAATTAGAAAAGAAAGAAAGGTGTGGAAGACGAACATCTATTTCCCTTGGTTAAAGGTACTGTAGAAGTGCAGGATATCATTGGGCAAGGCATGCCGCGTAACTAGAGAAAGTAATGCTTCGGCATGGAACGTCTCTTCCATATTTAAGCTTACCTGCTTACACGTCAGAAATAGGTAATGAAAACGAAGTGCCCGTAGGAAAGAATTTCGGAATAAGCTATAATCAAATTACTCAACGGCCGATAAACAGACACAGCGGCACAGTTACAATGTCTGTGTCTAGCGCAGCTGCCACCATGATGTATTACGAAGTATAGGATGTATCAGAAATATTTGTCCCTGTTACAAGGAATAAAATTGTGATACTACTTATTTTCGTTGTTATTATAGTAAAATAAATTACACTATTTAATTTATAATAAGTATACAACATTTAAATGCTACCACCTCTCGTATAATTATTCAGAAAACATTATAGGCTCATCACCAAGGAGAGAATTTGTAGGTGCAATTTGTATAAGGAAAACGGAAGTGAAATTGTGCTAAAAATAAGGCAAAATAGGGAGAAAAAGGTGCTACTAAACTCGTTATGTAACAAACTTAAGTCTGTTTGTTTACAAACAACAGGCTATGGACTAATTCCAGCGAAATTAAAAAAGAAAAAGGAATATTTAGTAATTTTTCATTGCGGTGTGTCTGTAGTCCTGCGTTTGCTGAAAGTAGACAGGTTCATTATTCTTAGGTCGCTGATGAAAAGTTCTCTGAAAGTTACTTAAATATCTTGATATTGGAACGAAACCAAGATAGTTATAAAATAAATTAAAAAAATTAAACACAAAATCCATGGATTATAAACAATGAAATGCGGTTTAGAAAATACAAAAGAAGTGGAAACGTGGGATTGTGGGCACGGTGGAAAGAAAAGAGACAAAGACCCTAAAAGAGGGAAAAAGTACTAAACAGTTGCTTTCATTCTCAACAGGGACGTTTGATACCATGGATTCTTTCACAGGAGCTCTAATTTTCCCAACAAGAAAGGTGCGCAGCTAAAAATCCTAACCCTGCTCTCACATTATATTAAACCACACTATTGATGATGAGTTTACACAATAGTAAACCGTATCAAAATTGTTGCTGAATTTTGAATAAATCTGTAACAATATGTAATGAAACATGACCGCATCATTCCATTAGTGGCTTTAAATGTAATACGACCTTCAATGATAATCCCGGCTTGGTGTAACTTATCTGCGTAAACAGAGCAACTTGAAAAGTATATTCAAATGGGCTTTTAGTTACAGCCTTTTAGTTGGTTCCACAAAATGCATCCCTGAACTCTTGAATACGTTTTTTCTATTCGGTTACGTTTTACGTAGGAAATATTTTTACACGAAAATACTAAGTATGTCAGCAAACAGAATAATATTAATTACACATAAGCAGCACACTAAATAATATTGATACCCCCTTTTTTTATTCAGTACAAAAATATTATTAAATCTACCTTTTTTAAATTTTAAGATCAAGATTGGATGTATAATCCCTTAAAAACTCAACGATAGAGGTTTAATTTATTTTCTCTTTACCAGAAGCATTTATCTTTATAATCTTCATAAGAGACTTTACATCGCATGGCTCATTGCAATAACGTATATTTGTTCGACCATAGGCCTACTATAACACGCTAATTAGCTAATCACATGTGACGTAAAGGTAACCTAATGATTCATATTATGATTTAGATTTTTCATTATAACACAGGTGTGCTATCGATTGTTATCGAGCACATATCGATTTGAAACATTGAGAACAGCAAATGAAACTGCATAATAAACAACCTGCATTTAAAATAAAATCAATCCTGTTCTTGTTAATGTTAAAATTGTGCTAAATTGAGTTCGGGTTACGCCATAGCGTAGTGGTTGAGGCGATGCGCTACAAACCGGGTCGCGGGTTCGATTCCCGATGAGGTCGTTGGAGTTTTTCAACTGGCCTAATCCGGGGATGCCCTGGAGTCGAGTCAGCCTCTAACAGAAATGAGTACCAGGAGCAATCCTGGGGGTAAAGGCGACCGGGTAAGGCTGACAACCTTACCACCTTCACGTGCCGATGTCAAATCTGGGAGCTTCAACCTCCTGGAACCCTCTGGGCCTCCATGGCCTGTATAGGGATCACTTTACTTTACTAAATTGAATTCATTTTTTATTGTAAAATCCGTTCGATTCAAGAAAACGGGCAAGAACAAGCTTCGGCTTAACTGCACGCCATTACTTACCATCTATTTCAGAAGACAAGTACTACGATAAGTTGCTAACAGCTGCTTGTTGCGGTCAATTGATTTTTTCTTTCTTTTAATGAATCTAACCTCTCAAAACTTACACATTTAACTGTGGTCGAACAAAACAGTCATATGCAACTTGCATATAATGGTTTAACAATTATAATATATCTTAGAGATTTCTGAAAACTATATAGACATTATTATTCATTTTTTGGGCTGATAAATTTCCATACTTAGTCTCCTTACGACCGCAGAACAATATTTTTTACCAGCAATGTAGCTAAGCACAGCAGGAAATTCGTTTTGCTGTTCGATGACGTATAGTCTCTGAATTTTAAATTGGCAGTGGTCTAGCTATTACATAAGTTAAATGTGGTATGAATAAGACGTTTTCACCTAAAGATGTAATAAAACTGATGTGTCTAGCGACCAGTGTTCCTCAAGCCATTGTAATATTGCACATTCACGACCAATGTACTCGTAGATAAGGCAAGCAGCGTTGCATGTTATGGGATACGGGAGATCTCGAAAGCCTGCCTCGTTCTCAGCGCTAAACTGTTTTTAACTGGAAAACCCACTCCCACCTCGCTCTCTGTTATAGGCCTATTATTTTAAGTTTATCTCAATTTCTTTCCGTCTTCCTTCATTCTCCGAATTCTTTCCGTAGCGTCATTTCCGTCATTTTCAGAACTTCGTTCTCGCAAATATGTCGGTAAACTTGTAATCTCTCGTGGGATTACCTTTCATAATATTGGAATTGCCTTTGATAATAATGCCAAGAAATATTAATATTAATTTGACAACTATATTGCAGAAGTAACTTAATTTTAATCGTACCTTCTCTAGTCACTGAAAAGTGTTTTGTTAATCATTCCGTTTTCAGTTAAATTATATGTATATAATGTAAAAATAAAAACACAGTCCATAAATACTAAAAAATTCCAACATCTTCAATGTTGTGCGTTCCATTTAAGCTGGTTTTGCAGTAGACAACGCAACTTTAAATCGATTCTTCACCTGCTCAATGTATAAAATTAACAATCGAAATACATTCTAAATCATTTTAGATTTGATTTTTTCTTAGGAAATTCGGCAATAGACTACTAACTTCAGAACGATAACTTATCCCTTTTATTTTAGATACTCTCGTATTGTCCTTCCACCTACGTCTAGGTATTCCAAGTGGTCTTTTCCCTTCGAGTCTCCCAGTTATTATTTTTTAGACATTTCTTTGCTGTCCCATGCGCAACATGTCCAGCCCATAACATCCTGTGTGATTTAAGAACCCTTATTATATCCGGTAGTCGGCCGCAGTGGTCTAGAGGTAGCGTGCCCGCCTCTAGATCTGCAGGGCGCGGGATCAAACCCGGCCGCGGTCGATGGATTTTTCAGGACGTAAAAATCCTGGGCACGGAGTCCTCCGGGAGGGACTTTAAGCTGGGGGTCCCGTGTCGTAGATTTACGGCACGTAAAAGAACTCCAAGCCTAAATTAGAGCCTCTGGACAAAATTTCTCGGCCCTTTCACGTCCAAGAAATACTTAGTTTCCAGAGGGGGGTTGCGAGGCGATGGGCTTACCACCTGTCCCTCTACCCTCTCTCGGAAAATAAGCATATCAAAATTAGTATAGGTAATGAAACCTCCATTGGAGGCCCCTTCGCCCCACCTGGGGATCATAGGGTACCAGATACAGATTATATCCGGTAAAGGGTACAGGTTATGAAGTTCGTCATTATGCAGTTTTCTCTAGTCCCCATTTTCATCCCTCTTAAATTTTGTTATTACCATTACAATTTTATTTCCGACCTAATGTTGATTTTAACTGCAAAGCTTTTGTTTCTTTATACACGTTGCTCAAGTCAACACAAAGAGCCGAGGCCAGTAAAATGACTCCAACTGTAAGTAGAATAAATTGGAGAGTTCATTTCAGTCTGACTCTCATACAAGTAACTACCGTACTTTCCAACTTGCTTTCTCGGGAACACATGAATAAGCCATTTTAATGAACTTCATTTCCGTAGAGGGTAGTAATATTAAAATATATTGCACTTTACATCCTTATATCCTGTTCGTAGTATTATCGTATATTAATGAGATGTTAATAGTTATTTAAGATGTAAGATCATTAAAAAAAACTTAACAGGCTAGCGCTCGTTTTGTTTTCGCGTGGAAAATAATTTCTGTTAGCTTTTGCTTAGAATAATAATAATTTTTAAAAAATTGGTAATTTTGTTGGTAATTTCGTATGTACCGGAATTCATGCTGTTTTGGTTGAGAACTATTTGTTTCGCCCGCCATTATTAATTAACTCCAGGATTTTTAAGAAATTTATACTGGCTTATTAAAAATGTTTGTGGTTCAGAGCTATGAAAATTGTAAGTAAAAATAAAATTAGAATACTTGTTCATTGTGTTCATGTCACTTAGCCCTTATTTAATAAAGAAACGGTTTTCCTAATTTTGTACTCGTCGTGAAAGTTTACACTGCGAGAGACGAACATCGCCGAGTACACCCGATGAACTCACGAAGCGGGCGAGTGAGTGAGCACGCTATTTAGGGCCGTTGAATTGTATAAGAATAGATTTTAACATCTTGTTTGTATAAGATAATACTTTTTAAAGGAAATAAGGTTGTAAATTGCAATACATTTTAACACGAGGCAATTAATAATGAAAGCTACTGTAGCTCAGCTCAATAGAATAACACAGGATAGGCCTACCTTGGGTATGGAGGTGGAATCTAGGTGTCCTTGGAAATAGTCGATTTGTTTATTAGCTTTCATGTGCTTAGCTTCAGATAGTTATGCAATCGAAATTGATAGTTGACTTCTACGTATGAAGTTATTTTACACAGTATAATTGTAATAATAATTTTATAATAATTAAATTATATGATATAATTTTGAATTATACTGTACTGGTCATCGTCAATACAGATATCAGTAATCCTTAATGTAACTAGTAATTTCGGAAGCAAAATAAGTTTCTCTTCATGACTCGATGTCTTTAATTCTTCTTAATAGTAGTAGTAGTAGTAATAATAATAATAATAATAATAATAATAATAATAATAATAATAATAATAATAATAATCAGGGCTTGGATTTTGATGACATGTCATCTTTTAACTGGAATATCATGGACGTTCCCACTAGTGCAGATATTCTGATCATGGCTCCCAAGTTATAAAAATGGCAATTCTTAGGGTGACTTTTGGTCATTTTCCCGATTTTATTATTTTTAAGTCATTTTTAGAATTCAAAGTAATTATTTGTTCATGTTTTTGGTCATTTTACGGACTTTTTCACATTTCATATTTTTAGGCAATTTTTTTAAAATATAAAATTATTATTTTCTTATTTTGTGTTGTTTCTAACATCGATTTTTTGTGCATTTACTTACATTGAATACTATCGGAACTCTAAATAAATATAAATAAGTATATCTTCTTATAATTTCAATTTGGATATAGAAAGACGACGTTTGCTGTTTGCATATAACCGTATATACTAATTAACTAATTACAAGCCTATAATTGGGTCAACGATATAAATGTAGAATAGATACAAATCTGATTATTAAAATAGTGTTTTCATACATATTTTGGGTCTTTTTTATTTTAGTTTTTGGGTCATTTCTTTGTATTTTTGCAGTCATTTTATAGCTCATTTTTAAAAGTATTTTTAGGTCATCAAAATCCGGGCCCTCATGATGATGATGATGGTGATCGTGATGATGATGATGATGATAATAATAATAATTATAACATTATCTTTTTTTTTCATATTAGATCCACAGATCCACTCTGAGATCTAACTGTAAGGGATGTTACAATTCTTTCTAAAAGGAGTTCTTTAATTGCTACTTTTACTTTTCCAGTTTTGACACTCTTCCGTTCTGCTTACAGTAGCCCAGACAAATAAGTGTTATCGCAAATCAGTATTAATGTAACTAACAGTAACACTTTTTTGTACTATTGAAACGCTGCTTTTTAAGTTTTATGTCTGTCAATTAAAGCTAGTGCTGGTCCACTGGTTTAATTTAAACCAACTCAAAGTTATTATATTTTCAGTTACGTGTGCGATTTAATGAGCTGGAATTCTGTACTAGTGTACTAAAATTTGTAACATGTTGTGAAGGACTTGATATTAGGGAGTATGTTGCGGGTGACCTTATAAACATAATTGAAGGGAATCTGGCGCTGACACTAAACCAGATCCCGGGCGGACACCACGTCGATGTAGTCTGCAGTTCGAGTCTCTTTAATGACAGGGCATGACAAGATGTTGTGTTTATCGATTCAAATTATGAAGCAGATGTTACGAAGTTTATGAACTGGATATGTCGTACCAGTTGTATTTTTAAAAATTGCTTCGAAAATGTAAATTAATCTACTAGCTCTCTGAATCGCAGCGTTAATATTTGCAAATAAAATAAAATGTACGGTACCCCTAATGCCATGTTCCGTTTGAAATGTATTTATGTAGGCTATAGGCTATATAAACAGTTATCTTTCATACTTTATATCCTTGATCTATTACCATTTTCTACTTTTCTTCGTGTTATTTAGATTTTTTTTAAATCACATGTAGTTTTATAAGGTTATTCCCTTGAGCTTTATTAATCACTGATGTGGAATCTAAAATCTTACATAAGTTTGAAATAAACTTCTTTGCTTTTCTTCCGAAAAAAAAAGTATTTTGATTTTGACACCCGGTGAACAAATTCTCTCATTTTGTTTGAACCTCCGTACTTTGAGTCAAAAATGGTGTAAATGTTCGACTACCGAAAACACCTCGTTAGGATAAACACGCATGAAAATTTATTTTTATGCTATCTACCTCGAAAGTAAGCTATATCATTCATGAAATGATTTTCGTTACGGAAGTTTGTCATTTTTGCACACTATTTATTTACGGTATTTAGCAGGGCAACGAGCCCTAGCAATACAGTTTTCACTAAATCGATTCTTACTATCTCTGCCGCTAATTATCAGGAGGCTTGATTATTCGTATTGCATCTCCTACACTTCTCCTACCTGGCGGCTCGTTCTGAAAATTTCTCGCGCGTTCAAAAAAGTGTCGCTTTCTACACTTATTGCATAAATAACTATTTCGTTTAATATATTATAATCAGTTTAGTCATGGTTAGTTTATAGTATATTGCGATACTAGTTCCGTTATGCGCTTACGGAACGAATACTGCATGCTATTTTATGCACGATGATTATTTATATCAGTTTAATTACATTAATTGAGATATTAGCTGAAAATATTATGTATATACATTATTGAAGATAGATGTTATATTTTAGAAAGTGATTCGCATGTGTTGGTTGTTATGGGGACGGAATATTTGTAAATAAGTATTGTTGACCGAGTCGCCATATTATCTTGTCCCAGGCAGTTGTATAATAAGCTAGGATTTTCGGCAGAGATAGCAGGACCTTCGATGTAGGAATAAGTACAAGAAGTATTTTGGATCTAAACACCATGAGCGGGGATGGAGGAATTGCCTTAAATAGCTGTACAAATTGTACTATTACGATAAATATATCAAAATAAAGGCTTGTATTGTGATGGTTTTACTTACGGCACTAGTGCTTTTTGTAATTTCTTCAGCATTGAGATTTCTTTAGTGTTCATAGCAACCAGATTGCATGTGGGAATGTCAAGGTACGATCAACGGCAACAATATTCGTATCTGCATCTATCTGTATCTGGTACCCTATGATCCCCAGGTGGGGCGAAGGGGCCTCCAATGGAGGTTTCATTACCTATACTAATTTTGATATGCTTATTTTCCGAGAGAGGGTAGAGGGACAGGTGGTAAAGCCCATCGCCTCGCAACCCCCCTCTGGAAACTAAGTATTTCTTGGACGTGAAAGGGCCGAGAAATTTTGTCCAGAGGCTCTAATTTAGGCTTGGAGTTCTTTAACGTGCCGTAAATCTACGACACGGGACCCCCAGCTTAAAGTCCCTCCCGGAGGACTCCGTGCCCAGGAATTTTACGTCCTGAAAAATCCATCGACCGCGGCCGGGTTTGATCCCGCGCCCTGTGGGCGGGCACGCTACCTTTAGACCACCGCGGCCGACTAACAATTTTCGTAAGTACCACTAATTAGTTACATCGTGCAAAAAAAATTAAACTCCCTCTTTCATTTTTATACAGTTTTATTAGACATGAAAATAAATAAAAATTAAAAACACGTTAACCTGATAAAATGACAAGATAATGACCACTGAGAATGCAACGATCCAAAACAAGAAATAATTACTGTTTAAAAAAGTCATTGCTGTAAACCTTAAAACAATGTTGTGTTTATCTAGTTACTTTGCTAAAAGCTGCTTCTTTAAATTTATTACTCGCTTCGGTGGCTCCTGGAGCTACAATTAGATTTCTTAAGAGTACCTGAGATAGTAAGAAGAAGAAGATAATTGGATTTGGCGTCTTCCTTAATCTCCGTTCGCTCGAAAGAAGCTCATTTAAATTACAAAATATACTAAATAAACGCACTCTTCTGTTCATTATTAAAAAGAGGACTTAATCAGTAGACATTATTCTAAAATTGACAGTAGAAAATATCTTGAGAAATAAATTGACTATGAGTGTTTGTAAGAAGATTACAGAATGTTTAATACGTCTAGAGACTTGAGTGAATGATTCAACTTATAAGAAGTTGATTGCCTCCGGGTTGTTTGAATTTCTTCTTGAGTCTTTAATAGATAAAGATAATAGCATATTTATTCGTTACATCGTAAGATCTTCAGTAACTTTGTCTAGAGACGTGGAAATACAGTATCGCGGAAGTCCGGAAGACATCCTACTCCGGTAATTTACTGCAGGTGAAGAAAATAGACTATTTGTAAAAATATATTTTATGTAATTAAACCATATCCATCATAATGTTTACAGGGAATATCACATAGCATTGTTTAAATTTAATTGAACCCTGAAATTAGATTTAGTTTTGTTTAATGTTTTGAGGTCCTACAAACAGAAAAATAACATTTTCATGAAATATTAAAATGCCTGTACGTAGACCTATGTATCTACCTGTGAATGTGAACAGCTCAGCCTGAAAACAAAGCTTTATAAGTAAAGTAAAGTAAAATAAAGTGTTCCCCAGATGGTTCCAGAAGGTTGAGGCTCCCAGATTTAAGATATTCGGCTCACGAAGGTGGTAAGGTTGTCAGCCTTATGCACCGGCCGCCTTTACCCCCAGGAATGCTCTTGGTACTCAGTTCTGTTAGAGGCTGAGTCGACCCCAGGGCCACAGTGCCACCAGAAGGATTAGGCCATTTGGAAAACCCCAACGACCTCATCGGGAATCGAACCCAAGACCTTCCGGTTTGTAGCGCAGCGCCTCAACCACTACGCTACGGCGTACCCCAAACAAAGCTTTATATATTTTTTAAAATAGAGAGATTGTCCACCTTAGAACCCTTGTCGTTTCACTTATCTGGGGCCTTTTATAAAATATAAAATAACATAGAAGGCACAAGCACACGTTAAAAACACTGTTGTCAAATTAATAAAACTTCTTCTTGGTCCCAGATGCGTCTAATACTTGAAAATGCATTTCGATGCAAGTTGCATCATCTTCAGTTCAGCTTGGAGACACAACAAACCATTTTACCCTGTCTGAAAATGAAATTCATTAATAAAGCTTTATATTGTGCTTAAATAAATGTTTCTAAACTATAACGCGAAGGAGATAGGTGAATTTGTCGTATTCTGAATACCATTTTACGTAACAACATTTAACGTTTGTCATTTAATCGAGAACTGTTCCAACACTACTTTGTTACATTAAACCAAATTTTTATGTAAAATATTTCCATAAGAATGGTATGTTCCTAATATTGTAGTTACAGAGAGATGCATTCTCGCTTCGTTGGAAACTTTTAGCTTTTCATATGGTCTGTAGTGGTCTAGACAAATATTCGGGCTGGAAGTAGGGCATGTTCTTGGGGAGCCAAACGTTTAAGACGTCAGCGTACTAGGCTGAAAATTCGGGTTCAATTCCCGCTCAGGTGACACTATTTCCAGCATAAAGTGTGATGCAAATCTCTTCAGTGAAGTAAGATTGAAAATGTCTGCAACAATATTACTGTAGGTAAAGGGAGGTGGATCATGGTAATGAAAATCCAACCCAGAATTTGCCTCAATGATAGTGGAAAACCACGGGAAAGCCACAACCAGATTAGCCGACTTCTGGATTTAGACCGTAATAGGAAAATAGGAAAACAGCCTTAATTTTCTCTCGCTCCCGACATCGTTAGTAAATGATGAGAATGAATATATATATATACTGTAGCACAGTGTCCGGCAGATGCTGCAGTTGTGACGTAAGAGCCGATCATCTCGCAAGAGCTTGAGAGAGCGAGCAGTTGAGATGCATTCCTGTTAATACGCACTAGCGCAGTGGCGTTCAGTGCAGCAGTAGGGTTAAGGTGAGCCGTGATGGTACATTGAATTGCGTGCATTAACCATGGCAAGGGTGCAGAGGTCAGTTAATCAGTGAAATGTATGGTAAATTTAGTGCATTCAGATTAATACTAGACTTACGGAAACGTCAGGTCACCCTCGGAGACACGCCACATTTTCCAAAGTTGTCTACAGTATGTCATTCAATTACAGACATTAATAATTATGTACAAATATTAGAAGAACTGGATCAGGATATTTTATTACAGATTTCAAGATTTTGCAAAACTCCAATCCGATATTTGCATATTTGCGACACCATTTTCTGTGGATGTTGACAGTGTTCCAACGTCATTGCAACTAGAAGTCATTGATTTGCAAAAGAATATTGAAATGAAAGACCGCTTTCAAAACAAAAAGGATCTGTCTATATTTTATAGAAGATTTCCCCAGGCAACTACATAATATATTTGCTGCTAGAATGTTGAGTATATTTGTATCGACGTATGTATGTGAATAGTTCTTTTCTTGTATGAAGATCTGCAAACCACAACATGGAAACCGCCTATCTGATCAGAACATGAAAAATGTTCTCGTTTGTGTGTTAGCCAGACTATGTCTCCTAATATTGCAAAATTAGTGCGCGAGAAAAGAGGGAAAAAATCTCGACAATGCCTTGAGCTTGGGCACGATAGTGACACAAAGTAAGGGTGTGTATCAAAAGTCTGAATAGGCCTATACTTGGCATAGTGCTCACAAAGGTGTATAGTTTAATTTGTATATTTTGTGTATTTTGTATATTTTGTATACTTTAACATTTTTCAGTTTCCGAGTAGACAAAGTTGTGCAGTACTCCTTAAAGTATTCTTATGTTTTATGTATTTGTATGTTTATAGTAGTTTCGGAGCCTCATTTAAATAACCTGACGCATCCGCACCTGGATGCATTTCAGATTAGTGTAAGTAGGGCCTATATTAAATTTCATTACAAACAAAACTGTTCTGTTACATTGATTTATCACAGTTGTACTATTTTGTTTTCGTACAAATGCATTGTAATTGTGCTATTCCCATACTATCTACGAAGATCGGAGCGCACTCTGTCAATGCATAGGCGTCGTTCCGCCACTGGCCAGTTGAACCCTTCCTCCACGCTCAGTACGGAGATATTGCAGAGCAAAGAGCACGGCTGCTCTGTAGTATGACGTCACAGAGCACGGAACATGCCGGTCACTGCTGTAGCAGGATAGTTCAGAATTATTTATAGCCTTATTAAGCAGTATACAATTTTTCGTGTTTTTTCAGCAAAAGTCAATGGTCTGATTGTATGTAGGCCTACTCGTAGATATACTGCAGTTGAAAGTTGAACAAGGCTTTTATATGTTTTTCTTACTATTTAAAAATGAATGCAGCTCACGACTAATTTTTTGCCTGAGTATACACTGAGAGAGAGAGACTATAGAATACATGTCCGTACAGTACATACTAAATAGCAAGTCTCTTTATTTTCATGTGGAACTTTTCTGAGAATGAATGATGAAAATATCGGGCAGAATAAGGTCACGGAGTAAATCTTGTAAGAGAACATAAAATAAATAAACAAATAATTCCGTAACATCCCCAGCGGGCAAGGGCCTCCTACCTATAGTTAGGGCTAACTCAGTCAAACTCATAGTACTGCTTAGTACTCATAGTCTAGTCTCTGTGAGCTTTGATGTAACTCTTTATCTGAATTATTCTGTACATATCCACTGTATCACTTCCTCTCTTTGTGTCACACCTAACTTCACTTCACTTTTAGTTCTTCTACCTATTTTATAAATTTAACATTAGTTCTTTACATTTTTCCTGTCCTTGGCTATTTTTGTCCATTGTGGCCCCGCTGTTTCCAAAAACTGTTGTGCCCATCTTCGTCTCGGTCTACCTCTGCTCCTTTTGCCTGTCCTTGGTTCCCAAAATGTAATGAGGTATATCCATCTTTCTTGGTTGAGTCTGGACATAGAACTTCAATTTTTTTTAAAAATCTAGTTACTCAAATATTATTATTCCAAATGTAATTAAATTGATACGTAGATTATTATTAGACAAGAAAAACATGCACAAATCTTCAAGTGTGTAGCTCTGAGTAAGGGAAATTAAAATTCACCCATCGCTCCCCTTAAACATGGTGGTAGAAAAGAAATACATCAACAGAGTCCTAGCGGGATATCACGCAAATAATTCACGAGTATAAATGGATTTTCCGACGCAGACGGGGTCGTTACTGCACATGAATACAGAAACATTTCTTCTCCTGGGCCAGATCATTTCTATGCATGCCACGAATACGTCAGTCTTTAGTTAAATGTGTGGACAACAGATTGCAGAACACAACATGCCTGGAATTTTACATTTCAGGTTTTTTTAGATCCTTAAACAGAATTATGTAGGAGTGATATATATATATATATATATATATATATATATATATATATATATATATATATATATATATATATATGGTTGCATTTTGTACAATTGTAATTATAAAACAAAGTGTAAAAGTAAACATTACATTTATTGAACTTTTGGCTTGATTTATTTTGTGGTTTAGTTGGAAAATTTATTTATACTAAATAATAGTCACCATAAAAGGAAGAAAAATGGAATTTATCAATACTTGTTCAACTTGTTTGGCATGTTAATAATAAGCATGTTGTAAAAAATTAATACACGCACACCTTTTAATTCAAAACTGAATAACTGCCTAGCGACGAACTAAGTAGATCTAGTAGAACTAGTAGTGGCAAGTTATAAACTTAGATAGAAGTGCGGTTACTTTCTTGTGACGTTTCTCGGCCAAAGCTAAAAACCGTGCAAAGTACTTTTTTTCAATTACGAGGGACGGATAACCAGCTGATCAATAATAATAATAACACAAGAGCTGATAGTTACGTTTTAAAAAAAACACATTGCTGTTATTGAAGGGTTCTTGTCATGATAATAATTTCGATATATAGCCTAGTCGTGTTAAATCCTATAATGAAGTAGGCCAAAATTAAAATCGTTAAATGATTAAGAATTTCGGGTTTACCATCTGTGCAACTGTAATATTGTTATTATTCGTTTCATCTTATATTAAATTTTAATGATTTTGATATGAAGTTTAATAGTAAAGGTGAGTCAACGACTATAATTCGGGTTTAAAAACCATGTTCGTGCTGATTATCAGTTCAATTAGTTTAATAGTTTTTGCAACAAATCGGGACAGACAGACAGACAAAAACTATTACTTTTTATGCAAATATTTGATAAATTCTAGTAAAATTGTCAGTTTGGGGGCTCTTGAGTGGAATAGCTGGTTTCCATAAATCCCGTGGATAATAAATCCTCACATTTTAGCATAAAGAATTACTCTTTTATATAATTATCTGCTTTTAAGAATTTTTAAGGGACGCATATATACTCAGTAGCAGTGAATGATTCTAGTCGTAGCAGTAATCAGCGGTCGGTCAGTTTGAAGATTTTATTCTTTTGCTCTTTTGTTGTATCATTCTTTCATTAAAGCCCTAACACTTAGCAGAGATGTCCTCGTACTTAAACGAGGTACCAAATTATCGAGACTACACGCACATTTTGAGGGATATGCCGGCATCAAGTCGATCCCAGTGCAAATACGTGGGGTAAATGGAAACTGTTCTCTACTCTAAAAAGACTACTTAGAAAATGAGATTTGTACTTTCTTGCAGATGTCAGACATTGACGGGCATTGTAAACGGAAGCGTTGCACCAGCAATAAAAATTTATTTCAGCTGATATTTCGGCGCGCTGTAACCAGTTATGCTGCAATTATTCGGCGCAGAAATTTTATGTGGTGACGCAAACGATAATAGATCCCATAGCTATTGTGAAATAATATTAACGACAAAACAGCATTTTCTTGTATTAAAACCTTTATGATACTGGTTTTTATTCGACGCCGTAATATTCGCAGCATAAAACCTCCTTTACTGCCGACACTATTCCTACGATCGATGAAAAAGTAATGAATGCATAATGTAAAGCGATATTGTACTCTTCTGGCAATAATTTTACAAAAATCACATTCTACACATGGAAATCCGTAGAATTCGAAACAATTATCGTTTGGAGGGTGGCCATTATTCTCCTTATTACTTAACTAGTTTCGACTGTTTTCGTGGAACCTACAAACTAATTTACGTAGTGAATAAATAATAAATTCGCCTTTACATTTGAGAAAATCCTCAAAAACGCCTACGCTGAGTTTGGCCGGCCATATGATTTAAACCGACGACCTTCCGAATGTCAATCCGCAACGTTACTCCCTCGACCATCTCTTTCGATAATCTTCCTGTATAAACATCATAATAAGGCCGCCTCCATGGTTGAGTGGTTAGATCGCTCACCTTCCATCGTTTGGACCCTGGTTCGGATCTCTGTGGACCCATGTGGAATTTGTAGTGGACAAAATAGGATCGTACAGGTTTTCTCGGGGGGCTCCTGCTTCCCCTGTCATATATTATTCCATCATTACTCCATTAATCATAATAACATGACCATTTGATTGCAAAAAAGGAATTATTAAAACATTAAAGTAGGTGATTTTCCCAAAATTGTGCATTCTTTATTAATGCATTTGCTTGATGGATGCCACATAGGCTATATTTTTCTTCCTTCAAATAATCATAAATTACAAGCCTTCCAATCTGTATTATTTACAACATCTTGCTAGATATGACGTAGTAGAACATTAGTTATGAGGGACGCACAAATGATGATAATGATTATGAGAATTCTGTCAGAAAGGCAAGTCCAGACCCGGACGAAGCCATGGGATGATGACCACGACTTGTCCAAGACTCTTTTAGGCAATATCGCGAGATTTGCCATTGCCTCTCGCGGGAAGGGGAAGAAATACAATACAAACACCCAGTTTTTATACCAGGAAGGAAATTCTACAGATAGGAAACTGAACAGAAATTTGTTAATATTTTGAAATGTAGTCTACATGTCAGGAAAAGTCCCGCATTGCTCGTCTTCGATAGAGAGAGAAATAATTTATGATGCGCGCGCAGTTCTTCCGAATGCACTGTGAAATAGCAGTTAGCAGTTGGATTGTTATAGTTTTGTTGTGCTTTTTACGGATCCTGTGGTGCACGTTGTGCTAAATCATTCTCAGGAAAGTGGTTGAATTTTGTGCTTGACTATTGAACAAAACAACAGAGTTAATGCTTATCCAATGCAATCAGGGTTATTTATGTGTACCGCCTATGGACACTGTTCGGTCTGTTTCCCAGCATAAACAGCATGCGGGGAATCTACCATAGTTTTGGGAGATTCCGCTATATTTGGTATCGGGTAATTCCCCGCACACAATAATGAATTTTCGTTAAGATTAAAAATGTATTCATATTTTGTGCTGAAATTAACATTATGCTTAATTACTCAGTAATAATTATTTATTACTCAAATATTAAATAAATGAAAATTTAAAAAAATGCAGTTCGAAAAACAGGCTTCAGAAGAAAAGGGAGAAGAATAGCAAGCAATACTGCGATAAGACAAAAGTACATTATACATAAATTAGCCCGTACTATGGGTAATTCCGCAAAAAAAAAAAAAAAAAAAAAAAAAAACATCGATTTCTTTGTTTAATTTTTTTTGCATATCAAGTATTATAATTGTGTGTTTCTAGTTGTTTTAATTGATAGTACATCGAACAAATAAAACACTCGTCGAGGGTGCCAACATTCCAAGCTAATTTCTTGACTTTTATTGCTTAAAGTCGAATGATGCGGGAAATATATCTGAAATACGGCCTAATGGAAGTAAGAAGGGCGAGATGTCAAAGCTCAAAATTAGTAAATTACATTTGTTTACAGTTAATATCAGGTAATGTGGTAATATATTTACATAAAAATGATTTCTTTAAGCGAAAATACAGAATTATTCTTTTAGTCTATGTTCATATTTTGAAACCATTCTTTAAGGCAATGTTTTTCACTATGTTACTAAATTCGTACACATCCTCTTTGATTTCCAAATATTTAAAGACAACACTGAAAGGGAAAGTAATTTGATGATGATACTAGGTTATTTGGTGAGAGTAGGTAAGTAATTTGATGACAGTCAGTTTGCGCAATTATTATGTCATATAGGCGAAAATTTAAAAAATGTAATTAGATTTTATTATTTTTTTAGTGTTCGCGCGTACAGACACACAAACAGAGGGACAGACATTCTTCCCGTCCACCATGTAACCTTAGAAAGTACCAAAGTACTTAATAATAATAATAACAAATTTATTTTTCCTAGCAAAGTTAAGGCCAAATGGCCTTTTCTTCCACTCAACCAGGAAAAATACAAAATACATAAAAATACAATAAATGCAATAAAAATACAAAATACTTGCAACAAAATAGTAATATAGTTGGTATAACCTACATTGGAACATAACTTAAGACAAAAATGTATAGTTATGAACAAGTTAAAATCAGGAGAGAATGTGGAAAATAAAAAAAGTGAACTAAAAATTATATATTGTGTGCGTTTGCATGTGTGTGTGCGTGTGTGTGAGAAAAAGATACACAATTATAAACAAGTGGAAAACAAACTATTACAAAGAAATATGTTAAATGCTTAATGTATACTTAAGTGTGAGTTGATGAAAATCATAGTCAAATATGTTAGAAATAAAATCAGGTAAACTGGCGTAACAAAATGCTAGATGGAGCTAAATAGGCTAATATGTGAAAACTTGTATTTTATATTCATAACTCCTAGACGAAGTGTTGTATTTTGTTCTTTAGGCCTATTTGTTGAAGATTTTTATAACATTTGTTAAGCATTGTATTGCGGATGTTAACCTAAACTTCCTTCTCTGTCCGAAAGAATCCGATCCTACTACCCCTGAGTTCCTTTACCTTCCTAGTTTCCTTCTTCAGTTTCATAAAAATCCGATAAAGCGTATTCGAGTTATCGCGCGTACAGACACACGGACGGGTAGACATTTTCCCGCCCACTATACAATCTCGTAATAAAGATGAGTAAATATATTGAATTATCTATTTGTCGATTTCAGAGCCCCTCCCCCCGGGCTTAGATTTGCTTTACTGTGTTGATACCAGCAGTTATTTACTTACTTACTTACTTTCTTACTTACTTACTTACTTACTTACTTACTCAATGGCAATAGACAATTCCTAAGTAAGCTAAAGGAATATTATCTATTTTATAGAAGGTTCAGAGCCGCGCTTACCTGAGCCCGCCCTTCAACCCTGTTTTGTGCTAACGCCATTTATCCATCCCTCGCAAATCCGACTTCCCATAAATCTGTCCTAATATTGTCCTCCCACCTGCGTCTAGGTCTTCCAAGTTGTATTTTACTTTCTCCCCGTCAAAATATTTTTGAGATATGTCTTTCCTCCCCCATGCGCGCAACATGTCCAGCCCATTTTATCCTCCGCGATTTAATTACCCTTACTATATCCGGTGATGAGTACAGGTTATGCACTTTTCTCCAGTGCCCATTTTCATCTCTCTTAGGTCCATATATTTTCCTAAGCACCCTGTTTTCGAACACACTCAGATTAGCTTATGTTCTTCCCGAAGAAGTAAGCGACCATGTTTCACATCCATATACAGTTACAGGGCACTATATATACTTATATATACAGTAGAGCCTCGGTTATCCGAGCCCCGACTAACCGAGTTCCGGGTTAACCGAGGTGATCGGTTTGCGGTAAATGCGTTAAACCGTAGCCTATGTCTTTTTACCATTTTGTATTCGTATTTTAATTTTATTTGTACGTTAGTTTTTCATTTGATAATACAGTAAGATGCCCTTTTTTCACATCTTTGACCACTTTACCATACGTTACCATACGTTAAACTCCGTGGCGCTACATCCCTGGAGGGACTTGGCCTACCACCCGACCGCTGCGTCATCTCCCGTAGGCAGATGGCAGGATTGGGGGCATGTCGACACCCACGGCCGTTAATGGTGGTTTTTCTTGACCGGAGCCGCTACTTCTCTATCAAGTAGCTCCTCAATTTGAATCACGAGGCTGAGTGCACCCCTACCAGACCTCCCCACCTCAGAAAAATCCGAGGAGGTACCGGGGATCGAACCCGGGCCGACGGATCTGTAGTCAGCGACGCTAACCACAAGGCCACGCCGACGGACTTACCATAGGCTACGTTTCTCTCTCGATTTGTGACAGAGTTCTTGTTATCCGAGATTTCGCTTAACCGAGGTACCCTCGGTCCACATTACTTCGGATAATCGAGGCTCTACTGTACAAGTAACTTACTATTTATTTCAATGCTGTATAAATTATGAGGTGATTTATTTTAATAATGACATATTTTATTATTTTATTTAATCTTAAATATTACATCAAGTCAGAAAACCATTACTACTTTTCAAATATTTGGATGAAAAATTACCTGCAGGAGATTATATCAGAAAACTCGTTGACGGGATTCTCCGAAATAAGATTAAAATATGGCATAGTGGACACAATTACCAAAGGCAATATACCCTCCTTCCAACTCTCAATATACGGTATCTAACTCTATAACCTTTTGAAATAAACAGGCAAAATAATTGCACAAACTTTATTATTGATTTTTTAGATCGATGAATGTACAAACCTCCAGATTATTATCTGAGTAAACAATTGCTCCGACTATTCAAAAGACTTGATTTTCTGGGTAAAGAGCAGGGTTGCCAGATCAGAAACGTAGATCAGTCGTACCATTATCCGAAAATAGTCGTATGCTTTGTGACTTTTCAGTATAATGAACGCATTGCGTTAATAATAATCTATATTAATAAAAGGAAGTGTCTGTCCTCCGTCTGTCTGTCTGTCTGTCTTCCGTCTGTCCTCAGTCTGTCCGCGATGCCCAGCGAAATCTACTGAACGCAGAGATCTGAAATTTTATACATAGGCGGACTAAAGGGTCGGAATGTGCACCTCGAAGCCGGAATTTTAATTTTCGCTTTAGTTCGTGAGTTATGAATGAAAAACGGGCAGAAAACGTGTATTTATTCCGTTTTCGAAGCATGAGTTTTCAGTAATACAAATCAATTACACTAGGCTTTGGCTATTTTTGTCATTCCTTCGACATAAAAGCATCGCGATCTGTTGAATGTTGTAGCTCACGCTGGTCGATTCATTTGTTTTTAATGTCAAGGCACGAAAACATAATATGAAATTTTCAACCTACACCGAAGAGGATTATTATTATTATTATTATTATAGAGATAATCAATATTAGCCTAAATATGGTCTAACGTTGTTCGATTTGGACGAAACTCACTATACAGGGGTTTTCCGGGCCAAGGAACTCGAATCTGAGGTCGCTTTTACCAGGTGACGCTATCTAATCGTGATATGTAGTCCACATGATTTAGGTGTTAATATAATGATTTAACGATTATGCTCTTAATTTTTAATTTTTGAAATAATTATCGCGGGCGAAGCCGCGGGCACATGCTATCTTAAAATAATAAAATGACGTGTTTGTCTGTCTGTCCACGATGCCCAGCGAAATCTACTGAACGCAGAGATCTGAAATTTTAAACATAGATGGGCTGAAAGGTGGGCGAATGCGCATCGAAGCCGGATTTTTAATTTTAGCTTTCGTTCGCGAGTTGTGAGTGAAAAACTGGCAGAAAACGTGATTTTAGCGCTGTCGAAGCATCAGATTTCAGTAATACATTTCAATGTCAAATCAATTGCAGTTGGCTTTGGCTATTTTTGTCATACCGCGGTAATAAAAGCATCGCGATCGCTAGAATGTTGTAAGCCCACGCTGGTCGATTCATTTGTTTAGAATGTCAAGGCCCGTAGACATATGAAATTTTCAACCTACACGGAAGAGGGATAATCAACATAGACCTAAATATGGTTAAACATCGTTCGATTTGGACGAAACTCACTATACAGGGATTTTCTGGGCCAAGGAACTCGAATCTGAGATCGCTTTTACCAGGTGACGCTATCTAATCGTGACATGTAGTTTACGTGATTTAGGTGTTAATAAATATAATGATTTAACTATTATGCTCTTAATTTTTAATTCTTGAAATAATTATCGCGGGCGATCGCTTGATTTTGTAAGTCCATACTGGACGATTCATTTATTTATAATATCAAGGCCCGAAGACATGAAATTTTCAACCTACACTGAAGAAGGATAATCAATATAGGCCTAAATATGGTCAAACATTGTTCGATTTGGACGAAACTGACTGTACAGGGGTATTCTGGGCCAAGGAACGCGAATCTGAGGTCGCTTTTACCAGGGGACGCTACCTAATCGTGGAATGCACTCCACGTGATTTAGGTGTTAATAATTATAATGATTTAACTATGCTCTTAATTTTTAGTTTTTAATTTTTGAAGCCGCGGGCACATGCTGTTTGTCTGTCTGTCCACGATGCCCATCGAAATCTACTGAACGCAGAGATCTGAAATTTTAAAGATAGATGGACTGAAAGGTGGGCGAATGCACCTCGAAGCCGAATTTTTAATTTTAGCTTTCGTTCGCGAGTTATGAGTGAAAAACTGGCAGAAAACGTGATTCGCGCTGTCAAAGCATCAGATTTCAGTAATACATTTCAATGTCAAATCAATTGCAGTTGTCTTTGGCTATTTTTGTCATACCGTGGAAATAAAAGCATCGCGATCGCTTGAATGTTGTAAGCCCATGCTGGTCGATTCATTTGTTTAGAATGTTAAGGCCCGTAGACAAATTAAATTTTCAACCAACACGGAAGAGGGGTAATCAACATAGACCTAAATATGGTTAAACATCGTTCGATTTGGACGGAACTCACTATACAGGGATTTTCTGGGCCAAGGAACTCGAATCTGAGATAGCTTTTACCAGGCGACGCTATCTAATCGTGGTATGTAGTCCACGTGATTTAGGTGTTAATAATTATAATGATTTAACTATTATGCTCTTAGTTTTTAATTTTTGAAGTAATTATCGCGGGCGAAGCCGCGGGCACATGCTAGTAATAAATAATATAATAATTATTATTATTAATCGGTATTATGCACCTTATATATATATATATATATATATATATATATATATATCTTATATTATATTATAAATTATAACTATTATATATTTAAATTATAAATATTATAAATAATAAATATTATATATTATAAATAATATACCTTATATTATAAATCATCTTATTTGTAAATGATTAGGCGCGTTTCATTATCTTCCTATGTGCTAAATTTGATTAAATACAATAAAATAAAATTAACAGTAGTTGCCACAGTGTTGTAATTATTTCAAAAGGCACAGGACTGCTTTCCAATCATATTGATTTTAGCAACATGCTTACAACAAAAACCATGAGAAAACAAAAAGCTGGATACATATCAAAAGTTAAAATTAGTCAGTAGATTGATTAAAATATATATATATATATATATATATATATATATATATATATATATATAGAACGCTATGTTAAAAATAGTCGTACAAATAGGCGTACGACCCTTGATTGCGTCGTATGTCGTACAAATCTATGATATAGTCGTGTGTGTACGACTATAGTCGTACGTATGGCAACCTTGGTAAAGAGAGCGTGCAAATTAAACGAAGTCAATATAATATTATGGTTTAGGCCCACTTTAATTATTGCTATTTTCAGTGAGGATATTTATATGGAACTACGGATATACCTGAATATTTTTCATTTTCTGTGTTCAGATTTCTTCAAGAAAATAATTTTTTATTTATTAGACTATGCTGAGAAAATAACAGGCTCATTGCCCAATTATAATAATAATCTATAGTTAAGCAAATGTTTTCTTTACTATTAATATCAGTACTTTGATCATTGAGTGCCAGAATGGTATTTTATGAGATTGTGTAGTAGACGGGGAATGTCCGTTCGTTCGTGTAAATGTACGCCCAAAATGCACTTTGTTATATTTTACCTGATTTTATTTTATTTTAATTTTGTTTACTTGTGAATCTTGGCTACGAGTTGAAGAAAACATGAAAATATAGTGGTTGGCAGGATAAAAAAATTATATATATACTGGTAGATAATTATTAGGTTTTTTAAACAACCTTCTTCCAGGCAATGCTTTTCACTATGTTACTAAATTGAGACAAGGATATTTTTCAACCACAAATAAACTAATGAAAACTCTAAAAATTAACTGGAATACTAGAAGCTATGTACTGAAGCACGGACTGGTTATTAAGCTGAATCACACTTTGAAAAATAATAGGCCTATTGATTATAGAGAACAGATGGGACGTCGTAACAATGAAATCTGATGAAATGTTTGCACTTCTTCAATGAAATAAAAACACTCGCGCAGAGAAGTGCCAACTTGCTGCTATATTTTATAATATCTACTGATATTTGTTACAGAAACAGGAAATTAGTGATATTTTAAGTTTTAATTAACAGAGAGGTATGAGAATGAAGGAGCTAACATGTGCATCGCGAGCCAAATTACCTTACCTTACCCTATATGAGCATTTTGTTTTAAAATATTTTTGAAGTAAGGGCGTTTTTATGCTACCACTGAAATAAAAAGATTTAATGAATAAAACTAATGCAGTTCTGATGGTCGAGTGGTTGGAACGTGGGGTTTTTCGGAAGTAATTTACACCACATTAGACAATCCTTGACTTCATATAGAGTCTTTGAGAATAAATTACAGGCCGTTTCGTTCAATCTGTAACTTCCTCAACTTTCTGGTCCTGTTTATAGGGCTTGAGGGAATGGTGGACTTGAAAAAAAAATCATGATTATTGTGGAAAAGGAGAAAGCTGTAATCCCTGCTGCTGAAAACCAATCCCGTAACTTGGGACGTTGTTCTAAGCCTTTTAATCTCGAATTCTCTTAGTGCATACCAATGGTTATTACATATTAAGTCTAATAGGCCTAAGTGCTTAAAGAAGATGCCCTGTATCAAGAACAAAATATCGTATTACTACAATACGTACAAAATTAGTAGTACGTATTCCGTATTCATCAAGAACAATTTTTTCTAGCATTAAACCACTTTTTATATGTAATTTTTTTTTACCATTTGCCTCTTTCATCACTAAATAATTGGACCATCACTGTCATAGCTTCTTCGCTCTTCAAGTGTGATCTTTGTAAACATTTTACTGTGGATTTCTTAAATTTACATGATTCTGTTAGTATTTCATTTTTTTTCTGAATGCATATATCTAACTAACATATTATTACAGTATGTTGTTATATGCCTTAATTCTAAATTAACTTTTTTCTGCAAAACTATCGCTGTCAAAACGAAAAAGCGAAAAACGAACTACAGCAAATGAGAAAAATTGAAACGGTTAGATCTTTTGAATAATTCAATATTGCAAGAAATAACCACAACAGCTGTCTATATATTACAAAGGGACTAGATTTACTTCTAAGAAATTCTCAAAATTTCACCCAGATTAAGTCTGTGGGATGAGGAGGTCGTTGGAGTTTTTCAACTGGCCTAATCCTTCAGGTGGCACTATGGCCCTGGGGTCGACTCAGCCTCTAACAGAAATGAGTACCAGGAGCAATCCTGGGGGTAAGGCTGACAACCTTACCACCTTCACGTGCCGAATGTCTAACATCTAGGGGCCTCAACCTCCTGGAACCCTCTAGGCCCCCATGGCCTGTATAGGGAACACTTTACTTTACTTTTACATATTCCAATCTTTGTGCAACGCACTGAACTATCGTCTTTTTTTTTATTTAACAAAAGAAAATATTTGCAACTCATGTTTCACCTATCGGTATATCACGGCATATTCACAGTGTTTGTTACATTATTCTTCTATTCTTGAAAGGTTTGTGACAGTCGTGTGTGAATATGGAATCAAAGTTTCCTAATATTTGGATTTCGCGGATTCAACCTCACTGATATTATACGAAAATGGCTGCTGGTTATTGAAATCAACCACAAATTTCTTAAATCTTAGATTTTGTACTTATTTAATAATAATAAAATAGTAATAATAATGTATTAATTATAAGTTAGTGTTTATGCCTTTACCGTTGATAATGGAAACATATTCCCAGTTCACACTTGTTTTGTTGTTAAGATATTCCTAGTTAGTTTCATACTCCATTCTAATTACATTTCATTTATTTACTCCGATACTGCCACCTGCAATAAAGGTATGTGTTGAAATACTAGAGCGACACTTCTTAAAACAAATATGTGAGAACTGCCTTAAACTCGAACATTATCTATACTATAGAGTACTTAAGATTTATCTGGAAGTAAGCAGGTATTAACAGCAGTAATTCGATTCAAGTGAAATTATAATATTTCATAACAAAGCAAACGGCTTTCTGAACGGATGGAAAGAAGATTATAAAAAAAAGTTTACTGCCACTTCTCTTAATTACGTAGTTAATAATTTCTTTCACGAATTGGACTTATTTCTTTACTACTTCCAATATTCATTAAACTCGGCTTAAGAAAAATTTCCTATCAGAAGTTTTATGGAAAGGGTAAAAGGAAAAATGTCAGGAACGTTGTTACGATCACTTAATCATTCACTTTATTAACTTTCTTGGAGAGTTTCATTTAAACTTTGTCTGCATTTTCCTAATATAAATTCAATATCCTGTAGAGGGAGGTGAAAGAAATGCCATGGAGCAGAGTGAAAAGACATAATATGAAAAGGGAAATAAAGGAAAAGAAGATAAGGTAAAGAATCAGAAGAGAAAGAAATAACAAATGAGGTAATCTGTAGAACTCTTTTTGTAATTGCATGTCATGACAACCGCTGAAGTGACATTGATACTGTATCTAATGCAGTTTGGATACATTATGCTGAATATGGTACGGATCGACATTTTAAAAATACAATAATAAAAGGCACTAAATGGGTATTCCCTTACTTACTTACTTACTTACTCAATGGCAATAGACAATTCCTAAGCAAGCTAAAGGAATATTATCTATTATGGAACCCGAAGGTTCATAGCCGCGCTTACCTGAGCCCGCCATTCAACCCTATTATGTGCTACCTCCATCCAATCATCCCCCACAAATCCTACTTCCCATAAATCCGTTCTAAGATTGTCCTCCCACCTACGTCTAGGTCTTCCACATAATCTTTTCCCTTCGGGTCTCCCAGTCAATACTTTTGAGATATGTCTTTCCTCCCCCATGCGTGCAAAATGTCCAGCCCATTTCATCCTTCGCGATTTAATTACCCTTACTATATCCGGTGAAGCGTACAGGTCCTGATGCTCGTCGTTATGCAATTTTCTCCAGTCCCCATTTTCATCCCTCTTGGGCCCAAATATTTTTCTAAGCACCCTGTTTTTAAAAACTCTCAGACTATTTTCTTCCTGATCAGTTAACGGCCATGTCTCACAGCCATATAATACAACCGGAAGGATAATAGTCTTATAAATCAAATGGGTATTCCCTCCTTCTTATAACTATTATTATATGCATAGGCCTTCATAGAGCTGACCACAAAGCTGAAGGAAAAGTTGGAGCCGCTGTACCTCTTCTTTTGGTTTTTCGGAAATAGTCTGGAGCGGGATGTACTTAGGAACATGAGTACACCACAAGAGTTATTTTAATAAGGAATAAGCGGTCCTGGCCAACTAGACTGTATGACTACAAATCTTGGGTGTAATAATAACGCCAAAAGATAGAGGCAACGCCCGAAATATTTAGGGTGTGGCAAGAAAAATTGAAAAAAAAAAAATTATTGCCTCCACTATTATGGGTTAGTGCCTTCTGGAACGGCCAGTTCATATGCTTATCACACTGGTGAATATGGAGTAGTGTTTTATTAACTTATACTCTGAATTATTAGTAAACTATGTTGCTACCTAATTCGAAAAGTTTAATTATTTAGCTATGTTTCAGATGACATTTTCAGAAACTAATGCCTCTTTTTTGTAATTTTTTTAGGAATACTAGATTCTTGTAGAAAATATATTATAGAGGTTACTCTCTTTTAAAGACTTCTGAATAATTTTTCTTTTGGATGAAATGTGTATTATTTGAAAGTTTGACCTATTAAAACATGTTTCTAAGTAGTATAATTTTATGTTTGTATCACAAGTTTTTTTGTTTCTAGTTTTTTCTAGGTCTTCCATTTTCATAGAAAAATACCTCAAAATTAGAAGCTTGCTATTATTTTAAATTAGAGATTTGATAAAAAATCATCTGGGCATAGCTTGACGTAAAACTAGCTTTCCATCTCATATTGTAATACGGATACGTTATAATGCTGATGTCGTAAACAACTATTGCATGTATAGTTAACTACAGTATTAGTTTACATTTATCGCATTTACAATATTACTAGTCATTCATTTACATCAAGCTACTATTGTATTATTAAGAAATAATGACAAATTTTAGTAGTTCATCCAAATTGATACTCTTATCTCTCTGAATTGTTTGATATGAAATCCAATTTGTTAGGCTTATTACATATATTGTATGTGACACTGCAGAGTTCAGTTATGCTATAATATTTTCAATTCAGGATAAGCTTTTTAAGTTTCCTTCTTAGAGTCTTATATTTTCCTTATAGACATGCCTTAGGGTCGCATGACGTTTCTTACTTGAGTAGTTCTACTTGTTTACTGAGTTTTTTTATTTGTTTTTGCAATGATGTTTGATCCGCAGATACTTTTAGTGCTCTCTTTCCCATTTATAGCTTTGTTTATATCGTTCATAATCTCTGAAGATTATCTAGTTTCCTTTATGTTAGTATGTTTAGAACTGTTTTCTCGTAACTTCTGGTTTTTATGTTTGTGTCAATAATATTCCTTCGTATTGTTTTTTTTTACATTTTTTATGCTCCTTCTACCGATATTTTATATATTTAATTATCTATTTTATTCGACTAGACTTCCGCTTTCATTCACAGTTTAGAGTTGCATTTCTGTTTCTAGGGTCAGTCTTTATTATGTCTTGCACAATAAACTATTACCGATCTTCACTAGGCCTATCTTCTTTATATTTGAGCAACTTGAGGTTAAGAGAATTGTAATGTTTGAGAACTTTCATCTGTTGGACGAGAGAAGTATGTGTCCAATTTCTGTATTTGTCAAGAAATTCCGGGGTGCGCGGGCAAAGAGAGTTAAGTCCACTTTCTTGTTACTGAGAATTAGAGTGACTTAACACACTATACCAGTCCAACATAGCTTTAGAGGTGGATAAACCCATGAGGCACACATCCATAACTACCGTACAATTTTGAATATGACTTACTGGACTTAACACAAATATAGAGAACATTTTTTATCTATAACTCTATGGACATATCTCAATTTTTTAGGATGGTGGTCTTAACTCTCTTTGCCCGCGCTCCCCGGAATTATTGGACGGATTTGAATAAACGTTTGTTACTTTAAACTTTCAAATTTCAATATACTAAAGAAAGGAATAACAGATAGCTTTACTAAGATATATGTTGAATCATCCGTAAGATAAGGAAAAATCATTATCCGTTAATTACAAAATCAATTATGTCTATATTTCAACGAGAATAATATGACTTAATAATAGAGTAGGCTATGGGAAATAACTAAAGAGTTGTGGTTAACTTAACTTACAATGATAAGTAAGACTAGAACCTTGGATAGATGTTTTTTTTTTTTTTTTTTTTTTTTTTTTTTTTTTTTTTTTTTTTTTTTTTTTTTTTTTTACTTTCTACATTGCTGTTGTGCTAATGTCTGTAGCGAGGTGGATGGAGAATTAAATTAAGCAGAAAGAAGTGGGGCGGTTCTTCGACGAATAAAATTGTCATCTCCATCATAAAGAAAAATCAAGTCATGATAAGAAATTAAATTAAATACCGGTAATAGTTATTTACAATGTAAGACCGTTATATATAACTTAAGCGAACACAAAAGGTAGCGCTCGTTTTGTTATTCGTGTGAGATTAAATAATAAAATAACCATCAGCTCAGAAATCTTTAATTATACATTTTATTTTATTGATACAGCTCAACGTACTACATCGTGTATTTCAACACTCGTGTGAGCTTGTAAAGTTCTATATATCGGTCAAACGTTGCACGATTTTTATGTTATTTTAAATCAAAAATTTTAAAAAGCAAATAATTTCATTTCGTGGGTGTGTGTGTTTTTTAAATTTCTCATCGTAGCGGAAATCAGACTCTTTGTTAAAAGCAAAACAATGTTTTAAAATGGAAATACTAGAAACATTTGTGGAAAAGAATTAATCTCTTGAAGTTATTGAAAGTTCAAGTGACGAACTTCGCTATGATTGGAAGTTAAAGGAGTTTATCAATGGAAAAAATGACCTTGAGTATAATGTTTTCATTGTTGATAAAATAGAGCCATATTGACAGTCCTCAAGTTTAGAATGCGGAAACTCCCCCTTTTCAATATAAAATAACATGTTTTATATGAAATTACTTTTCTGCTAATTCAAATTTAAACTATCTACCTATCTAGTTTACGCAACCAAGCTGAAATAGTTATGTTTTTCAATTAAAATAATTAAAATAATTAATATATACACTATAGTAGTAGAGCAGGAATAACAGTTCGTTACATCACTGTGAGGATCACAATGTCTGCTTTTTCGCTCATTAAATTGTTACGTGTAGGCCTACAACGAATTTTTTTCAGCGCTTAGAGAGGCAAAAAAAAAACCAAAAAAATATAAAAAATATAAAATAAATAAATAAGAAGCAGGCAACTTTTGAAATGCTACCCAAAGAAGCAAAATCAGAATAAATTAATAAACTATTATTTTTTAACAAATTGTAATTTGAACTTTTTACAACACTGAAATAATACCTTCTGAGACTATAGTGCAACAGGGAGATCCTTTGGGTCCTCTAATGTTTAGCCTCACAATAGACTCTGTTATTTCCAATTTTCATAGCCCTCTAAATCTTTATTATTTAGATTACGGCACTCTGGCAGGGGATCTTGAGGTGATCTTATCTAATTTCACACCAATTATAGACGATGGAAGAGCTATCGGTTTGGAAATAAATCCAGATAAATGCTCTGAGCAAGATCCAGATATGATCAAGGCTTTTTAAAAAATTGCTCCTGGGATAAAGATAGTCTCTGAGTCCGACTTAACACTTCTTGGTTGTCCCATTATTCTTCCGGCTGTTAAGGCATGTCTTAGAGATAAGCTGGAGACGATGAAAGAATTATTTGATGGACTGAGCTCACTTTCTTTTCACATTGCTTACTTTCTTCTAACTAATTGTTTTGCGAATCCTAAATTGACTTAGTATATTTGTTCAACTCTATTATGGCTTTTTCCTTCTCTCACTCAAGAAGTTGATGCTTTGTTGAGGAACTGATTGGAATCAATTTTAAACATTCGCCTAGAAGACAGCACCTGGACCTTAGCTTCATTGCCCATTTCTTTCGGAGGACTTGGAATACGTAGCGTCAGCGATGTTTGTTTAACTGCTTTCCTGGCTTCTGCTTATGGGGTTATCGATTTTGTTAAGTTAGTTCTTCCCAGTCACGGTGATGAAATCAATATTTCTCATATGGCCGATGATCTGGTTAAGTGGTCCAACATTACAAATGATCATAGCATACCATCTAATCATGACATAGAGAAATCCTGGGATTTCATCCTCACCTCGAATACCTATGAGAGTCTTCTGATGTCTTCTGTTTCGGATGCAGAGCGAGCTCGATACCTTGCAATTCGAGAGAAAAAATCAAGATCATGGCCTACGGCAATTCCAATATCGGAACATTACTTGACAATATGTCGTTTAAAATAGCTGTTGCTTTAAGGTTGGATACTAAGATATGGAAGCGAAACATGGATAATACGACAGAAAAATAAAAATAAGATGCAAGCGGCTGAAATGTGGTTTTTAAGAAGGGTTAAGGGATGTACAAAAAGAGATCAGATACAAAATGAAACAATAAGGGAAGATTTAGATATACTGTATTTGAATTAAATGAAAAAATAATCGAGAATAAAGAAAATTGGAAAGACCACATTAGTAGAATGGAACATCATAGAATACCATGGCTTGATTATAATTATAAACCTAGGGGGAAGAGAAGCGTTGGACGCCCTATGAAGAGGTGAGAATAATTAAGTGTGGACGGATGATGATGATATAAGATCTGTTTCCCACACAAATGTCAATGTGGAACGATTGTTGATGTCTATGTACACCATGGCTTAAGTTGTTTTAAGAACAGCGGCAGACTTTCAAGACACCAGGCAATTAACGACATCATCAAGAGAGCGCTTTTACCTGCAGGCTTTCCTTCAGTCCTAGAACCCATGGGTATAAGCCGCAGTGATGGAAGAAACCTGATGGCCTAACTCTGATACCATGGTCTAGAAGAAAATCGTTATTATGGAATGTCACTTGTGTCGACACGTTCGCACCATCTCATTTGCCTAATACATGTAAACTTGTAGGCTCAGCCACAGCATCAGCAATATGCGCAAAACTGAATGAATATAAAGGACTGGTTAGCAATTACAACTTGACTGTGTTCGCTGTGGAGACGATTGTACCTTGGTGTGCACATGCGAAGATCCTGGTATCAGAAATAGAAGACATCTTGAGGCCCTGACTGGAGATTCGCGGTCTACAGATTTCCTACGCCAGAAGATCAGCCTTGCGATTCAAAGAGCTTCTAGCATTTTGGGGACACTTCCTCAAACACAGGCGCTGGAGGACATATTCTATATTTTCTAATCAGCGAGGGCCATGGATTTTGAGTGTTGCTTCTTCGGTGGGGAATTGCTTTATTCGCATTATTTTTGTGATCTTGCAAGTCTGACTTTGATTAGTTATCACAGATTTATTCATTTAAATGTGTGTTTTCTGTGGAAGTGTTTATAACTAAACCTATAATTATTTTCTTAAAAAAAAAAAAATGTGATATCTTTACATTCAACATGCTATAGTCATCTTTTTAAATACTACAAGAATGGCACAACTGGCTGATGTATGGCAGATAGTTAAGGTAACATATTGTATATAGTTATTAGTGTATAGGCTAAGTCACGTCAAAACCATCCTTCGTCCGCAAACTTAGAATCCTATGACAATATTATAGGAGAAAAATTCCTACGACACTGGGACTTGAACCCAGGACATTTGGATATTCGCGCCAATGCTCTACCAACTGAGCTAAGCCGGAGTTCAATTCACAGCGCCAGATGGAACCCCTCTCCTATGATTGATTGCCCTAATGGTCTACCTCACAGACAGACAAGTTATGTCATATGCAGTACTGTGAGACACACTAAGTAGTGATTTTGTGACCGGGCTCCCACTGTTATTGTACAGATAACATTCAAGATAGATATATAAGCATTTATGAACCACAGATTATTGTCTCTGTTGGACATTACATGACAATATTATAGGAGAAAAATTCCTCCGACACTGGGACTTGAACCCAGGACATTTGGCTATTCGCGCCAATGCTCTACCAACTGAGCTAAGCCGGAGTTCAATTCACAGCGCCAGATGGAACCCCTCTCCTATGATTGATTGCCCTAATGGTCTACCTCACAGACAGACAAGTTATGTCATATGCAGTACTGTGAGACACACTAAGTAGTGTTTTTGTGACCGGGCTCCCACTGTTATTGTACAGATAACATTCAAGATAGATATATAAGCATTTATGAACCACAGATCACTACTTAGTGTGTCTCACAGTACTGCATATGACATAACTTGTCTGTCTGTGAGGTAGACCATTAGGGCAATCAATCATAGGAGAGGGGTTCCATCTGGCGCTGTGAATTGAACTCCGGCTTAGCTCAGTTGGTAGAGCATTGGCGCGAATAGCCAAATGTCCTGGGTTCAAGTCCCAGTGTCGGAGGAATATTGTCATGTAATGTCCAACAGAGACAATAATCTGTGGTTCATAAATGCTTATATATCTATCTTGAATGTTACCTGTACAATAACAGTGGGAGCCCGGTCACAAAATCACTACTTAGTGTGTCTCACAGTACTGCATATGACATAACTTGTCTGTCTGTGAGGTAGACCATTAGGACAATCAATCATAGGAGAGGGGTTCCATCTGGCGCTGTGAATTGAACTCCGGCTTAGCTCAGTTGGTAGAGCATTGGCGCGAATAGTCAAATGTCCTGGGTTCAAGTCCCAGTGTCGGAGGAATTTTTCTCCTATAATATTGTCATGTAATATCCAACAGAGACAATAATCTGTGGTTCATAAATGCTTATGTATCTTAGAATCCTATAATTCGCTGTAACTGGTAATACTTATCGGCATAATAATATTCCTCGCCGCTAATAAGAGAAACAGAAATACACAAGCCAATCTAGTACACTCTTTAGAGTAAAATTTAAATATAACGTCTTACTGTGGCTATAGATACTCAAGGAATCCACATGTAGATTGACCTCCAGTAAAATGGTTTTAAATAAAATCGGGGAAAACAGTTGATTTCCGGAATTCCTTACAAGAGATTATTGGATTCCTATACAGATTAACGAAGCGCAAAGAATGAATACTTTTTATACCACAATGAGTCGATTTAACAGTCAATGGAAGTCAGTATGAAGTAAGAACGGATTTCTCTAAGCTGTTCTTAGTGTCTAGACGGGAGAGTTTTACAGCCGAAGTTTTAGAGAGAATAAAAATTGATGTGGCAGTCAATCATGGGGCTGGAGAAGCAGGGAATTTGTCCTGAAACGAGTTTCATGCTGACATGTTCTTCACAGAGAAGACAATAACTCTGAAGTAAAAGGAAGACACAATCCATATGAAACATAACATTTTAGAGGTCACTTTAACCCTTATTATGTTTTCAAGGTAGTTCTACAATATAATATTTCTTCAATGCCTGTTCTTGCTCAATAGGATTGTACTTATTTTAAAATTATGAAATAACAGCATCAAAATTGAGGCTTTAGCTTCGAAAAGGGCACATAAATAGCCTAAACAGAAATTTTCTGAAAATCAGTTTAACCCTTATATTGATAGTGTACTCTATATGATACAGTCACTTTTCTTAAGGATGGAAATAAAATTGGAAGAATAATTTAAATTTCATATAAAGTTCAGAATAAAATACATGAAATAAACTACGGACCTAATCATTATATTAACTGTTATATTTGCAGTCCGGCACGAAAATATAAATTATGTGGGAAAATGAGCCTCGCCAAAGAAAGGGTTAACGATTTATTACAATAAACGAATATATATTTATTAAAAGGAACTAGTGATTAATAATAAAGGAAATAAATATGATCTTAAAATATAAAGTAAATTTAATATGTATTTAAGTCTATTAATCTGTTTTTACACTGATATGACACATTCTTTGCATGCATATCATATGCCCTTTTTAGATAGAACTAGTGAAACCGAAAGGCTATTGCTGTAATTATTATTATTATTATTATTATTATTATTATTATTATTATTATAGCAATGTAATATAGCTGATGTTGGCCATTCTTGCTAATTCAAGCGTGGATATGAACTTCGGTAAAACAATTTCCCGTCCTCAGTCCTTGTAGGCTATGTATGTTTAGGTTCACCTGTCTATCAATAAGAAAGTATCGGATTCATTTGTGAGAATTCTTGCATTGAATTATTATTACTGCTAAATACAACACAAATATTAAACCCATTTACATTCTGAAATGCAAGAACATAATAAACTTATACAAGCCGGAAGAGACACAATACTAAGATTTTTTAAAATTTTAATTTGATCTAACAAACAGGACTACCATACGCAAAAACTAAAATAAAATATTACAAAGCCTTTACAGTTAATAGCAAAGAACAGCATGGTGGGTCCTTTAAAGCGTTCTCCATAAAATGAGACATATACCAGTATGTGCCCTATTGGAGCTAACTCTTCTATTACACCTTAACAACTCATAATTAAAAAAAAAAAAAAAGCCGAACGAAAATACTAGTTATATGAAACGTTTTAAATAATGCTCATGACATTCCGATTCAGTGACTTACCTTAAAGAGTTGTTTGTCTAATATCATTCTTGTGTCATTTATACCATTTACTGAATGTTCTTATTTGAACAGATTGTAAATCTTCAGAGCAAATTTAAAAATAATAATAATAACTCTCAAGTATACCTTAGTATGAGGATTATTAAAATTTGATGTTTTAATGGATTTGAATGCCTCCACATTTCTATAGTTAGTCTGCAGGCCCGGGTCTATCTGCAGCAGTTCCTACGATTTCTTCCGAGGTAGGGAAATGTACGAGTATAACAATATTTTCTCTCTTTGTATGCTGGTATGGAGTAAGGAACCGATTTTACAAGAGCGATATTTTACCCCTTTACAAAAGACCGAGTGGCTTCCAAATCTGGACTCTGCGTTCAATTTTTATGGATGATATGACAGGATTATAACTACATCTCTGCAAATGTTTTGGAAGCATATTTAAAATATAAGTTCCTGAGATTTAATACATTTGGCTATTTTGACGTAAAAATTTTTTTCAACCCATTTTTAAAAATAAATGTCAGTCGTCGCGAACTTTTTAAATCAGGTTCAAAAAAAAAAAAACACGTATTTCTTCTTAAAATCGTTATCCTATTCCTAGTCGAATACAACATGTAACAATCTAATGAGTTATTATATTATAAATAATTATTTGAATATAATATGATAGAATAATTGATTATATTAATATTAAATATATTTTATTATAAAGTTTCGAGATAGTTATAGTAAATAATTTTTTTAAATGACATAGATAAGTATAATTATCACACAGTATGATATGGGTGGAAACTGTGTGTGTGTGTGTGTGTGTGTGCCCTCCCTTATCCCCGGAGTGCCAAGCAAAAGTAAAAATAGCAATTACATCATTCATCGTACAATATAATACGAGTATGAGTAGGCCTACTTACCACCAAACATTTCTGCTGTCTCTCTGAATCCCTTTCTACAACATTCTTCATTATAACAGCTAGAATCAGCAAGTTTGATAGTTAACTCTGGGCATTGATTGCTTGTATTCTGACATACGTTGTAATTTGATTGAGCCAATCCCAGTAGTTCCGCAGAACAGGAAAATGTCCGAGCAGATGTGGCCATGTTCTATGAAACCTAGCTTGCAACTTCTAAATTAATTTCCTGACACAGGATATAACCAGCAGAGAAGTGACAGCTAAGATGAATGAAAGGAATCTTTATTTGACCTACGATTGACACACAACTTCCTTTCTGTGATATACGTAAAATAATTCTGAAGATTGTTTTCTAAATTAAAATGATTCCTTCTGAGACTCTGTGATTAAAACAATGCTAAATCTTCCTGCTTATTTATTATTTTCTTTAATAAATTAAATAAAAATCTTGTATTTTTATATTCAATTTAAAACATTCTCCATTCGGTGATATTTAGCTGTCGTTAGATATATGGGTATCTTCTGAGTGAGATACTCATAAGTTCTGAACTTTGAATGCTATTTATTTTTTGTTTAAATCGATTTATTATTAAAAACAAAAGTTGCATTTATTCGTACATTCTGTATTCTAGTGATCTATATTTTCAGGCAGATCAAAATACTCTATGTCTAATTAACCATGATCCATTCATTTATTTCTTCGGCCATTTCTTCATTCGTTCAGATGACGGATAAAAACAGTATTTCGAGCTTATATAGCCCCCTTTTCTTTTTTTTTATCCCCCAAAGTAGGTTGAATACCAGCATATTGCATATATAAATGGATATATATATATATATGTATATATACATGTACCTAGGTATATAGGGGTGCGCTGCGCTACAAACCGGAAGGTCGCGGGATCGATCCCCGATTGAGTTTTCAATTGGCCTAATCCTTCTGGTAGCACTATGGCCCTGGGGTCGACTCAGCCTCTAACAGAATGAGTACCAGGAGCAATTCTGAGGTAAAGGTGGCCGGTGCTTAAGGCTGACAACCTTACCACATTCACTTTCCGAATGTATAAAATCTGGGAGCCTCAACCTCCTGGAACCCTCTGGGCCTTCATGGCCTATACAGGAAACCCTTTACTTTACTTACCTAGGTATATGTACACATAATATTTACTAATTAATCGTCTGTCCTCCAATGGGACTGACCACACGGATTCTGAGTACAATTCGAGTCTTAGAAATTTTTGCCAATAATTGCTAATTAAATTTCGTTTAAATTAAAGTAGCTTAGTTTCGTTTCAGGTATATATGTATATGCAATATCTGCAACAAATCTCACAGTATTTGTGCGTGAACGTTCTTAATCTTGTGAAATTTAAGCTTTAAAGCTCACTTTAGCAAGATTTTTTGATGTGTTAGGAAACAGAGCTCTTGCCCGAAACAGAGCTCTTCTGACAGCACATTTATGTTAGAATATTGAACTTCACGTACAGGAATTATATGCATGGTTATTAAATGGCTTGTTTTTATAAATTTACTTTCAATGTTTGTTTTAAATATTTTTCAAAGCAAATAGTAGAATCTAAGATCTATTTGCTGATGACTGTTATGTCTACACTCCATTGATGGGAGCACAACGAACTTCCTCATTGCTGCAGGATTTCAGCTATAGATATTCTAACTCTGCTGTGACGATTGTTACGCAGCAGTTTAGTGTGCCGGCAGATTCCCAACATATGGCCAAGTATTTCTGGATCGTTGCAACCAATTTGACGCCAACGGGTTGAACCAGGCATTGAAACATTAACTACTTGAAACAACATGTGCTTTTATAGCAGGAAATGCCATCTAGGGAAGTCTAAAATGTACTAATAAATTTATAGTGACTATTTTAGTGAAACGTTCAAATTTATAACTAATGAAATACTATATAACATATAAATATTTAACTGAGAGCGGTCGACATTTTGAATGAGATAACAAATAACTAGTATAGCATCGGTATCCTTAAAAATGATGTCGCCTTTTACGTTTTTTTACATGCTATAAGCTCGTAATATTCATAAATAAGCTTTAAAATCAAGCTTCACTTATATGAGGACACTATTTTCAACAGTCATTTCCGAACTTCCGCCTGCTGTAAAAAATTATTGAAATGTCATAGCCTACATTAGAAGTGGAATTAATTTTTGTGGATGGACATAAGAAAAATGGTTGGATAGAACGAAACTAATTGGCTCTTCTCGTAATTTACACCGCAGACATGAAACGCTTTCTCAGGTGGGCATCGGTACCCCAGAATTCGATTGTAAAAGTTTAGATTTCGTATTGTAGTTTAGTGAATTTAGACTGCAAATCAGCTTACAGCTGAAAGAGAGGAGTAAAAAGGAAAGCGTGATAGAGCTCAGCGGTGACATGGTTGTTGCAAGCATTCGGAACGAATCCTTGAATTTTATTTCTCCAGAGTAAAATAGTGACGTGAGAGAAATAGAAATATCATCAATTTTATGGCATCTATAAAGTAAACCTTAGTTAGAAATAACAAAAGTGAGACTTATTAGTTATAATGTTCTTTTATTTATTTATTTAATAGGCCTATACAGTTTTATGAACCCTATTTTACCCGAAGGTACATTAGGGTTATAGCTTAAACAAATTTAATTTTTAATTTACATATTTATCTTTCTCTATTTGGCTATGATATACCATTCAGTTCTATAACTAACAGTACTGAGCATTAACACCCAATCACCCTGGTAAGTTTAAACTATAATCGATTATGTACATAAGAAAGAAAATGATAAAATTGTCTAGAACAGCATTTTCTTAGGAATATATGAAATAATGGTTTAGCGTAAAGAAGTTTACAATAATCTAGATGTCCTATTAAAACGTGTTTTTCTCTTTCAAACACTAGACAATTACATAAAAGATGTTCAACAGTTTGCTGTTCGCCATATATACATAGGTATCCAATTTCTCTTATCTTTTTGAATCTTTCGAAATAGGAACCAAAATTCCCATGTCCAGACAGAAATTGGGTCACTATAAAGTCAGATTTAACAACACTTCTAAGACGTACTTCAACCGTCGGAAAGAAAGTGTCTCTAGTAACGAATCCTTTCATTTATTTATACTTTGAAGTTAAGGAATTACTGTAAAGCATTACTATAAAGTATGTAACCTTACCGAAGTTCACTGGAAATATTTAACGCCTAAGTGTAGCGACCACTTGTCTGACATACGCGTACTGCGTGTAAACTGACCGCTCTGATCTTGAACACATATGATCCGCTGTAATTAGAATCCTGGAAAACGGAATCGCTTTGGAGTATACAAAAGTTAGACTCTTATTGAACAACTTTTGAGGTTTGTTACTTTGTAATATCATGCATGCACAGAGACTTAATGCCAGTTTTCTCCGAAAAAACCATTTTAGTATTAGAACAATCGTATTTCTAGCTCCAAACGATAATTAGGTAGCCTATGACTAATTTGTTTAAGGTTAGTTAAAAACAATGTGTACTGCAACTTAGGCATGTGACCGTCACCGATGTGCTGGAATTTTGTTCCCCAAGACTTTGGCACAGAAAGCCCGTGCCTTAAGGGGAGGACATACAATTTGGGTAGGCCACTGAGAAATAGGTGATTTTTTTTTTCTCAGCAATGAATTTCTCTACAACATTGTGATCTGGCATGCTCTTTAATGACTACTTCTACGATAACCATACTATTTTCAGAATTAATTACACTGTTACAGTTACGGGTAATTATCGTTACAAAATGGTAGCCACGTTTCGTGTATTGAAATGCCATATCCGTAATCATTTTCACAGATATCAATATTTCTTAGAGTTTCTTTTCTCTATCTATTTATAAGTATCATGTGAAAAACGTCGTTTACAATCATTGGGATATCTACAGTATAAGTATTAAAAATAAATAAATACATGAAGAGTAACTTTTTACATTTTCTTTTACACTAAAAATATTTCTTTTAAATAAACCTTAATGTTAATGATTGTAGATGGTACCCAAAGTTATAAGTCCCCCTTTAAGATGCGTATTCATTTGCGTCCAGATCGCTCGCGAACCCTCATGTTCTCAAAATTGAGACACCGTTTGGTGCGGTTCGCGAACTGCTTTTGGCAAACCGCCTCCTGGTTTTTTTTTTGTTGTTGTTGTTGTTGTTGTTTTTTTTTTTTTTTTTTTTTTAAACACAAATGAGTTCTTATTTCACGTTGGGACGGTTCACGCTTCATAATTTATATTATTTTGTGCTTATTTATTTATTCCACTTTTTTAAATTTATATAATGGAGTAGTCAAAGGAAAATTTACTGAAAATGAATAATATTTACAGAATCAGATCTTTCACCCTGGGGACCAAACATAAAAACCATTACAAAATTTAGACAAGATGCCTGGAGGGAAATATGTCCTGAGTTGAAAATATCTTTGGAATAGTGCAAAAATAAGATTTGCTTGTTTCTGATCGATGTAAGAAAAACGAAATAAAAAAGCAGACATATTACATAAAAAATAAGTTAAGTAATTAATAACAATGTTAAAGACTTTTAAACCCTTGTATGGAATTTCTCACTTTATTTATTTATATGTTATTTTATATTTATGTTATATTGACACTTATTGCTTGTGACTTCTCAGCTTTTCATTCTGGCGCTAATAGTCCCAGGCATTGAAACGTCAACGTCTATCAACATCTCCGTACCACTATGGTTTTTATACAGAACATTGTGCTATTAGCATCGCTGTTTCCTCTTTTTCTAGGCATCACTAAAGCCGCATAACTCATCACCAGGGCCCCCAGTTTGATAACTTTAAAGGGGGACATAAAGCTTTCGGTGAAATTCAAAGATGAGAAATAGGTGAATTTCATTATTTTTTTCCTCAGCAATGTATTGCTCTACTATCTTGCAATCTGACATACTCTTTATTGACTACTTTTACAATAGGCCTACAATACTATTTTCAAAATTAATAAAACTGTTACAGTTACGTGTAATTGTCGTTTCAAAGTGGCAGCTACGTTTTGTGTACTAAAATGCCGTTTCCGTGATAATTTTCACAAATGGAAATGTTTTTGAATCATTCTTTTTTCTATCTATTTGCAAACATCGTATGAACAACTTCATCTACATTCTTTGGAATATCGACATTACAAGTATTTTTTTAAAATTAATATTTTAATATTTTCTTTTTCCATTTTATATATATATACTATCAGGTACCCGCGGCTTCGCCCACGATAATTAATAGAAAAATTAAAAATTAAGAGTATAATAATTATTAAAGCATTATATTCATTATCACTTGCACGATAACCATTCATAAGCTAAACCATTAATAATTAATGAAACAGTTCACAGTTCATCTTCAACTTGATCCACAAAAGGTAATTGAAATTGTAGAAATATTCCTGAAACACCGCTACAGTCAGGAGGTAGCCAAAACCCACTCTTACCATTTTACCTGACGAATATTTCACACAACTTACCTTAGCTATCGCCATAAAAAATCTGAACCCATTGGATATTTCTTAACTTGGTTATTTTATGTTATAGGCGTGCATCGATACAGCAATCCTTGTAGAGAATACAGGTTTGACATAACTGAAAAATATTTATTTTTTCTTAATTATAATGAAAAAGATTAAACAAAGTAAAATATGCTTAGTGGCTATCTTTTACCGCCATTTTGAAAAGTAAGAGAAGTTTCAGGATTCGTTCTAAATGTTAAGAGGAGTAATTCATCGAATTTAAAACTAAAATACCGACACATGAAATCCTAAATTTGCTGGGCTATTAATAGACTTCTCCATAACTATCGCTATATCACTAATCTCTTCTTAAGCTTATTCTTTGAGGACCTGGGCTTCTTCTTTCGGCAATTGGATTTAGGCCTTAGGGAGCTGGAACTCTCATTCGGCAGCAGGATATAAGCATCCTGAGCTAGGCCCTTTCCTTCGACAGCTGGATTCATGCCTTCCACAGTTAGGTCTCTTCCTTCTACAGCTCGACATACGAGCTAGAACTCTTCGATCAATAGGTGGATTTACGCCTTAGATGCCTTTGGCAGCTGGATTTACGCATCCCAAGCTATGCATTTTCCTTCGACAGCTGGATTCACACCTTCCATAGTTAGGTCTCTTCCTTCTTGTAACCCCCTCCCCCACCTTATGGTCACCTCCACAATAATTACAACCTTCTTCTTTCTTCAATCAGCTGGGCCACATCTTCTTGCTGCCAGAGGCTCTGTAAATATGACCAGGAGGAGGAAACAAAATTACGAAGAGCTTGGAAGTGCCTTCCAGCCTCTTCGTCTTAAAGAAGAACTATCATTTAAAAATGGAAGCTAATATAAAATGTATTCAAATCTTTCATACTACAAAAAACAAAATAATTGCTGTTTCTTGACTAGACAATATCTGACAGTGGAAAAAGGTGTGTACAAGATATAAAAACTGAAATAATACTGAAATTAGTACATTCATGACCTGATGACTGAAGTTCTAAACAATAAAAGACTTTAGGGTGAAGCCCTCTTCATATTTCAATTCGGGTGAAGCCCTGTTACATATTTACTAAATAAATCCTGAAAAAGAAGCAATTAATATTACATACAATTTGATACCCTTTAATTAATAAATCACCTTAAATTCATGTAGTCAGATAAAACATAAATCTCTATTAATTTAAAATAATATATTTACTTCAGTGTTAAGCACCACAAAATATAAGTTAAAAGAAGGAAGGAAAATTATAATATAATTTCATACTTGGTGTGAACCACCACCTTTAAAGTACTAGTTAATGATTTAAATATAAGCAATCATAATACAAGGGCATTACATGCTTTGGTAATTTAGATAAAACATTCCTCATTCTCATTTCAAGTAGTTGACTTTCAAAATAGCATAATTTAAAAATAACAACCATATTATTCTATACAGGAAGATTTAAAATTCAGATAACATACCTCAAACGTTCCATGCATACCAAATAATCTGCGCAGACACACCCATGCCGATACACATCATACTGCATTCACAAGGCCTAAAAACAATACTGCTCCATCCTAGGCTAAAGATCGGAGTAGGCTCAGATACTTAAAGGATATGTTAAACGGGGAGAACAAATTAGACACAAGAATAATAAATTTAGAAAAATTCACACATGTTAAAAGATAAGTGGAAACGAATGGGAACTGCAAGAATAATTAAAATGGCTACTCATTCTCAAACAACAACCATAATTCCCAGCATGCCAAAATATAAACTTATTACTTTTACCTTAAACCGGAATGGTGGCCACAAAATCTAATTTAATCTCATGCATCCTGCATGTCAGATACTTTCAATCTACATCACATCAAAATACCATGCCACCATAACCAAACATCAATACAAGTTTCACAAAAGCATGCCTGGGTCAATAAGATAATAATTAATATATACACAACATGCAGTTCCCACACTACTAAAACCTATATACAAATAAATACAATTTTCCACGTACCTTTACAACATGATGAAAACAAAAGGAAACAGCCAAAGGTCAGGCTTACATTTTCCGGCCTCAAGAGCACAAAAGTGACACTTACGTCCCCGAATCCATGATAAGTAAATGAGAAAGATAATAGGGTTACATCCCCTTATATAGGCTTTTGATCAATTACGTCACTGCGCATACTCAGTGCTAATTAAAATGCAAAGACTCCTATTATTAATTAAGACGACCACCATCTTGACGGCCATGCAACGAACAACTGAATGCAGTTCACCGCATCAGATACAATTACGTTGTTGCCATTTGGTATGACTTTAGATATCTTTAGCGGGGAAGTAGAGAAAAGGGGGAAGGAGAAACAGTGAATGCCCTCCTAGCGCTCAGCTGTTCGCCTGCCTAGCGAGACAATATTTCTTTAATCTGCCAATGACGTAACCCATTATTGCGTCGACACTGTCAGCTCATGAATAATTCCATTATTGCGAAATAATGATAATTCTTAATAACTGTAGCAATTAAATGGTGATTGAAAATAATGAATTGCTACAAACTCCCACCCCATGAGTTGGAATATATGCTGGATATATTCCAACACAAAAGTCAAACTATAGATGAACTAAAGTAAGTCAGATCTGAGTGACTGACCAAAGGTGTCCTTTTTCTGTTAAGGCATGCCGCCAAAATTCTTCCTGACCTGAAACGAGCACAATCTCACTGTCGTGTCATACCTGAGAGCAAGTGTCTCCTTAACTTGCATAACAGTGATCACGATTCACTAGTGTCCAGACTAGATGCTCAGCAATAGCCACTGAAGTATTTACAGAGACGAGACGTAGGGCGAGATACATCTGCAAGTCTCTTTCAGCAGGCAAGTCACTAGGTCAGGAACCAGACTCCGGCAGCAACCCACAGTCAAGGCACCGTCAGTGACATCAGTATCTGCTTTACAGAACAGTCCACCCTGTGAATAGAAACTTAGCGGCAGATCACAGAATTCAAAAGGAAAGAGACATGAGAATAAAAACCCTTTTCTAACTTCTCAGCTAAGACTCTAATTCAAGATTAAAGTTTGAAATATTTTTGAATTATGCTACTTAAGAGAAAAATCAGAGATTATTTATGCATCAAAATTAAAAAAAACCAGACTGTATTTTAACTGATTCAAAAAGCCTATTCTTATTCCATTCACACATGCACACTTATAATAAAATACACAAAAACACTCTATGAAACATCCCACCAAACACTCTACCTAACATAACCTACAAATAAAAACACCAGACATAACCTATAAATAATAATTACATCCATCCATGGGTTTGTTTCCAGAGAAAAAAAACTTATTCTTATTTACACTCCAGGGTCATAGTTTACCTGTTATATTATTATGTACAAGAAAGTCAAATCGGTAATTACTTCGGCCGAAGAGGTGCAGAAAGGTGGCAGAAAGAAGCCCCCATAAGCCTCCTTCTACTAGAGCACTGCACGACTACACTGTACTGAAATCTCATCAAATACAATGGCCAAAGAACAAAAGACATAATCAAGGCTGTGGAGAAAGACAAAATAAAGATGATCATTTAAATCTAAAGCCGTAGCTTCCCTATGATTCGCAGAGGCATCACCAACAGCGACATGACTAGTGATAGTTCGCATCAGCATTCTCCTGGCTGTCGAACAAGTACCACAAACATCTCTAAGGACCTAACTACAAGATGCTAAAGATAAAACGATTAGAAACAATAGGACACGTATACCTCTCGGTTCTGGGCAATACAAAATCCTACAGTACGGTAGCATTTAAGCTTTAAGCAGCAACAATATCTTAAGAACCACAGGTGGGCGTTGCCCTACACTAGGCATGATTGGAGAAAACCCAGATAGCCCCCCATAAGGCTTCTGAGCCACAAGTCTCCCCTTAAGAACTGTTATAAGGCTGCGTTCAAAGAAACTCTTTCCGAGTCCCTCCGAACAGAAACAGTAGAAAAGAGTGCACCAAAGTCAAATGGCGGCCAACCACGACCCGACTGGAATGCTGCATCAGTCTAAGCCACTCGAATCTACAGTACAGTAACTTCAACTGCAACACATGCAGTTCTTCTGCATCCATCACTACTCCAGATGCAGGCAAAAACATAACCTCTCCTGACTCCCCAATTAGTATCTACATAACCTCTCCTGACTCCCCAGAAAATATTACAAGCTTGAATAAACAGGAAACAGCTGACTTGTGTGTGCTCCACTTTGGAAAGCGCATTATAAGTCACACAGTCAGTCATAAGTCAGAAACGTCTGTCGATAGTCAATTCCTCAGTTTCACCACACAAAACAGAAGTAACCGGCCTAAACAAACTTCTAATATGAAAAATTCTTGTATAATTCTAGTCAAAACCGGTATTAAAATAGTCACTAAACAACTCCACTGGCAGAAAGATCTAGCCAGACACAGCAAGCCTAAAGCTTAGCTGCCCAAGAGCAAAGCCTATCATGAAAACTCAAGAATAATACACCAATAAAAACAGAATATACTAAAACACCGACAGGCAAAACTACAGAGGGTTCCTGTGGAACTTTCACAGCAACCGAAGCGGCCATAGAACACACAGTTCTAACTGTACCTCACTTCCACAAGGCTATCCCTCCTACAAGGACCTATCTGATGTCTACTCTAACCTCAAATTTGCCATTTCAGGCCACCTAGATTAAAATATTAGAAATCAAGCTCACTGGCCTCTTGAGAATCCTTAGGCCTATTTTTAATAATAAAATATTCCTCAATAACTTGTGAAATCACAGAAATATAATCAGAATGACTATCAAGGAGCTGGGACAAGACACATCTGCCACGACACTGCAGACTACAGTTAACACAGGGGAAGAAAGCAAAAAGAGAGATCTATCCTACATGGAATTAATTAAAAAAGAAATGAACTCACCAATAGGCTATTACAGCAGATTGACTACTTCCTACAGAGAGCCACATCACTTTAGAAACTTCATTATCCCAGGACAAGACCTCACAAGCTGCTGAAAGCTTCATCCCTGAGCAGCTGCAGGCAACAGACTACTGGTGCCTACTTTCAGCTCACCAGAATATCTTAGGAAAGCTTCACCAACTCCAAGATGATACATGAAAAGTAATTTTCACAATATTAGACAAGTTCAAGGAAACAAACCCCACAACACAAGTATAAAAACCCTTTCATACAAATAATATAAATCCCTGCCTAAAATAAAATTAAAATTTATGAAATTTTACAGCAAGATGTACACAAAAAATCCACTGTCAAGACAACTACTTAAGAGAAAAAAAACAAGAGCGTGGACGAACCCAATGGTTATACAACCACGCTCTGCTACCAATTTGTAACCCCCTCCCCCACCTTATGGTCACCTCCACAATAATTACAACCTTCTTCTTTCTTCAATCAGCTGGGCCACATCTTCTTGCTGCCAGAGGCTCTGTAAATATGACCAGGAGGAGGAAACAAAATTACGAAGAGCTTGGAAGTGCCTTCCAGCCTCTTCGTCTTAAAGAAGAACTATCATTTAAAAATGGAAGCTAATATAAAATGTATTCAAATCTTTCATACTACAAAAAACAAAATAATTGCTGTTTCTTGACTAGACAATATCTGACAGTGGAAAAAGGTGTGTACAAGATATAAAAACTGAAATAATACTGAAATTAGTACATTCATGACCTGATGACTGAAGTTCTAAACAATAAAAGACTTTAGGGTGAAGCCCTCTTCATATTTCAATTCGGGTGAAGCCCTGTTACATATTTACTAAATAAATCCTGAAAAAGAAGCAATTAATATTACATACAATTTGATACCCTTTAATTAATAAATCACCTTAAATTCATGTAGTCAGATAAAACATAAATCTCTATTAATTTAAAATAATATATTTACTTCAGTGTTAAGCACCACAAAATATAAGTTAAAAGAAGGAAGGAAAATTATAATATAATTTCATACTTGGTGTGAACCACCACCTTTAAAGTACTAGTTAATGATTTAAATATAAGCAATCATAATACAAGGGCATTACATGCTTTGGTAATTTAGATAAAACATTCCTCATTCTCATTTCAAGTAGTTGACTTTCAAAATAGCATAATTTAAAAATAACAACCATATTATTCTATACAGGAAGATTTAAAATTCAGATAACATACCTCAAACGTTCCATGCATACCAAATAATCTGCGCAGACACACCCATGCCGATACACATCATACTGCATTCACAAGGCCTAAAAACAATACTGCTCCATCCTAGGCTAAAGATCGGAGTAGGCTCAGATACTTAAAGGATATGTTAAACGGGGAGAACAAATTAGACACAAGAATAATAAATTTAGAAAAATTCACACATGTTAAAAGATAAGTGGAAACGAATGGGAACTGCAAGAATAATTAAAATGGCTACTCATTCTCAAACAACAACCATAATTCCCAGCATGCCAAAATATAAACTTATTACTTTTACCTTAAACCGGAATGGTGGCCACAAAATCTAATTTAATCTCATGCATCCTGCATGTCAGATACTTTCAATCTACATCACATCAAAATACCATGCCACCATAACCAAACATCAATACAAGTTTCACAAAAGCATGCCTGGGTCAATAAGATAATAATTAATATATACACAACATGCAGTTCCCACACTACTAAAACCTATATACAAATAAATACAATTTTCCACGTACCTTTACAACATGATGAAAACAAAAGGAAACAGCCAAAGGTCAGGCTTACATTTTCCGGCCTCAAGAGCACAAAAGTGACACTTACGTCCCCGAATCCATGATAAGTAAATGAGAAAGATAATAGGGTTACATCCCCTTATATAGGCTTTTGATCAATTACGTCACTGCGCATACTCAGTGCTAATTAAAATGCAAAGACTCCTATTATTAATTAAGACGACCACCATCTTGACGGCCATGCAACGAACAACTGAATGCAGTTCACCGCATCAGATACAATTACGTTGTTGCCATTTGGTATGACTTTAGATATCTTTAGCGGGGAAGTAGAGAAAAGGGGGAAGGAGAAACAGTGAATGCCCTCCTAGCGCTCAGCTGTTCGCCTGCCTAGCGAGACAATATTTCTTTAATCTGCCAATGACGTAACCCATTATTGCGTCGACACTGTCAGCTCATGAATAATTCCATTATTGCGAAATAATGATAATTCTTAATAACTGTAGCAATTAAATGGTGATTGAAAATAATGAATTGCTACATTCTACAGCGGGTCATACGATTTCCACAGCTAGACCTCTTCGTTCAATATGTGCATTTACACCTTCGATGCCTTTGGCAGCAGGATTTACGGATCCCAAGCTACGCCTTTTCCTTCGACAGCTGGATTCACGCCTTCCAGAGTTAGGATTCTTTCATCTACAGCTGGTCATACGATTTCCAGAGCTAGACCTCTTCGTTCAGTAGGCGGATTTACGCCTTCGATGCCTTTGGCAGCAGGATTTACAAATCCCAAGCTAGGCCTATTCCTTCAAAAGCTGGATTCACGCCTTCTAGAGTTAGGTCGCTTCATTCTACAGCTCGATATACGATTTCCAGAGCTAGACCTCTTCATTGAATAGGTGGATTTACGCCTTCGATATCTTTGGCAGCAGGATTTACGCATCCCAAGCTAAGCCTTTTCCTTCGACAGCTGGATTCACGCCTTCCGGAGTAAGGTCTCTTCCTTCTACAGCTGGTCATACGATTTCCAGGGCTAGACCTCTTCGTTCAATAGGTGGATTTACGCCTTCGATGCCTTTGGCAGCAGGATTTACACATCCCAAGCTGGCCTTTTCCTTCGACAGCTAGATTCAGGCCTTCCAGAGTTAGGTATCTTTCATCTACACCTGGTCATACGATTTCCAGAGCTTATCCTCTGCGTTCAATAGGTGGATTTACGCATTTGATGCCTTTGGCAGCAGGATTTACGCATTCCAAGCTAGGCCTTGTCCTACGACAGCTGGATTTACGCCTTCCAGAAAAAGGTCTCTTCCTTCTACAGCTGGACATACGATTTCCAGAGCTAGAGCTCTTCGTTCAAGGTGGATTTACGCCTTCGATGCCTTTGGCAGCAGGATTTTTGCATCCCAAGCTAGACATTTTCCTTCGAAACCTGGATTCACGCTTTCTAGAGTTAGGTCGCTTTCTTCTACAGCTCGACATAAGATTTCCAGAGCTATACCTCTTCGTTCAATAAGTGGATTTACGCCTTCGATACCTTTGGCAGCAGAATTTACGCATCCCAAGCTAATCCTTTTCCTTCGACACCTGGATTCACGCCTTCCGGAATAAGGTCTCTTCCTTCTGCAGCTGGTCATACGTTTTCCACAGCTATACCTCTTCGTTCAATAGGTGGATTTACGCCTTCGATGCCTTTAGCAGCAGGATTTACACATCCCAAGCTAGGCCTTTTCCTTCGACAGCTAGATTCGGCCTTCCAGAGTTAGGTATCTTTCATCTACACCTGGTCATACGATTTCCAGAGCTTATCCTCTGCGTTCAATAGGTGGATTTACGAATTTGATGCCTTTGGCAGCAAGATTTAGGCATTCCAAGCTAGGCCTTGTCCTTCGACAGCTGGATTCACTCCTTCCAGAATAAGGTCTCTTCCTTCTAAAGCTGGACATACGATTTCCAGAGCTACAGCTCTTCGTTCAAGGTGGATTTACGCCTTCGATGCCTTTGGCAGCAGGATTTTTGCATCCCACGCTAGACTTTTTCCTTCGAAACCTGGATTCACGCTTTCTAGAGTTAGATCGCTTTATTCTACAGCTCGACATAAGATTTCCAGAGCTAGACCTCTTCGTTCAATAGGTGGATTTACGCCTTCGATGCCTTTGTCAGCAGTATTTACGCATCCCAAGCTACGCCTTTTTCTTCGACAGCTGGATTCAGGCCTTCCAGAGTTACGTCTCTTCCTTCTACAGGTGGTCGTACGATTTCCAGAGCTAGACCTCTTCGTTCAATGGGTGGATTTTCGCCTTCGATGCCTTTCGCAGCAGGATTTATACATCCAAAGCTAGGCCTTTTCCTTCGACAGCTGGATGCACGCCTTCCAGAGTTAGGTCTGTTCCTACGACAGCTAGACATACAATTTCCACAGCTAAACCTCTTCGTTGAGTAGGTGGATTTACGCCTTTGATGCCTTTGGCAGCAGGATTTACGCATCCCAAGCTATGCCTTTTCCTTCGACAGCTGGATTCACGCCTTCCAGAATTAGGTCTCTTCCTTCTACAGCTGGACATACGATTTCCACAGCTAGACCGCTTCGTTCAATAGGTGGATTTACGCCTTCGATGCCTTTGGCAGCAAGATTTACTCACCCCAAGCTATGGCATTTCCTTCGACAGCTAGATTCACGCCTTCTAGAGTTAGGTCGCTTCATTCTACAGCTTGACATACGATTTTCAGAGCTAGAGCTCTTCGTTCAAGGTGGATTTACGCCTTCGATGTCTTTCGCAGCAGGATTTTTGCATCCCAAACTATACTTTTTCCTTCAAAACCTTGATTCACGCTTTCTAGAGTTAGGTCGCTTTCTTCTACAGCTCGACATAAGATTTCCAGAGCTAGACCTCTTTGTTCAATAGGTAGATTTACTCCTTCGATGCCTTAGGCAGCAGGATTTACATATCCAAAACTACGCCTTTTCCTTCGACAGCTGGATTCACGCCTTCCAGAGTTAGGCCTCTTCCTTCTACAGCTCGACATACGATTTCCAGAGCTAGACCTCTTCGTTCAGTGGGTGGATTTACGCCTTCGATGCCTTTGGCAGCAGGATTTACGCATCCCAAGCTATGCCTTTTCCTTTGACAGCTGGATTCACGCCTTCCAGAGTTAGGTCTCTTCCATCTACAGCTGGTCATACGATTTCAACAGCTAGACCTCTTCGTTCAATAGGTAGATTTACACCTTCGATGCCTTTGTCAACAGGTTTTACGCATCCCAAGCAACGCCTTTTCCTTCGACAGCTGAATTCACGCCTTCTAGAGTTAGGTCGCTTCCTTCTACAGCTCGACATACGATTTCCAGAGTTAGACCTCTTCGTTCAATAGGTGGATTTACGAATTCGATACCTTTGGCAGCAGGATTTACGCATCCCAAGCTAAGCCTTTTCCTTCGACAGCTGGATTCACGCCTTCTAGAGTTAGGTCGCTTCCTTCTACAGCTCGCCATACGATTTTCAGAGCTAGACCTCTTCGTTCAATAGGTGGATTTACGAATTCGATACCTTTGGCAGCAGGATTTACGCATCCCAAGCTAAGCCTTTTCCTTCGACAGCTGGATTCACGCCTTCCCGAGTTAAGTCTCTTCCTTCTACAGCTGGTCATACAATTTCCACAGCTAGACTTCTTCGTTCAATAGGTGGATTTACGCCTTCGATGCCTTTGGCAGCAGGATTTACACATCCCAAGCTAGTTCTTTTCCTTCGACAGCTAGATTCAGGCCTTCCAGAGTTAGGTATCTTTCATCTACAGCTGGCCATACGATTTCCAGAGCTTAACCTCTGCGTTCAATAGGTGGATTTACGCCTTCGATGCCTTGGCAGCAGGATTTACGCATCCCAATCTAGTTCTTTTCCTTCGACAGCTGGATTCACGCCTTCCAGAATTAGGTCTCTTCCTTCTACAGCTGAACATACGATTTCTAGAGCTACACCTCTTCGTTCAATAGGTGGATTTACGCCTTCGATGCCTTTGGCAGCAGGATTTACGCATCTCAAGCTACGCCTTTTCCTTCGACAGCTGGATTCAGGCCTTCCAGAGTTACGTCTCTTCCTTCTACAGGTGGTCGTACGATTTCCAGAGCTAGACCTCTTCGTTCAATAGGTGGGTTTACGCCTTCGATGCCTTTGGCAGCAGGATTTACACATCCAAAGCTATGCCTTTTCCTTCGACAGCTGGAGTCACGCCTTCCAGAGTTAGGTCTGTTCCTCCGAAAGCTAGACATACTATTTCCAGAGCTAGACCTCTTCGTTGAATAGGTGGATTTACGCCTTTGATGCCTTTGGTAGCAGGATTTACGCATCCCTTCTCCTTCGTCAGCTGGATTCACGCCTTTCAGAGTTAGGTCTCTTCCTTCTACAGCTGGTCATACGATTTCCACAGCTAGACGTCTTCGTTCAATAGGTGGATTCACACCTTTGTTGCCTTTGGCAGCAGGATTTACGCATCCCAAGCTACGCCTTTTCCTTCGACAGCTGGATTCACGAATTAGGTCCCTTCCTTCTACAGCTGGACATACGATTTCCAGAGCTAGACCTCTTCGTTCAATAGGTGGATTTACGCCTTCGATGCCTTTGGCAGCAGGATTTATGCCACCCAAGCTAGACCTTTTCCTTCGAAACCTGGATTCACGCTTTCTAGAGTTAGGTCGCTTCCTTCCACAACTCGACATAAGATTTCCAGAGCTAGACCTCTTCGTTCAATAGGTGGATTTACGCCTTCGATGCCTTAGGCAGCAGGATTTACGCATCCAAGCTAGGCCTTTTCCTTCGAAAACTGGATTCATGCCTTCCAGAGTTCGGTCTCTTCCTCCGACAGCTAGACATACGATTTTCGGAGCTAGTCCTCTTCGCTTACCAGGTGGATTTACGCCTTCGGGTGCTAGGCCAAAGGCCATTTCCTTCGACAGGTCAATCTACGCCTTCGAGAGCTAGGTATCTCCCTTTCGGGAATTGGGTTTTCTAATTTTGCATCTCCTCTTTCTTGAATTCGATCGCTTGCCCATTTTCTTCGTGCAGTCTTTTAGAATCTTTTCCCTGGTGTTGATGGTGATTTTATCTCGGCTGGTGAGCCAGCCATCTTTTACACCCGCCATAAGAGCTTTTTGTATTTTGGAGATTAGGCTAGGTTGGATTCGATTAACGCACGATAGGCCCCAATGTATATCCCTTTGAATCTTTAAAGAAGGTTAGAGCTTAGATGATGGATTTTGTTAGCTGTTAGAAGTTTGAACTATTTCACATTTTCTAATTTTGTTTGCTTCCGAAATCGAGGTTTAACGAAATGGGTTCCGAATCCTAGCAACGGACAACAGACATTAGTCCTTAATATTTCCTTAACGTATTGAAATCAGAGTAATATTATTTAAATACACAGACTAAGGAAGGTAGCTCAACAGTGTCTTCAATCTGTCCGATTGGTGGAGCTTTACAATATAAAAAAATAGCTTCTTCTTAGGTACTTTATATTTTTTTAGGTAGATTTTCGAAGAAAAATCTACCTATTGCAATGGATACCACTTTATGATTTTCGAAAAATTCTTTCATATCTTTACGTTTCATGCTCCCCTAAGTACGAAACCACCGCCCGTTCAAAAAAAAAAATTGTGATATTTATATATATATATATTTATATATATATATATATTTATATATATATATATTTAGATATATATATCTTTACACGATAGCGGCCGTAATTTTGAAGATATTTGAACCAAATTTTATTATGTTATTTCTAGGCCCAATAGTTCGGACAAGTTCGTTAATGGGCAAAATTGGCCCAAGGGGGTGGTCGGGGGAGGGGGTTGAAATTTTGAAAACTTTATATCTCGGCCCCTATGAAGTATAGAGGGAAACTTTGTTTGAATAAATTAGAGTACTCCCTATGGAGTTCACAGTGACACCAACGATTCGGGGGTTCGAGTGAGGGTGGGGGTGGAGGTGGGGGTGGGGGATGAAAATTCGAAACTTTTGAAACCACGTCTTGTGGGGTATCGTTGAAAAGCTCTTGATGAGTACTCTACAAATCAATAAATAGTTTCTTGATAGCTCTCATATGACGCGAGATTTTAATGTTTGAAAATAATAACACTTAAAAGAATTATTATAATATCATAATTTTGTCTTGTTTAGCGGCTTTGCTAATTTTATTCATTGCTGATCTTGCGCACGGCCTCCCAGAATATTATATCCTATTCTTGTTGTCAAAACAAATGATTGTAGGCTCTTCCTCTTTACCGAATTCAGTTCTTATTACTGTAGGTTTACCATGCCAAGGCTAAAGAAGAAGAGTGCTATGCAGCGACAATAAATTAAACCAAAAGCACTTCGAAATCTACCTCCGCTGTAGGCCTGCCTAAAGGGATTTTTTTTTACCTGAGACTCCAAGTTGTAATTATTTTTTAAATATCGCAATTATATTTCCTTTAACTCATAAGAAGTTGTAGGTGAAAGATTAAGGTTATATTTTGTAGAGCAATTCAGGCTATATAGAAGCTTTTCGTGCACTTGCAATTATGGAAAGTTCGCTAATGACTAAACATAGAATCTCTAAGTTTTTTCCTATTGTTTTCCATAAGACCATGTCCACCTTATCGTTGAAAATTATACTGTACTAGCTTAAAAGGCCCGGCGTCGCCCGGGTTTTTTATTTTGTAATATGAAATTAACTTATGGAGGATTTTCAATTGTAAAACTCCAGGTCCTTATATAATATGTATGTAGAATTAGAAATGAGGAAGAACGACATATGACACTCAGACTATTCCCTCAGAAAACGCTAGATATAGCTTTTTATGGCTCATAGAGGATGTCGAATGTTGCATTCCATTGCTTCTACACACCATGCCTGAGAGGAGTGCAAATAAGAAGAGAAGAAATTCCGGTTACATAAGATTGAATTGTCTTGACTGAAGTAAGGGGCTGAAGTAAGAAATAAATTCAATATCACTTTCATACTTTCCTTCCCAAAAACCTGCGACGTAATATACTGAGCGCGTAGGACTGAAAATGTTCCATGCCATTTTGTCTTCTTTTAGATGCTTAGAGCCTCTGATAAACATACCTAGGCCTATTTCTCAACTAACACAAAGCTTACAGCTATGAGTGAAGTATCAATGGATAGGATTTGTTACCGACTTCCGATATAGCATAGTCTACTCACTGGCACACAGTTGACCCTGCAATACGACCGCTTAATCTACATCAAAATGTGAAGTGAGGAAATCATATTTTCCATGTCGAGGGTAGAGAAAGTTATTTGACTGCTTTATTTTCGTGGATTTTATTCTTCAAGAATTATTTTCACAATAATATATTGCGATACAAGTGCCGTAAGCGATGCATACGGATCGAGGAAAGAGTTTGAAAAAACGAGGCGCTCCCGCAGAGTTTTTTCAATTTTCCGAGATTCGTTATGCGCTTACGGCACGAGTATTGCATGCTATTTTTGCACGATGATTATTTATAACACTTTAATTATATTAATTGAGATATTACCTGAAAATATTATGTATAAACATTACTGAAGATAGATGTTTATTTCAGAAAGTGATTCGCATCTGTTTGTTGTTATGGGAACCGAATATTCGTCCTGGGGGGCCTTGTCCATATGGTTTGTATTATGATGTGTGTCGTAAGTAAATTCTTACCGCACGGAAATTTGTTTTGTTTCCATAGCAACAAGTTTGCGTGCGAGAATGTCAACTTACGATCCACGGCAACAATATTCGTAAGTACCACTAATTAGTTAAATCGTGCAAAAATGTATTAATTTCATCGATAGTATCAGAATTTGTTAAAGCCCAGTATTATAATATAGTTTCCAAAGCCCTATGCGAACACCGTAAACAATACTTTCCTTATGTAAACAATTGACAGCAGAACTCTCTAACTGTTCCTCATTTCACATTTCCGACTTTCCCCGTGGATTTTCCAAAAATTTTCTGTCATACAAACCTTGTCCTGACAATTACGAACACAACAACAACAAAATCAGCCAAATCGGTCGAGCCATTCTCAAGTGATGCTCCGTCATACATTTTGGAAATTCATTTTTATTAATATATTTATATATTAAGGAATAAACTATGAATGTTAAATGAATGGTTGTAGGTAGTGTTATTCATATGATATTAATAAATTCACATAAAAATAATCACTCAGAAATATTGATATTTGCGGAAGATATCGAGGAAATGGCATTTCACTACATGAAAGTGGCTGCCATTTTGAAACAAGAATTGCCCATAACTGTGACAGTTTGATTAATTTTGAAAATAGTAGGCCTATGCAATTGTAGAAGTAGTCAAAGAGTATGTCAGATTGCAAGATGACCTATGAATTTCACCGAAAGCTGTATGTCCCCCCTTAAAATACTTAAAACAATATCTAAAAATGACTGCACAAATACAACGAACCAAAAACTAAAAAAATTACCAAAAAATTTGTATGAAAATACTAGTTTATTCATCAGATTTGTGTCCATTCTACAGTTATGTTGTTGACACAATTATAGGCTACATGGATTAAATGCAAATAGCAAACACCTTCTTTCTCTATCCAAATTAAAATTATAACAAGACCTATTTAAGCTTATGCTTATTTATGCTTATTTGAGCTCCGATAATATTCAGTGTAAGTAAATGCACAAAAACTCTATATAATGCGAGAAACAACGGATAATAATAAAATTATGACTTTAGGCCTGCATTTAAAAAATTACTTAAAAAAGGCCGGAAAATTGCCAAAATGAAAAATATCAAATAATGACATTGAATTCTAAACATTACCTAAACATGTGGGAAATTACCAAAAATGGCCCCAAAAATTACAATTTTTATAATCCAGGAGTCATGATCAGAATCTGCACTAGTGGGCAACGTCCATGATGTTTCAGTTAAAAGATGACATTTCTTGACAATCCGGGCCCTGCTCATCACCAAAATCGCGTAACGCTGCGTGCGAAGACACGATTCAAGCACACGCTTGGTGTCTGAAGAATGACTGTTGGCAGTTTTCGGCTGGTTCATTCCTTTTCCATGGACTGCCGAAAGTTCTCTGTGAAAATAATTTCAACGAACGGTTCACGAGCGGCTCTCGAACAGTTCAGCTCGCAGATATAGGCTACCTTTACAGACTGCACCGCCCAGACTGACTCGTAGACGAGGGAGGTAAGTCGGGAAGCTGATGAGTTGGGTAGAGAAGATTATGAAGCTAGCAAGGTGGGGAAGAGGGGAAGAGAAGTAGAGAATAAGAAATAGTTTCGTGTAAATTAGAAAGGAATAGCAGACTACTGAGGATTGCACAAGGAGAAGGCTATATAAACTTTATTTAAAACTGATAAAAGCGTTTATTATTCTAAAGGATAATAATTGAGGATGAAAATAAAATAGTATTATGAAGGGAAGAGTAACGATGAAAGAATAGAAGATCTCGAAAATAGGAAATAAAAATTAATGAAGAAGATTAAAAAAGTTTAACAGGTAACGCGAGAAAGAGGTGGTACGGAGGAGGGTTAGAAAACGTGTGTGTATACGAGTTTGTGTATATGTGTGAGGGGGAGAGAGAATATTGGGCCCTAGGTCCGCGATCCGAGCACTGCTCCTTAATGAAATCAAGCAAGCTCCCAGGGAATCACAAGTTTAGGAAGCACAACTTGGTGCACCACTAAGGAAATCAACAATTCCACGTCTTTTTTGTAAACTTCCTTTTCCCTCAGTTTATTTTTTTGTTACATTCATACATCTCCCAATCTTTATAGGATTACCACTTCAGTTAACGCAATAAGGATCTCGGTCCGATGGTATTAGAAATTGTAATTCGCCTAATTCCGATGGGGGCCGTATCCTATCGCGCAGACAATTCGATAACTTTCTACAGTCGGCACCAACGCATTGGTTTAAGTGAAACCGCTTTAAAAGATTACATTAACAATTTGTGAACCTTTAACGGAGGAGAGTTCTGCTGGTTCCTCAATATTTCTTTCCAAACCGAGTAAACTTACTTCAATTTTTATTTGTGTTATTTGTGTTTATTTGTATGTTAACATGGTACTCTCCATACATTCTATTTAGAGCATTCAAAATCCTGAAGTCTGAAGATTTTTCCAATTAGCACATTAAGATTGTAAGGTTGTCAGTTTATGCACCACGTTAGTTCCTGGTGCTCTATTATGTTTCGACCTAAAGTGGAAGAACCACCAAAAGACCTTAGATAAACTGAAGAAATCTAATGTTCTCATAGGGTAGCAAAAAAAAATAAGAGAGAGAGAGAGATAAGTTAAGAAATTAGCGTAAATTAATATATTGGTAGGAATTTTTATGTACGAGGTTATATTTTTTATATTTTCATTTATTTAAGAGCATTTTTAGTATAAAATTTATTTTATCTGAGAACAATTATGAGTTTTTAGTCAAACTGACTATGGGAAAAACTTGAAACCTTTCGATTTTTAGCGGAATGCCTCAACTAATTTCATCACGGTATTTACCCATTGTGAACAACATTGCAAAGTGATCATAATTATGTTACAGTTGTAACAGCATTATCTTCTATATGCAAGATATGTCAGGTCTCTCGATACATTAACGTGAGAAATTAGAGAAACTAGATAAACGGCAAAAAGTCTGGCTATGTACGAGTAATTCAGCAATTCTTATGAACAATAATACTACCAATGAAATAACTTCTTAAATATATTACATAGCTTTTAACATTATATAAAGTGCTTTCCTTGGTGTCGTAGTACTCAACTACTTTCCCACTACTATCGTCGATTCACTATCACCACCACCACCACGTATAATAATAATAATAATAATAATAATAATAATAATAATAATAATAATAATAATAATAATAATAATAATAATAATAATAATAATAATATATTAATAATATGAACAAGAACGTTAATAATAAAATATTATATTATCATTTTTCATTGACGTTTGTAGGTAGGTTGTAAGGTAAGTTGTAGGCTGTAGGTAGATATATTAAATTAACCAGTAACGTCAATAATTATACATGTCTAGTAAGTCAGGTAGAACTATTGCCCTGGGGTCAACACAACCCCTATCACAAGGTTGAAAGGCTTACCATTTTCATAATACCGAATGCCTAAAAATCTGTAGCCTCAATTTCCTGGAACCCTAAGGCTGTCCAGGGATCTTTACTTTACCTTACTTTAGGAAGTCTGTTATTTCAGCAAAATAAAACACACTAGTTGAAAGGATTCCCTATTATACTGAACAGAACCAGCTAGCAAGCTTAGTTGAACGGACGACTAAAGCTTAATCGCGGTAACCTCTATGGCGATATTACTGTAAATTGTGTATGACATTTTTATTACTCAGATTAAATTTTCATGATACAGCATTATCAGTAATTAATCAGTATCGGATGATAATCACAACGGTAGTATAATCACACAAGTATATATATTAGGAACACAATGAATCCACTGATTAGGAATTAAGAAAGCTTCTACTATAATAGATAATGAGTAATAAGTTATATGTAGTACATATGGATTTTAGTTTACACAGACATATTATCACATTGAGTTAAATTAGCAAAGTTCTCTAATGGAGAGAAATGTTTTACCGGTATCTTAAAGTGGATAATGTATAAACAAGGTAAAATAATCCTTCAGTAATCCATCAAGGAATGTTACATAAAATTCAAGATAATATTTTAATTTCTATTGGAGGAGACAGATTTCAATTTTAAATTAAAAATTCAGTTAAATTACGTAATATCTCCTAAACAAATTGAGATATTAAAAACAGAAATTTAAAATTGAAATTTATGTTCAGATTTTACTTAAGTGTGTCAGACTTCAAGTTTATAGCACATATAGTTTAGAAAATCACTCTCAACTCTTCGGTCATCCCAGACCATATAATTGTCAAATATTTCCCTTGACTTTTCCCTGTACCTCTTAGATAACTACCGTCTGTCTGGAATTGTGCCAAATTGTATGTTTCCTTGTTAGATGGTCTAGAGTATTTAATTAGTTAATCGAGTTACGCCTTTGAAGCAACAATGCACTTAGCCTCGATCCTGATTACCGATAGAGGACAGTGAAGGTAGCCTTTAATATAGAAGTTGTAAAGTCTCCAGCAGCCAGTGATTATGGTTACAGTGATTAATATCTTGGGCTTGAAGCCAGTAAGAGTTAAGTGCTTTTGGGATTTACTGATTTTCATAACAGTAGTTCCACTTAACTCCCAGAGAAGATATTCTTAATCATATTCTTGCAAGTTCATAGTGTATTTATTTAAATTTAATAAGATTTTGAACTAGATTTTGACCCGCAGTAAAATAACAATAATAATAATTGCTTTACAAACAGTAACAGTTTCTTTAATAACATTTCCAAAGTTACTTTTATCAATAAAATTGGGTTCCCACACAGTTACAGCATATGTCCATTTTTTGGGGTCCATTCTAAGCACGTGTCCTGCCCAACTCCATTTTGAATTTATTGCTGTTCTCGCTGCGTCTTTCAACTTCGTTGTATTCACTTGTATCGTGCTTCATTAGGACGTAAGTTGTTGGTCTATGTTTACAAAGCTGTCTGATCATAATTGCAAATTAAAATAAAGCTAATTCTAAAAGTATTTCTAGTATCAAGTTTGTTTATTAATATTAAGAAAAAAGCATACCATTCGACATCAATTTGGATTAGATTTCTTTTGCTTTCATCTCTGTTGTTGCTACCACAAACTTTTAATGAGATTATTCATGAGAAGAACTCAAACTGCATGCGGGATCAGTCAGGTGGAAAAAGTAAACAACCTAATTCCATGCCAGGATTTTTAAACGCACACTTGAATTGCATTCTTTGTCGTCTCTTTAATAATCGAGTAGAAACCAGGCTACAAATAACTTCAATATTGCAACAGAACATGGTGAATGAAACAATATAACTGCAACTAGTATAATATACAGCAATAACCATACAAAGTAATTCTGTCTGTTTTTCTATTGCCCCCAGTGATAGGGCGTAGGGCCTCTAAGTGAAGGTTTCTGTTACTTAGGTGCATTTTGTTACGCTTATTTTCCGAGAGAGAGCAGAGGGACAGGTGGTAAGCCCATCATCTCACAAATCTCCTCTGGAAATTAATGTATTACTTGGACGAGAAAAGGCCGAGGAATTTTGTCCAGAGGCTTGGAGTTCTTTTACGTTCCATAACTATACGACATGGGCCCTCTAGCTTAAAGACTCAGAGTCCACGACTTTTACGTCCTGAAAAATCCATCGACCGCGGCCGGGTTTGATGTTTTGGATCTAGAGGCGGGCACGCTACCTCTAGACCACCGAAGCTGACGTACAAAGTAATTATAATGAATGTAATTATAATTTATTTTTACAGTTTTTAAAAAAAACAAAGTTAAAAATTTAAATAATAAAAAAACGCTTACTTGTAACCTCAACTAAGGCCACAAAAGACAATTATTTATATATCTGTATCATTCTTTCAGCAATTAAAGTTTCCAAGTAGGTGACCATATTTATTATAACATTGTTTGATATTAGTTAAGTATTGAAACAGTTTACGAAAATAAGATTTATTTTGACTAATACATAAAGAAATATGTTGTATTGAGGCGACTTCAACCAAGGGACTGTTTGGATCATGGATCCAACTGTAGCTGTTATGATGAGTGAGAAAAACAGGAAACTGTTGGTCATTGATGGCTTCCAATTTTATTTACAAAAGACACTAAGTAATAATAACGAAAAGTGGACTGCTTGCAGATACTTCGTAAAGCTTACGTTAAAATTAACGAACAGTGCCTTATAATATACAGAATATGTAGAATATAATATGTAGAATATTCTAAAAATGGGAGGATAGTTCCTGTATTTCATTTGCACGCAATTCGGAAATTTTCTCCCCTCTCCACACACAGTTCGTAAACGATGTATTCATGCGTCCTACTTTATGATTCGAGCTTTATCGTTATCATTTTTCGTGCAATTTTTAATCTCACTAGTGGTGTACCTATTCCGGATATTTTCCCTCACTAGTTCACAAACTAAAGTCTGGCTGTTCTAAAAAGGAAACCTGAAGTAAACAAAAACCAATATGCCTGTCTCATTCTGACTCATTACTCGTATGACCTAAGAGTAAGACAGGCATACTGGTTTTTGTTTACTTCAGGTTTCCTTCTTAGCTCGTCTCGGGTCTCGGGTATAGTAATTATGGGCGAGATGAGACACTGTTATGGAATTGCCTAGTGAACAGGTTAGAGTACGATTACTTCCACAAAGTCTCTGGCCTTGAAGACTTAACCCAGCCAGCGAGCTTCTCGTTACAGCTTGCGCAGACTCGCATGCGCGTAGAGCAGTGAGCTACTGTTGAGCACAGAGTGAAGATCACGCTTGCAGCACGTTGCCGGTCGTAGAAAATATTATAATAGTTCAGTGGAAGGATAATGCCGCAGCGAGACAGACAAACAACACGTTGAGTGGGATAGAAGAGATGGGCCAATTGGGGTGGAGCTACCTCCCCGAGGCAGGAACTCTAGGAACTGTGACACTCGCTCCTAAGGTATGTACGTAGAAATCCAGAGACTTTGTGAAAGTAATCGTACATTCTACTTGCCTACTAGATTTCCTTGCGTAGAAATCCAGAGACTTTGTGAAAGTAATCGTACATTCTACTTGCCTACTAGATTTCCTTGCTGAATGTATTCCATCACGGCAAAACACAAACAACAATGAAACTCGGTGATCGTTTATAGGACTAGCGAGGTATGGTAGGATATAAAACTTCATAATACAGAATCTAGATGAAATTCGATATTACATACTGAATAGATTGAGCTTCGGAATATAATATTTCATGCGATATGACGAATAAATTTGAAAAGACAGTCCTTTGTTCTGTCATAATTTCAAACCTGACATTTTCTGCTGCAATATTGCAAGATTCAATCCTGAATCTAATATACGTTCCTGATGGAATAATTCATGTAGAAAACTTACTGATGCTTGACCAAAGAGAAAATACATAATATCAGTATTCATTATGTTATAAATAAGGTCCATATATTTTCATATAACATTGTGCTGGAAAATATTACTTCCGTTAAGCCTATGACAACTGAGAGGTTCGGTTGTTGGTGGACTCAAAGGAGAAAGGTGACAAAATAATAGTGAATGGAGGTGAACTTGCAAGTTATTGTTCCCCTTTAAGTTCTGATGTTTCTTAACTTCTCCTTAATTTGCACATAACTTTATTTCCATAGATTCTGTCTGGATTAACCCATGTGGGAATTATTTCCGTTGTCTCGAAACTCATTATTCTGTAAGATTGACATAAGTTAAAATTCAATGTAATGTTTTATGGGTAATATTTTAATGTCCGGTGCTTGATTCATTTGTTTTTGGTTTCAGTTTCTGAAGATAGGATCCCTTAACAGAAAACAGCAGAATCAACATGTAGACTATTTTAAAGAGATTATGTATTAATAAAGCAAATAACGTTCTTAGACAGTTGAAGGAAAAAGAAGCCCTTTTAACGGTAGTTCATATTATTTAATAAATAAAATTATGCCACTGACTGAGTGGTATAAAATTATAACACTCCAGGGTAACCAACTTTGGTATCCGTCACATGGGAAAAAATATTTTATTTAAAAATACTTGGTTTCATAAAAACTTTAAATGTTACAATTCATTACGTCTTTTTAAATGTTAAATTCTTCACGTTAGTCGCAAAAATAGTCATACTTGCTAGTTCGGCGAAAACTCGTATGTTGGCAGCAGCGTCATAGAAACTCAGAGCATGTGCATACTAGATGGCAGCACCGCTAGCACAGAGACTAGTACGTGATATTTATAAGAATAATGTGATATTTATTATTATTATTTCACAGATATTAACAGCTGTCTACAAATAGTATATGACACAGTGGTAAAATAGTTTTATTTTGCTCGCTCCTACGGGCTCGTTTTGCATACATAATCTACTCACAAAATAAAATCTCGTTTTCAACACTTGGATCATAATTAACCATTATATAACTGATATTATTAAGCTATTATAAGCTATTTAAAATATATAATTCTAACGTTATATTTATGTATAAATCTAGGCCTACTTCACACATTTGATTTGCATTCAAAAAATGTATTTAAGGAAAGGAAATTATTGCAGTTGTTCAAACAAATTATTTGGGTCACCTAAAATGTAGGGTTCTTTGAGTGTTTGAGGACTGTACCTTAACTGTAATACATTAGCCTACTTTCTGAATGATTTATACTATACTAGCATGTGCCCGCGGCTTCGCCCGCGATAATTATTTCAAAAATTAAAAATTAAGAGCATAATAGTTAAATCATTATATTTATTAACACCTAAATCACGTGGACTACATACCACGCTATCTATAGCGTCGCCTGGTAAAAGCGACATCAGATTCGATTTCCTTGGCCCAGAATACCCCTGTACAGTGAGTTTCGTCCAAATCGAACAATGTTTGACCATATTTAGGCCTATCCCTCTTCCGTGTAGGTTGAAAAATTTCATATGTCTACGGGCCTTGACATTCTAAACAAATGAATCGACCAGCGTGGGCTTACAACATTCTAGCGATCGCGATGCTTTTATTACCACGGTATGACAAAAATAGCCAAAGCCAACTGCAATTGATTTGACATTGAAATGTATTACTGAAATCTGATGCTTCGACAGCGCTAAAATCACGTTTTCTGCCAGTTTTTCACTCACAACTCGCGAACGAAAGCTAAAATTAAAAATCCGGCTTCGATGCGCATTCGCCCACCTTTCAGCCCATCTATGTTTAAAATTTCAGATCTCCGCGTTCAGTAGATTTCGCTGGGCATCGTGGACAGACAGACAAACAAACACGTCCTTATATTATTTTAAGATAGCAGGTGCCCGCGGCTTCGCCCGCGATAATTATTTCAAAAATTAAAAATTAAGAGCATAATAGTTAAATCATTATATTAACACCTAAATCATGTGGACCACATATCACGATTAGATAGCGTCACGTGGTAAAAGCGACCTCAGATTCGAGTTCCTTGGCCCAGAAAACCCCTGTATAGTGAGTTTCGTCCAAATGGAACAACGTTTGACCATATTTAGGCTAATATTGATTATCCCTATAATAATAATAATAATAATAATAATAATAATAATAATAATAATAATAATAATAATAATAATAATAATAATAAAAATAATAATAATAATAATAATAATCCACTTCGGTGTAGTTGAAAATTTCACATTATGTTTGCGTGCCTTGACAATAAAAACAAATGAATAATAAACATAATAATAATAATAATAATCCACTTCGGTGTAGTTGAAAATTTCACATTATGTTTGCGTGCCTTGACATTAAAAATCCCTTTAGGCAGGCCTACAGGCGGAGGTAGATTTCGAAGTGCTTTTGGTTTAATTTATTGTCGCTGCATAGCACTCTTCTTCTTTAGCCTTGGCATGGTAAACCTGCAGTAATAAGAACTGAATTCGGTAAAGAGGAAGAGCCTACAATCATTTGTTTTGACAACAAGAATAGGATATAATATTCTGGGAGGCCGTGTGCAAGATCAGCAATGAATAAAATTAGCAAAGCCGCTAAACAAGACAAAATTATGATATTATAATAATTCTTTTAAGTGTTATTATTTTCAAACATTAAAATCTCGCGTAATATGAGAGCTATCAAGAAACTATTTATTGATTTGTAGAGTACTCATCAAGAGCTTTTCAACGATACCCCACAAGACGTGGTTTCAAAAGTTTCGAATTTTCATCCCCCACCTCCACCCCCACCCTCACTCGAACCCCCGAATCGTTGGTGTCACTGTGAACTCCATAGGGAGTACTCTAATTTATTCAAACAAAGTTTCCCTCTATACTTCATAGGGGCTGAGATATACATTTTTAAAAATTTCAACCCCCTCCCCCGACCACCCCCTTGGGCCAATTGTGCCCATTAACGAACTTGTCCGAACTATTGGGCCTAGAAATAACATAATAAAATTTGGTTCAAATATCTTCAAAATTACGGCCGCTATCGTGTAAAGATATATATAAATATATATATATATAAATATATATATATATATAAATATATATATATAAATATATATATATATAAATATCACAAAATTTTTTTTTGAACGGGCGGTGGTTTCGTACTTAGGGGAGCATGAAACGTAAAGATATGAAAGAATTTTTCGAAAATCATAAAGTGGTATCCATTGCAATAGGTAGATTTTTCTTCGAAAATCTACCTAAAACAAATGAATTGACCAGCGTGAGCTACAACATTCAAGAGATCGCGATGCTTTTATGTCGAAGGAATGACAAAAATAGCCAAAGCCTAGTGTAATTGATTTGTATTACTGAAAACTCATGCTTCGAAAACGGAATAAATACACGTTTTTTGCTCATTTTTCACTCATAACTCACGAACTAAAGCGAAAATTAAAATTCCGGCTTCGAGGTGCACATTCCGACCCCTTAGTCCGCCTATGTATAAAATTTCAGATCTCTGCGTTGAGTAGATTTCGCTGGGCATCGCGGACAGACAGACGGAGGACAGACAGACAGACGGAGGACAGACACTTCCTTTTATTAATATAGACTAGCATGTGCCCGCGGCTTCGCCCGCGATAATTATTTCAAAAATTAAAAATTAAGAGCATAATAGTTAAATCATTATATTTATTAACACCTAAATCACGTGGACTACTTACCACGATTAGATAGCGTCGCCTGGTAAAAGCGACCTCAGATTCGAGTTCCTTGTCCCAGAATACCCCTGTACAGTGAGTTTCGTCCAAATCGAACAATGTTTGACCATATTTAGGCCTATATTGATTATCCCTCTTCCGTGTAGGTTGAAAATTTCATATGTCTTCGGGCCTTGATATTCTAAACAAATGAATCGTCCAGGATCGCCCGCGATAATTATTTCAAGAATTAAAAATTAAGAGCATAATAGTTAAATCATTATATTTATTAACACCTAAATCACGTGAATTACATACCACGATTAGATAGCGTCGCCTGGTAAAAGCGATCTCAGATTCGAGTTCCTTGGCCCAGAAAATCCCTGTATAGTGAGTTTCGTCCAAATCGAACGATGTTTAAAAATATTTAGGTCTATGTTGATTATCCCTTTTCCGTGTAGGTTGAAAATTTCATATGGCTATGGGCCTTGGCATTCTAAACAAATGAATCGACCAGCGTGGGCTTACAACATTCAAGCGATCGCGATGCTTTTATTTCCACGGTATGACAAAAATAGCCAAAGCCAACTGCAATTGATTTGACATTGAAATGTATTACTGAAATCTGATGCTTCGACAGCGCTAAAATCACGTTTTCTGCCAGTTTTTCACTCATAACTCGCAAACGAAAGCTAAAATTAAAAATCCGGCTCCGATGCGCATTCGCCCACCTTTCAGCCCATCAAAATTTCAGATCTCTGCGTTCAGTAGATTTCGATGGGCATCGTGGACAGACAGACAAACACGTCCTGTTATTATTTTAAGATAGCATGTGCCCGCGGCTTCGCCCGCGATAATTATTTCAAAAATAAAACATTAAGAGCTTAATAGTTAAATCATTATATTAACAACTAAATCATGTGAACTACATATCACGATTAAATAGCGTCACCTGTTAAAAGCGACCTCAGATTCGAGTTCCTTGGCCCAGAAAACCCCTGTATAGTGAGTTTCGTTCAAATCGAACAACGATTGGCCATATTTAGGCTAATATTGATTATCCCTATAATAATAATAATAATAATCCTATTCGATGTAGGTTGAAAATTTCATATTATGTTTGCGTGCCTTGACATTAAAAACAAATGAATCGACCAGCGTGAGCTACAACATTCAAGAGATCGCGATGCTTTTATGTCGAAGGAATGACAAAAATAGCCAAAGCCTAGTGTAATTGATTTGTATTACTGAAACTGATGCTTCTAAAACGCAAAAAAATGCACGTTTTCTGCCAGTTTTTCACTCATAACTCACGAAGGAAAGCGAAAATTAAAATTCCGGCTTCGAGGTGCACATTCCGAACCTTTAGTCCGCCTATGTATAAAATTTCAGATCTCTGCGTTGAGTAGATTTCGCTGGGCATCGCGGACAGACAGAAGGACAGACGGAGGACAGACAGACAGACAGACGGAGGACAGACACTTCCTTTTATTAATATAGATAGATAACATGTGCCCGCGGCTTCCCCCGCGATAATTATTTCAAAACTTAAGTGCATAATAGTTAAATCATTATATTTATTAACACCTAAATCACGTGGAGTGTATTCCACGATTAGGTAGCGTCCCCTGGTAGAAAAAGCTACCTCAGGTTCCAGTTCCTTGGCTCAGGAAACCCCTGTATAGTGAGTTTCGTTCAAATCGAACAATGTTTGACCATAATTAAGCCTATGTTGATATCCTTTTTACGTGTAGGTTGAAAATTTCATATATCTGCGGGCCTTGACACTCTAAACAAATTAATCGTCCACGATGGACTTACCAAATGAAGCGATCGCGATGCTTTTATTTCCAAGGTAGGCTATGAGGTATGATGACAAAAATAGCCAAAGCCAGCTGTAATTGATTTAACATTGAAATATATTACTGAAACTGTTGCTTCGAAATCGCAAAAAATACACGTTTTCTGCCCGTTTTTCACTCATAACTCACGAACTAAAGCGAAAATTAAAATTCCGGCTTCGAGGTGCACATTCCGACCCTATAGTCCGCCTATGTATAAAATTTCAGATCTCTGCGTTGAGTAGATTTCGCTGGGCATCGCGGACAGACAGACGGAAGACAGACAGACGGAAGACAGACAGACGGAGGACAGACACTTCCTTTTATTAATATATATAAGATTTTCACTAAAGTAATATTTTTAACCATCAAACTTAAACATTAACTAAATTAACGAATACCGTGGAATTCTGCCTTAACTTTAAATTATTTGATTCTGCTATTCAGCCTCTAAAATTCATAGATTTTTGCAAATTCACTAAATAGTTAGAAAATGGGGCCAAGAACTTATGACAAAAGTACTGAATATTCAAAGATGATCATTTTCAATTTTGTTACACTTAAATAGTATTATTTATTAGAACGTGCAATAATAACAGTATCACATTGATTATATTTCTTTTTTATTATTAATTTACCTCTATGAGAGGATACGAGATTTTCAAATGCATCAACGAGAGCAAATGTATTTTATAATCCACGTCTATGAATTTTAAAAAGGAATTATAACTAATATTTTACGACATATATTAAGAAAAGTACCGTAATAACTTGATTATTATTGTGTTAAAGTCCAAGCTTACACGTACAATAAAGGGCGAGTCTTGAATAATATTAAGTTAGTGGTTCTAGTAAAAGTAGCACTAATTTTTCTGTCGATGGGTGAACTTCTATTACAAGAACCGTCCCTGCGGAGAGACATTCCAAACGAAAAATATCCTTGCTAAAAGACGGAAAACTTGGATTATGGTTTAGGAGGAAACATTGATAGAAAACACTAAACTCCGACAATATAACTACACAAAATTACTGAATATCGTGCGAGTAGGATTCGAAGAAGACATTTACTGCAATTTAACGTTTGTTTTATAGGCCTACTATCTTGAAATTTGAATAGGTCATTTCCATTAGATAATTATATCTTCTGCAAATCGTGCCAGTTAGTAAGCTATTCGAAAATGACATATCCTGGACATAATTTACACTAGGGTACTATGTTATTTCGTACAGAACACTAATTCACAGCAATTATATTTAGTGTACATTTGCCGTGAACTTCATACATGCAGAGGAGACAACTTCCAGCGTAATGCAATTAAGGATAAGTGCACCACTTACCGGTGTTAGTTATTATGAAGATTACGGCTCAGTTCGCATCCCTAGAAATCAGATTATGATGAGAACTTTCAAGATATGAATGCTATAATATTAAGCAAAATTACGACGATATTATCCTCCGAAGTGAATTAAATCGTCAATTTGTGTCCAACAAGGTTATCATTCGGCCTGATTTATACAATAAGTGAAACGTGAACTCTACTGTGGTTTGCTTCTACATTCTTGATGCATCTACATTCTTGTTGCTTCTACATTCTTGTTGCTTCTACACTCTTGTTGCAATCTCGTCAGAAATAAAATAATGTAATTTGAAGCATAAACTTCCAATATTATAACATCTATTTCTTTAGAATCTTATATCCTCGTACCTTATATAACTAAACTAATCATACAAATATTCTTTCATCTTATACGCTACATTATGCTACACATAGGCCTACTGTATATGGTCAGTAAAATTAATTTATGAGGTCAGAAATATAAAAGCATTATAAAAGCTAGAGACAAAAATCTCTGTTCCATCTGCATTTAATTTATTTCTTCGGTTGCATTTCGGTATAAGTTATGCCAACCTCAGCCTTATTCAGGTAAAATGTAGGCTCCTTCCTCCGAATATGTTGAATTTTAAAGAATTAGACGGTAAAGATATGTTGTGTTTTACATTTTGAAACTCATAATAATGAATTTTATTTCACATTATTCTGAGAATATTGACACATTTTCTGACAATATACGGTGTATTTGTAGCACATTCACAGCTCTATAGTCTTACATTTTGTAACTATACAAGATGGAGTAGTATAGTATGTTCTGATACATTCTACAAAATCTGGTATACAGGATCGATAATTGGAGGCAAGTGTTTGCTGTGCTGCTACTATTGCTTCCGGCACCCTTCTTTAAGGTACCATTTTCCTTGAACTGGAGCAGGAATTATAGAATGGCACTACGGCATTCGGCTGTTGTTTTGCTTTTGAGTTTCTACTAACAATTTGTCTCGGTTATGGGTGTGTTTACTCGTCCTAGGAGGCCACATCGGGTGCCCACTTGATTGACGTCCATTCTCAGTTCCGTATCTGTTCACTTTGCAAGGCTTGCAATATGCAATGTGCAGTGAACGTCTGACTGGATGAAGAATCGCTTCGCTACTGAAGAAACAGTAATATAATACCAATACTAAGATGTGCACGCGCAGAAAAAGGACCATTATTCCTATTTCTATACCATATCATGGAAAGAAATAGTATAAAGTTACGCATATTGTTTACTAACTAACTAACTCCGTGGCGCTAACATCCCAGAAGGGACAAGGCCTACCACCCGACCGCTGCGTTATCTACCGTAGGCAGATGGCAGGCTTGGGGCATGTGGTCAGCATGCCGACACCCACGGTCGTTAATGGTAGTTTCCATGACCGGAACTGCAACTTCTCTATCAAGTAGCTCATCAATTTGAATCACGAGGCTGAGTGCACCCCTACCAGACCTCCCTACCTCAGAAAAATACGAGAAGGTACCGGAGATCGAACCCTGGCCGACGGATCTGTAGTCAGTGACGCTAACCACAAGACCTCGCCGGTGGTCATTTTGTTTACTATTACATGAATTTATTATCTTTCTTGTAAGTCTAAGTTACATAAATTGGTATTTATATTAGGTGAGTTACTCCATATTAATTAATTAATAATATAAGAATTCGCGGCATGTAATAAAGAATAAAGAAGATTCCTCTGTGTAATCAGTTCGGCTGCAGAGAATGAAATCCAAGCATATGAAACACAGAAACTGGGATAGAATAAAATGAATAAAATTTGACAATATCTTACGTCACACCTTTCACCTTATGACGTCACACCGGTTGCGGAACACTGGTGTAGAGAGTTCGGGTAAAATCGTATATTGTAAAAAGTGTCATATCTGGTCTGCAAGATTCTCTTTGGAAATTGAACTCTTGCAAATAAGGCGCTTTTTAAATCTGGTGTCAGGTGCAACTTTGTAGCCTGCGAGGCGGAAAATTCTATTTTGTTCGTTGTCTTCATGTGAGAGACGGTGGAAATATGAAATTGCGAAATCACATAATCGCGCTCACTGGATATAACGTGCATTTATGTCTATCACAATGTGTTGTTCTGGAAAACGACAGTAGTCACAATAATAATTGTTCTGGGTTTATCTTGCGTCTGCACTGAATATATCGCACCCCTGGTGGAAGACTGCCATAAGTCAAAAAAATTGAATTTTGAGATAACTAGTACTTATAAGTGCTTGTCATCATATCCATGTCCTGGAAAAGTGGCACAACCCAAATCGTAAAGATAAGGATTCTACAGCATATAATTGATTTTTCTTCTCACTAGCATCTGATGTTTCAAATAGCAGAAAACTGCCATATCTCAGTTTTTTTATCATACGCAAGCCCGTAAACCCGAGATTATGCAGTGTTCTTGTCCGGAAGTGGCAGCAATTTTGTGTTAAAGTAATATTTACTGTTTTTCATATTGCATCAAAATCTTTAAATGCTCCTCCTGAACAAATGTTATTTTTGACTTGTGGCAGTCTTCCACCAGGGGTGCGATATATTAGCCTACAAGATAAAACTTTATCAAGAATTTTGTCTCCTGTCTTCTTTGAAGTAGAACTCTTACAACATTAAGATTAGAACCCATCATGTCCGGAGAATGGCTGCCTACGTGGTCTCGTGGTTAGCGACGCTGGCTACGGATCCGTAGACCTGGGTTCGATCTCCGGTACCTCCTCGAATTTTACTAAGATAGGGAGGTCTGAAACGGTATGTACACAGCCTCGTGATTCAAACTGAGGAGCTACTTGATAGAGAAGTAGCGGCTCCGGTCACGGAGACCATCTTTAATGGCAGTGGCTGACGGAATGCTGATCACATGGCCCCAATCCTGCCGACTGCCTAGGGCAGATGGTAGGCCTAGTCCTTCAGGGATGCAGAGCCACGAAGTTTGGTTTTTAGTTTTTAGTTATTTATGTCCGGAGATTGATCTAGAAATCGATGTTCTCTTTGTCTTTACTCCTAAAAAATACTTGAATTTTGGAACTGTTATTATTATATTTGTTTATTAATTTGAATGAACAAATAAACCTAATACTAGGTTTAGTTCTTACTTTAATAGTTGCGACTATGAATACCGGCCGTAAGGTATCAAACATGCAGTGATTAATACGTCACATACTGCCAGTAAACAAAATGTATTACTTTATACATCATAACTTGTTTAGAAATTGAAATAATGTAAATGTACATTATTTAAATACACAATTTCGTTTCGGTGCAAACCTGTCCATGTGCTTTTATTGCGTGTATAAAGAAATTATTTAAGTTAGTAATATTTCGATCGACCAATTGATATTTACCTAATTCCACTGATTTTGCATCAAAAATTCATTTTCATGAGATCGGTGTTTCCCGGGTGCAAAGTAAAATTAAAAAAAAAGAAGAAGAAGAAGAAGAAGAAGAAGAAAAAGGACAAAGTTCAATAATAAAAGAAGACATAAAGAAAGGACTAAGGAAATTAATCCATCCTGAAATTGGCATTAAAAAGATATTTCTAACTTTCATTATATTCACTGTAGTTAATTCACTCATAAAAACTATAATATCTGCCTATAATTAGCAAAAACCAAAAGGATTTAAGTCTGTAGTTTTTAATTATGGAATATTACCCAATTTCACAGCAGTTATGACTTCTTTTAGTGGCCAATATGACATATACTTCTTAGTTTTCTTTTTTTATGCTTCTATTTATTAACCTCCTTCGTTTGAAATTAAATATAATCAGGTTAAGAGAAGAGATCGGAGACGTAAACACAGAGACTGAAAGTAAGACAGCCTCATTACTTTCTTCAAGTTTATTAAGATTGCTAGCTACGAAATTTAAATTATTGTCTGTAAAAATTTACTTATTATTATTATTATTGTCATACAAAATTGGCTATTATTAAGCATTCAGCAGGAAACTAACTAGATACCACCACGATTTACATATGTAGGGCCTTCTGTAAGGTGGCTTGAGGGTAACCAGTGTGTGTCTGTCGAAGTCCTCTACAAAATAATGCGTACTCAAAAGGGAAGTAGAATATTATATAGGTTGATACAACTACAATAAACGTGGTGATAGTCATTAGTTTGGCTTTTTCGTTGTGTAGGCTTATAAATTTAGGGGAGAGGACGGTATTTCTTGAAGAAAAATTAACAATTTTTATTTTTAATTTTTGTTTTAAAATATTCTGTGATATGTGAAGAATACATTGCATCATCATTTGTGCGTATTTTTTCCTTTATGGGATGTTTTAAATCACATGCCCCTCGTTTTTTGCTTTTGCAGTACTGCTTATTAAAGTCTCCCTACCTTGCAAATTACTAATTCACTTACAATGGAATATAGTCTATCGAGACACAGAAATAAACAAAGAAGAATACATAAACCATATTGCCAAAGTTAGAGATGAGTTATAGTTTATAGAACACAATTAATTTTAGAATTTTCCCTGTTATTTCCAACTACAACACATGAACTCAACAAGACCGTTTTCAATTAATCAACAACTTTTACAATACTTTAATTTCGGCGTCTTGCTAGAGCAAATACTGTGAATTAACAGCAAGTGTAAGCGTCTTAATAATGCCTTTATTGAAACCGGGGATTTCGGTTCACTAACGATTCTCTTTGCCGGGACAATGGTGTACCAAATGACAAAATTACAATACTAAATTCCTTTAGAAATGTACTGGCAAAAATGAGCAAGATGCAAAATGTAAACAGACATTTAAAAATTAATTTTAGTGGAAAAATAATAATTATTCTTTCTTTCTTTCTTTCTTTCTTTCTTTCTTTTTCGCAGTTTCACCTCCCCCTTTTAGGATTTAAGCGACCCAAGCCACCCGGGCCTTACAGGGCCGCGACCTGTCGGGAGAGGGATTATCTTTGGATCACATACATACTTTTTTGACCAGACAAGGACATGGAGGGCCTCCCCGGATGAGTGATCAGCCCATCGCGGGGCCACCTCCGAGACAACACGAACACATAGGACGATACACACCATTCACACACACACTCACTCCAAACAAGGCGAGGATGGGGATGAAGATGAAAATGACGGCCAGATGATATCCGGGGACCACAAGGGCCTAAAGTTACCTGACATTTGTCTCACAGGTGAGGGAAAACCCCGGAAAAACCTCACCTAGGTAACTTGTCCCGACCAGGAATCGAACCCGGGCCCGCTGCGTGAGAGGATTGAACGCATCCCCTGAGCCACAGCGGTGGACATAATAATAATTATTATTATTAATTACGAGTTATTGGCTTGTTCAGTATTTTTTTTTAAATTTAAAAAACAGTTTTAGCCATTTTTAGTGTTTAATGTCTTATTTAGCCACTTTTAGGTTTTATAAAACTGAACTTCGTGACTGTCATGACAATGAAACGAATATGTTAAAATATCACGGTTTCCTAGCAAGGACCAATATAGACTAATATAATATAATAATTATAATATAATAAAATAAAATAAATATAACTTAAGTATCTTCCAGGGATGAGACATGAAACCCATCGACAGTTTTACCACTTTAAATGAAGAAAACCGATTTATTTACCGATGCACACGAAACGCTGAGGACAAAAATTCTGTTTGTCCTCAGTAGCCATTATTTCCGGTCCACGTGTAATAGTAGGTGGGGGTGTGGAAATCAAGTTTCTACACAAGCCGAAAATATAACTCTTTGTTAGCGGTTTCCAATTGCAGTTCTTGAAGTGAGCTGAATTTATAAAATAGAACAAATACAGAAGTCGTAAGAGGATTCTTTTAAAAAGTTTATTGTGTTAATTATGCTTTTCTACACGTCATCAAGGAAACAATTTTTTAGCGTTTTATGAGGAAAGTAACCACATTATCAACAATTCTAACAAAATCTCTGATCTATTCCAATATAGCAACGAATGTCATCTGATATCATATCCTCGTCCATGGAGAATTTTATAAATAAAAACATTTTTATTTACTTATTTTCCTCGTCGAATGTTGCATCGGTCACACAGACGGGTATTGACTATTAATTTGCATTAGATGGGAGGCGTAATAAACGAGAGCGGGGTTCATGGTACACCTATACATATTCAATCACGAACTCACACAACCTGCACAGGAGGTCAGTCGATATAACATTATAAAACTTTCATACATGCATGCAATGTAATTATTATCTCTTGTGTTTCAAATTTGTTTTGCGTTTACGTTTTTTGTAGTGTGAGTAGGCCTCCATCAGAAAATAGGGCATGAATTTAATTCTGCTAAATAACACTTGCATTTCTGAAGCAAGTTTTTAAAGTTATGATTAATAGTTAGGCGTATGGTTATAGTATTATTTTGGAATACTTTAACATAAAATTCATGAATATTTTCGTAAGTACAGAGAATTGGAATATCTAATGGAAATTCGATCTTCAAAATAAAACTTTAGTACTGATTGTGATTACTCATCGAATGGATACTGTACACATAACTTACTAGAAGATTCTTATTAGGGTACAGGTACTGAATATGTTGTCAATGTATGTTTCCCTAAAGGAAATAATAATAATATATTATATATACGCATGTATATTATATAATAATATAATATCATATATAAACTATTATACTTAGGTTTTAAACTTAAAATTAAAATGCAGAAAACATCAGGAAACTATTCCAGGTAATTCAAGAAAGTCACTAATACTATAAAAAAGTAAGTTTGGAGAGTCGGTTTTATATAACACTTTTAAATCTATTTAGAAGAATCTAAGTACAAGAATTCATTTGTACACGATTTTTCGTCTTCTAGCTATGCTGTTCCTACACCCGCAAATCAGAAAGACTGTCGGGTGACAGGGAAAAGTAAACATGAAAGTATGTGAGAATTGGAGAGACATCACTCAGCTGAAAATTCCAGTTTTTCCATAGTATTGTTTTATTCCGGCAGACGCTCACACAAGCTATTATGTTCCCTAGAGAAATATGTTCTAACTCCAATCTTTTATTGCAGCGAACTCAATCTCATTTGTATAAAGAACCAAGAGATAGTTCAGATAACGTACAGAAAATGAAATATAAATATGGAAGAGAAAATCTCAAGATCCATTTTTACGGTACTCACTTCTAAATTCAGTCATTCAATTATTTTTCCTCTGAATAGAAATAGCTAACTCTACTGCGGGATAAAGAGAAGCTCTTCTCTTTTAATGCATCTTCACAACAGGAATAAAATGATATTTTTCTAATATTACCAGCGCCAGTGTTTTTAAAGAGTTTTGGAAAACTTTAATGGCTTTAATTTTAGCGCTAAACTTGAGAATAGGGTGACCGCCGTCACAACCGGGCCGTACCGAGTGGGACCAAGTCTACAATGTCGCCAATATTACGAACATGATTACATGCCGATTGAATTCGGCCGATAAACGACTGTTGTAGCGATGTTTTATGAAAGATGTGGAAGGGTAAAAAAGCTTCTGCATTACGAATTCTAGGTCCGTGACAGGTTATGTTAGGTTAGGAACAGTCATGTTAGTTTAGCAGCAGTATTCTGCATAGCGCGGGGTTCGTGCCATGTAACGATGTTTTACGAAAGGCGTGGAAGGGGGGTAATAAGGCTTCTAGAAGTAGTGACAGTCAAATTCTAGGTCATTGATAGGTTATGTTTGGTTAGGAACATTTGTATTAGTTTAGGAGCAATTTACTGAATAGGGCGGGGTTTATTTTGTCTCACATTGAATCTTTTCTGCGACGGGAAATTTTACCCTTGCACCGATCGTTTCTCTTTTGTTCCCCGCGGCTCGGAGGTGCACGTTCGCTAATGGCAGTACATGGCTGGCTACGCTATTCTGAAGTAGTTCCAATTTTAGAAGATATATTTTCTTCAGGATAAAAATAAATATGCCCTGTAGATTAACTTTAGGACTAGTCACAAAACCCATAAGTTGAAATAAGAAATAGATGCTTCGTTTTCCGCCGTGCTGATCGAGCGCAACGGAATCATATAGCATGTCATTTAACATTGCAAAATAGACTCATCCTGGAGCTCTGATGACCCTGCCTAAGAAAATACAAGTGGAGATAAATCATCCAACACTATTTAAGCCTATGAAGTGAACACCAAGTAGCCTACAATTAAATCGTGAATAGAATAAATTAATTGATAGTGGTTATCATAGGCATCATAGGTTTGAGTGAAATCAACTGAGGGAGGATTGGGAATGAGAAGACAGATAGTTAGTTACATTAGTCAATAAAGATAAATGTGCAAGAGAAGGAATGCTCACTAAATTATAAATAGAAGGACATAGGTGGGAAACCATCGATTGAAGCTTGTTTGTGCTTATATAAAATTTGTGGCGAAAATGTTTTAGTAATTTAATATGCTGTCGAAGTAAGTATTGCTCAAAATGACTAGAGGTTGATTATGCTGATAGTTAAAGAACACCGAATTAATCAATCAAGGTTTTCAATGTCCAAGCAGAGTCAATGGTTCCACTGATATTTTATTTTATTACGTGACATTCTGTATTACTTTGAGTGTCTTCAAGCACCGAATACATTTTTACTTACCGTACTTAATTTAATTGGTGTTGATCTGTTCTTCCACCCAATATGTTACAGTATTTTTTTTTTTTTTACATTCTCTACCCTTATCATACAATAGATACTACGGGTAGAGGAAGAATTATTGTGTTCGAAATCGAAATTCGATTTCATATTTCTGGAAACATGTCTCTGAAGGTATGTGTGTTGTCCGTTAACAACTGAATTATCTCAAAAACGAAATATCTTTAAATCGAAATTTTATATGAAAGATGTCTATTGGGGAAGTGAAACAATCCATGTCTTAACTTTGTCGTAAATACTCTTACTATAGCTTTAAGAAAACTTAAGTATTTATCAATTTCCTCAAATCGGTTCTAATGTTTTTACTTTACTTTTTGCGCTGACTGCATGCACTAATTCCTAAATTTAATTTCCTAAATAACTGAAGAGTGATTAGTAAAAACTAACCTTAACCCTTTTTGATATTCGTAATCGTTGTCGCATATGAATATCTGTTAACAAAAAAATCGCCCGTCAATTATAGCACGCTGTGAAAAGTGACATTTTCAGTAAAAAAAAAAAATATATTTATATATACTGTCAAGAAAAGTCCTTCAGTAATGCTTTGCTAAAGTCCCTGTCAGTTTGCAAGAATTTTTTAGGTAAATGTATTTTCGTTTTATTCAAAAAAGGTATTTTATTACTGAAATGTTGCTTGTACTGTAAGTTACACTGTTCATATGATTATTATTGTAATGATTATGGTTAATTTTCATTCACTAAAGAATAAAACATAATGCCACATGAGACAGGAGGACATGGAGAGATTCGTGACCCATTCTCCAGACCACTTAAGAAAACTAGCAGGACCAGAAACAGAGTAAAAAGTACATTTGTATAGGCCTAAAACTAGCAGGAGCAGAAACAGAGTAAAAAGTATATTTGTATAGGCCTATAGTTGTACTAGATAATTAAGACCATTACGTGGGTTGGGAAAATAATCATTTTATTATTAGATGAACATAGATGACACAACACTGAGCTCTGCACGTAAATAAACTCACTATGTGTAAATAATAACACAACACTAAGGTTCAAAAACAGGAATGATCGATGCGCACACAACGCTATAACTTAGTAACACCTCCGCAAGAGCACATTGTATGCAATCTATACCATCACCGCAAGAGTACGTAGTATGCAGTCCATACCATGACTGTACAGGACTGCATGAAGCCCAATAAATAACCTTAATCAAAATTTAAATTAAATTTTGACCGAATCGACTATGCTATCAGGATGAAATTTGAAATAGACACTGCCCAGGCCTTGCGGAACGTATGGTGAAAATTTCAGACCTTTAGGTCAAAGGGTCATGGAGGAGTAAGCGAACATACACACATCTTAGGGCGCTTTTAATATAGTATACTATATACATATATATAGCCTATATATATGTGGTATATATATACTGATATAACATGCAATGTCCACCGTGACACGTGTTTTCAGTCTCTTGAAAATCCTTTTTTTCAAGAGACAGTTTGTTTGAAAACGTGTATGACTTGCTAAATTATTGCATATCAACAATAATAATTCCTATTTTAATCTCTCCACTGAATTAAATATACTAGGCCTATGTCTGGTAATCTCCACATAATCATGCAAAACAGTAAAATGTTTATTCACTAGCGTTTGGAATTAGATTTTAACGCAAAAGTTAACAAACTGTCGTGAAAGCTATGCGAGATTGATTTAAAGGAACATTAAGCTTAAAAGCGGAAGACTTGAGTACTGTTTTATGGGTGGCTGAACGCTGCAGATGGAAACATTACCATGAGATACTCACTGTCAACAATTAATTATTCATGTAATGTTCGTTTATGAACTCTCAAAAAAAGATTATTCCTAACATATATCCTACTTTAAACTTCATTGTCAGAATTTCATAAGCTATGCCAGATGTTCTGAAAATTGACGATATAGTTAATAACAGAATAATCAATAAGCCTAAAGAAAGTGAAGCAATAGACCCATAGAGCCGAGAAAGGACTTAACATAATACCACAAGAAATTATTATTTATGGGTCATAGTGTAACAAGCACTTATACCCACGCATTATACCCAAAGAACACTCGACCCTTAGGACCACTAAGAATGGAGTCAGCATCGGCTTCTGAAACGTCAGATAACATAAAACTTCTCACCTGGCTGCGAACCCGAGAAGAATGTGTACATATGAAAGGCCAGAAAATCCTCGTCATTCGATTTTTAAAATTCTTATCGATCGAGTTTATACTTTTAACGTATTAAAAGTTACCTTTTCCTTAGGCTATATCTATTTCAATTATCTTGAGCTTATCTCATCCAAGATGGAATCGCCTGCAGAAATTTACGAAGAGCCTACATAATTCTACATCTATATATAGAATTGTGCCTCCAGAATCAATCATCAAACCAATAACTTCAACGGAATTAAGATGGTATTTTTCCATGTAGAAGGGACAGGTCGACTGGTAAATACGCTTATGTAATACTTCCCATTTACACTAGTCTGTTCGAGCTAGAATCTTCTCCATCTTGGATATAGATATTGACAGAAGGAGATGTTGACTTTCCCTAATGTACCAGAGTCTGAGGCTCAGTTTATTGTTCCCTAAGTGCCAAAACTTTTCAAGTTGCGGAAAATACGCGAATTAACGAACTAATTCGATTCGCGTCTCTTCCACTCACCATTATTTCTGTCCTTAAGGCCAGCTTTCTTATTAATTCATTTTTAAGTTAAGACTCTTCCTTGTACACAATGTTATCCCGGTCTGGTCTCTGATTTCTGCCTACAGATAGATCTTATATATGTAGGATAGTGTCTATAGCCTAATTATTTTATCGAAAAATTGTCTTGAGCAATAAACATTTGTTCAATATGGGTTTAACTTTTACCATCTATAACATTTATATTTCAACAAAGTAAAAGAAGCCCATGGAAAACAGAAGGTTCGTGCGTACTACACTACGTTCATTTCGAAAATTCCTCTCCGCAAGGGTCTAAAGAAATAACAGCGCATGCTTTTGAAAGGAATACGGAACCTCTGATGGATTAATATTAGTGGAAAAACTGCTCTTAAATGCCAATGGACATAACAGGCCACCTACAAACCCCCTTTTTCAAATCCATATGGGTTTGAACGGTTTGAACGGCTGCTCCTGTGGGACCCAGACCCCTATACATGTGTAGGCCTAACAAAAAGGTAGGCCAAAACTTCGGGCAAACATTCCTTACTTATAGAGGGCTAAATAATGCTATATGAACATGAGTGAAAAAAATATTTATTTCCTTGTTAGAGCCCTTTGTCTACACCTGCTCTGGTTGACAGAATGCTCGAAAACAGAACTGTGGAAAACAGAAAATCATGTGAAATGGTACTAAAAACATAAATGAACAATAGAACAACAAATTAAATGTTACAGAGGATATATCCGTCAACCAGCCGTCGCAAGAACTCCCTTTTGGTGCGCTGACGGATCCCTGGAGTATCTCATATTATCTGACAGCCTTGCAGAATACGAGCACGGGGACTCTATATCTAGCATCAGTGTTGCATACACAAGAGTTTTTTTTAAATGACCATGCACAAATAAAATTTAGTTCATTCAGGTCAGGCGAGCGTGGAGGCCAAGGAATTGGTCCTCCTCTTCTTATCCAATTATCATGGAACCATCTATTCAGAAAGTAACGAACAGAGAGACTGAAATGAGGAAGAGCTCCATCATGCATGAAGTACATGTCTCGTCGTATTCGTAATGGCCATGTTCCAACAGGACACAATTTTTTTTTTTTAAGAACGCTCTGTACCTTCGTTTATTGAGACGATGTAGCAGTGCATACGGTCCCACCAAACTGTCAACAATATTGTAATGCCGACCCAGGGTTGTACACAAAGAGAACTAACCAGGAAATAAGGCATTTGAACCATGTTCATACAACATAAACCTTCTTTATGCAAGGAATGTTTCCCCAAAGTTTTGGCCTACCTTTTTGTTACACTCTGTATAAAATCACGTCCCTCTGTCTTAGAATCTAGATTCCAAGCCAAGCATTTCCGAAAGTCATCAGAAATAGTCTGAAAAGCAGTTTTATATTAATAAACTTTCATTTTAGCCAGAAGATTTTATAGTTAATCCGATAATTCTCTGAATTGGGCTAATAAAAGCTCTGGATGTAGGAAATCCTGCTTCTTGCAATAAAGACACACTAAAAAGAAAATAAAAGATATGAAACAGATAGAAGTTGTATACTTTGGGAATTATTGTTATAACCTAATTACGAGGCTCACATCGCTAAGGATATAGTTTATAGCTGCACCATGGACGGTATCCTTCCTGATTTAATCCATAAACTGTTTTAATAGCACACAACATATTACAACTTTGTGATTTATTCTCGCGATAAGTATAGATTCGCATGTAGCGTATTTGTGCGTGTGTAAAGGAGATATAAAGTGATTTCAACTGTGGATGCGAAATTAGCGAATCGGATGTACTTTGTGGATCTGATAGCTGCAATCTAACTCAAGCGTAATTTTCAGAATATGTCCCCACAATACACAATGCTATATAAACCCCATTCACCCCTTCCGAGCGTGTCACATGCTTATGGCATCGCAAGAATAGCCCAGCAGCTCCTTCTCATCTCTCAATATCTACCCTCTAATTGTGTGTTGGGTACAGAAATAGGTTCAAATCTACTCAGGGTGAAGGAAATGGATATAACTTTTTCTGAGCATAACTGTAACTGGGATATGTATGTATCTATTTATTCATTGCAATTGGGTTACTATCCGTTGTCAGCGTTTCCTAATACTACAATGCTACAACTAAGACTATAATATTTACACATGAACGAGTAACATCACATGAACGATTAACATTTCATGAACCATTACATAAGAAGGTTGCATTAGTTAATACACAAAGAAGACCTTAAGTTATTCTTAAATTTCTTCAGGGAGGCAATTCATTCCATTCCTCAATGGTTCTATTTACAAATGAAAACTTCTCTACGTCTGTTCTATACCTTCTACCCTTGATTTTGAGGGAATGGTCGCCTCTTCCGTAATACGATGGTTTTTCTAGTCTTTTCCCAACGTCCCCCCATGCCTTAGAACCATGATAAGCTTTGTATAATGTACATAACCTATATATCTTACGCCTGTCTTGAAAGAGTTGAAAAGTGGACGCGAGTCCACTTTTGGAGGTGTACAGTGACCGAAGACCCGAAGATCTACCCCTGCTATTGCATTAATCACATCAGTGGACAAAGCAAGTATCGAAAACATAATTTCGGGTTCAAATTGTTGTCTTTGCTTTGGAGGAAGTGACATACAGTACATTCTCGGCATTTCGAGTCTCAGTAGTCTGATATTCCCATAATTCTGAGCTGAATATTTTAATTCAAAATTAATAAAGAAATATGATGTGAAACATAACTTCCTAAACTCAGATTAAAAGCTTCAGTATAACATATTATGCATATTATGGAAATCATAGAGGACATTTAAACAAAATAGTTCGAGACATTTTTAGGAAATCATGAAAATCACATTCTTTTCAAGTAGGCCTAAATTAGTTGTAAAAATTAAAATATAGTCGTTATCACGTATCGGAACACATCTCCGAAGGATACACATCCCAAAAAATCTGATTAATGCACACACGTAACTTTCATTATTCTAAGCGTAGGAAATAGACCTTTCTCTTTCACATTCTGATAAAGAATAAGAGGCTAAATTGTAAGGAGTGCATATTCAGTTGTTTCAACCTGAAGCAAATCTTTATTGTTCACTAGGCAAGATAGTTTCTACAAACACTGGATGGCTACCCATCAATGAATTTTTGCTAAGAAGTGTTTCAAATAAAAGCTTTAGCTCTTAGTGTTAGCACCTCATGTAGAAAATTAATACGTTCGTTTGTTGACTTTCTTTCAACTTTCTTTCTTTACCTTAAGTTCTCTCCCTTTTAAGGATATTTAAGTGACCCATTCCGCCCGGATCATTTATTGACTTACGCTTGCTATAACATTGCTATTATCATGGTCGTAAGTCAACAAATTTCCATCAAGGAGCTAAAGTAAACAGAAGTGCATAGATAGAAGAGTACGTAGTTAAGAGAATTGTGTAACGCATTACTGTAAAGCTGCAGTGTCGAACTGAGGATCTTTCGTTGTATGAGACTCCGGCTCTCCCGGGAGCCCGTTACCAAAGGTGGCTGAAGTGGCTGAACCAGGCCGTAATTATTCGCTAGTTACTGGGACTGTTAGACACCTTCAAGTGGTACAGCAAAGCTTTTGTCTAGGTGTCTTTATTTAGAAACTGTAAGTAAATTTACACAGAGAGTAATGCGCTTGTTCTGTCAATTTTTAACACAATCAAATTGTTCTATACTGTTTAGCCTGTTTTGTTTTTGGCAGTGATACTTAAGTTGTGCTTATTCTATTAATTTCATATTTGTGAGAAAAGCGATGGTCCCATTTTAATCTGAAAATTCTAATGAGTGAAAACAATGTTTTTTTGTTCGACCATACAATTATGCTTACTTTGTGTGACGTAACGGTATCATGACGATACTCATTTCGAAACTGATTTTCATTATGACATCCGTATTATAGGCCTATCGATTATTATCGAATACGGAACGATCTTCTTTCCTTGAGATTAGCAGCTGAAAACTGCATAATAAATAGCTTGAATTTATAATAAAATCAATTCTGTTAGTGTTAATTTTAATATCGTGGTAAAATGAATTCATTTCATGTTATCAAAATCCGTTAGTTTCGATAAAAATACCAAAACGAAGCTTCGTTTTGACCGTCGCCATGAGCTGCCATCTGTCGTAGAAAACAAGAACTACGACAGTGAGCAACCAGCTGATGCGATTGACAGCGCGGGTGTTTTAGTGAATCTAATATCTCAAAATTTAAACATTTAAACATTAGATTAATTATGGCCGAACAAAACAGTCGTACCCTATGCAACTTGCCTTTAATGGTAATTAAGATATTCGTATCAAAATTAAGTAACTCGCTTTGCTCTTTTCATAAATATATTCATATCTTAATGATTGCCATGAAGGGATTGATGCATAATGTACTATTGCCATTCATATACAATAATTGTTTTTGTAATTTTTATTGTAAATAGACTATATAAACTTTTTATGGTTGTTCAAGAGTACGTATTATTGTGCTTTCTTCACTCAAGAGACTACAGATGGCTTTGGGGTACAAATTCCTTGACGATGAGTTCTTTCTGAACACATTCTCAGTATTCTTACAGATCTCATCTAGATGCCTTATACATTTATAGGTAGCGGAACTCGCATTAAAGCTTAGTGATCTAAAGATAGATTCACTTCCAGGTGGGTGTTCTAGTTTATTCTCCCTCTCTGTTGTTCACTTTATGTACACACACATCGAGATATCTACAGAGTGTTCATTCACACATATTGACAAATAGAATATAAGATGAAATATAGCCTACGTGAATCAAGTTGGAGGGTAGAGAATCTGGCACGGCGTCGGGTAGCCTATTTCTGTTAGCTAAGATCTGGAGAGAGTTGATATCAGCCTCTTGATAATAATTGAGCCGTTAACAATCTATTGATCGTAATGGCCTTATTAAGATTATCGTTATCTTCAGCTGATCAGACTTGATTATATGTCTACTGTATATTTGTATCTCAACTATAACCCTAGCATGCATAATGTACATTAGGGCTTTACTTGTTTGGAGGATCAATAATAATAACAATAATAATATCAATAATAATATCTTCAGATGACCAAATGCATTCCAAAATAATGTTAAGGATTACAGTAGGCGAAGCAGCAGAACCCGAAGATCACGCACTTTCGTGGAACGAAACGCTACATTTTTCAACTATAAATAATTCTTGAACATCCTTATTATTTATTGTCAAATATTTGTAACGAATAGATTCATTCTTTTACTTTTTCCACTGTGATAGTGGCTTACTTCAGTAAACTGTTTATTATTTTATTATTGATGTTATTACTGTTAATATAAATTGCATTAAGTATTGTAAATGTACTGATCCAAGCAAGAAGCATTAATTTGGAATCGTAGTGTAGTGCACAAGCAGGCATATTACATTCAATTTAGCGTAGAAGATGCATCTCCCCATCGTCAGTATCGTCGGTATGCTTCATAACATTGATATGATGATGATTACTGATGGTGACAGTAGCTGTCGTGGCAACCATGGTATTCAATAAGTCAAAGTTATTCTTATTGATGTTTATGTAGTAGCAGTAGCAGCAGCAATAGTAGTAGTAGTAGTAGTAGTAGTAGAATGTAGTATTGCATACATCTAAATTAGGTTTTTTGTCATACCGCACACTCGTTACATTATTATCATAAGATGTAACCGATAGGCTAAGTACTTAAGGCGTTATGAAAACAGTGAGCTCTAAGATTAGTTAATTACATTAAAGGTATAACTCGATCGGTAAGACCTGATCCAAACAAACGGCTGCGCAGTAGGCTACGATGATGTAATCTAGACCTGCCTGACCTTCATCTCACGTAATGTTTCCTGCTGTACAGACCGTGTAAAAACATCATAGTTAGCCTCACAGCATTCAATAGTGAAGACCCAACGGCGATATTCTGTGAGTTATATACCATTACTTAAATAATATTTCATAACTAATAAACAAATACTTTATTAACTTAATTTTTGTTTTCAATAGTTATGGGCTATTATGAACCGCATGGTTTGGAATGAATAGTGCATTATATGCATTCTCTTCTGCCCCCGACTCCATTGCTACTTTGGACAATAAGCTATTTGCGCATGCTTGGTTCAGGTCCTAGTTATAATTGTGTATGGTTATATTTTCAATGATCTTAATTTAAGATGAATAATAATGGCATGCTTATTGTATGAGTGCATTTGATGTTACACATAATGTTCTTTTCTCTCAAGGACGTGAAGACAGTATTCTCAAAGAGAAAGTTCCTTGTGGTTTAGATTTAATTCCAGATTGGTGTGTTTGTATAGCACTGGGGAATACTAATAAGTGTTCCAATATGATGATATTCCTAGTCAATAACACAACCTACCACGTAAGCCAGGGCTGTCCAAAATTTAGTTCCATTAGTGAGAAATTGTCTTTCTAACCCCCTATAAATCATAGACTATCTAGTTATGTGCTGAGAAGAATACTTTTATAAAATTGTTGAATTTACCGTTTTTATTTTTCTTTACAGAAAAGAGTTCAGTGCATTCCCGCCAAGCTTGTATTCTGTGGAAGGTGAGTACACAACTTACCCATTAATAAACGTAACGATAGGGCTAATGAAAAAGGTCACAAACAGCGTAATTGACAGATTATTATTACTATCGAAAACCGACTATTGTCATTAAAGCTCTATTAAGATCTGTTATAATTTGTGTGTATGTGCGCTTGAAGGTCTTGAAAATGGGTTTTCATCTGCTAGGCCAGGCGAAGACAGAATGTTGCTGTGTGACTTCAATGCACTTGACTCTGGCTTCATGCGGTAGACTTCTGCGAGGAATTTGTGAAATGTAAGCACCATTTAACAGGGGAGAAGAGAGGGACATTAGTATTACTGTCAGCGGAGATTTAGACTCTAGATTGTATACCTAGCTCTAGCGTACTCTTCTCATCCCCACTATCATGCGCTCTTGCCTCGTGTCACCCACAGTGACTTGCGTGCACTTCCTTCACAACATCATCAGACGACGAAGCTGTCTTCCACTGTGCTAGGCTCTCAGAGAAACTTAGTATCGTGTTAAAGACAGATATAAAATAAATTCTTAAATTCAATTGATAGGAGCAATTCATGGCTTAACTACGGATGACATAACACTGCACATAATTAACCTTATTATGATTTACTTTATGTTTAGTATAGGTCTATTGAGAATGGGTGACTATGGGTAGAGTAAAAAGCAGCAGGGTATGTAAATTATGATTTTTCCCTAGTAACACAAGGAAAATAAGGTAGATCGTTGTTCCACAATGTACATATGGATTTTATAGAATAATCAATGCACATGTAAATGTATAATCATGATTGTGCCTAGGTATCTAAAATTGTAAGAAAATACCTATTTATAATTTTAAACATATCCTTATATGCATGCTCTTTTGGCGACTGCATATTCTGAAGTACGTTTCATTATATGCACAATAAATGAATGCTTCTAAAGTTCGCAGCAAGAATAAATGAACGGAACTAGATTGCATATTATTTGTGAAGACACTAATTACGGTAGAAAATCATGCGCGGCAACTTCAGATAGGAAAACTCTCAAAATTTACATACAGTACAAAGATTCACGAAGATCCTAAAAGGAAACCGCGTATCAAAGAGCATATATCCATGAGACAGTCAAGATCATGTCATACACAAGCTAGCATGTTCACATTTATGGATTTATGGATTCTTTGACAGTAAAGTACATAGGTCTGACAGATTTTGTGGCAGGGATGACACATAAACAGGATCCTTCGCATACCCCTAAAAAGAGAAGTAAAAGGGTTTAAGATCAGGTGACCTGGGTGGTTAGTTCATAAAAAGTTAGTAATAATAAACAAGTACACGATCAATCCAGCAATGAGGCAGATGTTGATTGAAAAAACGCCTGACTTCATTGTGTTAATGTGGTGGTACTCCATCTTTTTGGTACAGGTAGTTGTTAGTTTGCTCGACATTTTTGTATTCTTGAAGCAATAGCGGCCCTGACCGGGCGTAAGAATGCTGCAGCAGTTAGAGTAACTACTGATGTAAACTTTGAAAGCTTTTATAGCCATTGTTGCCTCAAACGTTTTTCTACCATAAATAGTATCTTAACAAAATAATAATATGCACACTAGTGAAATTCATTTATACTTGCCGAGTAGTTGATTCTGACTGATTATGAAAACTGAACGACAAAGTTGATTATTCAGTGGTGCGTAGTTGTCTAGTGTATTTCTTACACTGCATTACTTTTCTTCAATATACACTGTTGTTTACGATTCACCCTGATGTGAAAACCTGTTATGCAGGCCTGTCTGGACTGAAAATGTAAACAGTAATGTAAATGATTTATCTTCTAGCTTAGAATGTATTGAATTGAGTATAATTAATAATGGTCCAATATACAACATTATAATCAGGAATGATGAAGAAAGGGATAATGATGTTTTTAAAAATTACGGAGAGTGGCTAACCAATATCTGATAAGCCTGTTAGTAAAACCGGTATAGAAGAAATAATCTCTATTTAGAAACAAACAGTGCTGATAAAAGTAGGCTTATTGAAAATAAGTATTATTGAGAGTTGATCCTGTTCATGAACAGAGAGTGTAAAAAACTTTAAGGAATTAAAAATCACATAAGGAAAGAAAAGAAATTACATTATGTTTTAGGGCAGACAAACACAGTCAGCAGAAAAGACTGCAAGATTAGGCTTATCAGTCTACAGTAAACAATTCCATAGATGAAGATAATTTCTGCTTGAGAATTAAACACGTCAGCACATAATGGATGGAAGTCTTCGTACGAAATATAAAAGAAAAGATAATGTGCATTAAAATCATTAAGACATTTTTGCTTATAAAATTCAAAGACTTTGACGTTGAAAATTTGTAAGTCATTTTATTGTATATATCTGTGAGTTCTGCGTGAAATTAGTCATAATGCTACCACTAGGAAGAAATATTGTATGAAGGGGAATGTGTGTGATGGAGATATAAAAGTCAATAAAATAGTTTCATGCATTCTAGAATGGGCAATTTATGAGCTGAGCATTTATGTTGAGAAATATTTCTCAGAGTACTGGACAAAAATAAAAGATAAAATGTTTCTCATGTGTTACCAGCGGGTTTTTCATCAGTTTCCACACTTAAAACAAATTTACTTTATATACCTTTTTTCAGAACACACACTCAGTCTGGTGAAACCTTCTGTACAGATCTCGCCCTCAAACTGAAAGCATGGACAACGTCACAGACAGAGGCGGCGGGAATTCGAATGCAAGCGAAACGTGCTGAGTTGAAAACATTGACGGTATCACGCTAGTATCCTCTTGGTTAACTAAAGCGCGTGGAGCCGAGGACTATGTTTTCAATGTGGACTTTAGCACTCCACGCATGCGCACTGTCAACGTCATGTTCGAATTTTAACGGTCGCGAAGCTTTCAGATTCTAGGCGATATCTTGTAGCTTATATAGGCCTAGTATAAACTTAGTAAATGAAATAAATAGCTTTTTTTTCTAATTTCTTTCCAACCATACTGAGAACAACTACAGTATTTTTCATATGAGAAGCCTTTTCCTTCACCGCCAATCACGTGTACGGGCTAAACGACTACCGCTTGCAATAAGAGTCTTCCCTCCGTCTCGCCGTCTCTGATTGGACCGTGTATCTATGCAAGTTGAAGGACATAGGGCTTGTCATCTGCAAAGCACTGTAGTTAAGTGAGCAAACCACACACCATCTTATAGTTTATCACATGGAAATCGATGATAGCTTGATGCTACATGTTTAAATACTCCAACAACATGATATCTACTGTTAGATCAAAGGGTGTTAGAATGCGAAAGTAAAAAAAAAAATAGGAAAGTTTACGTAGGTCTTTTTACTCATTGTAATCCAATTGGGAGTCGGTTTACTTTTTTCATCACGTAACATCAATTCTGCTGCTAAGATTCAATTTATGGATTCTAAGATATTTGTGCAATGGCAAATTTATAAAGAAAGAATATACTCTACTTAATTGTTACGTACTGAATTTGAGTGAATTTTATTTAAAAATGGCATAATAAAACAGCCCAACTTTAAAGCGATCTCTGACGTGATTCTGTCTTCCTACCATCCCTCGAAGCCAACTGTGATTAAAGATCGCCCCATTGCTTACAACTTGGATCTGAACCGTTCGCTATTTTTGCTCACAGACCTGTTCTTTTGGGGGTTTCCTTACGTGCCGTAAATATAAGATGAAATAATAAAACAAACGATCTTACTTCGCTTTTGAAGGAAGAATTCTACAGGTTTTTATGAGTGAAAAGTCATAAGAATGTTCGTACCCAAGAAGTTTAGGTTTTTTTAAACAAACTAGTCACTTGACCATCGAAGACTTTCGGAAGGAAATGAAAGCATTTAGTTGACAGGATATGAATTAAATCGGAGCAAGTTTACAGAAAGATGTCTCCCACTTTAAATGTGATATTACAGAAGCTTCTCTAGGTTGGAGAGAACAGGCCTACTAATCTTCTGAAATGACTAATGGGTTTAACTTCGGCCTCCAAGCGAAAAGTAACCACAAGACGATCACATGACGTCACTGAGATGCCCCCCGAGGCTGAATTACATGGGGAGTGTAAATGAGCTCTGATGTCAAGCATCGTAACATTAGTGCTCCCTCGGGAATCTAATTACATAGGCGGGAAACTGTGGTCAGTGTCACTTTGCTTTTTCTACGACGACGGCTTCATACTCCGAAGTTATTTATTTCACTTCGACTAAATCCACTTTTATAAAATAATATTCATTAATATTAATTCTTGCTTGAGAAAAATGTAGTTTACGTATGCTCTTCTGTGCCAGTATTTTAAATTTTCCATGGGTTTATATAGTTAAATAAATCCCACTTTTATGAAATACACGATAGTGTGATGAAAGATAAAGCTGTTCTTTTTACTGTCTTTACCCTATCGTAGGTAAGCTGCTATAGGTAGACCCTGAAATTCGATGTCGAATTTTCAAAAGTAGTTCATCTTTTGAAGTCCCCGAATCCAAAAATATATTAGAAATATGACTGTGTGTTTGTCTGTCTGTGTCTGAGAATAGCATAGCTCGAAAACGAAAAATTGTATAAAACGAAATATTATTTGTGTTAGATTGCTTCTGGGGATGTGACATTAAAGCTTTTAGTTTTGTATTCCATATATTTATATATATTTTTTAATTACTTGAAGGGTAATTACAAGCCAGGTGTACAAACCTTTCAATAAGGATGAAACAACACTGTATTCGCACGACTTGCGTTACAGTTTTTTAATCTGAATCAGAATTTGTTTAAGGTAGAGAAAGTTATGTGAGTACATAACGTCAATTGTACAAGTGTAAGTGTGTGTAATTAACATTACTACTATAGCTCATTTCATGGTAATGGGTATAAAATACAATTACCGTTCTAAAAGCTAATATTACAGAAAGAAAAGAAGGTGAAACAATCTAAAATATTCGCACAAGAGCGGTATTGCTTTTTCTTTAGAATTCTGTAAAGTCTTGATAAAAACGAAAATGGGTATTTACGAAAAATACATCGTCCTTATAATTACATTTGAGATTATTCTGATATAACTTTCGTGTGCATTAAAAACAAACTAAAAATGCATTGCTTCCTTTAAATGAGTCTCCTGTGTAAAATTTGCCCTCCAGCTACTCAACAGAGAATGTGAGATAAGTAGAACTGGGTATAAAGTAGTTATCTCCATCCAGCAGTGCATCCAGTATGGGCTGATAATAATAATTCCCATATGCAATTATGATACCACGGAATTGTGAACTTTGCAGTGCCGTCCGTTTCACATTTTTCTAGCTGCACGTCTTCTTTAATACTAGCAGGTTCCCGTGGGTTCGCCCACGACTGTTAACTCAATCACTAGGCCTAGATGTTCTTGAAATAATTTATTTAGCAATAAACAGTAAACAATTAAAACTATTAATAATGAAAAAGCTTATCTCTCTTCGAGGTGCATTTCACGATTAGAAAGAGCTGCCCGGGAAAACGATCTCAGATTGGAATTCTCTAGCCCAAAACCCTTGCAAAGTGAGTTTCGTTCAAATGGATCAATGATTTCCCATTTAGGCCTACATTCATGATCACCCTTCCGTCCACCTACGTAAAAAAGAAAATCAGATATTTGCGTGCAGCAGTGTTATAAACAAATGAATCAAGCAGAGTGGACTAACAAAATCAAAACGACCGACAATTCCATGCGTTATGTTGAAAAAAATCTATTTAAGCGATACTCTTTCTTTCCCGGCCAGCTTCAATTAATTTCACAATAATTGAAATGTAATAGCGAAAACTGATGTTTCGATTGCGCCAAAAATAATTTTTTCTATCAATTTTCCGCTCATAACTCGCGAATGAAAGCTAAAGTTAAAAATCCGGCTTGGAAGTGCATTCTGTCACCCTGCGCCCATCTACGTTAAAAATTTCAAATCTCTCCGTGTCCTAAATTTGGCTAGGTATCACACATGGACAGACAATCAGATAAACACTTCCTCTTATTAGCCTATATAGATGCGTTCAGTTACTGAATACTGTTTAATTTAATCGTAGGAAGTTTCAGATCCCTCAAGGGGAACTGTTCTGTGCCGTTTTTAGCTTAACGTCCAATAATACTTCCTTACCTTAGTCTTAAAATATACTTAAATATATTTAATGAAGAATATAATATGTTTTGTAATTGAGTAAATGGTGCATCTTTGTACTACGTGTTATGGTGTTTCTGTTCATCGGGATTTTCATTGCCTCTAGCGATTTGGCCTACTTTATGATGAATTGTTATTGTTAGTTCATTATGAATATGTAAGGTTGTTTTGAAATTATAATTTTGTTAATAAAAATAAGTATTTTTCTCTTCACTTGAAGTATTAAATACAGTGTGGTCTATTTAGTGGATCATACAGAAATTATTTTTAAATTCAGAAATATATAAGTAATTATTTCAGTTAATTAAATGCTGAAAATCCATGTGAATTAAAACTGATTCCCCAAAATTTAAACTTTCGGATATTCAAAGAATCAGATAATGTTATTCGTATGAAATACGGTATCCACCTCAATATTGAAAGTACAGGTCATAAAATCCCATCTTGAAAGAACATTCTGACGTTCTATTTTTCTTGTTTCTTTTTTATTCTGTCTTTTTATTTCCTGTTCTTTCTATCTTATTACGCCTTTCTGTGTATTTCTTTCTATATATCTCCTTTTCATTATTTCCTCTCCTTTCGCTGTCTATCCTCATTTTGCACATAACGGTTACACTCATTAGGATATATCAACTTTAATTTTTAAATTGACGTTACAGGAAGATGCTTTTCCCCAATTTATGTTTGCTAAGATGGTAGACTGCAATAATTTATAACCCCAGGGAGTCGTAAATGTTGTGTTGACAAGACTCTCCACCTCATAAGCTTCTCGTTTTCTGTAAGTCTTTGCTCCTCTTTCCACCAATCTTTCCGTACAACATTTAAAATATGCAAAGCGACATAAATAATAAAAGAGAGATAGATACCATATCAATGAGGTAATGGATATCTAAATAGCAAATTTCAACTGAGCTCGTTGATTAATTATTTATCAGCAATTAAGAAATTTACTACGTGATTTCTCTATCTGAATTTTACCTCTCCCTTTTAGGATTTAAGCGACCCAAGCCGCCCGGGCCTTACAGGGCCGCGACCTGTCGGGAGAGGAATTATCTTTGGATCTCATACATACATTTTTGCCCAGACAAGGTCATGGAGGGCATCCCGGGTGAGTGATTAGCCCAATGCCGGGGTCACATCCGGGACAACACGAACACATAGGACGAGACACACCATTCACACACACACCCCAAACAAGGCGAGGATGAGATGAAGATGAATAATGACGGCCAGATGATATCTGGATCCACAAGGGCCTAAAGTTACTTGACATTTGTCTCACAGGTGAAGAAAAACCCTAGAAAAAACCCACCTTGGTAACTTGTCCCGACCAGGGATCGAACCCGGACCCGCTGCGTGAGAGGAACGCATCCCCTACGCCACAGCGGTGGACTACTACGGGATTTATGTGGTAAAAAACGCTTAATATATTGGAAGATATTTCCTAGAACAATAAACTTGTGGATTTCTCATAGACCTACATGTACATAGAAAGGATAGTGACGTGCAGAGTCCATCATGGGGAAAAGAAAGAAGAAATAAGTACAGAATGATTCAGCTCATTCTTTACCAGGTAATCTAATCATTTATCCTTCATAAGTTATATAAAAAAATGCATCTTGTGTCTTGTAACGAATCCTAAATGCATGTGATTCGATCATAATAAGTGGTATGCTTTTAACCCATGTGGTTTTGCACATATTTGTACAGTATTACTCATATACTGTATTGTCAAATAAAAATAACGTAAGTCAGAAGTAGAGTGCCCTAGCGGAAAATTGAATTCTTTCCAGATAGGAAACTGTGATCTCATGTTCAACAATCCCAGGAAATCTCAAGCCGTCACGAATTGTGTTTTTTTCTCTAATCGGTTCGTGTTTGAATAGAAAATCAAAAACCTTTATGCTTGACAGGTACTTAAGTCAAAAACATTGGTGACAACATGACCCAACATAGTTTACCACTTAATAATGGACCGAATAATTATTATCAAAAGTAATGCCTTAAGCCCTTAAGCATAGAAATTATTAAAAACGACATAGTGTCGTAGTGTCTGAGGAGGGTTAAAGTCTTACTTATTATTATCTTAGCCGCCACGGTGGCACATGCTTAGCGCGTGGGCCTGGTATGATAGGCCTATGTGATATTGTCTTCTAACAGCATGTGAACATTATTTATGGAGAAACTAGAAAAATAATATGTATAGGTCAATTTCCCAAACATTAGAAGAACTTAATGACAATATCACAAGAGAAATTAACTCTATCTCGGAAGCTGAACTTTTGAGCGTGAAAGAAAATTTCCTAAAAAGGTGCCAGTATTGTATGGATGCAAGAGGAGAACATTGTAAGGTACGTGGTTATTTTCATTGTAATTTTAACTGTAAATGTGAGAACCTGAATCATTATACCGATCGCGGCTTTATTTGCGTAGATATTTCACCCGATCGCTCGGGAGTTGGAGCTGTGCCCGCTGCGACGCAGAAAGCCGCGTCATTGACCAACTCTTGCGTGGGACTCACTGTAATTTAACTACACGTCTAAGCCATGAAAACCACCTGGAATTCCGCATAAACACTATAATTATGATCCAAATCTTGTCTACCAACAAAGTCGAAAGACGGAGGTAGATGATGCAACTGTAATGTAGTAGGTCTTGTTCTGTCATAAAATGAAGCTCCACTGGGAGAGGAGGGAGAGTGAGAGGGAGGGAGGGAGAGAGTGAAAGATTCTTCTGTATGAGCAATGTCAGAAAGAGACAAATGTCCAATAAGATCACATGCTGATTTCTCAAACCAACTTCACTGAAGTATGCGGATTTTCTTTAGGCATATCATGTAACTTTTGAAGATACAAGAAACTGTCCGATCTCTTGTGCTTTTAGAGAATGTGTTCATTCAACTATAACAGATCATCTAATGGAAATGTTAAGAATCTCGGCTTTAAAACCATGATTGATGATGTTGTTGACCAGAATAAAATGGGAACCTGCATAGATTGAAACGGAAAAATAAACTCCCCTCCATCTTACTCATATCTAGACACCTCATTTTTCACCCCGTTTTTTGGTGTATTATTCAATACCACTTATTTATTACCAGCTGTTATTCCCTTTTCTCATGAGAATGTTCTGAGATATAGCCTAAACGTTTTCAATAATTTATTTCTTACTCGTGGTTTTTCCTCTCCCCTTTTAAGAATTATGATCCATATACAGGGTCGCTACCTCTCGGGAGAGGGATTATTTATTGACCACACATACATACTTTTTTTTAACAGAAAAAGACATGGAGGGCCTCCCTGGGTGAGGGATCGGCTCTATGCCAAGGCCATCTCCGAGACAATACGAACACACATAGGATGAGACACAACATTCTCACACAGTTTCACTCTAAACAAGGCGAGGGTAGGATGAAGATGATAATGTCGGTCGAATGATATCCGGGGACCGCAAAGGCCTAAAATTATCCGACATTTGTCTCATAGGTGAGGTAAAACCCAGGGACAATCCCCACCTAAATAACTTGTCCCGACCAGGATTCGAACCTGGGCCTGCTGCGAGAGAGGAGCGAACGCATCCCCTGCGATGGACTTTAATATTAATAATAATAATAATAAAATCAGGTAAACTGATTTAACGAAGTGCCAGAATGCTTTTGTTTAATCAGTGATAATTGAATTAAGATATGCAGAAAAAAAGTTATTATTGTAATCGATTTCCGAGTTAAGCTCCAGATCGAATCATTAAGCAGGGCTTACGGAAGAACAAAGGTTTAGTTTGATAAGCATATGTGAAGGAATATATGTGGGTAGTGTTATTTGTCAAAGCTAACTGTCAGTTATTACAACTTCCAAAGCCGTATATGAACACTGTAAAACAATATGTTGTCATGAGAACTGATTTGGATTTGATACATTCTAATATCCCTATATTATAAAGCCCCATAGTTAACTTCTAATCCCTATAATATAAAGCCATATGGCTGACTCACTCACTCAATGACATTAATGTTTGCCCACTTCCAGATGAGCTAGAAACTTGAAATTTGGTACACATATAGCTTCTAGGCTGTAAACCATAGGAAAATTCCAACAAGTTAATTTTTTTAACTTTTAGCTCTAAAAACCCCCGAAAAAGGGCTCGGTTTCCATGGCATCGGTATTATCAAACAGTGTTCAGATAGGGCTCTGAAAGTTTAGAAAATTAATAATTAGTGGCCGAGAATGTAACTCTTGGACTCGCATACTGGAGGTCCCAGGTTCATAAGGAGCGGAGCCCCCAACGAGCGAAACGAGTAACTTATATAAACTCGAAAGTTTGTGTGTGGGTATGTGGGTATGACTGTTCCCTATACAAATCTACATTTCTTGAACAATTTTCACAAAATGTTGCACACTTACCCACCTCAACCGGGAAAGGAACGCGGTCAACATTAAAATTCAAACAAATCACTCCTTCTCTTGAAAAATTATATAATTTCTGAAAATATTACACTGAATATTTATCAAATGCAATTCAGTTTCCCATGACAACAGTGTAGGCCTAATGTTTACAGTGTTCACATAGGGCTTTGGGAGCTATATAATACTGGGCTTTAACAAACTCTGAGGCTATCGATATAATTCATTGGTGTAAATAAATAATGAAGAATGAAATCCACGAAAATAATGCACAATGTGATGCAGGCACATAACTTTCTCTATCCTGGAGATGGAGAATATCATTTTTTCACTTCATATTTTGATGTGGAATAAGAGGTCATATTGCAAGGACAGCTTAAACCTTTTGTCTCAGCCTGAGTGTGGGCCAACGAGTATGCTATATCAGAAGTAGGTAAGAAGAAATCATCTCCACTGATACGTTATTCATAGCTGTAGGATTTGTATTAGTTGAGAAATAGGGATGTTTATCATAGGCCCTTAGCATCTAAAAAGAGACAAAACAGGGTGGATCATTTTTAGTCCTTAGCGCGCAGTGTATTATTATGTCCCAGGTTTTGGGGGAGGAAAATATGAAAGTGATATTGAATAACTTTTTTTATTTCAGCCCCGAAACGACTGTATGGTAACATCAGAGTGAGAAATAAAATATTCCTTAAAGAAAATATAATTTTATGTTACCGGAATTTCTGTTTCTTCTTATTTCAGCCCTTTCCAGGAATGGTGTGTAGAAGTAATGGGTTGCAAAATTCGACATCCTTTTTGAGCCATATCTAGCATTTTCTGAGGAAATACTGTAGTTTGAGTGGGATAAACCTTTCTTCCTCATTTCAAATTCTACATACCTATGTAACGACTTAGAGTTTAAAAATCGAAAGTTCTTCATAGGTTAATTTCGAATTGCCAAATAAACCCGGGCGACGCCCAGCCTATTAAGTTATTTCATTATATTGCGTTATGTGCGAGAAAAATAGTACTATCAGGATTGTTATAAGTTTCAATGTACGTATTGCTTCTTTTGGCAATAGCCTTGGGTTAGTGTAACTTGTATGTTATTTCGGAGAATTCCATCGCCGAGTTATAGGTTTTAAGTTCTGCAGGTAATTTATCAGTTAAAAGTATGAAAAATCAATCAATTATTCAAACACAGTATATTAATTTTCACCATATAATCTTAAATCCGGTCCAGTAAACCACCATTAACGGCCGTGGGTGTCGGCATGCTGACCACATGCCCCCCAACTGCCATCTGCCTACGGGAGATGATGCAGCGGTCGGGTGGTAGGCCAAGTCCCTCCAGGGATGTAGCGCCACGGAGTTTAGTTTAGTTTATAATCTTAAATAACACTGAAATGTACAAACTACTAGGTAACTATAATGTAATTAACAAAAAAATCACAATGAATGGCAAAAGTTTTACTTATGCACGTGGACCAAAAATTGAATTTTCATTATTGTTGTGGGTGAGTCGGTAGCACGCCTGCCTTCCACTCCGGCGGCCCGGGTTCGACTCCCGGCCGGGTTGGGGATTTTCAGTAGTGAAAATCCCTCTCCCGGGTTCAGGACTGGGTGTTTGTGTTGTCTTTAGGTTTAATTGTCAGGTAGGGGACTGGCGCACCCCGGAAACAAATCCGCCGTAAATATCACCTTAAGGGATCTCCAGGGGTCGTTCGCGACCCGGTAGGACCTCCATATAATAGTAAAAAGTACATTAAGCAATGAACCAAGGTAATATGATATTATACGACGTATTTGTTCGGTCCTAATTTATTCAATTTTTAAGTTTTGAGAATTTAGATTAATAAAAAGAAAAACAAAACTGCCGAACGCGGCGATCAGCTCTTACTAAGTTTTCGTAGTTCTTGGCTTCTGCGATAGATTGCAGCTGATGGCGTACGGTATAGTCTAGTCATAATGAATAGAGGAGAAAGTGTGATGACTGAGGTAGTTCACTGGTTCCGCCGCTAGGTAGCAGTTACTCTGCTTGAGATTCGCGGGAGCAAGATTACTACGGGCGGTATAGGAAAAATTGCAAACACTCTTAAACAAAATAATACATTAATCTATTTCAAAATGACTCACCTTATCTAAATTGAATTGTTAGATACTTTTGACAATTTTCGGGCTGCTTTACACGTCTTCTAAGATCTCATCTCCATAAATAAACATGGCCTTGTGTAACAGTAATTTCTCAGATTGCAAGAAGCTTGACCGTAACATTTCGTTCCACATCTTTCCAAAAATCGAAGATGTTCACAAGCAATGAAAAATTATATAATATAGGTATGAAACAGCTAAGGGATGATTTGATCTAATATTTTGTTGCCTAGAAAATAGGGTAGAGGGTATGTTAGTATAATTTGATGGGAATTTGTTAAAGAATGTAGGCTACATTTGTATAGAAATATCAACGTATAATTAGGGTAAAAAACAGCTAAGGGATATTTTATAAATTAATATTAATATTACATATTAACACGGTCAAAAGTGTAGATCTGTGTACCAATTATGTGAACAGAGATAATATAAACTAAGGGATGGTTAGTGAATTGCAGGGTACGGAAAATTTCATAAGCAGCACTACAAAAATAGGGCGCGTGATCTTTAAAATTGGCGTCTCAACATCCGATAAAGACGCACATACGCAAAAATTGTTTTGCAATGCCTTCTACATATGTCACACAATATTTCAAAGCATTTTCCCTGATTTTTTCATTAAAAAATTAAATCCTCTTGCCTTAACTACAGCCCGCTATTTGCTCAAACCCTCGACCATTCGCCGTTCGCTGTAACTGATGTACGTCTTATGTTGTTAAATTATATTATTAAAAAAAGGAACAAGATATTAAACTAATAAGACATTTGCTATGATAATTATACATAAAAATTACTAACATAAGTGAACAGAAAATATGATAAATAATCCAATAAATGCATAAATAAAAGTAGTGCAGATTTACTAAGTTCCCCAGCGGGTCAATCTTGCAGTATGGGTACAAGTAGTCAGTTAATATAGTATTATTATTGAGTCCACGAATAAATTATGTAAAAAATTTTACGTTATTGCTGGTATTTTATGGAAAAGATGCCTGCTAATACCTCAATACCATTCTGATAGCTTTAGCTTTAGAGCCATTAGTATTACTCGTTAACCATTATAGATATATAGGTGGTACTCGATTTATAATAAGATCCAAATATTTCACTAAACCTTACTCGCTTGATCTCTTTCTGGACACAAAAATAAAATAATAAATGCCGCATAGTCAAATTTGCTCCACCCTCAACATTTCACGATCGTCCCACATCATTCAGACAGCTAGCGCCCGGAATAATTACCACTCAATTACTCGTAAACCATTCAAGATATAAAGGTGGTACTGAATTTAAAATAAAGTTGAAATATTTCACTAAAACTTTCTCGCTTGAAGTTTTTACGGGACACAAAAATGAAAAAAATTGTCGCATAGTCACATTCCGTTTCACCCTCCATGAATTTTGTGTAATTGGTGATGTTTATATAATGAAATAAAAACATTTATGTCCGCATTTTTTGAGTCTCTGTTTTAACCATCAGAAGAACTGTGTGGTGCAGATTATTTCTGCACAAATTTCACAGAAATAGGACCAAGGGTTAATTAAAGATTGCGAGTTTAATCATAAGATGCCAAACTATCATGATGCAGCATTGAGAAGTTGAAACGCAAACGAAGGTGCTGCCAGTGTTTCGGTGGACCGCCGCTCTCCCTATACCCACCATTGTATTAGCGGCGAAGTCATCACACTTTCTCATTCTATTCATTATGGTCTAGTATATAAAGTTAGAAGTGTGTATTTATTTTCGTGTGTTTGTATGTTCGTTCCCTATACAAATTTATATGCTCAATGCAGTTTGCACGAAATTTTGCCACATATTTTCTTCAACCAGTAAAGAAACGGAGGCTGCATTAAAAATCAAAATAAACCATCCTTTCTCTTTTTAAATTACATGATTTCTGAAAATATTACTCTGAATTCTCCAAATGCCCTCACATTAAATGTACACAGTCCCATTACAACATTAAGTTATTGCTTTTAGTCTACATAGGTGGCTTGGGAATTTGCACGATACTGGAATTTGAAGTAAACGACACAATTAGAGACACTACCTTTCTTCTTCTTCTTCTTCTTCTTTATCTTAATATAACCTCCCCCATAGTAGGGACGTTTACGCGACCCACGCCGTCCGGACCTTAAGTTTCCCGGTATTGGTCTCACAGGTGAGGAAAAACACCACATAGGAACACCACTTGGACCAGGAATCGAACCCGGGCCCGCTGCGTAAAAGGAGCGAACGCATCCCATACGCCAGATCGATGGACATTAATTTATTCTTTTAAAACTCTTATTGATGACGATTTGGGCACGGCCCATGAAAAGATCGAAGAGCAAACCTCATTAGAAACGTACACGTCATATTCCTCAAAGACGCTTCGGGTGGTGGAGTGAGACGTGGCTTTCGTGGTTTGGAAAATACTATATACAAATATATATATATGTATATACAGGGTGTTTCACGAAGTTTTACCGCCAGTAACAGAGCATGTTCCTGGCGTTATTTGGAACAACTTGTCCTGATAAAAGTTTTACCTATCTCAAATAATTACGGAGTAATGTAGATATTTATGAACGTCTCGGTGTGAACAGAGCTCAACGTACGTACGTTGCAAGAATAATAAAGAACAGTCCTGATTACGGTACGCGACACGCGCCGTTCATACCCGCGCGTCAAAGTGCTTGGACGTACAGAGAGGCATCTCTGAAAATCTGATGGCAAACTAAGATTTAGGGCGAAGTGTATGATAAGTATGTAAATTAAACCCATTTTGCTTGTTACTTTCAATTTCTGTGCGGATTTATTGCCGAATTTATTGCTATTTTATCACGAATGTAGAAATTTCAAACGCTTATAACAACGTAACTACAAGTCAGAAAACATTTTTGTATTTACATTTTTTGTTCCAAATATCCTCCAGAATGCACTCAGAGAGTGGCAGGAAAACTTCGTGAAACACCCTGTATATGTGTGTGTGTATGTGTGTATATATATAAGGTCGACACCGACCCGTGCGCCGGTTAATGCTAATAATGTGGTTTATATGTAAGAATTTTTGTGAGCAATAAATACACATATACATATTAAAACAGCATGTGGTATTTTTTATCTTTAGAATTCTTTAGATAATTATCTTCCCCTGTAGTAAGTCTACTCTTTCCACAGTTATTCTTGTAAACAATAATTTCTTTAGTTTTCACTTTAACAGTACTGCATGCCTTGCTGACATTGGCAATAAAATAATTTATTAATCTTATAAGGAATGCGGATTTTATCATTCTTCTTTATGAGCTCTTTTGTTGAGACAAAGATGCGGTCACATGGCAAAGATAAATGCTCTCCTACAGCAGAGTGTTTTAATTAAAATAACTTCTAAATTTTAAATCTTAAAAAGCCCTGATTTATGTGCAGTTGGTAATAAAGCACTTCGCCAACCACGTTACTCACTCTACAAAGGAACCATGTTGAGGGCTGTGTTTCAGTGATTTTAACTCAATCTCTTCTCATTGCCTGTTTCTTGACAGTAATCCCTATTCCAACTCAAATGAAATTGTCAGCTTTAAAATTTCCCCTCTTCTAATTCTTTATATTTAGCCTATAGCCTTACTAATAAAGGCTGCGTTGAACGGTTGTTTGATTGATCACCGCGCAAGTTCTACATAAGCCGTGTTGCTAATAAACCCAGCATAATTGCCAAGAGTTACACCAGGTTTGAATGTGAAAAATTATCATCAAACACGTCACGCTAGTGATGACGTTACTAGCCCGCGGCTAAGAAAGACTGCAGAACGCCAATGTCGCCATCTGTCCGAGCAGTAAACAAACAGCAGTGTATCGTCTGGCGAGATAAAATCTAGTTTCAGTATTTCATTATATTGTTTTCAGAAAGCTGTAATAATGGCTAAAATTATGAAAATATGTCCCGAAAACAAGTAACTGTGTATACAGGGTGTTAATGAATGACACCGAAATATTTTACCTGTGTGTAGAGGGGACATATGAATGTTTCCAAACAAATTACTATAAGAATGGATGCTTATCCTCAAAATAAAATCTCAGACATCTACGAAACGACCGGCTGTTACATCGACCATCTCGATTATTTACGTCAAACTTATACAAGGGTGCTAGGCTGTGTAAAGCGTTGCACACATTCAGCCGTATGGAAGGATCTACTCTTATACAATTCAACAGCCCTAAATAGCGTGCTTGCTCGCTCGCCCGCTTCGTGAGACATCGGGTATACACGGCGATGTTCGTCTCTCGCAGTGTAAACTTTCATGACGACTACAAAATTAGGTAAACCGCTATTATATAAGGTCTAAGTGAAATGAACACAATGAACAAATATTCTAATTTCATTTTTACTTAGAATTTTCATAGCTCTAAACCACAAACATTTTTAATAATCTACCAGTGTAAATTTCTTAAAAATCCTGGAGTCAATGAATCATGGTGGGCGAAGCACCGGGGGCACCAGCAGTAAACTATTGATGGTTTAACTCTTGAAATATCGCTGATAATAATCCAAACAAACCATTCCTTCCCTTGAAACATTATATAATTTCTAAAAATTACACTGAATTGATAAAATAAAATTCACACCATATTCATGTCAATAAACAGACGAGAAACAATACGTATTATGTGTTCACAGGTTTCTCTGGAACTGCACAATCGATTCTGATCACCGCCGTCTCGAGAATTACAGTAATACAGTTCAGAAGGCAGTGATTCTGATATAGTTTTCCCAGGGGGCGCTTTCTAATTTTAGAATGTACTCTGAAACCGGAAGTTTAGCTGTTTCATTAATATTATTAATAACTTAGTTTATCAATGATTCGCATGCAAGTGTTAATAAATATAATGCTTTAATAATTATTATAATCTTAATTTTTAAATGAATTATCGTGGGCGAAGCCATGGGCATCTCCTAGTTATTAATAATTTTTTCTCCTCAGCTGTATATAATCGTGGTATAAATGTTTAAAATAGATTATTAGTAAGACCTATATAGATCAAAGTAACTCGTTATTTAGGAAAATCGGTAATATGATTTTGGTTAATAAGGACGTCGGATACAGTGAAGGGGGCTGCCTTCAGATAACCCCAATGGTGTCCAATCAGTAAGGCAACCAATACCTTACAAATTTCCAATTTCCACCAGCTCGTAAACTCACCTGGAAGGAAGAAGAAACAGTAATTAGCAGGGCCCGGATTCTAATGACATGTCATCTTTTTATTGACGCTGCATAGACATTGCCAACTTGTAGATAAATCCTAATCATGGCCTCTAGATTATAGAAATGCATTTTTATTAGGTCTTTTTTGTCATTTTATGCCATTTTATATTTTTAGGGCATTTATTTCAATTTTAGGTTATAATTTTGTCATTTTCATGTATTTACATTGAGTGTATTAACTTTTTTTCGTCGCTAGCAGTGCTGTCTTTGAAGTGTTGTTTGTTTATTGCAAGAAGGAAAAAATCGGCATTAAAGTGTTGTCATGTCTCAATCGGAAATGAGAATCAAAGAAACGCCAAAATGTTGTATTTTATTACTATTGTTATTAAGCCGCGTTCACACCTGTGCAACGTTGCATGCGCACAAGAGGCTTGCGCCTGGCAGGTGGAGATGCAAGCCGGGGCATGCAACGGTGCAGGGTGAGGCATGCGTGGAATCTGTGCGCACGGACCTAATTGCGCCGGTGGACGTAGGCGCAAGTAGCTCCCCATTTGAAACGGGGAGCTACGTGCAATAGTCGTGCGTCTTCCAAGGCTCTGCTCTGATTTTTCATTATGGCGGAGTGGTCTAATGAAAAGAATATTGAGTTCGTGGAGGATTATCGCTCGTATCCGTGTTTGTGGATGGCTAGCTCCCCGGACTACAAGGACAGGACAAAAAGGAGCGATTCCTTACAGTTTCTAAGGGACAAATACGCTTTGGGAACAACGAAAGCGGTGCTAAATAAAATAAAAAGCCTCCGATCATACTTTCGTAGAGTCCAGCAGAGTAGAGCAGTGGTATTATTTCAATGAATAGCCCTTTTTAGGCTTTTTAAACAAACGAGTTTAGCCGTCTTCATAAAACATAATAATGGTCACTAATGTGACACCGAAAATTGTTTATAATTTTGACAGAGTTATTCTAGTTCTCCCCCCCCCCCAAATAAGCAAGTAACTATTCCTTATATTGGCACTCGAAAAATAGCATAAACAATTGAGATATTTACCCTTTTTAATGATACAATTATTCAATGCTCACTCAATTAACTTCCTATCTACTAAAATAAGTTGACTGAAATTGTTTCTATATATACATTTCAAAGTATTTCAGACTGCTCAAGTTTCATTTCCTGCGATAGTTACAATAAACAATAACACGTGTGAATTGATTCAACCGAGGGAAGAACTGAGGTCAATGATAACAACGTTGCTTTTGTTTTGGAAAGCAGAAGCCAAGGTCGACTTGGTTACATCAGTTAACATAAACACTGACTTAATGGTTTATTCCTTTGATGCCGCCTGCCCATACAATGAATAGCTGCACTATACAAAGACAAACAACAAAGCGATATATAGCCTACATTATTAATTTCAGTGCGTTGTATAAATTTATTTGCATTACATTTTTTCTTAAAATGCACTAATTCACATTTATTTATTTTCTTTTGTATTAATTGGAAAATCTATTTAAAAATAGTGTTTTTCTGCAAAAGTCCTCTTTAGCCCCTAGTCTAGTGGTTGCTGACTACGGACCCGCAAGTCTGGGTTCGAACCCCGGTACCTCCCCAAATTTTTCTGAGGTAGGGCCAACTGGAACGGGGTGCATTCAGTCTCGTGACACCAACCGAGGAGCTAATTCATAAAGAAGTAGCGGCTTCGGTTCAGTAAGCTATCAACAACTGCAGTAGGATTCGGCATGCTTACCACATGCCCTAATCCTGTCAGCTACCTATTCAAAATGTGACAATTATTACGCTCATATTATTGGTAATTAATAATAAATAAAATTATATTTGGAAGAAAGCAGTTCGTTCGTTGAAAATGCCACTGTTCGAAATAGTACCTACTGGTGATCAGAGTTGTTCCTACTGCGTACATTTTCGAACGATATTCTGGAAATGAAAGATTGATTGCCATGACCAATTTTACTGCTGTTTGACTTTCATATTTTTGTGAAAGGTCAACTACATTGCCAACTTTGTGATTACAATACAATTGAATTTGGCCCGCCGCCGTGGGTGAGTCGGTAGCACGCCTGCCTTCCGCTCCGGCGGCCCGGGTTCGATTCCCGGCCGGGTCGGGGATTTTTCAGTAGTGAAAGATCCCCTCCCCGGGTTCAGGACTGGGTAGGTTAAGTCTTAGGTTAAGATAATGCACATTGTGCGCGATTCCTTAATTATAATACAATTGAATTTTCTTCTTACGGTTTCGTCTTTGTCGCAAAATAACAACAGCAGCAGCTACGGCACCTAAATCCAAAGCGGATATTTCATCTGCGCACTTCTAGCAGGTGTGAACAGAAAGAGGTATGCGCCTACAATAATGGTGCCGCAAGAGACTAGATGCATGCGTGAGCTTGCACCGTTGCATGCGCAGATGCACTGGAGAGGCACGGCAACTAGGCGCAAGGCGCACAGGTGTGAACGCGGCTTTAGATTGACTTGGCACCAGAGTCTACCACCTGCTTGGATTTGAGAGTGCAAACTACTGTTTACCCTCAATAAACAACAATATAATCCGCAGGCCACAAAAGGAAATGCCGAATTTTGACTCACCAGTGCCTCAGTGCCAGTATAAATTTCCGTGAGAAAAGAACATTCACAACATTACAGTTATTTACAATTTTTGCAATTATGTACAAATTAGTCTATAACTATGTGTGTACAATAATTTTTTATAAATAAAATATCAGTTTTAGGTCATTTTTTATAATTATTAAGTCATTTTCTTTAAAATTATTGGTCATTTTATATGTCATTTTTAAAACAATTTTAGGTCATCAGAATCCGGGCCCTGCTTATTACTGTATACACTTGACAGGGTAAGAAAAATACGAAATATGACGTACCATTATTTTGAATGTATTATACCAGTACTGTATCCTTTTTATAAACAATCAGGGGAGCAAATTAAAGCAATGAGCTCTTTCTTACTGTTTAAGGACACAAAGTACCGCATTCCATCTCCAGGCACTTGAAAAATTACAACATGCATATTACTCCGTTTGGCCCGATGCAAAGAGTGTTGGGTTGGTTTTATGGTTATTATTAGACGTAGTATTGCCTACTGCAACTTAGGCTTGTGACCGTCGCCTGTGTGCCGGAATTTTGTCCTGCGGGAGTTCTTTTACATTGAAATCTACAGACGCATATATGCACACATAAACGCCATCTACATCGGCCGGGATCAAACCCGCCACAGAAAGCGCCATATTCACTGCGCTACTGAGGCCGAAATTAGTGGTGTGTTTTAAGGATAATTTCCCCCAGGGCTAGGTATAATACCCGCAATTGCATTATTGTCAAGATTCCTAAAACTTTTGTTTTAAATTAGTAGACTGCTACTTTACTTGCTAACAAAAGCGGGATTCTGTGTGCAATTTACTTAGCCCTGTACACTTTTATGAGAACTTCCTGGAGAGACAATCCCAAAAATAAAAGAATGTCTGTTGAATATACAAATAATTATAACTTTGTTGGATGTAACACTTTCTAACAATGTGTTGTTATGCACTCCACCTAGAATTTGGCACCTGTAAGTTATCTTGAGTAGGTTTTATGATATTTATTTCTTCTATAATATGAACAAATGTTGAAAGAAACATTCCTTGTACAAGAAATTTCAAAATAGGCAAATCATTTTTCATAAGTTCATCGTTACACTTAAATAACTCTTTATATATTTATATATATAGACATTATTTTTACAACATGATATTATATTAATTTCTTAATATGGGATAATTAATTTAAAAAATATTTAAAAAATATAAACTACGAATATATAAAATTAACTTTGAAATTTGCGTATAAAATTTCAAGCCTATTGAAAAAAAAAGACAGTTGTGCAAGGAGCAACTTTAAAATGAAAGGATTTGTTAAGTTTGGGAATAATCCTTGTTTACAGTATCAAAGTACTTACAACTACACATACCGTAAATACTAAAAGCATATTTTTAGCGTGAACCCTCCGGAGAGAATTTTGAGTCATGCGTCCCAAGACGATCAGATTTCTTAAGTCTACGTGGTCCCAAGATAAGCGTTGCTGACTATGGATACGGATCCCCGGGCTTGTTCCGTGGTATCTCCTTGGATTTTCGAAATAAGTGTAGGACTCTGTGTACTTAGCTTCATGAGGGCAACTGAGTTACTAGTTGATAAAGAAGTAGCGACTACGTAAATAATTTTTTTCAATAAGGCCGTGGTATATGCATGCTGACTACATGCATGCCATCTGGTAACTCTGCCAAAAGAGGAAATATAAAAACAGCGGGGTTTGGCCTTTTCCCTTCATGGGAATGGAGTTTATTCATTGCATTCTTTTAATTTAAAAATCCTATTAGGCTAGCATCTTCGTGCGCATATCTATGCATATACGGTTTCTAAGGATACGGCCTGTAAACAATGACCATTTTCCGATAAATTCATTGCTATGCGATAAACTTAGCTTTGATTTATGAAAAAACAATTTTGCGACATGAATGCAAGCTTGTTTAAGAAGTTAGGCGCCGGGGCCATTGCCCTAGGAGCTGGAATTTTAGGGTTCAATAGGGTTCTTAGGGGAACTGGGTCTAGGCCCATTGCTCCTCTTAAGAACCCCCTTGAATATTGGGTTCCAGATGGTGTAGATCCGGAGAGCGACGTGAGAGACTGGATTCAGCAAGAGATAGAGGGGAGAATGAGATTTAGGGATTATGAGTGGGAACAAGAAGCGGATAGACAGATAGGTACAGATACAACAGAGCATGACATTCATAGCGATAATTAGCAGGATGCATCTTGATTTTCACCATCTGGAATCATAAGTCCCCCATAACATCTAGGGGGCATTGGTGTGCAAAGTAGGTTGCCTCCACGTGGTGCACACTGGGTAACGCTAAATAACCTACAAATCCAACATAAGCGACGTGTTTTAAATTACGTACTGCCTGTGTATTTAGACGTGAACACTGTAAACACAATGCGCAGTGGTATCAGTCTCACGTGATCCATGCTAGCAACACACTCCCCTTTCCGTCCCGCCCTATGTCTGCCTGTCTAAATGAACAGGCAGTAGAGTAAGATTACCTCCACAAAGTCTCTGGGTTTTTACGTATATACCTTAGGAGCGAGTCTCACCGCTCGTAGAGTTCCTGGCTAGGGGAGGTAGCTGCACCCTGATTGGCTTTCCCACTCCACGTGTTGTCTGTCTCTGTCTATGCGGCATTATCCCTCCACTCAACTATTACAGTATTTTCTACCACTGGAAACGTGGAGCATGATCTTTACTCTCTGCCTAGCAGTAGGTCACTAATCTTACGCGCAACGAATCCGCGCATCTTGGTAACGAGACGTAACGAGAAGCTCGCTGGCTGGGTTAGTCTTCAAGGCCAGAGACGTTGTGGGAGTAATCCTACTCTACCGTTTAACTATTTTGCTGCTGAAGCTGCTGCACGTTGCGATTTTGAGCATGTGCGATCACTTCCTCCATTCAATAGGAAGCCAGACGCAGTTGTTAGCGAGCGTCATTTTGTGTTTTAATATTGTTAGAGCGTTTCGAAATGATCAATCGAATGAACCGCTGGTTACATTCTCGCCCAGGAATGCGATAATCAACAAAGAGACGTCTGTTATTACCAGGGCCCGGATTCTAATGACATGTCATCTTTTTATTGATGCTGCATAGACATTGCCAACTTCTGGATAAATCTTAATCATATCCTCTACATTATAGAAATGCATTTTTACTAGGTCATTTTTTGTCATTTTATGCAATTTTATATTTTTAGGGCATTTATTTAAATTTTACGTCATTATTTTGTCATTTTCATGTCATTTACTTCCTTATTTAGTCATTTTCATGTATTTACATTGAGTGTATTAACTTTTTTTTCGCCGCTAGCGGTGCTGTCTTTGAAGTGTTGTTTGTTTAATGCAAAAAGGAACAATTCGGCGTTAAAGTGTTGACATGTCTCAGTCGGAAGTGAGAATCAAAGAAACGACAAAATTTTGTATTATATTACTATTGTTCATAGATTGACTTGGCACCAGATTCTGCCACCTGCTTGGATTTGAGAGTGCAAACTATTGTTTACCCTCAATAAACAACAATATAATCCACAAAAGGATGTGCCGAATTTTGACTCACCAGTGTCTCAGTGCCAGTATAAATTTCCGTGAGAAAAGAACATTCATAACATTAACAGTTATTTACAGTTTTTACAATTATGTAGAAACTAGTCTATAACTTTGTGTGTACAATAATAATTTTTTATAAATATAATATCAGTTTTTAGGTATTTTTTTGTAATTATTAGGTCACTTTCTTTAAAATTTAGGGCCATTTTATAGGTCATTTTTCAAACAATTTTACGTCATCAGAATCCTGGCCCTGGTAATTAGACAAGATTTTTAAACTACGTGGAATTAAAGCTTTGCTAATAAATATGATTAAATATTAAATATTATTAAACATTAAATATTATTAAGTATTAACTATTAGAGAATCCCAGCTTCCCAAAGAAAAGAAGTAACAATATTTCCTATAATCTGTACATACTGTATATAGAACTCAGGGTATGCATCTCCTTCTGTTGCAACTTACATTTAAATTAACTTAAAGCGTACTGCTCATTTTAGCCTATTCTTGAAGTAATTTCTTTGGTTTCTCACCGTAACAACACCTTGAGTGCTGATAACCACCAATAGAAGAATCCAGCTAATTTCTGATAGGGTTTACTTCTAACTAATAATTACAGAAAATTGGCTGCAAATGAGAAACAAACAGAAGAATTCGCAGAAAATACGTCAATCTATTTGTTTTATTTATGTTTTTAATTGTTATTATTCCTATGTGGACTGCCGGCGTGGTCTTGTGGTTAACGTCGCTGACTGCAGATCCATCGGCCCGGGTTCGATCCCCGGTGCCTCCTCGGATTTTTCTGAGGTAGGGAGGAGCTACTTGAAAGAGAAGTAACGGCTCCGGTCTTCGAATCCACCATTAACGGCCGTGGGTGTCGACTTGCTGACCACTTGTCCCCAATCATGCCATCTGCCTAAGAGTAGATGACCCAGCGGTCGGGTGGTAGGCCAAGTCCCTTCAGGGATGTAGCGCCACGGAGCTTTTTTATTTCTAAGCGTTATAATAGTACATTATGCAACGTGCCTACAATGTAATTCGTCAAAATATAACTATGTTTATGAAACGAGCGAAGCTACTTTCATATGAGTATCTTAATTACCATAATAGCCAAGTTGCAGTACGACTTTTTCTGTTTGACCGTAGTTAAATGTTTAAGTTTTGGGATTTTAGCTTCGCTCAACAATCGAACTTCTCAATCAGCTATTATCGTAGTTCTTGCCTTGTGCGACGGATGGCAGCTCATGGCGTCCGGTAAAGTCGAAGCTTCTTTTTGGTATTTTTCTTGAAACCAGCGGATTTTGAAAACACTTGTTGAATTCAATTTAGTATAGGCTAATAATAAAATTAACACGAATAGAATTGATATTATTTTAAATACAGCTTTTTATTACACATTTGAAGTTGCAACTCTCTAAGGTCTGTTCGATAATAATCGATAGCCTATAACACCAGTGTAATAATGAAAACTTGTTTCGAATTGAACAATATAATGATATTGTTGTATCACATGTAATAACCGAATTATAGTATGGTCGAACAAAAGAAAATATATTCTTTTTCAATTAGTATGCACAAGCTCTTATCTAAAAAAAAATTGATGTTAATACAGTGAGAATAGAAAATGATGATGTCTGTGATTCCCCAATATTAAATAATTTAAATAATTTAGAGCATTATAGATCCAATTGTTATTATTATTGTTATGATTAGCAAATGTCAATGCACTACAAACTGTGTACTCAGATGTTAGATCGGTCCGTTATGAAAATGTTCGGCCGTTTATAATACAAGCATGGCTTCATGTTAGCTGCCCATCGAAGTCGAACCGAATCAACACTGATTTGTATCCTACTTTGTATTCCGTGTATTCTTATCTGTGTACTGTACAATGAACTACGTTCCACGAGACTAAAGATGGGACTGGAAATCGTCATGAAGTGTGAGGGAAAACAAATGAATGGTAGCGGAATGCAGAAGCTAACATGAAAAATTCCCATGTGTAGCTAAAACCGTGTTTTATCTGTTGGCGCACAAAAGCAGCACACATATATCTTTCAATGCCTAGTCGAGTCAAACGAATCGTTCGTACCATAGGTTATATTGTGATACCATGAAGACTATATATAAAACAAGTAACACACTGTTCAGAAGGAGCTACTGGTACTAGTGTCTTATTCATGAACCCTCGTCTGTCTATTGCAACTTGTTCTCATGAATAAATCCTCTCTTCCATGAATTCTTATAACTGAAGTCGATGCTCTTCTTTATTTACTAGCATGAGTTCAGTAACAAAGCCAAGCCAATAAAACTAGCCTTTTATTATTTTCTCAATCCCAGAATGCTCACAATACAATGCGTAGGCCTATTGTTTCCTGTAGAATGTTTGATATTGCTTTCTGGCAAAGAATGGCAGAAATAATGAAAAAACCACACATTTCAAAATATGTAGATATTAATATCAAATACGCGTATTTGGGCTCTGTTATGTAAAGAATCTGAACCAAATATTCTTCTTCATATCCACAAAGGGTATTATAAAAATAACTATAGAACAAACAAACATGATTAATTTATCTTTACAACAAAAGCTAAATGCCATAGATTTTCTGTTGAAGAGTCTTTCCACTAAAATTTATATTAGAAAATTTAAACTACATAAGGATCAATGACAGTTTCGGTCTTGTCTGACTATACAGATCGAAATATGACGTAGGTGGGAATCTGACCCTGGTGTTCGGCATCACTGGACTCACATAGGATTCATTTCAAATATTTCTGTAGACCCCTATCGACCTCGCTGTAGAAGGTCGGCCATCTACAGTAGGCCTTAAAGATTGTAATACAATTTAGCACACCTGCTATTTAGATCAGCTCCTATTTTTGAGCGAAAAACAATTTATTATGTAAATTCAAAAAATCAAAGTTATTGGATGAAAGCATTCAGGAAAATTGAATTGAATTTGAATAATTCTGGTAGCACTACAAATTATACAATCATAATTATTTTAATTGCTGCAATTTTGTATTTACTATTCCATTCATGCGCCGCGTGTTTGATATTGGCCAATTACGTTTAGCAATTTCTCGGATATAGACCAATCACGATCGCTTATCTTATAAAATGCTTACTATTAATATGAGGATCCGATTTTGTCTGATAAAACATGATCTCGTTTACTGGACAGCTTAAGGCTTCAACGTGTCGTGATTAATACGTCACATGCTGCCAGTGAACACAATAAAGCACATTATTTTATACAACACAACTTGTTTGAAAATTGAAATAATATAAATATACTTTGATTAAAAACACAATTTTAATACGTTGCAAGCCAGTTCGTGTGCTTTTATTCTGTTCTGCTGTTAACTTACCTGAATTAGGTTAACTATGTCTTATATGCACCATTGGTAGCATTGGTCACAACGTGGTAACTCGAACCGATTCACGGATGGTTGATTCATAGTATGCCGTGATCTCGCAGGTGTTAGTTTTGTTTTTATATAACAAAGTAAGAAGTAATATTATAATTTGTACATTCCGTTACATTTTTGTGCATTTTTAATTCTGAGAAGGGCTTTTCGATCATGGATATTGCAAATTTAAAAAAATATAGGCCTATTTCCTTACAATCCAATAACTTCTGACTCTTAGTGAATTATCTGCAGAAGGAAAATCTGTTGAACTCAATTTTATGAGAAAAATTACGAGATACTTTCCAAAACATACTCCAAGAGCTTTAAACATATAACTCTTTCATACATGTCACATTAAATTGCCGCATATTTTCTGACTGTGAAGTACAATGAGATAAGTTAATATTAACTGGATTCGACTTACTGCAACTCGTATGTGTGAAAACGTGATAAGAGGATTTTGTGCAAGCTTTGTTTTTAAACTATACAAAGTGAAATACGTAAATAGCAGGTTTATATATTAAACTGGATTGAATGTTTGTATGAAGTTATGGAAGTGTGCAAAGCATAGAAATAAACTTACTGCAGCGAGTTACGTGGATGTATTTACTCTCTCATATGAAACGTGAAATAGATGTGCAGGGTAAAAAGAAGAAAACTAACAAATTTAAGCAGTGGTTTACGAAGTCTTTTCCAGTGTTTTCAATTGAAGTTGAGTAATTTATGTTCGTTGAAGTTGAGTAATTTATGTTCGTTGAAGTGTAACTTTCATATGCTCGGCAAGAAGTAGAGTACAATTATTTCCACAAGTCTCTGGCCTTGAAGACTTAACCCAGCCAGCAAACTTCTCGTTACAGCTTGCGCAGACTCGCATGCGCGCAGATCAGTGAGCTACTGTTGAGCTCAGAGTGAAGATCACGCTTGCAGTATGTTGCCAGTCGTTTAAAATACTAGGCCTGTAATAGTTGAGTGGAAGGATAATGCCGCAACGAGGCAGAGACAGACAACACGTTGAGTGGGATAGAAGATCTGGACCAATCAGGGTGCAGCTACCTCCCCAAGGCAGGAACTCTAGGAACTGTGACACTCGCTCCTAAGGTATGTATGTAAAAATCCAGAGACTTTGTGGAGGTAATCGTATTCCTAAACCATAGGGACATTATTGACGTAAGTGTACACGCATAAATAGTTAGTTCGAAGTAATATTCCTGGATACGATCCGATCGCACGTACTACAAACTCCATTACCATCTGAAACCATTTCTATGAGTGCAGCATTAGACCTCGAAAAAGAAGATTGATGTGTATATCATGAATTGAAGCCCAAAACAATAGATAATGTTATAACTAAAACAATAAAGTGAAATAAAAATGTGTCCATTTGAACAAAACAGAGAATGTCCTACGTTTACACACAGTGCATAAGCAATGCGTTTCAGGACTGAGATTCCATTCTTTGGAATATAGTCTCTATTTATAGGGAATGGCTCACTTTCAGGCAGGTCTATAGACACCGGCTGTCCTTCCAAGTTGGAATGGGAAATGTATAACCTTGCCTAGAAGCCTACTTAAATTTTAATTATGAACTATTTGAGTAGTCCTATGCTGTAGATATTATATCACTATCTGCAATGCTTTGTTTAACCAATCCCGTTTTAGTTGTTAATAATTATTCTTTGTAAATATAAAGAAGAATAAACCACGATTTTATATGTAAATTACCAGCTGTGTGGGTTGTATATTCTATATATTTCTATTGTTTAATTTCATTGTGAGGGTTGAGGTAATTCTCGTTTGCGAATTGAATTTTGTCAAATTTCTGTCAACCACTTGTTTCCTCAAGAAAAGTGAGACGAGGTATTTTAAAATAAAATAAGTATCTTCACCAAAGTTATTTTAATTTAATGTTCTATATTCACAATCATTGTAATACTATTATTAGTTCTGTAAACAGTAGACCTCGCATAAAAAAAATGTAAGATCTGCTCTTCATCGCAGTGTTTGAAGGTTACCCAATGTTGTCATTCATTGTAAAGACAACATTTTTTCCAGAGGGACCGTTTGGCTGTAATCGTTGAAAGAATGTGAACATTACATGAAACGGAACTATTAAAACGTATCACCATCTTGAAACGGAATCAAAAACTAAAAGTTCTTGCGCATGTACGTAATTTTTACTTCATCTGCCCGTACCATAGGTACTATAGGTAGAGGAAGTATTGTTTTCGATCCCCAAATTCGAAATCAAGTTTTTAACATAAATGCACGTTTTTAAGCTCCCTGAATCCAAAAATACTATTTTCAGAATCATGTATGTGTGTGTGTGTGTGTGTGTGTGTGTCTGTCTGTCTGTCTGTCTGTATACGCGCTCTTTGCAATATGGCCTCTTATTCTATATCAAAATCTGAAGTGAGAAGAATGTATTGACTATGCTTAAAGTAAAAAAGGTACGAGTGTGCATTAATCAGATTTTATTTGGGTTATGTATCCTTCGGAAATGCGATGTGATGTGGTGGCTACATTCTTTTAATTTTTACAACCAATTTACTTGAGGAGAATGTCATAGGCCTACATAATATATTATACTAAGAGGCTAACTTATTTGGGCAGAGGAAATTATGTGAGTCTCACATCAGATTTTTTTATGATTTGCAGGAACATTTGTGCCAAAGTGGAAAAAAAACGTCGCACAAAGCGTTTGGTCGTGACTGTGTAAGAAACATATTTACAGTTGAACAGATGAAATGCCGGAGAGTCGAGTTAAATTATAATAATAATAATAATAATAATAATAATAATAATAATAATAATAATAATAATAATGATAATAATAATAACTTAGCTCCTTCTTTCAAAAATAGGCTATACTGAGATGCAGGTTCTTTTTAAATGTAATTCAAAGTAGTTTTATGCAATAAATTAATTCCTACACGCCGACAACTTCTACAGAGTTATTAATAGCCCTTGTTGGAATCATAAAGCATCACACGTGCACTGTATATTTTGTGCCTATCCCACTCTTAAATTCCTTATATTCTCGTCTTAAAATATTCATGCGTGACCCTTTTTTTACAAAACATATGTACTTCATCTAAGGATTAACTATGTCAACTTTAATCTCGAGCGCAAATGTTTTTGTATGCAAAGCATGCAGTTAGTATTGTTCCCACTTGCATAATTAATAGTTTCTGCAGCATTGGAGCTAAACCGATGCACCATTTTAAGCCATAACATGTAGCAGTATTTAACATGAAACGTGTACGTTATCATGAATTCTGTTTAACTTAAATTATTTTAAATTTTAGGTATGAAGTGTTTGCCAAAATATCGAAGGCCTGAATGTAAATTACATGGGGCAAGAGTAAAACATAATGTTCACAAGGTATGTTTTTAATTTTTTGCACGATGTAACTAATTAGTGGTACTTACGAATATTGTTGCCGTGGATCGTAACTTGACATTCCCACACACAATCTGGTTGCTATGAAAACAAAAGAAATCTCAGTGCTGTAAAAATTACAGAAAGCACACGTGCCGCAAGTAAAACCATCACAATACAAGCCTTTATCGAAGACCGGAACCATGGCCCCCCAGTTTGTGGCAACTTTAACAGGACAAATACTGAATAGCCTGAATGACGTAAACGTCTTATACCAGAGTCAGGGTGGAGAAACTTATATAAGATACGTTTGCCATTAAAGTAGCTTGAAGAAAGGAGATGGATTATCGCCTTTACTTTTTAATTTTGCTTTAGAATATGTCATTATAAAAGTTCAAGAAAACAAGGTAAGCTTATAATTAAATGGCAATCACCTGACTTTAGCTTAAGCAGATAATGTTTGTGTATTGGGTGATGACATAAACCTAACTGAGAGAAATGCAGAAAGTATTTTCGATGCCTGCAGGAACGTTGGATTGGAAATTAATACAGAAAAAAAGTATATGGTCATGAAAGGTCAAAATAATGCGCTACAAAATATTAGAATAGCCAGTAAAGCATTCGATCAAGTGGAGAAATTCAAATATCTGGGAGTAATAATTACAGATAGGCTACAAATAATATTAAAATAGAAGTGAAATCGGAAAATGCTTATTCTTATGCAGTTCAGAAACTTTTATCTTCTCGTCCTCTGTCTAGAAATCTAAAAATAAAAATGTATAAGACAATAATTATCCTACCGGCTGTATTAAATCTGTTTGAGACATGGTCCCTTACTCTTCGGGAAGAACATAATCTGAGTGTTCGAAAACAGGGTGCTTAGGAAAATATTTGGACCTAAGAGAGATGAAAATGGGGACTGGAGAAAGCTGCATAATGACGAGCTTCATAACTTGTACTCTTCACAAAATATAATAAGGGTAATTAAATGACAGAGGATGAAATGGGTTAGATTTGTTGCGCGCATGGGGAAGAAAAGACATTTCTCAAAAATATTGAGTGATAGACCCGAAGGGAAGAGACCACTTAGAAGACCTAGACGTAGGTGGGAGGGTAATATTAAGATAGATGCAAGGGAAGTTAGATTTGCGAGGGATGGATGGAGTTAACACAGAATAGGGTCTAATGTCGTCTAATGTTAGCTTATGGAAAACTGTGTGTAGAGTCAACAATGATGATATAATACAGCTTCCTTCTAATACGCAATATTAATAGCATTCTAAAAGGTAAAATACTGAACTAGCACGGAAGTGAGTCGTGACTGAAAAGCTTCAACATACGACAGCGATTAAAATAGTACTTATTGCAACTACTATAATTCAAGTTTGTATCAACCAACTGTAAATGAACTTTTAACTTATCTTAATGATACATTTCTAGGTTAATAAGATATTTATAATATTTTACTATTTTAACTGTTTTTACTTATTGTCACTTGTAAATATGTACTAACACTGAACTGTTTGTTGGAATTCTAGAGAGTTTTTAAGGTACAGATACCGCATACAGTTTATCAGCTATGTATTTGAAAATTTATAGGCCTACCCAAAAGTTTATTAATTGAATTGCTACTAAGTCAAGTTGATATCAACATACATACTGTAACTGAACTTTCAACAGATCATAATTATACATTTATAATAAGATATTTGGAATATTTTACTGTTTTAACTGCTTTTACTTGTCAGTTGTAAATAGTATGTTATTTACAATTGTAGAGAGTTTCTAAAGATTAAGATAGGGATCACTCATATAATATATTAGCTAGTGTATTTGTTTATTTATAGCCCTACCCAAAATTCTACAAATAATAATTTTACAGGTATTTTAGACTATGTTAATACTACTAACCATATCAATAAGGCAGGGATGAATAGTCTACCTTTTTTAGTGTATAATTAAATAACATGGAAAGTTGTAAAGGAAATTAAATAACATGTTCGTAACTTTCTATTATTTTTACATGTATCATTCCTGACTGGTTTATACAGAGTGTTTCAAACATACTTTTACAAACTTCGGGCATGGGTTCCTTGCACCAAAAGAAGGAAAAACGTTCATATGAACATATGTCCCATAATTCTTGTTTTCTCGTTAGGAACTGTTCAAAACATTGGTACACTCATAACACGTCAACACACAAAACTCATAACAAATGCTCGAAATGTCCTCCTGTTGCTTCTAGAAATGCATGCAGGACATTTCAAGCATTTGTTGTGAGTTTTGTGTGTTGACGTTTTATGAGTGTACCAATGTGTTGAACAGTTCCTAACGAGAAAACAAGGATTATGGGACATATGTTCAAATGTACTTTTTCCTTCTTTTGGTGTAAGACGTTTCTAAAAGTATTTTTGAAACACTCTGTATATAAAAGTTTGTGTTCCACAAAGCTATTATAGTTACTTCTTGGAAAAGTGTGTATAGGCCTACTTAAGTTGATGTTAGTGGTCAATTTGGCAGTAACTTCAACAAAACCTTTTTAATTTAGTAGATCACTAAGGAAATGAAATTTATCATTGTTATTAGTGGTAGCTATAATTATTCATTTTACTCGAGAATGCTGGACCCACACAAAATACAGTGTCGTAATGCAACACCAGAAGAGCTCACACATTTTTCTTCTGCGTTTTTGTTTACAGAATATATCACGTAGTAAAAATTCAAAATTTAATGTCGGTAGTCTAATGTCTTTGCAGAGTACATAAACCGTTCCATCTTCTCTCATTCCTTTCTAACCTGAATGTCGAGCAATAAAGCAGATTCTCGCCCCAGTTTGCAGCTTCGCTTCATAAAGAGAGGGAGTAGTAAACACTAGACATTTCAGTGTTAAGGGTGGCAGGGTATTCACATGGCATTGTATTGATATTTTAAAGGTGTAATAGAGTTCTTAGATCTCCTGTTAGCTGAACACTGGCGTTTGTATCTGCTGTACAAGCTGTTCCGGGTTCAAATCCTGGTTTGAACAGGTTGCTCGTTTTTTCTTGACGAATGAAAATGTTATCAGGGTGTTGCAAAATTCCATACACAAACTGCTGTGGATTGTAGAGGAGAGCAAAACAAAGTTGTTTTGTTATATAACCATAGGCCGGAAACCAATAGTTACAGCAGTAGTCACTTCGAATGGAAACATTGCTGACAGACAATGAAGGTATGGTGACCATTTGAACTGGTTGTGGTGAGGTTTATTTACAGATATTGTTCAAACGTACGGCCTCCTGCTTCAATACATGATTTGCAACGACGTGATACTGCTTGTTTCTACTCAACGATGTCTGTCTTCGAAAGTGACTACTGACGTACCTACTGGTTTCCGGCCTATGGTTATATAACAAAACAAGTTTGTTTTGGTCTCTACAACCCATAGCAGTTTGTGTATTTTGCAACACCCTGTATAAGAAGTTAGATGCGAGTCACTTACTCACCTTTTGCGGGAGCTCTGGCAAAGAGAGGCAGGTACAGCAGCCAGAGTACGTTAATCACATGTTTCTGTGCTGAAATAGTACAGTAACTATAAAGCAAATTGTCACACTTCCAGTAATGTCAGCCACGTGTATATCTCGCGACTTTTACTACGTAGAGCTTTTCCTTTCAGTTTTGACACTATATTTGTTTCTGAAAACATATGTTTATATCTGAATTTTTGTTTGCTTGTTTCTACACTAGAACAAGCTGATAAAATCTGCATAGATATACCATAAGTGTATAATAAAAATATTCCAGTTCTTTACAATGTGCCATAAAATCTCAGCAATGCAGTTATATGCTCCGATTACAAAGAACTATAGGTCTGTTCGCAAAGCTAAATCATGTACTGTCATGTACCGCGACGCATGCGCACATTTTCAATATGCTAATATATTACATTATGCGCATACCTTGCGCAGCGAGACCGACAATGTGCGCATGCGCCGTGGTCCCTGACAGTTAGGGATTTGCTTTGCGAACAAACCTTATATCAATATGTATATATTAATAATGAGTAGTATTCAAATGAAAATGCTCAGTTTTCAACTTATGTAATAGTACATTACAACGAGTATGTATATGAAACGAGCAAATTAAGTTTCATAATTTTCACACGAGTATTTTAATTACCGTACCACTAAAGGCAAGTTGCATACTACTGGTTTTGTTCCAAGACCATAATTAAATGTATAAGTTCTGAAGTTTTAAATTCACTCAAACAAAGGGATACGGCTGCTCTTCGCAATCAGCTCTTCCCCTAGTTCTTGTCTTCTACAGGTGGCGGCTAATGGCGTCTGGTCAAATCGAAGCTTCTAATTGGTCGTTTTCTTGAAACCAACAGATTTTTACAACACGAAATAAATTCACTTTATAATAATATTAAAAGTAACAGGAACAAAATTGATTTTATTTTAAATACAAGTTGTTTATTACGCAGATTCATTTGTTACTCTCAAGGTTTCAAGATTGTTCCGTGCTCGATAATAATCGATACTGAAAATCTGCATCACGTCACATGTAATAAGCATATTATAGTATAATCGAACAAAATGGAAGTAACAGAACTTCCATTTATCCATTTATTGTAAAAGCTAATTTGAATATGCTGCTTATGCTCAGCGACTTTGGTATTGTAAACATTTATATTATTTCAAACCACTTATTAAAATTCTAAACAGATTTTTTCAAAAGCTAATTTGGCTTCCATAATTAAATTGAAAAAACTAGAGATCAAAATATCTGAAGCATGAAAACTGATATTAACTGAAATGTTTTCTTATTTTTACTTCCTCTAACATACTGCTTCGTTTCGTTGCCATGGAAAGGGTAATTTTATAACTGAGAGGAGTTGCTCTGGCCATGCATTAATAATACACATAATACGTTCAGTACATACGCTTCCTTTAATACCAGCTGCGATTTAAAACTCTTTGAGATGAAAGTTACCGTGATTTATTATACCCTACCTCAAATGCATTAAAACACGTCATTGCAAAGAATTTTTTAATAAAACTAGTTAACATTTAAATAAAGGTCGTAGATCCATTTCGTACAGAAATCAAGCAATATTTCCTGATGTTAGATAGAAAAATGTAATTTATTCTATTACCAATGAAATTTATTTTTATAGTTACTGTATATCGCCGTAGCGTAGTGGTTGAGGTGTTGCGCTACAAACCGGAAGGTCGCGGGTTCTATTCCCGATGAGGTCGTTGAGATTTTCAATTGGCCTAATCCTTCTGGTGGCATTATGGCCCTGGGGTCGACTCTGCCTCCAACAGAAATGAGTACCAGGGGTAATCCTGGGGGTAAAGGCGGCAGGTGCGTAAGGTTGACAACCTTACTACCTTCATGTCCCGAATGTCCAAAATCTTGGAGCCTCAACCACCTGGAACACTCTGGGCCTCCATGGCCTGTGTGGGGATCACTTTACCTTTTACTGTATATCACTTCTTTATGTTATATTTCCATCCCTTTGTCTTAATATCACTTGTGGTAATTAATTCCATCTTAAGGAGGTATATATTTCGTAAAATTATATATTTAAAATAATGGATGGATGGTCCCTGTAATGCCCTCTATTTATTTGAATAGGTAAAGCAAATATTAATAGATTAAGGTAAGTTAATTAAGTAAGTAAATTAATGTTTTGGTGAGTTAGTCTTGATGCAGTAAATACATGCAGATAAGTATTAATTTAATTTATTTCAGCCATAGTATTTATTATTCATATAATTACTGTCCTTTTTATTTCACTGAAATAATACTAACGGTTCTGGTCACCTTTGAATCACAAACTCTCAGATTACTTGCTACGCATATCGGAAGCTCTCATTGTGGTTTAGTGGTTCTGGTTTTCTGTGCGAGAGGTGCTGTGTTCGAATCCACCCTCTTGTTTTTAGAAACACGACCCTATAGGTATAAACCTACTGCTATGTTTCTAGAGTTTCCTAATAATATTATCTGAATACTCTAGAACTAAACTTTTACAGTTTGTTCCATTCGCGTATAAAACAGCGAAATAGTTGGAAAGAACATTATTTCTCTCGTAAGAGTGCTTCTTACAAGACAGAAATTAATGGTCTGTACGATTGTACTAAGATGTACATGAGCAGAGAATACATAGCATTGGTACATATACTTGACGAGGTTGTTAGAACCATGCTGCAAGAATTTTGTAGCATAGAAAAATACATCTTGACCCCCCAAAAAAATTGTCAAGCGAGGAAATTGTAGTTATGATGCAATTGCCATATTAATGAAATATACCAAAGGCTCTAAAATTTAAATTGTGTTTTTGAAAAATGACTGTTCATTCACACTTTTTTGGGGGTAAAATATTTTCGAATAAAGAGTGTAGACATAATGAAATGAACCATTTTTGTCATTACCAGTTTTTCTCAATACCTAAAGGCTTTTGATCAAAAAAACGATATAGTGTTTTTTTATTTTTTTATTCTATTTTACACGAAATACTTTATAATATGCTGCTCAAACTAACCTACTATTCTGCCAAGTTAGTGATTATAAAGAATTCAGCAAAGAACGAAAATAAAAGGGCAATTTATCACACTTGCTGGTTGCAAGTATAAAGAAATTAAAACGTACCTAGGTATATACTATAATGTAATTTATTATGTAAAATAATGCAAAATATAAGTAGGTCTGGTTTTTTTTTATTTTATTTTAATTATGACTTTAGATCGTCATTCTCGATATCGCTGTCACTTTTCCGCATTGGTACAACATATTCCCTGCGTTACTCACACATGGCTGAACACCTTAAACCTGCTGTTGAACACTTACAACGTTTGTTATGTGTACTGTACAATCACTGGATACGAGAGTAATTTTTTAGGGACAGGGTCTTGCTGAGTAGTTAATAGCTTAAAATTCCCGTGACTTAACTGCCAACCCCAGGCGGTAGGTTCCAAGCTTTCACCCATCCATTTGCTGAACTTGTATGTATGTGCAGTATGATTGATTGTGGGATGTAATACCGTTAAATTAAATTTAAGAGCATAATTGCTGCTGATCAAACGGTTATAATACAAATACCTATATTCCTCAGCCGGTGAGAGCTTCGTGGCTCCAATATAAGTATACAGCTCAAAAACTTATCCCTTGCAGCTGCAAAGACACCATAGGCTACATTATCTTCAGTAAACATAGCAACAGTCTGTCGCAGATTTTTTCTCTAGAAGACGAAATCTAGATCGTTCTAAACAGCGCTGAGGTTGTATCACACTCTGTAATTGCATGCAAAAATACGAAATTTCAAGTGTATTTCTCGGTATAAAGAAAATTTGAACGTCTTTTTCCCCTGAGGCACAACCAGGCGAAGAATACAAATATACATCTCATTTGTTGAAGAGTATTTATTTATTTATTTGCCAGTATTTATTTAATAAATATTTATACAAAACAAGACCACCCGATGGTCACAAGACCAAACAAGACCACCCACAAGAGATGGTGGTCTTTCTTGGTTTAGAGATAATCTCCACCTAGCTTCAGATTACGGCGGTCCTAAGAATCTCTAACACGTCTATTAATCGAATGATCAAATGATATCATTGGTTGTCATTCAGTCTGTGCATCAGTAAGGTGGAAATTATTTTCAGTCGAGACTGGCCTATTAACAATACTTACTTACACAATGGCAATAGACAATTCCTAAGGAAGCTAAAGGAATTGTCTATTTTATGGAACCCGAAGGTTCATTGTCGCAATTATCTGAGCCCGCAATTCAAACCTGCGGGCTACAATGACTACAATCATAGGCGTAACCAGGCCGACCATATGGGGGGGGGTTATAACATCCGCGGGGTCTGGGGAGTATGGAATATCCCCATATCCCCCGGGGAGAGGGGGGTCCGGGGGTCCATCCCCGGAAAATTTTTAAAATTAACACGCAAAATAACGAGTTTTAAGCTTCCCACACTTTATACTTGTATTAAGTAATTTATGGGCAGACTTAAAAAAATTATACAATTTTCCTTTTTTTAATCAATGGGGGGGGGGTTCAAACCCCCAAAACCCCCCCCCCCTCGTTACGCCTATGACTACAATGACCTTGTAAAGCGGAACCTCGTTATTTTTTGGTAGATCGTATTCCTCGTTGGATCCGTCAGCATCAGTCACCACACCCAAATTCGGTGGATACTGAATGTATGGTGCGGTGTCTTAAAGGACTGCCTTAATGGTCCGTGCTCGTGGATGGTATCTTACTGAAGACCTTTTATTGAGCATCTGCAGACTGAACTCGTCTCTGCAAGCGTCGCCAAATTACGAATTCAATGACGTCATAATTCCCGCACTGTAAGTAATTGGCGGGAGAGAGGAGAGTTGCAGTGCTGGCCTGTAAACACCTTTTAAGTGATTCGGTTTAGCTAGTTGGTTAATCACACTACAAGACTATTGAAATATAAATTAGTGTCATATGCGCTTTAATTGCTCAGATAGAATTTCATCTCGTAGGCATGATCTTGGATTGGATTTTACTGTTTCCACTTTTGAAAAGAACTGTGTTACATGTTTAATGTTCATAAATCATAAAATTAGTCTATAACGATCTCTGATGGATAATGCAGGGACTGCTTTTATTTCCTTTTCTTTCCCCAACGTTCTCCTGTGAGTATATAATCTGGACACCACACGTTTCTAATGTGTAAATATATAACCAGCCCAAAGCTAGAAAGATTGGAACAAGTCATGTTATAAAAAGTGTGAGATTTTCTATAAATCTACATTTAGCGGAAATGTAAAACCATTGACAAATAAATGCATTTTTAAATCTATACTGACCTATACCTTACATCTAACAAAATAATCTACCTATATCTTCTCGTTCGCTATGCTCACGAGTAGAGTGGAAACGCCATATGAATATCCTGTAGTATTATTATATTTATTGGTGTCTACACTTTTAGTACAATTGATAATCATTTACAATCGTAACGCGTTTAGAAGAATTGATGACAGATTCATGACAATAAGATTTTCTTAATCTTTTCTTATCGATTTAGTGAAAAAATATACGATACAAGATTGTCGAATAAGCTTTATATCAGAAAAAAAAATATTACCAAAGTATTCAACAGCATGGTTTGTGAAGGAATTATTGAAGAAAAACTTACTGATCATACAAAAATAAATTACAATACTCTTCCGTACAGAACTACCGAGTATCAGGACTTGGAAATAATGTTTTGTACTCCTTGAACAAATTACATGCAATTAATCATTAAAAGTATATTACTAAACAATTATTTTGTTTCCTTCTGCTTGAATGTCAAAACTCACTCTATCTTGAGTGTGTAGACTTACCAGGAATATAATAAGCCCCTCTCTACGAATAATCCTTTAGTTTAAGTACATCGGTACTGAAATGTGGACTTCGTTCTTTTGGGGCACTCTGTAGAATTTTCATTAATTCTGGACATGGTGACAGCTTCACAAATAAGCTGTAGTTGTCCCGCTCCCGTAACAAAAAGTACAGTTTCTGTGTTTCAGTATTTTTGTAGTACCTGCCACCTCACAATTACTATCATTGCTACGTATAACTCGGCATTTAAGTCGTTTAACAGCGTATTAAGATTAAAGTAGAAAGGAAATACTAGCAATTTAAAATATTATTTAAATTCTTACAATAGATTCGTTACAACGAGGATTCTACAAGAAGCATAATTATTGATATATTTTTTCAATTTTCTTGGATAAGAATTACTTTTATCTTTCTGAAGGGAATTCTTTCATAGATCCTTTTCCTTTAAACCGGGGTACATTTTACTAGTTACGAAATATTTATATCGTACTATACAGACATACAGATTAGTATGTGAAACAGGCAGCAGTTCTGCGAATTTATGATAAAACCATCCCAAATGTTTCATAAATTAAAATGAGAGGCAGGGAAGTAAAGCAATGGGTAGGAGTGAAAACCTTCCCTGCGAAGATTGTTTTGCATCCGGGTCAAGGTATATGAACATTAACCCGGGTATACGCCCGATAATTAGTTATTACTAATTAGGTTGTACGGTTATATTCTTCCTCTTCTAGTTTAGCCTTTACGTTATCCCAGTTGGACATACGGATGGCACTATTGCTATATGAGAAAAACTTACCTACTTTCAACAACTACAGCATTATAACTTGTTAGTTAATGAGGTTAAAGAGGAAATAAATCTAATATCATTGATCAATCAATCATCAATAAATTTAAATGATTAAAGATCATTGAGGTTTGAACCCAAGACCTTCTGCTGCAGAGGCGGGCACGCTACACACCGCTATTTCACTGAGGTCCGTATACATGTCATGAAGACCTTACAGGTCCAGGAGCTTGGGCTCTCACATTTTTAGATTTTTGTTCTAATTTGGAGCCAGTCATCTGGGTCGATTTTATTTTCTTATCAGCGTAATTTCTCAGAGATAGGCCTACTCCTTTCTTCGTCTCTGTAGATGCTTTGTTTTTTAATGCAACATTTAAAACAAAAATCTATAATGGAAAATTATTCAGTTTTGATTGAAAATAACATTAAAAATCGATGGATGTGTGCTATAAAATCATGAGTTTAGGCGGGAATAGAGTGCTGAAGACTCAGTTCATTTAGTTACAAGACTCGACTTGCCTCTTCACAGACAACCGGAGCCCAATTTAACTAGACTTGCTTATATCTCTTTCCCTCTGTATAACGGTGCTAACAACATATTCCCTATTATAATTTTCTCTTTATATTTCCAATAGTGCAAATGAGCTATTAAAAGTGACAATGGTCTGTACATAGTATATGAAAATATCATACATATTACGATTATAACAGTCGTATTATTAGCCGGAAAGTGCAAAGGTAGATTCATGGTTACACGATGATTAAATGGTATTTCTGCCTGAGCGCATAACTTGAGTGCGGTTTGATGATGGTGTTGAATCTACATGGCCAGTTCATCTCTTCCTCCATACTTCTGTTCAGAGGAATTACGGTCAATATGAAGGCTTTCCCCTCACACTGCTGACATGATATTGACATTTTCCACATAGTTCCCACGCAACAATGCCTGGTATAACACGCCGAGATGATGATATCAAGTTCCATGAATGATACATCCGTAGTCCAAGCTTTTATTGAAGCTACCCACAATAAAAGCTCTTCTCGTATGTTATAACATTTCCGTACAGTTTGCTGAAGTGATGACTGTATGAAAGTGCACTTGACATAGAAACCGAGCAGGTTGATGGAACCATTAACACGAATTGCTTGAGTTCGATCCACGATGCCGCCCAACCTATTTCGGGTTTCTCATGGTTTGCCTCTATACATTGAATCTTAAAATAAAAGTGCAATTCATTAAAGAACATTAGTTTTTTTACTCTTGTAGGTCAAGCATGACGAACTCATAAACGCCTAACGTTTCTGGTTTGTTTACCTTTTTCGTGTGGATTGCTGTAGACCTGTAGTATAGTATAATCAATGCCAGTCAGTGTTGAATTTCGTGTTAAAACAGGTTTTCCACCTATGCTCGTTATATAAAAACTACATAATGTAACCCAATCTAAAAAATCCCTTTAGGCAAGCCTACAGGCTGAGGTAGATTTCGAAGTGTTTTGGTTTAATTTACTGCCGCTGCGTAGCACTCTTCTTCTTTAGCCTTGCCATGACAAACCCGCAATAATAACTGCAAAAAAGAGGAAAGAGCACTTTTCCAAACATTGAAATCTCCCCTTATACGAGAACTATCAAGAAACTAGTTATTGATTTGTAGAGTACTCATCAAGAGCTTTTCAACGATACCCCACAAGACGTCGTTTCAAAAATTTCGAATTTCCATCCCCCACCCCCACTCGTACCCCCAAAACCCCCGAATCGTTGGTGTCACTGTGAACTCCATAGGGAGTACTGTAATTTATTCAAACAAAGTTTCCCTCTATATTTCATAGGGGCCGAGATATAAATGTTTTAAAATTTCAACCCCCTCCCCGACCAATTTTGCTCATTAACGAACTTGTTTGAACTATTGGGCCTAGAAATAACATAATAAAATTTGGTTCAAATATCTTCAAAATTACGGCCGCTAGCGTGTATATATATATATATATATATATATATATATATATATATATATATATATATATATATAAATATACAGTTCGTAAAGACCATTCATAGATTTACTACGATATATACTCTATAGTAATAAATATATAGGATATGTATAAATATATATATAATATTTATTCTCAATCATAAAATTACATGCATAGGTACTCGCATCCCTGATGTAGCGTAGGCTATTACTGGGATGATTATACCAAATAACTAGTAGCAAGTGACGATGTGTGTGTATGTGTGTATATATATAATTATATGGTTGTAACCTAAATTCCAGATATTTACTTTATTATCTTAACCACAAAACAGGATACAAAATTGTTTCATGATTGCCGTTATTTCATTTTCAAGGACAAGCTTCCCTGTGTTGGGAAAATGGTTGTTTTTACGTAGACGTAAAGCTGACATAAGATGGTCGTCTGTTTTATGCGTTATACGTGTAAGCGCAATACTTTAATGGCCCAGTTTGGCTGTTGTGTTGAATTATCTTTACAATTTTGCAAAATTAAAAAAAAAAAAAATCCCGTTCCCAAGCTTCTCGGAAATTGCACATAGGCCTATTCGTCTACTTTGTGTAAACCTGGAACCGCAAGCCACTAGGTCAAGTCTTGAATGTGTTTGCTACACTTGGCCCACGTCACAGCAGAATACTGGGATGAGGATGTAGAAGAAATATAAACAAGGCCCCACAAGGGAACAAAATTTCGACGCTTGTAAGACAGTCAGAATCAATATTTTCAAGTTGACCCGAATTTACCAACACTATTTATACGATCTATCAATTTAAAAATTTTAAACAAAAACAGAATCAGAAATAGTTCAAGAGTGACTTAAAATCCTATCACTGTTACAATTTACTGTGGCTGTAATGTATTAGGCCTATACGGTTTTTATGTATTTCTCTTTCAATATTAGCCACGAAAACATTGTCTCTCTCCCTTTATGAGGAACCTGACAACGAATCCTCAAAAATACGCTTAAAAATACTCTAACAATACACTCCATTAATGTGGATGTAATTTTGTCTACGTTTTGTTGTCATGAATCTAATACACAGTTTTGAATAAATAGTTTGTCATAATGGCAGTGATTCATCTGATAGTTGCTTTGGAGTACCCATACTCCGCAGTGAACAGACGTGCTCGCTTGCCCATCTCCTCTGTGGATTGGGGTGTCCATATAATTTTTTTATTAAAAAACTGGACATTTTTTAAAATTTGGGGAAAACCTGAGAACACTTAAGGCATACATGGGCATTTACTGGTTCGCGAACCACACAAGATTGCATTGCGGACATTCGGTGTACGTGGTGGATTATTCCCATGCATGAGTCATACTATCTTTGCAAGCAGTGACGGGTCGCGACACAGTTCCGATTGGAAAGGCGTTATGGCACATTCTAAGCCTTTTGTATAATGAAATAATTGCACACGTAAAAGAATAATTAAAAATACAAAATTGTTTGTATTATTTGTTTCTTGTAGTGTACATTATAAAGCGAAATTAGTGTTCCCTAAAAATGAGCAACCGCCACTGCACTTATTGTCTGCTTGTGTCTCCATCTACCCGTTCTTTTCGAACTATGTGTAAGTTGACAAAAGCTTGTGGGTTGCGTGTCAATGGATAGGGGTTTGCCCATGTCTGACTTAAGGGAAAAAGTGAACAAAAATTGTGCCGCCAAAATATAGTGAATATTTAAAATCTACCTTTGTCTAATGCACACAAATTATCCAAAATGGCTTAAACGACTTCTTAGGCCAGGCATCGGGAACTGAAATAGTAGGAGAAAGGAGACTACACCCTCTTTCCACTTCTTGTCCATGTAAACAACGTGACTTCATTTCTCTGCAGTACACATGCAATAGGGTTTTAATCCCGCATCAATGGCGTTGCAGTGACATCATTTACATAGGCACTATCTGCGAGCATGAAGTGCACACTTTTGAAAGTTATACAGTATACGCTATAACGATCAAACGTATTGAAACTTCGTGAATGAATTAACAACTAAAATTTTTTCTCTTTACATGACCTTATAAATTTAATGTCATTGCCACAGGTTCGGGTTTAAATGGTACTTTTTACTTACTTCAGTTTTTTACATTCTCCACCATTGTGAATGGTTTCAATTTTTCCGCAATATATTTAGAATTGCGGTAGTTAAGACGAACTAACTGTTTTCTGTGGCTTCTTTAATTTGTTCGATTTTGTGTGTGCTTTGCCTTTTTAGAGTTTCTAACAACTGCTGTCGTTTTCTACCGTACAATCGATAAGAAATTCTAATATTAATACAAGGTCCCACCCATTACATTTATTAGTATACAATATTTTGTCGCAGCTAAACATTAAGCTAACTGATAAATTAAATTCGTAATTTATTTCAGTTTATGAGTAAACAATACCCGAAACTATATTTTTCCCATGCTGTTTGGCATGCTTTGTATTAAAGTGTATTTTATGCTGTAAGGTAAATAAAGCGAATGGTGCACAATATAAAAGAAAAAAGCGTTTTCATTTTGTTAAATACAAAAACAGTCTAATACCCTGTTTTTCTTCGCCTGTTTCATACTACTTAGCAGTTAGCGAAAGGTAATGTTCACCACTGACTGCTTCCACGCTCCCTATGATACATAAGATGTGCGCTGTGTTCGAGAGGGAGGTAGAAGGGGTGATGCAGAGGAATTCTTTAGGTACTCAATGAGTGGCAGCTCGCAGACGCTGTCTTACAGTAGAGAGGAAGAGTAGGAGAGTGATAAGTTTTGTGGACAGGGAATATCCCCGACCATCTGCATTTGAAATTCACGACAAGTTGCGCCTTCCGGAAGACGAAATGGAACTCATACAACTGAATGACATTACCAGGCCGGTATTTATAAAATGCACAGCAGAAGTTTGGGTTCAGACGATAATAGAAGAAACTCAAGGTGAGTCAATGATAATGTTTATTAACGACTTGGCATCAAAGTTCATCTTCACGGACACTTGAGGTCACGAATTTCGATATAAAGTCAGCAACAGGGTTCGAACAGTTAAGGTTATCCTCAAATCACATATCCCATCCACCAGATCACGGTTACATAATATTCAAGACTGCATTCTTATCACGCTGCTTCGTTAAAAAAGAAAGGACAAAACAAATACCGTATATTACGGACCATAAGACGCACTTTTTTTTACCTTGAAAACAAAGCCTTCGACGTTGGGTGCGTCTAATGGTCCAAAGTACACTAAAAAGATTAAAATTATGGAAAATATTGCTGGAATACCACAGTTATATACAAGGTGTTGTAAACGATAAGACAGTTACAAATTTTAGCACAGACTGTACATCACTGCACTAGTCATAATCGTAAAATGAGGGTAGCTGGAAGCCAGGTATACAATGCGAAAAGAAAGGAATATTGAGTTCTTTTATATAAAAGGAGTTGTCTTCGCCGGGTGGTTTAAATGAATACAATGACCTATAAACAGCCTTGTCCCGTCGTTACACTTACCGTATGCTGAATTGAGGGTTAGAGGGTTTAGAAGTATTTTCATTCTTTCATGACAAATCAGTTCAGTTGTTAAAATTTACTCGATGCCACTTGTACAGAAGAGATTTTCGTACAATGCAGGTTTTAAGTTAGAAGTGATTTACACCGATTCCATTGTACAAGGTTATAGTTTGTTTATGCAATGAAGTATATTATTTCCTTTAAAATATTTCGTTTAGAATCACATTAAATTTATTTTCCTTTAAATTATATCCTAAAATTAAGGTGCGTCTTATGGTCCGTAAAATACGGTACATCATGACACTGACTGCTGCCTGATGGCACACTTCAACTATGAGTCGTCATAACACCCGGTTCGTTTTAGGATCTTTGATTTTACTAGAAAGCCGTGAAACTGTTGTTCTTTCCGGGTATAAAAACGATATTTATGCAAAATTCAGCTCTATCGGTTTAATAGTTTTTGTGACTAATCGGAACCAGCTTTATACATTTTTATATATATAAATTTGTATTTAATGTATGGACTTAGCAATTTACTATTGTTTAAGCCGCAATTTACGGAAATTTTTTCAACAAAATAAAATCGGAAATAATCTACATCATTTCCGCTTTCCAACTCTCATGGTTATTAATGAAACGAAAAGGGTAATTTTCCGATTCTCAACGGAGATTTGGCGCAAACTAAACCACCGTAAAATGTGGGTTTTAAATAATCTTCTTAAAGGGGCTTTGTATGAAATACATGGTCTTCCATAGTAAAAAAAGTCGAAATATTAAGGTCATTTGGGACGATTGTTACTGCCTTATGGATGTTATCGCCAAATATTTAAAGCTAGCAATATACTAACGTGGCAGAACAACTTTAATTAACGTATTTAGTAAATAGTAAGAACATTTTAATCTAACCTGTGAAATAAGGAATTCAGTAAATAAACGGAGAGTTAGGGATGAAATTATGGTACATCCATCTATAACGATCTATAAAATGGACTCTCATAAGTAACCTAAAATATCGATGACTACCCGATATTTCCTATTGTGACTTGTAAGCTGGTTCAAATCTGGTAAAGGACTTTTCAAAGCAAACAGATATTTAGAGTCCTGCATTAGAGTTCTTGAGCTGAGCATTTCAATCTGATAAATCTCGGGCACGTTAAAGAACCCTAAAACTAAAATAAAGTTTCTGGGAGTACCTTGGTTAAATAACGTGCTTCCCTAATTATACATTACCACAATCAATACATCATTATTGCGTTCAATGCTGCTTTCTTCGAAACGTAAAAAAAGGTATATATTTCATCAAAGGTTTTCTTGACATCTCTAAAGCGTTTCGCAATTTGTGACACAGTAAATCGTATGAAACGACATCTCCGAAAACCAATCTCCAGGAAGATAATACTACACAAGTAGAACCCAGATTTATGCCGGTTGTCGACCAAGAGCTAAGCTAACTTAGCTTAACTTAGCTTGCATAGGCTACAGTGAGGATTTCATACATACTTATGCCGGATTTCATATGTAGTTTTGTCGGCACAACTACATGAAATCCCGCACTATATGTGAGCTAAGCTAAACTAACTTAGCTTAGCTCAGCTCTTGGTCGACAACCGGCATTAAGAAGACGCAGCTAATAAAATTTCGTCTTGGATTTGATAAGATTATCAGTATACAGTAGCTATCCTTAATAAAATTATGATATCGGGTACAGTGTATTATAAAATTGTCAAATTTTTAAAATATAAATCTACTGCGATTTAAGATTATCTGCCTATAAATTTAGGATAGTCTCTCTCTTTATTTCAACATTTCGTGACTAAAATAAATAAATAAAAATAACTTGATGATCAGTCTGAAATGACGCTCATATACGCGATTTATGGATATATAGGCCTATAGGACGAAAGTCTTGTGTGAGACCAAATGTGAAATTACTTTCATGGCATATCGGAATGAAGCTCATCGCTCAGGTTATGAGCTACGAATTTTCTTCGCAACATTGCCTCACTGTACACACGAGTAAGTTCGCTAACGTTGAGAGGAACTTTCAATGCAAGAACTTAGGAAGCTTGCGGGCTAGATGACGTCATTATTGCTAAATGTTGCGTTAAACCGTACACAGGCAATCCTCTGATAATGGCTGAGGGTGGGGTGGCACTCCAGGCTTACTTGAGATTATCTGGCCCTCCAAAACATGATGAACGTCTGTGAACGTAGATGATTATACAGGTCTCGACCAGGATGTCTTGTGTAATCACTAGACTTCGGAAATTTAGGTCGCTAAAAATGCTGTTTTAGGTACCTAAAATAGGTTCTAAAAACTGGAAAATAGGTTCTAAAAATCGTTAAATAGTCTCTTATAAAATCGTTAAGTTGCCAATTTTCTGAAATATCTCAATTGCAATGCAGAATATTATATTTATTGAAGTCACCATTAATCAATAATCATGATAAAACACAGATATAGGCCTATGATACACAGAATTATGTAGACCTATTACTAGGGCCTGTATTACTACCATAACAGTGAAAACCTAATCCCTGCGCCTAGAAGCTAAGCACGCTAGCATATTCAACCCCTTGTATCCCTTAATGATTCAGAGTACTTTTTTTTCCCTGGATGTGGGAGTCGGGAGAAAAACACAACATTTTGTTGGGAATTCCAAGGATTTTTTCTACTGAAGACGAAACATTCCTTACTATTTATATTTTGAATTTTAGAGGAAAAACAAGCAAAAAGGCAATATTAGGCTCTAACGTAAAAATAGGCTGTTTTAGCCCCTATAAACGTATCAGTTTTAGGCATAGTCACTTATGAAACATGCATATACAAGTTTTCGTCATATATCACTTAAGGATTAAAATAGGTTTTTACCTAAAATCCGAAGTCAAGTAATCACTCATGCGTTTTACTAGAGAAATAATTAAATTGTACATAGATACAACAATTCTAGCATTTTAAGCACATATTATATATGCATAAATTGGTTGTTATGGTTTTTTTTATTATTTATTTTCAAACTCTTCCTGAAAATACAAGCTGCCATCTTGACAATCCTCTGAAATCAGTTGCCGGCATGAAAAACTGACTTTTTTTTTCTGACATTGCCATATACAACTTACTTTCTCAATTTCAATAGACAATTCCTCAGAAAGCTAAAGGAATATGAAACCCGAAGGTTCATTGCCGCGCTTACCTGAGCCCGCCATTCAACCCTATTCTGTGCTAACTCCATCCAATCATCCCTCTAAAATCCTATTTCCCTTAAATCTATCCTAATATTGTCCTCCCACCTACGTTAAGATCTTCCAAGTGGTCTTTTCCATTAGGGTCTCTCCTCCCCATGCGCACATGTCCAGTCCATTTCATCCTCCGTGATTTAATTACCCTATCTACGGTATATCCGGTGAAGCTCGTCGTTATGCAGTTTTCTCTAGTCCCCATTTTAGTTATTTTCCTAAGCATCCTGTTTTCGAACATTCTCAGATTATGTTCTTGTCAGAAGAGGAAGCGACCATGTGTCACATCCAGGTCAGCTATTACAAGTAACTTACTATTTATTTCAATTTTGTATAAATTATGAGGTGATTTATTTTAATACTAACATATTTTATTATTTTATTTCATCTCAAATATTATATCAAGTCAGAAAACTATTACTACTTTTCAAAACATTTGATGAGAAATTACCTGCAGGAGATTATATCAGAAAACTCGTTGTCGGGATTCTCCGAAATAAGATTAAAATATGACATAGCGGACACAATTGCCAAAGGCAATCAATATATGCTGTTAGTATGTGTTAACACTTATAACTCTATAACCTTTTAAAATAAACAGTGCAAAATATATTATACAAACTTTATGATTAATTTTCTTATATCGATGAATGTACAAAACTCCAAGTTATTATCAGAGAGTAAATAATTGCTCCGACTATTCAAGAGACATATGGCCGGTTGCAGAAAACCGCGTCTTGATCGCCAATCAGTTGATCTATGATTAGTTTGATTGTCAATCATTTCAAGTGTTCAGTTGCAGAATGGCTAATCGTCGATCAGGTCACTACAGTCAACTGATTCTCGATTTGACGGAAAAACATATGTGGCAACAACGCTAAACCAGGTCGCAGTGCACCATTCAGTTGTTTCAGCGGCCATTTTCCCTGTGTTGCGTATATGTAAAAAAGAAGGATATCAAGGGGCCCAAATTTGAGCGGGAATGAGAAAGCATTGTTGCTGAATATTTAAGAAGATTACACGAGCATCAATGAAAATAAAAGACCGATGCAGTTAGGGCAAAGCAGAAAGAGAATGCCTGGCAAGACATTGCTTCAGATTTCAGTAGATGCAGTCCAGAAAGGCCTAGAACCTAAGAAGTATATGCCTAGAGAGATTTGGATAATATACAGAGTCGTTATGCACAAATGAAATTACGATGGAAAAGTAGGCTATTGTTGTTTTTATCTTTACTTACGTATTGCATGCCATGTTTAGGTAAGGAGTCTTTGCTTACAGTGCTGTGTGTAACATATTCCCCTTGCACATGAATTCTGTATGATTCGCGTGTATAACACGGTCTTTTGGCGAAAGGAATATTATATACCGTAGGCGTATTTTTCTATTCAATTAAGCATAAGCATTGACCTCTAACCCCACATATAAACAAATTTCATAGGCCTATCTCTGTTTACAAACACATTACCAGCAAAGTTGATTGGAGAATCATTATTTGACCAGCAAAATATGGGTGATCAATTCTGACCAGAGATCTGATTGCCCATTAACACTGATTGTTGTTTCTGCAACCCGATTGTAACTGATCGCCGATCTAACTCTGGTCAAACTCCCATCAATCTCTGATCAAAATTTATTTGCTTTTCTGCAACTGGCCATTAGAATTCTTGGGTAAAGACAGCGTGCAAATTGTTTCCTCTGGAACTGCCATACATAAAACATCAGTTCTTTTATTAGTTTTTTTTTAATATTTCTTGATAACAACGATATACTTACGATATACAACGATACCGTATAATATTACTTGATAATAATTTTGTTAATCTACGGAATGAATGCAAGGGTTAGTCCAGCAACACCTAAATAACTTTTGAAACATGTCGATTTGTGAATTTCGAGGACGTCCTGTTTAAGCGGAAGTAACTCCAACTATTATTTTAAATGGAACACACAATATATTTATAGCGCTCTTTAGAAAGTACCCACACGAGATTCTGTTGTGCAAATTTATTGTTGCTAAATCAAGAAAATAGAAAAGTGTAGGCAATAACAAAGTAATAAAGTGCTCCTTCCGTAACAAACAAAATATGTTGCACTAACTTTCTCGCATATACATGTTAAAAGCTACCACAGAAAAAGTAAATTATAGAAACAACTAAATTTTGTTTATTACATTTTCATAAAACTAACAAATATCTAGAAAGAAAAGCATCAGGACCGATCTTTGTGTTCAATGTTTTACCGTGAAATAATAATAATCAATGGCAGTAAAAATGCATATCATTAATTCTACTACTACTACTACTACTACTACTACTAACTTACTACTTAGGTTATACTGCACGCTTTAACTGCATGTAGATCATATTACGTGTTTAGTATGTTTGCGTGAACCAGTAGTCTGTAGTAACAACTCATTCGCGTCTTCTGTTTCTATTGTTTAGTGTTGTCTTCTTTTGTGATATTCAGTTTAAACGATTATAATATCCAGTGACATACCGGCGATGAGTTATGGAAAGTAAGAAAGTCCTACAAACCCGGCGTTTGCCTTTGCGAACGAGGAAACCATGAAAAACCCAAGTCAATTTGGGCGGCCACGAGGTTTGATTTGAACTCAGGACCTCTTCCCTATTAGCCTATACCACCTCGCTGTAATTGGTTTTGGTGTGTTCATTACGACGGAGCTAAATTGACTGCATTTCACAACAATAAGTACATTAGGCCTATAGTTTTCTTGTTACTAGGTGCAACAAAATGTCATTCATATTTTAATTGACATAATTATGTATGTTATGAAATTCGCATTTAAGCCGTACTTATTTCGTTTTTATCTTGGTATCTATTAAATGTATAAAGAAATGCGTTGAACAAAAAATGTTGATTTAAATTTTCTCTACAGCTTTACTGTGGTAGGTTTTCATGTATAGCCTACTGTATAGCCTATACCTTTCTAGATATAATCTAGAAAAATTGAAAATGGATACGAGTCAAGTACCCCTTAAGTCATTTTTGCAGAAGTACGGATATAGCCATTTTATTAGTCATAGATAAGAGTTTCCAATTTAAAATTTTTATTAAAATCGTTAGAGTCAATTTTTCCAAAAATCTGAATTTAAAAAAAGTTTTTATGAGAAGACCCCTTGGAATTTCAGTGGTAACTTAAATATCAAATTCTGGGCGGTTCGACAAAATTTCGGAAAAATCCTTAGTTAAAAAAATAAAGTAAATACAGTGAACCGTTACCCCGCGGTGCTTGTCCACAGACGGACGTATGGACAGACGGACAGACGTCGTTCCAAAAACACTTTTTTCTGTTTCTAGGCATCGTGAAACATGTTTTCCCGGTTTTATCTCGATTTCGATTTCTTGTCACGATCACAATACTTTCTCTATACTACGTGTATGCGAGAAAGTAAAAAAATAATAAAACAAAGCTAGGTAACTTTCCAAATTAAGTGTTCAAACTGGCAGCCATCAGTTGCTTAGGAATGGGCCAATCGATCACAGAAACCATTTAAGGAATTAGTTAACCAGTCTTTAGAAATATGGATAAACAAAGGCCATTAAATCATAGCAAACCAAAGAAACATTTTACTGGTATTATTCTTTTTCTGTTTTCTTTATAAGAGTAATCAACTTTGGGAAATAAACTCCTCAAAACTCAATGGGCTATTTATTGTTTTGGCACTTAAACCATTTCTAATTTAGAATATACATTTGTGAAGAAAGATTCGTTTTAGATATGATCCTGTATTTCATTTAACATTTTAATAGAACGGTACCAATTGAAAATAGGTTTACTGTATTAGAGCATTTATTGTTAATGCTGCAACCGATAATGACGTAAAGAGGATTGCATTTATTTCTAAATGGGCATTTAAAAAGGGTAGGCCTACTCAAATTAGTGTAAAATTAATGTTTTCAAGCTAAAACATATATACTGTAATAATAATAATAATTTATTGCATCTGTAGCTATACATTGTATTGATATTGTCAATATTATTTAGAACAATAAGGTTACAGTAACTGCAAAATCATTTATGTAAAAAATCCTTAAAAGAATAAAATGTCTTCTCATACAAATACTCTTTCAGTTTATACTTTTAATACCCATATTTCTAAAACAAGAATAATTTTAACATATGTTGGCATAATAGAGTAAGTGCGGGAAAGAATTGTGTCCATTTACCGACTCGAAAGTCTGACGATTACATAATTGGATTATGGTCCTAAGGTATACAATAATTTTGTCTCTCAGTTTCCCTGATTTAGAAAGTAAATGTTTTGTAGGCCTATATTAAAAATTTTAAAATTAAAGAAATGTTCAGAAAGGGTAGCTCATGTTTTATATATTCATTTACCCTGTAGCTAGATTTATTCATGCAAGTGTATATAATTCTTGTATATTTTGAATTAATATTAATAATTAATCTTTGTATAATAGCATCAAAATTAAAAAAAAAAAAAAAAGGCTGGTTTCAAAATGCCACTTTAAACTCGTAAAGTTACATGTGAAGGTTTTGTTTCGTGAGATATGTGGATGCATTCGGTTATTAAATGATATATTAACGTGGAAAGATTTTAATGAGTATGAGATTTCCTTAAAAGGAAAGAAGGTGACGTACTTCTATGAGAAGATAACGAACTGCTAGTCCAGTAGCGAAACATCTCCATTAAATCTCTTCTGGTTATATGGATTTAAACCCAGCGATGAAAATGCAATTACTCTGTAAAGAGGATCAACAGCGAGTGCAAGGAAATTGAGAATATGGGAGAGACGAAAATCTCGGCGAGCAAATGATGTGCAGGTTCTATCTACAACGGATATAGTGATTTTATTAAATTGAGGCATATACTTAGAGCCATAGTTAAATATGAAATATAGAAGTAACAAGATTATTATTATATACTAGCTAAAAGTATAGCTTAAGTGTATAAAGTAATATTTGCACGGTTCTTAACGTTACCAGAGAAACACTTCATTTCTCATTCTTGTGCATTTTTAAAGACCTTTCTTGTGTGTTTAGTGATTTTTTGGAAAATTTTGTGTATAGGCCTATAATATTTACAACTTTTCTCTCAATAGTGTTTATAGCCTATACGTATTTTTCTTCCGGTGTCTCCAGCACAGAATAGGGTTGAATGGCGGGCTCAGGTTAGCGGGGCAATGAACTTTCGGGTTCCATAAAATCTATATACATAATAAATATATAGGCTATAGCCTATATATATATAAACGAATGTATGTCTGTTCGTCCTTTATGCATTACTAAACCATTCATCCGATCGCCATGAAATTTTGGGAAGTTGTTGAGTGCACTCCCGCGAAGGTTTCTGGCATAGTACATTTTTTTATTTTAGCTGTCGTTCGCGAGTTATGAGTGAAAAACGGGAAGAAAACGTGCATTTTTTGCGCTTTCGAAGCATCAGTTTTAGTAAGAGGCCTACACTTCAATTGTCAAATCAGATGATGGTCTTGCCCGCTTTTGTCATACCTTGGAAATAAAAGCACCGTGATCACTTGAATTTTGTAAGCCCACCCAGGCCGATTCATTTGTTTATAATGTCAAGGCACGCAAACATCTGAAATTTTCACCTTGACGGAAGAGGGATAATGAATATAGGCCTAAATGGGCAAACAATATTCTATTTGGACGAAACTCACTATGCAGAGGTTTTCTGGGCCAGAGAACTCGAATCTGGGGTTATTTTTCCCATGCTACGCTTTCTAATCGTAGAAGTAACTTCAAATCCGGATTTATAGCTGTTTCATTAATTAGGCCTATCAATCGTTCAGTTTTAGTTTAGACCTATGAATGTTTCGTATGCAAAGTGTTAATAAATATAATTTTTTAATTATTTTGCTCTTAATTTTTAATCTTCCGATTAATTATCTTGCGCGAAGCCGCTATATCTAGCGTTTTCGGAGGGAATAGTTGGAGTGTGATAAGTCGTTCTTCCTCATTTAAAATTCTAAATACCTATATAAAGACCTAGAGTTTGAAAATCGAAAGTCCTTCTTAAGTTATTTTCGTATTTACAAAATACAAAACCCGAGCGACGCCGGGCCTTTTAAGCTAGTAGGTAATTCCTTTAGCTTGCTAAGGGTACGAACAAGACGCAGCTTGGTTGGTCCCCTTCCTGGTCGCTACGCTGTTGAGCCAGGCGCCGAGCATGAAGTGTGTATGCGCAAGACGCAGCCTGTTCGCTAACTGGCAGGTCGCATGTTATGGATTAAGTTTCTGAATTATCTCTTTTTTATTTTCATTTCTTTGTTATTATAATCTCATTCATAAGGTTTTGAAGACACAGAAGACAATGGGAATGAGTTTATGAATTCAAACTCATTACAGGAAGCTTCATCACATATGTCACATTAGTTAAATATGTCACAAGAGTATTTCACTGTCTCACAGAGATTCTAAATTGAATGTGTATTTTATAGTAAATTTAATGCTCTACAACTTTTCTTCTAAACGATTTCGTTGTAAACCCAATACTTTAGGTGCTAGGACACAAAGTTCGCCGAAAAAGTGGAGTAAAAACTTTTTTCGGCAAAAAAATACTTTTTATGGCAGGGAATATTTTTTTAATCGGTTTGAGATGGAGAACCAGTGTATGGATAGAAACATTATTATTATTATTATTATTGTTGTTTTCTTGAGTTGGTGCCACCATTGTATTCAATCTTCAGAGCACAAGAAGACAATAAAACGAACACACTTAACCCCGCGAACACGAAAATTAAACATAGTATAAAATTATTAGGTTACTACAAATTATACAAAAATACTGAATTTAAACCATACAAGTCAGTAACTATAGCCATGACTGATCTCTACAACCCCTTCATTGAGTACTAACAATATTTATTTTGGTGTTCTGAGATGATTACAAAGGGTGTATCTTATAAACAGTCCTTTGTTTGTGGAGCGATTGCAAATTGTACACGTGTAACGCCTGAATCTAGACTACACGCTAGCGGCTGGTCGCATGAAAAAAGAGGGCTAGCATTCTACCAGCAAACTGCGGCCTGACCAGATGGCTGGCAAGAGACCATTCAAACTGCGTCTTGTTCACCCTCATAAGAAGACATGACTTCATTCTTCCTGCTGCCTGCGGCATGCGACCATCCCGGTTCCGTCTTGCGCGTACCCTTAGAAATTGCCTATTGCCATTGAGTGAGTTTGTCTCGCTAGTCGCTGGGCAACATGTCTAATAATTCTAATCTCTGTAGCCATGTTTGAACCTGCTCATTTTCTCGCATTGATAATATTGCTATGACTTTTGTAGACTTTTTAGGAAAATTACTAAGCCTATTCCTGGGCATAATGTTTTATTTTGGAAAACAATGAACAGTAGATTTGATATCGGTTCGGCCAATGCTTAATAACAATGAATATCGGCAAAAAAGATACCGGTGTTTCCGCAAACCTTTCGGCCATCCTCTCGAAACAGTGAAAGGTTCAAAACGGCTAAATCCTATTTTCTTTCCGGGTATAAATACTAGATTCAAGCAACATTTCAGTTTTATCAGTTGTGGTAGTTTATGAGTGAAGGTGCAACAGGCAGATAGGAACAGTAGATTTATCTGTAGCCAAGCAGACTAGGCATTTGCCCAGGTTGGTAAACCTAGAAAGGGTGGCAATTTTGCTAAGGGAAAATCTTTTAACAAAATATTGTATCTCAAGAGAAAATCCAGGAAAATATTATTGTAAAATAAACATGTTGTAAATTTAATTTAAAAGAATTAACTTGAAACAATAAAAAAATGTTAGATTTAGTTTTAGGTTTTAATTTTAAAGTAGAAATAAGGCAATAACATTGTATTTTTTAAATATTGGATTTAATATATCTGTAGGCCTAATACATAATTATTTTTATGAACATTATTCAATATAATTTAGAATATGTTTTAAAATTATCAGATATATTAAATATTTTTGTAACATTTCAAAGATTGACTATATTACATATTACAAATATTTTTTAGAGTTTTTAGGCAATTTATTGTTATAAAATTACTTTATTAATCATGCAATTTTTGCCAAAAGGTAATTACTTTTATTATAGAAAAGTAATGTTTATTTATTTTGTGTAGCCTATGTAGTGATTGGATTATTCTCAATAATAAAATACTTTGGAATACTATTGGTTGATTCTTAGGTAAAACCCAAGAATAACACTAAAACAATAACTTTGGGGTAGCGGTAAAAGAAAAAAAATTATATAAGTACCTGAAATCAGGGCTTTTCCATAGCATTGTACAGAAATTAATAAATAAGTAAAAGTTTAATGTTACTGTCAGTTTCTCAGAGCAAGCTATTTTCAGTAGAGGAAAACTCACCGTGGTGGAAATTGGAAATAAATTTTCTGCCTGGGGGTAAAGGCACCCTTATGTAAGAGTGATAAACCTTAAGCTACCACCTTCACATTCCGATTGTCTAAATATGTGAGAGACTCAACTTCCTGGACCCTTAAGACCCTCCACTGCATCTATAGGGATCACATGACTTAAGTCGAACCTAATTGGAGTTCTCACCTCTCCATTCGACATATCAGAAGGTATTGCCATATGTGTTCCAACAGTATTAGGCCTATTTAACAGTAATAAATAATATTTCTATGGTCAGACGTCTTGGCATGATTGAGGATATGAGGTCGATCGTTCAAATTCGGATTATTGTAACACATTCCCTTTTCGGAAAGATAGAATATGTAGATATCTTGAAATGGCGCCTATATCAACTTCTTTAATGACTCCTTTTTTAACTCTGAAAATGGCATCTATAGGGTACTAACGTGCAGACACTGGTCTATGCACTGAAGAAGTTTTCCATAGCTGAATAGCAGAGCGTCAGTGCCAATGTCATTATATTATGTTCTCATGAACAATGGTGTAAAATCTTCATTTTTATTTTAGCTGCTAGTAAGGCATATTATATCAAATCTCTACTCGCAGCGCTTCAATATCATAGCGTTCACGCAATTCAGTGTTGAAACTCTAAGTTACCACCTTCTACAGAATTACATGTCATGTCAGAAATTCGGGGGAAAAGATTCATAAAAATACGTTTCGCAAAAAACTATAAGCCATAAAATAAGTTTCGTCATAAGTAATCCCACGAGAGATTACAAGTTTATCGATATATTTGCTATCTGATAAAACTCGTTATCTCGAGTAGGATTTATTAAAACTATTCCACGAATAAACTAACGGATTTTGTAAATAATTATTTTCTTAATATGTTGTCAGTATTCTGTCAGCCGTAAGATCACGGCATACTAAAAGAATGAATAGTCCATGAATCGACTCGATGAATCGATCCAAGTTCCCAATGCTACCAATAGTGCGCATCACAAGATGGAGGGCGTCCTTGTAGCTGCATAAAAGCACTGGCTTGCACCTAATCTAATTTGATTTTAATCAATGGACATTTATATTATTTCCAAAGAAGTTATGTTGTATAAAATAATGTATTTTCGTGCTGCCAACATCACGACACGTTGATGCCTTACGAGTCCAGTAACGAGCTGACGATTTTATCAGATAAAATCGCATTCTCATATTTATAGCAAGCATTTTATAAGATAAAAGTTAGTGATTTGTCTATATCCGAGAAATTACTAAAGGAGATTGGGCAATATCAAACACGCGGTGTATGAGTGGAAAATTCAAAATGATCGCTTTGGAAAAGCGGATTCCGAAAAATCTTATATAACGCGTTTTAAGCTTGTAATGAAGTGCATGAAAATCGAACCCCGACCTTATAACAAACAAGGGAGAGATATCAATTTTCTTTGCAGACAGTTTGTTATTGGAAATGTAAATGAAGTAATTACATAACCTGCTGGCCTTTTAAAACTTAAGACACAATCTTCGTATACCAACCGCTTTTATAAACGATTGCACTGGACACTGTACGAAGCAATTTATTTTTAACGGCTATTGTAAATGGATTTCAGCTTTTACTGGTACCAGAAGATATCACATCGAATTAGTCGGATTTATTACGCTGATAGGTCGGCAAGGAAACTCACATACGTGAGGATAATAAAAATACAAGGATTATAGTAAAAAAAATTAATGACCTTTGGTATATAGGCCTAATTAAAATCATGAGAAAACGCATCTTTGTACTAATGATCTATTTCAGGAACTGATAACTACTAGCACATGTAGGATGTTCAGTTTTTCTTTGTGCATATCTGTTTGTCTTTCTGTTGTTCAAGCCGGGGTTCATCAATTGAGCGCAAGAGAAAATTCTACCAGAACTGAATGCACCAATTGAGCGCAACGCTCATTTTTGCACCAGCCGCAGCAATTTCCCTTCGCATTTATTGGAGACTTAGGACTCTCTGTACATTGACAGGTATATCATACTCACATAGAACTCGCAGATTTCTCTGAGTAGTAAAACACACTATATTTAATGAGCTGTCTTTAATAAGAAGCAAGTTTTCCTTTTTATTACTCAAAACTGTCATTTGTCCCACCGCCGTGTCAACTTCACTAATACTCTTTGGTAAAGGCGGAAAAATCGATTGCAAACTGCATTTCTCACGCCTAAGGAATATTGTTAGAGCCAATCCTACATATAAAAAGAGGAAACAGTATATAGAAGAATTACTTTATAATCGCGCTCAATTGATGCATTCCAAAACTAACCACCGCGCTCAATTGATGTACACCCAAAACTGACCCCGCGCTCAATTGATGCATTTTTAATCAGTTCGCGCTCAATTGATGTACACCCGTTCAAGCAATCTCGCCGAAGAGCTTGGATGCAAATAATTGTATCTTTATGAAGAGTTTAGATGTGTAATCAGAGTATTGACATACCTTTGTCGGTTTTGGGTTATAATTCGATCCCGGATTTCTAAGCAAAATGCATATGATTATTAAACATAAGCTGAAATTCTGTGTTTCGTAAGACACTCCTTGACAATAAATTTTAACTGAATTTGATAGTGTTTATTTTGAGAGAAAAACGATTCTGCTTGCTTATTTCATGATTTTGAATTAAAATAGCATTTTTTATTGAAAACTGTACATTAAATGTGCATATGTCACTCTTATATGCCATTATCATCAGTTTCCTTTGTTTTGTCGACTCACAGAAATACTAAAAAATCCTGGTTATGAAATACATTCCGTCAGATCTGTAAAAACAATTTCGGTGAAGAAACAGATATTGAAGAGGAATTCATCGAAGAAGAACTGTGTTGCTTTTCACGTGCGCCTGTTACACTCGGGGATGTTGAAAGAACATATTTTTCAATTTCCAAGTAGTTCTTCTTTGATGGACATAGGAGCTTCACAAAAGAAAATCTGGGGATGACCTACCCCACACCTATTGCAACAGCCGTGAATAATATAAGAATTCTGCGAACTAATCATTTATTTGGTTTTCGTGTATTTTTTATTTTATTTTTATTTGTTGCCTATTTTAGTGCTTATATATTACATTTTTGAACTTGTATGCTTGCTTATTTCACTGTTTTATTTTGCTTATAGAACTGGGGTCTAGCTGTTATACTGTAATAATTTCCATTACTTTAGTTAGGTAACGTGGAATATGTTATAATGACTTACGACCTAACGCACCAATTTTCAGGTGGGGATTTTGCTGGTATTAAACTTTCAATTGCAGTAAAATTGCAATATCATCTGTATCGCACATTTTTATAACCTGTTAATATCAACCGTAAATAGGTATGATAACTTGTTTAATAATCTCACTAACATTATAAACAAAACCGAATCACCTCGTCCAAAATAAAAATTTTCGAATCTGATAAAACTACATCATTTCAGATTAAATCCATTTTCCTTCAAAATAAATAAAACTTTATATATACAGTGATTATGATTATTAAATATAGTTCCTATAGTTAACAAACATTACTTAGTACTTGTTTCTGGCGTGTTATTTTTTTTTTAATCTTAATTATTCATATCTAGATGAAGAATCAATAAAACTGATATCTTTCTGAAGAGGTAACATTGATGATCGACATCCTATAATTTGGGGTTGGAACTAGCAATGAAACAAGTCGGTGATAGAAAACTTTGTTCATTGTTTCATGTATACATTTTGGTAGGGTGATATATTTCTTCCCCATCCACGTGCCCCATAAATTTATGCGTGTTGATATCAATATAGGCTGTGGACAGTTCTAAAATGCGATTTACATGATGAGAATCTTCATATCGTATGTTAGAAATTCTATTTTGAAGTAATTCTCTGTTTGTGTCCCTCATGGTTATAAACTTATAATGCTTTAACCATAAGTTAAAGTGCAGAGTTTAACGATGCATTTTGTAAAAAAAAAAAAAAAGAGTTTAATAATCAAGAAAGGTTTTCCTTATTAATTTTACAACTCTTATTCTTGTATAAGAATAACATTATTCCTTTCAGATCTGAATTGACATGTTCATGTAAGCAATCATCAAGTAAAAGTGTTAGCGAGTTCTAAATTTCAAACCTATGAGGAAAATTTTAGTAGAGCAACTGGTCTCCATTAATGATAATCGTAACACGGGGATAAAAGTCCTCACGTTTCACATAAATAAATTTTGTACTAATAATAATATATATCTGCTTTTATACAGTTTGATGTGATACATTTACACGTCAATAGCAGTAAAAAGGTTTAGTTTTTAAACTCTATGCTTTTCTTTCGCCTCCTCTCTTCTGCTTGCTCCTTGATGTGAGACATTTCTTGAAATGAGCGTCAACAACCAACACAGCGTACGAATTACCCGAGTGGAAATTAAATACACGAAGCAAAAAATTAGTCAAAGCAAATACAGTGCCTTTCCTTATTATTATGTAGGCCTACGAGCAAAAATCATAAACCATTCGTTGACCTGGAATGCCTCGTGCACATGAGTTTTCCCTTAATATTAAACTTCAGTCATTTCAATCGACTTCATTTTGTTCTTCCGTAAAGGGTTAGAAATAGTAACATTTATGTGATCTGTAGTCTATGCATATATTCGTAGTATTTATTCAGGGCCCCACATAACGGAGCCCATGGATAAAGGGGGCCTGCAAAGATATGTATCAGGTTATATTTCCACCTAAGCACTAGTAGGGTTGAAAAGAATAGAAAAAGGTTGATAAGGAATCAAAATGCCCTAGTAAATTAATTGTATAGTTTTTAATATAATTCTAAAAAACCAGTTTATAAAAGTACGAAAGAATTGAAAAAAGTTTCTACGTACAGTATTGATTTGTATAAGTGTTACACATAGTCATTACAGATAAAACATGTACAATATTAAAATTATAATTACAAATGTGTTGTACCAATTACAATATTTGAGAGAATAAAAAGTCCTTGTGGAATATATCGATAAAAGTTTCTAAATTACTTGCTAAAGACAGATAAAATTATGTACATATGTATTTGCAGCTAATTAAATATAAGAAAATTATGAGGATATAGAAGATACGTCAATGAATAAAAAACCAAGTACACAAACTGTGGATTAATCTTCTATAGTAGAGCTGCATAACATGTGATACGTAAAATCAGTGTTAGGTTAAAATCTTCTTATAGATGTCTAGATTTTATTTTCACTATAGTTATTAGACATAAGAAAAGATTTGTAAGGAATATAAGATGTGGCTTTAATTCAGTTTTGATTCCTTGTCAGCGTAGTCTATTCAAATTTCAATATTTGGAAATGCATTTCGAAGCATCACGCTTCATCTTCAGTCCATAAGTACACTAGAAGAAAGCGAAGATTAGAATAGTTTTTATTATACGTATGTGACAATGTTATAAACTTTTTCACAGAAGAGCAGCTGTATTAAAACGATATAATATGTATATGAAATACTTACAAGCTTTTATGTACTAGTAGGAGTTGATGAGTTAGTGCCATGAACAGGCTGACTACTAACTTGGGAAAACTTATATGCGTTGTGTGTGAGTTTAAGGCACGTTTCGAAAAGTTTGTTGTGTTCAATACTGTTTTCATTAACAACCAGATGTTTATGTTTGTAAATTTCGTACTGTTCTAGTGTGTTTAGTTTTATGCTCTTTTTATGGTTATGAAGGATTTCCAAAGTATTATCAATTGTATTTAAGTTATGTGCGTTATCTATTAGGTGGTTAGCAAAAGCTGATTTTCTACGATTATATTTGAAGTCACTTATATGTTCTGAAAATCTTTTTCTAAAAGTTCTACCGGTCTGTCCAATATAGACAGCGTTACAATCGGTACAATTTAATTTATAAACTCCACATTTTTCGAATTGGTCTTTTTTAGTGTTTGTTGTATGTTGTAATAGGTTTTTGATGTTGTTGTTAGTTTTGTAGGCTATTTGAACTTTGTCAGATTTTAGTGGTTTTAGAATCTTATGTATGTCTGGATCTGTATATGTAAAAGCTATGTATTTCTTATTTTTGCTATTATTATTGATGGGGGAAAGTTTTGATGTTGGATATTTTTGTTTGTGTAGTTGCTTCTTGCTTTTAGTAAGCAATTTATAGATAATGGATTTTGTATAACCGTTGTTAGTAGCAATTTGGATAATGGTCTGTAATTCATCATTATAGTCTTTTTTGCTTAAAGGGATTTGAAGCAATCTATGAATCATACTTCTAAACGCGGCTATTTTTTGTGAGTGGGGGTGGTTAGAAGAGCTATTGATGAAATTATCGGAAAAAGTATGTTTTCTGTATATACTAAATTTTATTTGTCTTCTATTAAAAGCAATGTTAAGGTCTAGGAAATTGATTGATCTGTTATTAGCTTCTTCTAGAGTGAAAGTTAAGTTATTATGTAGTTTGTTGAAGCATTGCAGGATGTCTTGTACATTTCTGGTTTCGCAAATTAAGCATAGATCGTCTACGTATCTTCCATAGAATTTTAGTTTAAATTTAGATAAGAAATTAGGTAAATGTTTCTCTTCGATATTTTGAAGAAAAACTTCAGATAAGATACCAGATAAGGGAGAGCCCATAGCATAGCCTGCAAAGAACAAAAAAATTATTAAAAACAAATTTGATAATACTGGCGACGATGTCGAATAACTTTTTCACATATCAAATTAAAATCCCCACCACTGAAAATCTTGAATGTTTTATGTGAATGATTAAGTTTTTGAAGTAACAGTAAGCGCTAAATGATCAAATTTAGCAGGGTTTTATTTTTTAATGTAAATATGTGTCTGTATCTAATATCAATCATTAAATCATTAAAGGTCCATACAAAATAAAATAATTATGTAACATCTTAACCTCTATCTTTTTTTATTTATTTAGCCTAGGCCTTTCGGTTTCACACAACCATCTTCAGGGTATCTTACTTTGTAGAGTTACATCGATCGAGCTCAAGAGAACAACAACATGATTTTTAATACTTTAATTGACAATTAATTTAAAAATTACATTTTGTGTTGTTTTATTGATAATTCATCCAGCTCCTTTCGCTTTTTATTAATTAAAAATAATTATTAAATTATTGAAGTTTTTAATTAATAAAGTCAATTTAAATTTTAAATTTTAGTGTGGGGGTGATACGACTCCCTTACGTTATCTTGTGTGGAGTATGTTGTAGGATTTAACTAAACTAAACATATTTCCATTTCACAAAATTATGTTAAATGTAATGTTCCACTTTATAGAATTATTAAAGCAGAGATAACAAAGTTCAAACTGCATAAATATTTAAAGTTTTATTTACTATTCGTCTATTCTGGTATATTCAGGGTGGAAAACCCCTTTGTTTTCATCTTGCTGAACCTTAAATGCTTATAAATGCTGAACCTGGTTGAGTGGAAGATAAGGCCTGGTTGAGTGGAAGATAAGCCCTGGTTGAGTGGAAGATAAGACCTGGTTGAGTGGAAGATAAGGCCTGGTTGAGTGGAAGATAAGGCCCTATGGCCTTAACTCTGCCAGGCAAAATAAAACCTTATTATTATTATTATTATTATTATTATTATTATTATTATTATTATTATTATTATAAATTGATTAATTCCATGTTTCTACCTTTGAGGGTCAACTCATTATTTGAAATTATTTCTGAACACGCCCAACCTTCATAGATACACCTCTACATCCTATAACAAATCAGTACACCGACTACTCAAGAACAAAACCGTTTTCCATGCACAGCTTAGTAAAGTAATTGGTTTTTCTCTAATAAAATAATTCATAACCGCAACGTTTCCTTTTACATTATTATTTTAACATCTATCAGGAACTGAAGATGGCATGAGAATCTTCTATGCCGAAATGCATATTCCGAAATTACATTGAATGCACAACGCCCTGAGGACTTCATGAACATCAATAGAATTTACAAAATTTGAAGTTTCCACACATAAATAAGAAGTTTTATGAATAGTGTTTTAATTAGTGCATAATATAATTTTAGCCCATACACTGTCAACTTTGTATACAACTGCTACTTAGTGACTTCCTGTATTATAATGATTGTGAACTGGTGTTGCAACTGCTGTAGGGTGTTTTTTTATATAGGCCTATCAGGATTGTGACCTCCTGTATATAACATTGTGAACTGATGTTGTAATAACTGTATGGCGATTTTGTATATTACGACTAGTACGCAGTACTACTGAATTTTTATAAATAAAATATTTTTATACCTTCTAACAACCATCATTAGATGTGAATAATATTTTACTGTTCTTACTGACATAAAAACTACACACATAGGTCTATTTTATTAGTCAATTTCAAAGTATTCCCAAGTGGTTTTTGCATTTCATTTTAAGTAGAAATTTGAGGGTATAAGGTGAATATATTTATTAATTGATCATGAAATGCTTAAAATAATACTAATCTGTAGTTCTCATTTATAATTTCCGCATTCAATTTGAAAGGAATTGCATACTGTAGACGGGGTAGTTTTATAGTTTTTATCATCCCTTCAAGACAAATGCCCGCTAAGTCTCCCTACTTTCTCAGGGAATGAATGAGTTGTTCCCCAGGTTGTATGCTAACCATGACCAGGTGGGTCATCTAGGTTTCCTTCGTTAGATTTATCCCAGGTTCTACTTCATGCAAAATACAGGAAATGGAAAGATAATGCCTGAACTGAGATTATATCTAAAAAGCAATGAAACATATAAATCTACCTATGAGCAGTTTGATAAACACTCATATTCCTCGTTTTCACATGAGATTAAACTAAAGATCACAATCTGTTATTAGCTTATCAACCTCATCATCATTGAGGTAATCTATATTTGTATCTCAAATCAACGTGGGAGATGTTCATGTTTATGTATTTACCTATCGGCTGACCTCAGGAGCGGGAGATGACATACTATGTGCTTTTGTTCTGTAATAAATGGGCTGTCGCTCTAAATTAACTGTTCACAGGAAGAAAATTATTCCGAAATACATACTATGTTAACATGCATTTCATGTTTATCAATACCGGTATCACCGTAGAACCTTAACCACGCTTAAAAGTAATAGTAATAGTACTGATAATAATAACAACAGTAATAATAATAATAATAAATTATATTAATTTATTTGGCAGAATTTAGGCCTCGAAATTTTTAAAGCAGATATGTAAGACTAATAGAATAGTGCTTTCTGTAAAATGTGAGACCAGTTATTGTACTTAAATTTTCTTCGTTGATTTGAAATTTAGAGCCCAATGATGGCTTTACGTGTTCTTTGCATATATTCCCATCAAGTAGCTCTGAAAAGAATAATATTTTGTTAAAATTTCGTCAAAGAGGCAACCCATAAAATATAGGAAGCTCTAAAAACAATGGAATTTAATTCTAAGTTATATTCAAGTCAGATACTTGATGTTAATTTCATGACGTGAAGAATTTCCTGAACTAGAATTTGTTCACTATTTTGCAATGTGAAATTTTGTTTGTATAAATTATAAACTTTCTTCTCCTAGGATCCCCAAAAAATGCTGTATATTTCTACATGCACAAAATTAAAGATCATGAGTGAAATGGGTACTTTAATTTTTTAAATTATATTTAAAACAAGACATCGTGTTTTTTTTTTAACGAAAACTTGTAAATAGTTCCTATATTATTTCTATAGTAAATATAGAGAATCTGGAGCTCTAGAACACAGTTATATTATGGAACAGTTCTTCTTAAACGTTGTTTAAGTCCCTCCAATTTGCAATGTTGGTCAAATATAGTCATGTGCTGAAACTTCCCCTTGTCAATTAGGCTAATGCTGGAAATTCGGCATAGGATATAAAGACAGCACACAATACTTCCTTTACCTATAATGCCTATGGTGGGTGTAGAAAATGAAAAATTACTGCTTCTTTTGTTACACAGTTCACTTTATCACAACATATGTGTTGAACTAAAAAATGCTTCTCGTCTTATTCCCAATTTATGGTACAACAACAAAAACTTCGTTTTTGAACTACTGAAACCTAGACTCGTCTCTGACATTTTGGACTTAGGCCTAAGACTTACAATTTGCCAGCATGAGTTAGAAGTGTTGAAATTCATGAATATATAACAATTATTTTACTTGTACAGTGAAAGTTTCGGTTGATTGATGTTTCATTTAATCTCAAACATTTCATTGTGATGAAAGGTATTACAGTGTCGAAGGAACACACAGCGAATTTTTTCCACAGTGACAGCGATTTTTTTAAAAGAGTGACATTGCTCAACACATTGAATTCACAGCGCTACAAAAAAGTTTCATTAAAAAAAACAAAGCAACAGTTGCAATCATGCGTTGACAGCCTTTCATTTCTTTGCACATGCTTTGTTAAAATAGAGAATTAAACAGAGGCCAATTTATTAGTTCTAAAATGAAAATAGAGTGAGCATATAAATACGTGTCAGATTTGATTACTATACAGAGTCCCTAAGATGTCATAATAACGGAAACGGATTGCCCGACTCAGCATTGGACCTACTCTTTTGGAACCCTGAAGCTAGTGACATCAGGTCAATATCCAGCATGATCCGAGGGATGTTATGGTTTTAGGGTTTTGGAGAATGACCATTAGGAAAGTTATACAAACAGAAGGAGAAATTGAATATATGAAAAAGATATGAACTTTGAGCATTAGATAACTGTCAAAATTCACCCCATGAAGCATATTTCATTTCCCTTTCTGGTATGGACTTGGATCCATAAGGTACCGGTACTGAAGATCACATACATGATTTAGAACATTTTAACTGTAAAATAGTAAAATTGGGATTAAAGGGCTCAGTAAATTGTATTTTATTAATTTATCTATATATCCCTCCGACCCTACTTCGTTTTATTATTACTATTATTATTACAATTTTTAGGTGGTTGTCCGTTCAGGATCTCTAAGATATTTTAACGAAAATAATATACGCTTCTTCCGCCGATTCATCGTTTTCCTTGTACTCTTCCTTGAAGAACATTTTATAGCAACTGGTATTTACTTTTGTTTCTCATTGAATGCATAGATATTGTAATTATGACTTCTTAGGACTTTTGTTTCTTCATCCATTCTTTGGACATATCCACAGAAATAATCTTTACATTTGACGCAAACTAAATAAATACCTAGTGAATGAGTGAAACAGTCAAAACGGCTTTTTGACATTGTCTGTAACAAGTAAATACAATCCAATAAATAATAGTTTGTTTCTATCCCTGAAGGGAAAAAATATTACATTTGTTGTCTGGAGAAGATAATAATAGAGAATAGATAATAGATGGTTTATTGTCGTAACATAACAATGTATGACAATGCCAAATACAATAAATAATAAAATCAGATAAACTGATATAACAAAGTGTCAGATGGAGTTAATAGACCATATTTCACATGCTTCTGCTGTACATGCTACAGACTTCGTACTATTAATATTGTTATAACTTATAGGCCTATCTAAAACATAAATTATTATTATTAGAGCACCCTATTTAAATATTATATAAATACGTTAGTGAGCAATTTATTAGCAGTAATGTAATAAATACTCTTCACAAACTGTAAATAACAATTACTAGCACCGTATGGGTTTAACAAAATACTGATAACGTTGTTTCCTTGCCATGAGTTATCTGCAGGTGTAAATTTTCTCTGTGAATTGCAGATATCTATTTAAGCCATCTGGATCCATTTTTGGGAAATTTAAAGACTTGGACAGACTCTACGTTAGCATTATTAGGCCTATTGCTATAGTAGACCTACAGCCAGGAACACAACACTTATTAGCCACTTTCTCTATTTCTTTATAAAATTGCTATTTTCATCCAGCATATTGGCTCATGCATTCGGCCTGCTATGATGATGTGTATATGACGTCTTAACAGAGCATGGAATCCGTGGCTATGTTAGCAACTCGGCTTTGTTGTAGTAGTGATGATTTGCCATTTAAAAATCATGTGACCGTTAATTGTTCGTTACTCCGGTCAACCGATTTGGTCCAAACTCAACAGGCTTCATCCCATGGACGTTATAAATGCATGTACCAAGGTTCTTGAAAATCCGATAAAGCGTGTTTGAGTTATCGCGCGTACAGGCACACGGACAGACAGATAGACGGACGGACATACATTTTCCAGTTCACCACACAATCTCAGAAAGTGCCAATTACACAAAATTTCATGCAGTGTCAAAATATTCATTAACATTATGAATAGTGATTAATGGAGTTTTCTTTCAATGAATGATATAAGTGGTTCATAATTGAAATTTCTAGTAGACTGTGGTAATTTGTTAAATATTTTGTTACAAATAAAGTGAAAATTATTTGTGTTGTTGAAAAATTACAAGGATCAGGTCTCATTACAATGAAGAATGCTATAGGCATGAATATTAGAATTCAAATTGAAAGTATGTAACTTCTTTTTCACACCTGATAGACGCACCCTTTTCAAAGTAAAGTAGATTTTCGTATAAATTAAATACATTTTTCACCCCTGTCCTTTTTAATTTAGCTTTAGCCTAATTACATTGTGACTCTAAAAGTAAATTGAAACTGAAGCATTATTATAATAGAGAATCGGTTAAAAGTTCCTAACATTACACATAGTTTTTCATGACGAAAATACCTCTAATATATTGTTTACACCACGTCATAAATTAACACTATAATAGTCTGTAGCCTTATAACCTCAAACTTAAATACATTATTTTAGTAATTTACATTTTTGTCTATTAAAACGTGTCGTTTCAAAATTACATGCGGTGGGATAAGTGACTTGCGCGAAAGGAACAAACTGAACAAATATTAGAATAAACTATTTTGAAATAAAAGTGGACATGCTTTTCGAAATGACCGATTCAATTGTAATTATACATAAACTGTGTCAAATATGTGACTATAATTGTAGCGTTTATCAAAGAACTTTACATCCCCTTAGAATGAAAACTTCGTAACTCATAAAACACATACTTTGTCACTTAATAACGCTTCCTAGCAATATACTAGGTTTCATTTTACCTCTCTAGAGGGCAGCACACATGTTATTATTGTAATATTGGCTGACAAATAGTTGAGATATGTGTTTTTCTATCTGATAATAAATTTAAAATACTCTTGCTTCTGTTTTGAGATACGAGGTTTTCATTCTAAGGGGACATATGTTGCTCTTCTTCCAACAGCTGCACATTTTAACAGTCCCTATGTAGAAAGACTTGGGTATCAACGCTTCCGTCTGAACGTGCCGGTGAATAGAATTTGTCATTCGTATTGCCCTCAAATGTATTCACATCAAACTGGTAATTTAAATGGATTATATAGATATGGCTGAATATGGAATCACAGAGAAATGAAACTCAGAGAATTTGCGCTCTACCTCTCTACATCTCTCAGTTTTCTCGTTATTCCTCCATTGAATCTTAGATCCATAAAGCTGATTATATTTAATGTTTTATAGGAATATTTACCGCCAGGGTTGGACAAGTTAAATTGCAAGTGTTTTACACCATATTTAATAAGCAATATACAAACATATTTATTTTTTAATATTTATTGATTGATTTCCTCATAGACTTTGGAGAATACAAAAGAATTAAGAATAAAATCACACAAAAATGTAGGGAAGAAAAAGAAAAATGGATGCATGAAGTAAGCGAGGGAATTGAAGAAGATTTATTAAAGGGAAGATCAGATAAAGCTTATAATACAATTAAATCATTGATACCTAATCAAAGAACAAAATCAAACATTGTAAAAGACACAAATGGTAAACTGATTTTTGATAATACTGAGGTGAGTAGAAGGTGGAAGGAATACTTGGAAGATTTGTACAATGGCAAAGATATACAAAACGTCAATGATTACATAGAAACGGAGGATGGTGTGGATGAGGAAATGATCGGTCCCTCCATAACTATGGGTGAATTTGAAAAGGCCCTAGGAAGCCTAAAAGATAAGAAGGCAACAGGTATAGACCAAATACCAGCTGAATTGCTGAAGAAAACAGGTGAGTCAACGAAAATAAAATTATTCAAAATTGTTTCTGACTACTATGAAAATGGAATGCTACCTCCAGACTTCATTAAAAGTAGAACTATAACCATTCCCAAGAAAGGTAATGCATCAGACTGCAGTAATTACAGAACTATATCAATTCTTTCGCATGCGTCAAAGATTTTACTAAACATAATAAAAGAGAGGCTAAAGGGAAAAATTGAACAGAATTTAGATGAAGATCAATTTGGGTTTAGAACAGGGAGAGGAACTAGAGAAGCAATTTTAGCCCTTAGACTAATTCTAGATAGAAGAATTGAAGTAAACAGAAGAACCTTTGCCACCTTCATAGACCTCGAAAAAGCTTTTGATAACGTAGACTGGGAATTACTATTCCAAACATTGAAAAAATTTGGAGTAGACTGGAGGGATAGAAGACTTATTCTAAACTTATACAAAACACAAACAACTGAAATAAATATTAATGGGAGCAGACAAGAAGCCAGAATAAGAAGAGGAGTGAGACAAGGCTGCCCATTATCGCCACATCTGTTTAATATGTTCATTGAGGAAGCAATCAGAGAAATGAAAAGAAAAACAAAGGGTATTAAAATAAATGGAGTCAGTATTCATAGCATTCGATTTGCAGATGACATAGTTATTTTGGCTGATTCAGAAAAGGAAATGAATAAAATGCTTAAAGTTCTATCAGATGCATTGAAAAATTTAAAAATGAAGATCAATAAAAAGAAAACAAAAACCATGGTGATCGGAAGAACAAATGAAAATTTTAAAATCAACATACAGCTTGACGGTACAGCCCTAGACCAGGTCGAAAGTTTTTGTTACTTGGGTAGCATTATCAATAAGTTTAACAAGTGTGACACAGAAATTAAGAGAAGAATAAACCTGGCTAAACAAGCATTTCAGAACAAAAGGAATCTTCTCACAAATAACCATTTAAACATGGAAGTAAGGAAAAAATTTGCCAAAACATTTGTAAGTTGTGTATTAACTTATGGATGTGAAACATGGACAATAGGAAAAGCAGAAGCCAAGAAACTAGAAGCAGCAGAAATGTGGATATGGAGAAGGCTAACAAAGACGAGTTGGGTGGATAGGAAAACAAATGAAGAAGTGCTTAATGAAGTGATGGAAGAGAGATCCCTTCTGAATTCAATTAAGAGTAGAAGAGCAAAGTTAGTGGGTCATACATTTCGGCACAATGGTCTATTCATTAACATTTTTGAAGGGAAAATACTGGGAAAGAAATCAAGAGGACGTCCAAGAAATTCATTTATTAAAAACATGATAAAGGATATGGACGTGCTGTCATACGAAAATCTAAAGAGAACAGCGATGAAGAGGAAGACATGGCTACTACAACAAGGCATTACCTTTAGATCCTGATGATGATGATGATTTCCTCATTTCTGAAGTTAAACTCCACCAACACAACAACTCTATTACAATAACATTTGTATACAAGTTCATTAATTTCTAACCAAATTTTAGAATACAATTTACCCAAATTTTTACATATTTTAATAAAATTAACATATTTCCAAAGAATGTTCAATGTGTTGCATGGTACCACTTATACCTGTCCATTGCATCTTCTGGGTTTAACTGAAACTTTTGTAAGGAGTCTCGAACGCAATGATCCCATTTTCTAGCAGGTCTTCCCTTTTTCCTTCTCCCCTCTGGTTGCCAATTCATTTTAGCTTTTGGGATCCTATTCTCTGGCATTCTTTGTAGATGTCCATACCAATTTAGTCTTTTTTTGTCTATTGTTGTTAAAATTGTTTCCTCTGCTTCCATTTTTTCCCTTATTTCTGAATTTCGAATTCTTTCTATTCTTGATTTTCTTGCAGCTATTCTTGAACAAACATATTTATACGTTATATATAAAAAAAAGTTTATTTTGACAAATTAACGTTAATGACTCCAATATTTTAAGTAGCCTACGATAAACTTTTCATAGAAAACAGATGCAAATTAAATTAAGTCAGGTTCACAACCCTACATAGTTATTCTCCATATTGCTACAAATAAAGTTCTTCGCTGTGACTTATACCTTCGCAATTCTAACATCCACTGAAAGACCGCAGGATTAGGTTATATGGTCAGCTTGCCGACTCCACGGAAGTGATTTCTGTTTTCCCGACCGAATTCAAAAATTCAATAACTTGAATAATCCTGCATCAGTTATATTCAGCATGTACTAAAATAATCATAGTAGGTACCAAGCATTTTGCATTTTCAAGATAGAACATTGGAGCATTGTTATTGCCAGAACATATTTATACAAGTAATTCAAGTTATGATTTTTATGGAATTTTGGGCACACATTGTCGGTTCAAAGTATCTAATTAAGCAGCCATAATAGATATTAATGTATTTTTCGCTATCCCTATACATGACTAGGCAAGAGATTATCATTTAAAAACCTACACATTGTACTTTGTCACGGCACATATTTCACATATCAAGCTCAATAAATCATACGTATAGTAAGAACTTAAACGTTACTAACAATCAATAGTAACTGTCAATATCACCATTTGTGTATTGCAGATAATTTAATAAACTATTGTATACCTATGTAAGTTACTGTACCATTTTTAACAGCTATCCTGACATTACTTTCACAAGCTACAATCCTTTATTCCTTTATGTTTGTCCAATATTTTCATTTCACTTCTTATTTTGTAAGTGTAGCAGGTTTGATTTGTGATATCCTTTTCAATTTTTTACTTAATTTCTGATATTCCGAGGTTAACTTTATTTGGTTCAGAATTTTTTTATTCTATTTGCTAGCCAGGTACACCTACAAAGTGGCCCATGCCTTCCTTTAAAAATTAGTACTTTTATGTGCCTATTTTCCTTTTCCTATCGCAAGTTACATGTAAGCCCTACCTACAATATAGGCTACTGTAGGCTATACTCTCTAATATACTTTCACTCGTTCTATTTATAAATAATATAGTAGTCTCCTTTTACAAATAAACTAGTTCTCAAACAAGGCAATGCAATCCTTTGTTCCATTCCGAGAAAGTTTATCCAACTAAAGTTTCACTGCACAAGAGAAATGTAAGTACAGTATATATGCTGTACGAAAGCCTTCATTTACCATGGAATTTTGTTACTTGTATAAGACGAACTTTAACCCAACCAAGTAATGCCTTTATTCTTTTGTTAATAATATTTCAATATTGGTCACTTTGTTAATTTCTTTCTGTTCCCGGCTTCTAAAGGTATGGTTTCCTAATCATAACACCAAAGTCGTCGCGCTGGCTTCCTGTGCCCAAGGTAGCGGGTTCGATCCCGGCCCAGGTCAATGGCATTTATGTGTGCACAAATGTGCCAGTAGATTTACTGGCCTGTAAAAGAACTCCTGCGGGACAAAATTCTGGCACACCAGCGACGGTCACAGACCTAAGTTGCAGTACTTCCCCGTCGTTAAATAACCATATATCAACCAACAACAGCAAAGTCAAAGGAGAAACAGCGAAGCAGTTTTATTTAAATTATTATAAACCCATATATTATAATGACATTATAATTAGATTATTTACAGAAGTAATATTGCAATTCAATGGTGCTTTTTGAATAGTCAATAAAATAATAGTCTATAAGTAGGTTCTGTATACACCTAGGTACGAGTACATACACATTCTTAAACACGCTTTATTGTACTGAAAAATAATCATTAAAATAAACGTAAGTATTCAGATATCTACAAGCTATCTGTAGTATCCACAAAGGAAATGTCTGCGAACTTTTGCATGAAGGCAGTAGTACTTTCATTGCGTCAAAAACTACAATTCAGTTTCAGGGTACAACTTCGTTCCATCTTCCTTTTCAAATTAATCAATAATAAACCGTGAGTCAGTGTTAAAAATTTCAATTAAAAAATAATATATATTTATCCGCATAATAAATTCAATACTCAGAAAATTTTCCAAAATACAACCCATATTTTCATTTCCTCTTTCTCCATGTCATTGCAATAAATATGCAGCTGGATTGGGAGAAATGTGCAATCCGTTGTTCAGCTGTATTATTCGCGAAGGACTGTCTGAGTTCTTTGAAGAGAGGACAAGCTATTTATGAAAAAATTATATTTATATTTATAAAAAAATGCAAATAAAAACAGATCTTTGTAATATGCAGTTAGCCAATCATCCCATTCCCAAGGGGATGGCACAAAGGGCCCGGAGATGTGGCCTACGTGCTTAGGATCGTTCCCAACCCGCCTCTGCCCCTACGCGGGGAGAAAATAGAATAGATCATGCAGTTAGGATATGAAATGCAAACATTCGTTGGAACCTTTCCTTCAATTTCAAAAAAAATATTTTACTTTCGTTTTAAATGACAATAAGAGTAAAGAGAAAGTGCTTCGTGTCTATCCTCTACATTTCGGAAGCTCACTTTTTTACTCTAAATTTCGTTTAACAGTTGGAACATGGAAAGCTGACATGACGCCAGTACGGCGACCCCTGGTTGGCAGGCAGCCCACGCAGCAAGTGCCTAATTGTGAGCTAAGCTGATAGCACACCCAGCATTGCAAGTAACAACCCCAACACTTATTTCGGCACCTGCCTCCACTTCTTCCTTTATTTAATACACTGACCAGGCGAAGCAGGCCTGAATACAGATGGGCCGTTCACTCTCCCGCTCTTTGTCTTTCGCTGCTCGATGTTCCAAAACGTACTCCCTCAAAAGATACACTTTACTAAGATAGAAATAGAACTGTTACATCTGTATGAAAACTGATTTTTGTACGTAAGAGCATCTAATATATGTGTTCTACCTATACTTTATTAATAAAATGTATCATTAAAGTTAAGTCTTTGTGTAGCTGTATAGCTTTATAGAAGGATTATACATGCATAGTGAAGGAGAGTTACATCATTCAAAGAGCAAACAAAACTATAGCCTTTTCGACTTTCATGCCACTCAGACAACCAGACATAAAATTGATGCTACCATGTATGTATGTATTTATATATAGCCTACATCCTATCGCTCCGCTGGAAGAGTTGGGCCTTCTACTGAAAGTTTCAGCACTTAGGACGAATTTAGTTATGCTTATTCTCCGAGTGGGGTGGTAAGCAGTCGCATCAATAACCCTCGGGAGGAAACTAAGGTAATTACTTGGACGTAAAAAAACCGTTGAATATTTGCCAGGGTCTCTAATTTTAGCTTGGAGCTGTAAATCTACGACACAGTTTCCCCCAGCTTAAAATCCTTCCCGGTGGACTCCGTGCCTACGATTTTCACTTCCTGAAAAATCCATCGACCGCAGACGGATTTAAACCCGCGACCATTGGATCTTGGCGCGGGTACGCCACCTTTAGTCTAGACCATCGCGGCCAACACGCTACCATGAGTGCATTCTATTCTGCTCAAACTATTAAAATCAGTTTTATTTCATGTGGTATGTGGTCATGGGATCGTTGGTTCGGATCCCAATGCCCAGGACAGGTTTAATTTAATTATCTGCTTAGCTTCTAGGATTTAGTTTCCTCGTGAGACAGTGTTAAAAATTTAATTTAAAAAATAATATATTTATTCGCATAATTCACGCCAACTCCTAATTCTCGCACCTGAAAAATATAACAAAATTATTAATTTCTATATATTCTGGAATATTTCATAACTTACGTGTACTATTTTGTGAAACCTCTTCCACGAACTAGTAAGTTCCATTTTGTTGTCAGTCAAAAGCCTTGCTTTCAATGTGAATTGTGACAATAAGAGTACTTAAGAATTTTTCCAAAATACCACAGCAACTGTATAATGGTAGATTTCTAAGCCCTTCTACCTGCTGGGAATGGAATAATAGTTTGAATTGTGACACTGTACTCATACAGGTAGTTTGTGAGCAGTCATCGACATTAAGAGGTTCGGTTTCAATGACGTAAAGTGCAGTAAAGTTACCGTAATGTCCAAAAATATTTAAGTCATACTGCATCTTTCAAATTAAAAGTGACAGAATACTCGGAGTGAATCTGAACAAGACTATAGTTCTGAGGAAGATCAATAATCGAGCGCTATAAGTAAGTTTAATCGCATATTCTTTTATTCAAATAAATCAAATTTAGCCTCCTCGCTTAAATCATGCTTTCTGTTTTGGGTTGCAAAAATAGCGTTAAACAGTGCGTGAAGTACGTCATGAAATATATTTTCCCCACATGGTAATGAGTTGTATAAATTTATTATAGTACGCAATAGATGGAATGAATAGACAAATTAGAAATGCAAGCATCATTTACTGTGGAACTTGAAAAGAAAAAATCTGCAGCTACAAACTTGATACTGCGGACACATTAGTGTCGATCTACACTTAGAATTATGGAGTTATAGCTGCTTTTTGTTACATATAAGCCTATGAAGCCAGAGATTGAATTGTAGCCATTTTGATAACAGGGATGTGTGAGCTGTGAAACACGATGTTTCTTTGATCTCTGGTAATTCAGCGAGTTCAATAAAACTTCCATTTGTCACTGGAACGAGATGAGCTGCAGATAAGGATGGATGCGCTGAGCGTGACTGTGCACATGATTTCTGCTCTCTGTCATGCTATCCATTTGTTTAGTCCCTGACCGACACTCAACGTAGGCTACATCAGTTTGCAACAAATTACGTGTATGTAGCAACCGTCAACTTAGCGTATATTCCATATATTTTTTTTACCTTAGGTAACACTACTATCGAGGGTGGAAATAGATGATGTCTTGCCAGAACGAAATTATCGAATGTACTACGAGATCACCTGTTTTGATGCACCTATACTTTAATGGCTATTTTTGTATCAAGTACGCAAAATAAGAAACGAAAGTTCTGGCCTACTTGTTATTGCATACATAATATTCGGGTTTAGAACCATGACACGTGAATTATGAGAATTCTGTTGTTTTTTTAAACTTATTTATTGGTACTTATTTTATTCAAATAAAACGCAACTTGATTAAACAGTTTAGACTCTAATACATTGCAAATAATGTAAGTTACTGAATATTAAGGTATGTACAATTCTGTAAAGTTAACAAAGGATCAATATAATAATTAGCTATAGTAAAGTAAAGTGATCCCTATACAGGCCATGGAGGCCCAGAGGGTTCCAGGAGGTTGATGCTCCCAGATTTTGGACAATCGGCACTTGAAGGTTGTCAGCCTTACGTACCGGCCGCCTTACTCATTTCTGTTATAGGCTGAGTCGACCCCAGGGCCATAGTGCCACCAGAAGGATTAGGCCGATTGAAAAACTCCAACGACCTCATTGGGAATCGAACCCGCGACCTTCCGGTTTGTAGCGCAGCGCCTCAGCCACTAAGGTACGGCGTACCCCAATAATTAGCTATACCTTTTAAAATTGAATAATTTCATGTTTGACGACAAAAAAGTGTTATTCTCTTAATTATGAGTGATTTAAGAAAATCTATTTCAGCATATTATTAAAGTTTTCACAGTTTCATCATTAACATATTTATATTTCTAACAGTTCCGGTTCGTCCATAGAGGCTATCTAGGCATGCGCCTAGGGCGGGAAATTTTTAGACACATTTAGGGGCTACAACATTTACATTTTTAAAAATGCTGAAATTTCCAATTAGAAGTTAAGCAAATGTTGTTGAGTAAGAGCATCTGTGTTGTTGTTTCTTGTTCGTTTAATGTAAATATTACCAATACCAGGCTAGAGAATATGAAATTGGATGTTTAATCAAATGGTAAAAGATTGTAGTCTATTATTGGCATGTAAATTTAGGGGGTGCCGAAATTATTTTTCGCCTAGGACGCAAAAATACTTATGATTGCTAATTACTGCTAATTATTACTGTGTCATTCTCCTCTATAGAATCCTACATTATTCAACACCTAGCTTTCTTCCCAGTCATTTTCATTACTTATCATCCTACCATAACTTAGGCACGCGCTCTCAGCTTGATCCCTTACTACGCGTACCTCTGAACAGAACTACTGTATACTATTCGCTATTCACTTCTGGAACTCATTGTCTAGCTATCTCAGAAGCTGACAAACGATAGTTCAAGCGCAGTGGAATCAAGTTAGTGTACAGGAACGCTTAGCTGGTTGAGAGTGATGATAAAAAAGTAAATATTTTAACATTATAGTCAACATTGTATTCTTTCTTTCTTTCTTTCTTTCTTTCTTTCTTTCTTTCTTTCTTTCTTTCTTTCTTTATCTTAGTTGTACCTCTCCCTTTTAGGATTTAAGCGATCCAAGCCGCCCGGGCCTTACAGTGCCGCGACCTGTCGGGAGAGGGATTCTCTATGGATCACATACCTACTTTTTTTGACCAGACAAAGACATAGAGGGCTTCCCCGGACGAGTGATCAGCCCAATGTCGAGGCCACCTCCGAGACAACACGAACCCATAGGACGAGACGCGCCATTCACACACACACTCACTCGAAACAAGGCGAGGATGGGATGAAGATGATAATGACTTAAAGATGATATCTGGCGACCACAAGGGCCTAAAGTTACGCGACATTTGTCTCACGCGACATATGTCTCACCCCAGAAAAAGCCCCACCTAGGTAACATGTCCCGACCAGGATTCAAACCCGGGGCCCGCTGCGTGAGAAGAGCGAACGCATCCCCTACGCCACAGCGGTGGACAATATTGTATTCATTCATTTAGTTTCATTCATTATTTAGTTTTCCTCCTTTTTATGTCAAGTCAGTAACATTCTCTATTTAAATTAAGTTGTATAGCTCTTTTATTTCATTCATTTCCTCCTAGCTGAGTGATAGAGAAGTTCTTATGGCCTTAACTCCGCCAGATTAAAATAAGTAAATGAACAAATAAAAATAATAAATATTGCTATTTAATGTTATTATTACAGAATTGAAATATGTTATAGTCCTTAATACTATTACAGTCATTGTCAAAACTGCTAGTACCATTGTTTTATTTGTGTCAAATTGTGATAAGTTTTTGTTGTATTATGTGTTAAAATTCCTGAGTTATGAATTGTATGGAATGAATCGTACTTTTAAATGCTCTGGTAGCATTAAAAGTACTATAATAGAAAGTCAACCTTTTTAGTAACCAGCTTACAAAGACGGATTTTTAACACAAATGAAACTCTAGCCTATTTTTAGACCGCATTTATCTACTGGTAGCGTAGGCAATGTTCTTTGGTAGCAATTTGAATGCGTGACATTGGAAAGGCTTCAGTTATATAAATCGAGTCATGTATCACAAAATTCGTTTCATAGGAAACTGTGTAACAGAATTTTTCTCTTTCACAACGGGGCGTCAAATATCATGAGTTGGAATAACAAGAATTCTTTGAGCAGATTACACTTTCAAGTAGAAGCACCGACATAGACTACAAACTACAAACTGCACGCTACATACTCGGTAATATTAGCAACGCCTCCACGTGCAAAACAACGTACGTTTCACAATAATAGTTATGTACAATTTTAATTGCCTGTTACATCCTTAGCAACAATTTGTTTTATTAAATTGAGTGAATAACGTATTTTTGAGGGCATGACAAAACAATTATGCCAGGGGCGTATCCAAGATTTATTTTCGGGAGGGGCTGTGATAATCCTTAGTGAGCATTCACACCGAAGTAGCATAGCATGCAAATCGCACTACGTGGATGCAGGCTGCACATCGAGTAGCATGGTTCACAGTTTTGCATTCATACCGAAGTAGCGAATGCGATCTGCAGTTTAACGTAAATTATATATTTTCACTTGAACAATTAAGAAACCCATTTAAAGTAATGTAATTTACCTAAAGAGAATATAGTTTCAGCAATTTTAATCCAGGTTTTTTTCCAACTAGTTTCAATTGCCATATCGTACAGTCTATGCATGTACAAATTGTATGTTAAATAGCTCTCTTTCTAGCAGTTTTCATGACATCTTTGCCATAATCTACCGCTACACAAGCGAATATGTGTTGAATTTTCTTAACAATTAGAAAACAGCTGAAAAGGCAACTGTACGCATGCGTCATCCCAAGTAGCGTCGCATGAAGTAAGTCCAGATCTATCTGAAGAAATGAATGTCGCACTCTGCGAGCTGCACAATTGCCACGCTACTTTGGTGTGAAGACTTGAACTTGTTTATTTGGGATTTAAAATGAGTAACGTGCAGCGTGCATCCAGGTAGCACGTCGCAAGTGGCATGCTACTTCGGTGTGAATGCTCCCTAACATTATCACTAGGGCTCAGAAGTTGATTATCTAAAAACGCCTAAAAATGGCCTATAAATTACCTTAAATTTATGAAAATATGACATGAAAAATTGAAAATATGACAATATTTCTAAATATATATCTAAAAAAAGGGAATAAACAGTAGCCTAATATATTAATAAATAATCATAAACACAGGACAATATTTAAGTATGTTATGTGACTACTTTAATCTTATGTTTACTATATTAATGAATTGCGAGATTGCTTTGTCTACAATGTTGGAAAAGTTCATTCTGAAGACAAAATAGGGAAAAATGTAACGAAAGAATGAAAATTTCTTAAAAAAGACTCGTAGAAAATAAAACGCAAAATATGAATAAGGTATTATTGTCCGTTTTGAGGCAAGACGGATTTATACTACATCCTGCATTGTCTGTGATGTCTGAGAAAAAGAGATGACATATCATCAACCTCTGAGCCCTAATTATCACACACAATTATACTGATCACGTTACAATAACGCATTTCATCTTTTATAAGTCAAGATGTGTCTACTATCTAAGAAATTAAAGTGTCTTATGTGCAATATATTATTAGCATGACTTAACGTTTCGGGGGGGGGGGCAGTAGCCCCCTCAGTCCCCCTCTGATTACGCCCCTGAATTATGCAATGAGATATGAAACTCAGAATTAAGAAATTGGTTGAGTCAAAATTATTCCATATAATGTAAAGAATATTATTTCACAATGCAGTGACACTTGTTCAAAATAAAATTGAAATATTGTCGATTAATATATAAATTAAAAAAGAACAGAGAACGGATGAAAAAAAATCGGTGCTATACTCTGCCTATCACCGCTCTGAGTCCTATTCCATGTGGGCATTGTTTATCAAACCTTTAGATTTGTTTTAGAAATTTGCAGTCGGACTCTTTTTTTCTCTCTCTTTTACCCATATTCACACACTCAGTCTCACTGGGGTGGTTAAACTTTTAGCATATTATGCAGACTACTGGGTAATAAAAAAGAACGGAGCTGTAAAGAACGTTGATGCTCTCCTGCACACTTGCAGTAAAACATTTTACCCGTCAGTACGCAATAACAGAACACATGGTTACACTAACGGCTTTGCACTAGCAAACTAGGCGAAACTAGTTTTTCTTACATCGTCTAATCTCCTCTTTCGAAGGTATTTCATGCCAATGCGTTTAAGGGGAGGGGAGGAGAAACTGGGATCAACAGACAGGACATAGAAAGACTCCTAGTAAGGGACCAATTCGAAGATTATTTTTTTTCCACGATAGTGGATAATATAAACATTATCTACTTTAAGTACAATTAATAGCTAACAGCTGTTCAAGATGGTCGTCAAGTTGCAAGGATACCAACCTTAAAAAGTAGTGAGTACTTTAATTTTGGTGGCGATTGATACATCGATTTTAGCGCTGGCGCACTGGACTTAGCTACTGGATGAATTAAATCGTAAGTCATCGTCTGACGCAGGTAATATTGAAATGGCACAGTTAACAAAGCAAATATGATTATACTAGCTTAAAAGACCCGGCGTCGCCCGGGTTTTGTATTTTGTAGTTGGAAATTAACTTATGAAGGACTTTCGATTTCTAAATTCTAGGTCCTTATATAGGCATTTATAATTTGAAATAGGAAGAACGACTTATTACACTCAAACTATTCCCTCAGAAAACGCTTGATATAGTTTTTTATGGCTCTTACAGGATGTAGAATTTTGCATCCCATCGCTTGTACAGTGCACAGCAAGCCTGGTAGAGGTTTAAATAAGAAGAAACAGAAATTCCTGTAACATAAAATTGTAATATCGAGGCGGGAAATTTCCCACTCTTATGTTACCATAAACCCGTTTTGGGGATGAAATTAAACAGAAAGCATTATCACTTTCATACTTTTCTCTCCAAAAACCTGCGATATAATATAATAATATACACATTACCATACCTCGTTTTGTTTTCTCTATGTCCAGGGTAGAGAAAGTTATGTGATTCCATTATTTTAGTGGATTTCATTCTGTAATATTTATTTATAACATGAATTATTTTGATAACTTCTCTTATTTGTCAAAAGTGCATTTCATTTGTTTTTTCCAAGCCCATCTGATACCATTTGGCAACAATATACTCTGTGATTTGGAATTGATAATTCTATGTAAAAAGGGATTAGGTATTTTCAAAAACATTTAATTTTTGGCATTTAGAATCAGAATTTTTCAAAATCCTTTCTTAGTGAGCACCTACATTATGAAACGAAGGTACTGTCAAAATTCCAAGTCTCTACCTGTTATAGTTTAGGCTGTACGTTGATTCCTGTCATTCAGTCAGTCATTCATTCAGTCAGTCAGGACAAAGCCTTTTATATATATATAGAAGAGATTCTATGCCTGCTATAATAAATACATTAAAATTGGAGGGTCTATATAATGGTGTAGATGGGATGCATGCTAACTAACTTAGGTACCTGCACTGGGTGAGGGAAATTCAGGTTTCCACAATGATAGTATGAACGGGAAATGGTTAAGAATAAACTATCGTCGAAAAATTATGTAATAAACTTTGAAACCAAATGTTCACAGAAACCTTTAAAACAAGCATGTAACACTTTTTTTTTTAAATGTATCTGAATTGTTCTGCATTGGTTGATATAATTATAGGAACCTTCATCATTTAGACGATGAAATTGAAAAATAATTATTACGACCGAGCGAGGTGGCCGAGATGGAAACGTCTTGGGCTCGCATTCGGGAGGTCCCAGGTTCAAATCCCGTGGCTGGTCAATTTTTTCATGGTTACCACAGTCGTAAAGGCAATTGCCGAATTGGATATTTACATACCATGAATCATCCAAGCTATTTCATCCTGTATCATATCCATTTAAATTAATAACAGTATATAAAATACACCAACAATAGAAACAATTGACAATCAATAGTTCCATGGCCTACCCTACTAGGCTATATAGACACAGATCCCGAACTCCTGATATGGCCTCGTAGCTAAAAGGAGCTGAAGTTAAAAAAAGTTACGAAGAATTATTATTGCTTATCGTTATTGTTTTCGGTTTTACTGCTGCTGTTGTGAAGGACAATGATGAAAATCGAAAATAATAATAAAAAAACATGTAGGGAGATTATATTGAATAATATAAACAAGGGTATTTATTTATTTGCTTATATCTTCCTTTGGTGTAGTAAAGGTCTTAAGGCCTTCTCTTTCACTAACCAGAGGTGAATACATTCAAATTATTAAATAACCTAATTAAGAGTAAATAAGCGAAACATATTATTATACATAATTGTGAATTATGTTAATTAAAACTATATTAATTAAAACTATTTTAAAGTATAATAATTAAAATTCAACTTGATAAGAGAAGGAATGGAAAATAAGAACGAAAATAAATAAAACCATACAAAGATATCAATAATTGTTAATAGAAAGTATATTATATAAATGCTAATGGTTGGTGGTCAAGTGGTCAACTAACTTGATCTTGAACTTTCTGAGTGTTCGGTAGCCTTTTATATCCTCAGGTAAGGAATTCTACAGTCTAGTTCTCCCGACAGTAAAGGATGAAGAATAAAATACAGTATGGGGAATAGATAAGGTAGAATTATGATGGGATCTTGATCCGAGATCGTCATATTCTGATAGGTAATGAAGACGGCAGGCCAAGTAAGGAGAGGTTTTTGTGCGAAGCATCTGTCTGACTCCTCTGAAGGTGACAATGAAGTAAACGCAGATAAAGGCGTGATCATAATATTACAAAATCTTCGAGAGAAGAAAATATAAAATAAAATGGGGCGACGATAAAGAAAGAAAACTGATAACGTGATAACAAGGGTTCGGATGTTTATGACATGTCATATTTTTATCCTGACCTTCCACTCTCGCAGCAAACACAAATTAAATATGAAATGCACATTTGTTATCCTAATCGGACCGTTTTTATTTTGCATAAAAAGTCATATTTTGGTCATTTTCATGGTCTTGGTCATATTTCCGTCATATTTGTAATTTAACGTCATATTTCAGTTATAAATTCGGTAAAAGAGCACAATTGTGCAGTATGTGCACTAAATTGCCGACTTAATTTTTTTTTCCAGAAAAGAGTCATGAATATTTTGGTTTTACTGTATCTGAAATGTGAAGGACAATAACAAGTAATAGCACAATTACCTCTTCCTCCTTGTTGTTAACAACTTCCAATAGATATATTTTCAAAATATTTTCAGTTCACATTTGCGTGGTATCTGGAACCATTAACAGATTAAAAGTTCTTTAGAAGTAAAACTGTAGATCACCGGTAAAATTTTTAAAAATTAATTATCTGATTGAATTAATTTGATGTAAGAATTTAGTGTCATTAAACGTTTTAAATCGGAACTTTAATTTTAGAAAATACGTTCCTTTATGAGGTCATATTTAGGATTTTTGAGTCATATTTAGCCATTTTTAAGGTCATATTTGCAGTCATATTTTCCACCTTTATAGGTCATAGACATCCGAACTCTAGTGATAAGATAAGGGGAAGTAGAGAAATAATGAAGTACAGGAGCAAAGGAAATAAAATGATAAAAAAAGAAGTAAAATGGTAATGGGGATTAAGTCTGTGGTCAGGTGAGGTTTGCTACCGAGAATAGCGACGATTTGATCGAAACGTGACGGAACTGTGTAATAGTTCATGGCTTTCACGGTGGATTGGAAAGTCCATGGACCATTAAGATCATAAGCATCATTACACCAGTGCATATAACCCATGCTTCACTTGAGATTCTAGGGATCCTGATAGCTTTGCTAACACCTTGCAGAACACAAGAAAATTAAGACACACGCAGCCCCCTAGTCTCCTAACTCTTGAGAGTAAACGTGTTCAAATGACCTAACTCGAATTGCTACATAATTCATAGTTTCAAGAACTGTTCTTAAATAATGTACGAAACGATATACAGTAGCCTATATGTCAAAACCACCTTCACGTGCCGATTGTCTAAAAATCTGGGAGCCTCATCCTCCTGAAACCCTCTGGGCCTCCATGGCCTGTAATAGGGAATACTTTACTTTACTTTTACTTTACTATATGTCAAAGCCAAAATTAATTTCTTCCACAATATTTTAGATAGCACTCTGTTAGTCTGTGTTTTCCGCTTGAGATTATTTCAGGCCCTGATTTATTAATGGACAGATTGGGCATTTTCCCAGGGCGGCAAAACCATGAAAGGGCAACAAATTTTCTGTTTTTTTTGTAAAATTAACTTTACGCTAATTGAATTTAAAAGAATTAAACTTGAAACGGTGAAGAAATGTTAGAATTAGTTTTAGATTCTCATTTTAAAGTACAAATAAGACAATAAAATGTTTTGGTTCTGAAAATATTGGTTTCAATAGGCCCTATATCCGTAAAATACATTTTTATGAGTATAATTAAATATAATTTAGTATATATTTTTTAAATAACCAAATATATTACGCATATATTTTGTAATACTTCGAAGATTGACTATATTACATAATATTTTAGTGTTTTATGCAATTTTTGTAAATGAAGTTACCAAAGCAATCATGCACTTTTTTCGGCAAAACGTAATTACAGTACGGTACTTTATTAAAAAAAAAAGACTTTTAATTTTTGTTGTGTAGTCTAGGAAGTGACGTACTACTCGTAACAATAAAATAACTATCGGCATTGGCCTACTATTGCTTGGTACTTGGTTAATACTCATATATACACACCATAACAATGACTTTGGGGTGGTGGTGGGTGAATGAAATAAATAAATAAATAAATAAAGGGTCAGTTATACAAAGCTTTTCCAGGGTGCGAAGTATACTTGGTTCCTTTTTAAGAAGGCCTCGTCCCAAACCATCGTCTATCTACAAAAGAATATAATAGCATTGTTCCCTAATCCTACAATCTGCACCGACTTCGACACCGACAAAGAACAGGTGCTCTGGTAGTCGCGTGGCTTTCCTGAAGTACTTGCTTGCTAAAGAGCTAAAACTTTAATAACCTTGGCTGTCCGGGTGGCGCCACGTCATCAAGTTATAAACCGACGTTTCGGCCCTCATGTCGTGGCCTTCTTCTGGGAAGACTGGGACGCGGTGCCATACGGACAGCCAAGGTTATTATTGTTCATCCAGCAGTGGAAGCCTGCGAGAACAGCTAAAACTTTGTTCAAAACTTTTTCTAATGAATTTATTAAAAATTTAGTTAACAGCTATATCTCATCTACAAACTATGATCTTGCTTGCCTGGTGAATAATACAGCTTTGAATTACGCATAGACAACTGAAAGCACACTGCTTACTTTATCTAGGAATATGGTCGATAGAGAAAGTCTTGTGTTCCAGTTTCTTTCCATTTACAAGATTACATGGACTGGGAAAATAAGAATTTTAACATTAAGTGAATTTTACCATTTTCCATATAGTAAAAATAATGGCACAACACTTAACTATGCACTTAAATAAACTCGCTATGTGTAAATAATGTTCAGAAACAGGAATGATCGATGCGCTCACAACGCTACAATTTAGCAACACCGCCGCCAGAGTACATTGAATGCAGTTCATACCATGACTGTGCAGGGCTGCATAAAGCACAAGGAACCTGAACCAAAATTAAAAATTAAATTTTGGCTGAACTGACCGTTCTCTCAGGGTGAAATTTCAGGTAGACACTCCCCAAGTTATGGGGAACGTCTGATCAAAATTTCGAATTTCTTGGTCAAAGGGTTTTGGAAGAGTAACTGAGCACAAATACATACACACATCTCAGTGCGTATTTAGTAGGCCTATTTGTTGTGATGGTATCTAATCATTGTTTTATAAGCCTACCCCTATCTTAGAAAAAGTCAGGCTACAGAAGAATCAGAAAGCTGCCTTCGTACGAGAAATTGAAGGCATCTTGTTGCTGTCAGAAAGTCTGACAAAGGTTGGTCGGATTCTTAAAGCGACCGACAGTTACAGACATTTTGACAAGCTGTTCATAATATCCAGCTAGAACATGTGCAAAACTTCGTCCAATAAAAGCAACGTAATAATACACGGCGATATATTTCAGAAAAATTGTAGTCATATGGATGGTTTATAGCTCATTACTAAACTTAAATTTGGAGCGTATATATGGCGTTTCAATCTCAACTATTAACTTTCCACAACGCATCGTGAGAAGTTAAAATATCACTGAAGAACACAGTGGTTAAGATTTTATTATTTCTTCTTCAAATTTCTTTAATACTAAACGTACCAAGTTATGTTTTTGTTGCTTTAACCTTCCTAGTACCATTCAGGACAATATGGCCCCAAATAAATTTTGAAATAAATACCTCAACTGGTTTCGAAATATAGTTTTTGAAATTTATGACTTTGAGTCAATTGTATCCAATGACTTTTATCAATTTTTATATTTTCAATTTTTATGTTTTTACGCCAGTTTATTAAAAAAATTGCAATACTACCGATATATCCCATGTAAATTATTTATGTCTTATGTCTTATGTATTATGTCTTTATGTTTTATGTCTTGTCTTTATGTCTTATGTCTTTATGTCTTATGTCTTTATGTCTTATGTCTTATGTCTTTATGTCTTATGTCTTTATGTCTTATGTCTTACTAGCATGTGCCAGCGGCTTCGCCCGCGATAATTATTTCAAAAATTAAAAATAAAAAGTAAGAACATAATAGTTAAATCATTATAGGCCTATTTATTAACACCTAAATCACGTGGGCTACATACCACGATTAGATGGCGTCACCTGGTAAAAGCGACCTCATTTTCGAGTTCCTTGGCCAAGAAAACTGTAGGCCTATGGCGAGTTTCGTCCAAATCGAACAATGTTTGACCATATTTAGGCCTACATTGATTATCCCTCTTCCGTGTAGGTTGAAAATTTCATGTCTGCGGGCCTTGATATTATAAGCAAATGAATCGTCCAGGATGGACTTACAAAATCAAGCGATGGCCCGCGATAATTATTTAAAAAATTTAAAATTAAGAGCATAATATTTAAATCAATATTTATTAACACCTAAATCACGTGGACAACATACCACGATTAGATAGCGTCGCCTGGTAAAAGCGACCTCAGATTCGAGTTCCTTGGCCCAGAAAACCCCTCTATAGTGAGTTTCTTCCAAATTGAACAACGTTTGACCATATTTAGGCCAATATTGATTATCCCTCTTATAATTATAATAATAATAATAATAATAATAATAATCCTCTTCGGTGTAGGTTGAAAATTTCATTTGTCTGCGTGCCTTGACATTATAAACAAATGAATCGACCAGCGTGAGCTACAACATTCAAGCGATCGCGATGGTTTTAGGTATGACAAAAATAGCCAAAGCTAACAGTAATTGATTTGACATTGAAATGTATCTGAAAACTGATGCTTCGAAAACTCAAAATAAATGGTGCAAACATATGTTGCACAAACTTTCTCGCATATACGTGTTAAAGGCTAGCACAGAAAAAAGTAAGTTATAGGGACAATTAAATTTTATTTATTACATTTTCATAAAACTAAGAAGTATCTAGAACGGAAACCATCAGAGTCAATCTTCATGTTTAATGATTTTACCGTGAAATAATAATAATAATAATAATAATAATAATAATAATAATAATAATAATAATAATAATAATAATAATGATGAATGACAGTAAAACTGCATATTATTAGTACTACTAGTACTACTACGGGAAAATTCAAATATAAGTCGCACCTTGGGATGAATCGGCCCCACCTAACCTACTCTCACCGATGCAGTTTCTTTTATACCACGATCTAGCTAATTATTTTCTCCTCGTATTATGAAGAAACTCGTGATTGGACGTTGGAGCTGGGACGTCATACCACTAGACGAGAGGTGACAGGCTGACAAACCTCGCGGGAGATATAATATGCCACATTTTCGAAACCTACAAACAGTGTATCGTACATTATTCGAAAATGCAAGGGGCGCTTCGCTACGGCTGCCGCCTCCGCTTCGCGTACTTAACTGTGTGGTTAGTGTTATGCGTTATTTAGCTATATGTAGAGGTGGATACAAGGCACTTGCGACAGTATACAAGGACAGTGGGTGCAAGGCACTTGCGACAATAAACAAGGACAGTTGGTCACTCTGCTTCGCTCAGAAACAAAATACATCACACAGTCCGTGCAAATGTGAATATCGAATGGGCGGAGCTTAAGGGGCGACTTATATTTGAATTTCGCCACAACTACTACTACTACTTAGGTTATATTGCACGCTTTAACTGCATTGTAGGTCATGTAATGTGTTTAGCATGTTTGCGTGAACCATTAGTCTATTGTAACAACTCATTCGCGTCATCTGTTTCTATTGTTTAGTGATGTCTTCGTATGTGGCATTCAGTTTAAACGATTATAATATCCAGTGACGTAGCGGCGATGAGTTATGAAAAGTAGCATGTCCTACAAACCCGGGGTTTGCCTTTGCGAATGAGGAAACCATGAAAACCCCAAGTCAATTTGGGCGGCCACGAGGTTTGATTTGAACTCAGGACCTCTTCCCTGTTAGCCCATAGGCCTACCACCTCGCTGTAATTGGTTTTGGTGTGTTCGTTGCGACTGAGCTAAACTGATTGCATTTCACAACACTAAGTACATTAGGCCTATAGTTTTCTTGTTACTAGGGGCAACGAAATGTCATTCATATTTTAATTGACATGTATGTTCTGAAATTCGCATTTAAGCCGTACTTATTTCGTTTTTATCTTGATATCTATTAATTGCATAAAGAAATGTTTTAAACAAAAAATTTTCATTTTAATTTTCTCTAGAACTTTACTATGGTAGATTTTCGTGTATCGCATGCTGTAATGGATATAATCTAGAAAAATTGAAAATGGATACGAGTAAAGTACCCCTTAAGTCATTTTTGCATAAATACAGATATAGCCATTTTATTTGTCATTGATAAGAGTTTCCAATTTTAAATTTTTATTAAAATCGTTAGAGACATTTTTTCAAAAATCAAAATTTTTAAAAAAGTTTTCATGAAAAGTCCCCTTAATATTTCAGTTGTAAAACTAAATTTCTGGGCGGTTCGACAAAATTTCGAAAAAGTCCTTATTTCAAAAAATGAAGTAAATACAATGAACCGTTTACCCGCTGTGCTTGTCCACAGACAGACGGACAGACAGACAGACAGACGGACAGACGTCAATCCAAAAACACGTTTTTCGGTTTCTAGGTATCGTGAAACATGCTTTCCCGGTGTTAACTCGATTTCGATTTTTTGTCAGGATCACAATACTTTCTCTATACTACGTATATGCGAGAAAGTAAAATACACGTTTTCTGCCCGTTTTTCACTCATAACTCACCAACGAAAGCGAAAATTAAAATTCTGGCTTCGAGGTGCATTTTCCGAACCCTCAGTCTACCTATGTTTAAAATTTCAGATCTCTGCATTCTGTAGATTTTACTGGGCATCGCGGACAGACAGACAGACACTTCCTTTTATTAATATAGATGTCTTTATGTCTTAGTCTTTATGTCCCCAGTGGTACCCAGTGTAACAAAAATAACCTGGTAATATAAATTGTATTGTTTATTTACAGGCATGGCTAAAAAACGCAAAAATACCGTTGGGGACAACGGGCTTACAGATGGCCGTACTTATGCCATGCTTTGCAATATTCCGCTTTGCAATGAGGAGGGTTTCCGCATGACTCATCTGACTGCTCTTTGAAAGGGATAGGCTATTATTTTGGTACCATCAATGTTAAATATTTAAACTATTACACTTAATGCTGCTCTTCTTTGTGAATAAAAACTACAACAAACACTATAAATTCATTTTTCTTGGATGTTTCCCTATAAGGAGTGTGGATTAACCTTCATTAATCTGTCCTTCCCTTACTGTTGGTTAAACTACACAGCCACACGATGGCGGTGACACAGCACCTTTTAGCAGAATCACTTGCATGTGTTTGCGTCTCTTTTATAATGCGAAGTACTTCAAAAATTAGCCTATGTTTTAGCTGTTTGGTAAAAATAAGGACCCGACCTACAATTGTAAAAGTGAAAAGCAGGAACATAAGACAGGAACATGAGTAAAAGTGTTTCAATCAGAGCTGAATTTATATTAATGTAACTATTCTTCAAGTTTTATCAGCGGGTTTATAAAAATTAATCAATGAAGAAAATTTTATTATAATTTATAATTTTGAAACCGTTTCTTGTTTCACTTTATTTTTGGTATTTACATACCTGTGACTTCTTGATGTTTTCTTGTGGGTGCTGCTCCAGGCTTCTCAGGTCGGTAGTTGCACAGACTCGGGAATCAGAGGGATGAACTGTTCTAATATGATTAATGACTTTCACTGATCAGAGATAATGGAGTTTTATTTTTAAGAGAGAATAATTTTGATTTGTTACACACGCTATTATAAAAGACAAATATAAATCTATGATCTATTTTCACCATTGTGTTAATTTCTGAATAATGTAAGATCTACACATCGAGCACTGAGCACCAACTTCTGATCATATCGAGTGCAGTATCACTACTCTCTACCAAATCAAATTTAGGATAAATCCTGAAAAGTACATAAGCCTCCTCCCCACGGCACAATATCCAATAGGAATAATATTCTATTATATCTGGATTCTGATTGGTTGCTTTAATTATTCTGCAATCTTATGCTTAAGGAATACTCCATTAAAAGGTTTCTATTTTATGGTATAGTACTTAGCAATTAATATGATCTGTATATATTATTCTTTAATCTAGAGTAGCTATGATTTCAAAGATTGTATTCATATAGTTTATTTCTCTCAATCCGATGGGCTAGCCTTTTAAGTGGTGAACTTTCATAGCTTCCTTAAGTGGTTCCACTTGAGCGTGAATGTACATACACCATATGACACTTTTACTTCTCAGTTGGATACGAAATAAAATATAGTTAATTTAAACACATCTACCTACTTAATCTAATTACTTATTATAATCTGTGATTTCCTAAAGTCCACTGCTAATAACTCTCTCATATGCCAAACTTCCATATTGAAATTTCTTGAATGAATTTAAGACAATTTCACACATGTAAGTTTATGTCCTCAATGTAAGCTTAGTGCTCAAGTCTACTCATTTTGTTTTGAGAATTTCTAATGTTATAGTTACATTCCTTCTAAAGAACATTTCTTATCTGAAAATTATTTTCTCTACTAGCAGTTATCATAATGTTACCCATACTTCCATCCACTCATTATTTCATGCAAACATTCATATCCTATCAACATTTGAAGTAGCATATTGTCTTTATCTTTATCTTTCTTGTCCTGAGTTCATCTCTCACTGTCATTCATTTATTTATTTTTTTAGTCTACACCACAGTGCTTATAGATTTCATTGCGTTATGCTATTCACATACAATCATCTTTTCATCCCATACTCATTCTTTACAATTTTCTTACAGTTTTATATTTACCTTTTCAATTATCTCACCTAGTGTTCATCTCAGCATATCAGTAATACATTTTTATTGTACCTTTACAAAATTTTACTGGTACTGCTTTAATCCCTTCACGGTTAAATTATGTATCCCACGAACTTTACCTCGGGTTTTAACAGTGAAATTTTATATGAGTTCACTTTCATGCCGCATTCCTTAAATTTATTTATCACTCTGTCAAGCTGTTTAAGGTGTTCATCAAATGTTTTTGTTTTTTTTTTTAAAAGAAGTTCATCAACGTATGCTGTTACACCATCGTTCGTACTGTCAGGAAACATTATATGTAACGCTCGGAGAAGCGCGCTATTCGACGTCTTTATACCAAATGGGGTTCTTCGGAATTGGTACGTAACTCCATTGAAATTGAAACCTGTGTACATTCTATCCTCTTCTCTTAGGCCTATTTGCCAAAAACTGGACGTTAAATCAATCCCAGTGAAGTACTCAGCCTCACCCATCTTCGCTAATAACTGGTTTATTGGTTGTGTTCTAAAATTATCATGAGCCATATATTTATTTGGGAACCTAGCATCGAGGGCCATTCTCAATTTATTAGGCTTCTGAACCACCCAACAAACAGGATTTATGAATTTTGAATTTGACACTTCTATTATGTCATCTTCGATCATTTGTTTAATTGTTTGTTCTGCAAGATCACGTATGGCTAATGGTAAAATTCTCGATTTATATTTAAATTCCGGCATAGGCTGCATGTCAAATGAGTGCTGGTACACTTTACAAAGCCCTGGCCTTCGAGAAAATGATTCCTTGTTCCTCATTAATACTGCTAATAATTCTGCTTTTTGGTCATGGCTTATGGCTTCGATTTCTTGAACTTTCTTTCGTAAAATTTCGATAATTTCCTGAGCTTCTAAGTTTCTATTCTCATTACTTCCTTCATCGAATTCATAGTAGCCGATTCCATTCGGATTCTCCCTTAATGACATATTATTATTATCTGGGTATTCATTATTTTCCCCATATAAATTATATTTCTCCTCCACTATATTCTCCTCTTCCACTACGCTCCATGAATCATTGGGCAAATTACTATTGTCCTCAATATTCAAATAATTCGGGTCATCCCCCCGTAAAATATGTGCCTCGTTTAGGTCACTTAATGTTATTTCTTCCACTACAAAGTCTTCCTCTAAGATACTTCTCTCAATATCACTAAGTTTGTCATTTTTATTAAGGGTCTTTTCTTTATGGAATGGTATATGAATTACATCATTATTATTATTAGACAATTCTAATTTATTATCCATAAAATTAATTTTCGAACCATGTTCGTATAGAAAGTTACATCCAAGAATCACGTCATGAGCAAGCCCATTCACCGATAGCATAAATAACTCACATTTTTATTTATCGATTTCAGCATTAACCATACACTGATATCCAATTCTGAATTGTTTTGAGGTTACAGCTGTCTTGCAAAATAAACCTGTTGTGTTTAGTATTTGAATATTAATTTTGTTCTTTATCATTTTATCTAAGAATTTTTGAGAACACACTGAGTGCGTGCACCCAGAATCCACAATGGCACAAACATTAATCTTTTCTCCTATTCTCACAGTTATAACGGGTGTTTTTATATCATTCTGATTTTCATTTTCAATGGGTTTTTGAACATTAATGGATTGTATGCTATTTTCATTATTACGCTGTCCTACATTCTCCGGCAAACTATCATTCATGAATCCTTCAGTACATTGTTGTGTAAGACATGTAACAGCAAACGGATTCTCTTTACTGTTATGAATTAGTTTAAATCTTGTTCCTGTCGCGAGGCTTCACAAGCATAATTTCTGTTATGAAATTCCCTCGCTTCGGGGTTCAAATCCTGGTGGTCCTGGTTCTCAGAATTTGTCCCTATAGAATCATCCCTCCTGTTTTGATCATTCACCCGTCCACTGGAATTCCTACTGAACTGGCCTTGTGGATTACGCCTGCGGTTACCTTGATCATCACTCTGGATTGTTAACGAATTCACTTGAGTATTTCTGTTACTTTGATTCTGCGGGTCTCGTGACATATATTCTGTGTTATTCCTGTTATTATACCTCCCATTTTGATTGTTGTTATAATTCGGGTTATGTCCTGACCTGCTATGGTTGTTATTATTCCTATACCCTTGTGAATGATTTTGGTTATGTCTAGGTTGGATTTCTCTTTCATTATTCCTATTGTTCCCTCCATTTTCTGTATTACCTTCAGGTGTCGAGTACATTTCTAGGTTAGTGAGGAGTTCAATAGTGTCGCTTACAGTAGTTAATTTTGCAACTAACAATGCACTTCGAACTCCAGGTGAAAAGTGTTTTGTTATCAGCGCAAGAATTTCTGAATCTGGGATTATGGGTTGTAATAGCCTGGCTGTTTTTACCATTCTTATTAGATAATCCGACATTGATAAGCCACTTCCCGGTTTGTATTGACCTGTATAAAGCTGCATTCGGGTTTTTAACTGCTGTCCAGCTGACCAGTACCTATCAATGAATAACTTACAAAATTTTTCATAACTGCATTCGTTATCAATCGTCACTTGAAACCATTGTTTCGCGTTGTTTCTTAGGCATCTGCCAGCAATTAAAACTTGATATTGCGGAGGAATATTTTTGATGGCAAAGTATTCCGTCAATTCTTTTATGAAGTTCTGTGGACCTTCGTAAGAGTTTTCATTGTACATGGGTAAAATCACTTCACTCCCGATCATACCAGTAATATTTTGTAAATTTGTACTTACTGCGATACTGTTGTTTTCCACTGGCGACTCCATTGTATTAGGAAGTATGTTGCTGCGTGAACCAGTTTGTTCACTATTTATTGAACCATTATATTCATTAGGCACAACATTAACTGTGTTATTAGATAAATCAATCAAATTATCTGACAATGCACCATTAGGTTCAGTAGCAACATAGTTCCCTCCACAACCTGAAACCTTATTTTGTATTTCTTCTACCTTTTTAGAAATGCACAATAATTCTTTATTAACATGTCCTATTTTTGTATCAACTTCTTTTAAAGTCTTCATACCTTGTTCTTTGTTATTTTGAATAATTTCTTTAGAATTTTCTTCTATTGCTTTTGTTTTTGTTTCTAAAATCTGCATATTGCTATGTACCTGGCTCAAAACTATTTTAGTTTCATTCCTAACTTCAGTAATTTCTTTGTTTAAATGTTTGAATACTTGTTCTTGTGCTTTTACAATTTGCTTCTCAAGACAATGCACCTGAACATCAATGTTTTTGTTTATGTCTGCTCTCCTTAAACTACATTCTTTTTCATTTTCATTGATCTTTATAAAGGATTTATTTTCACTTTGTTTTAGTTTATCATCAAATTCCTGCGTAATTTCTTGTCTGATTGTTTTAATTTCTCTACTAAGGTTTTCTATTTGATTACAAGTTTCCTCCCTGCTCTTATTTATTTCACTTTTTGTTTCTTCCCTACTTTTACTGATTTCATTTAGCAAAGTGGCTAACATCATATCAATCTGATTAGACTGTTTACTATGAACTACTTGTGTAGGTTCCATGACTGTATTTGACTCCTCACTTACATGCACTTTTACAGTGGGATTATTTTCCTCACTTCTATCCTCAATAGTAGTACTTTCCATTATGCTATCCTCATTACAATTATTCTCTGGTTCATTTATATTACTCTCCCTATCATTAAGAATTTCTATGGGTTGTGAAAAGAATTGTTGTGCATGTTCTTCACTATCCATTGTGGTAACCTTTTTCCCACTTCTTAAAAACATATGTTAACGTGTCAATAATTTAGTTTTATTATTTATATTACTATTTGGGCACTTTTAATTTTATAGTTATTCTATTCTTGATTTTCTTTGATATTAACGAGTTTTAATTTTAACCTATTGTTCATAAATTAATGTCCCTTTAATTAATTCTTAATCACACTTGACTTAGCTTGTACTGGAGTGATCCAATGATGTCTTGACTGTCCAACGTTGTTTATGTCCAGTTCCATCAGTGGTTTCCCGTTGCCTTCATTGGTTCCATCCATCCCAGCTTTCCTCTGCGTTGTTCCATATCGTCTCTCGTGCCAGTCCTCAATCCCGTTAGTCGTCTCTGCCAGTCCTCAAAGTCTGTGATTCGTAGTCCATGTGGGTATAAATTCATCAGTGTCTCCCTTCAATTTCAAATATTCAGAGATTTTCTCGAGCCACCACTTGGGACGCCAAATATGAAACCGTTTCTTGTTTCACTTTATTTTTGGTATTTACATACCTGTGACTTCTTGATGTTTTCTTGTGGGTGCTGCTCCAGGCTTCTCAGGTCGGTAGTTGCACAGACTCGGGAATCAGAGGGATGAACTGTTCTAATATGATTAATGACTTTCACTGATCAGAGATAATGGAGTTTTATTTTTAAGAGAGAATAATTTTGATTTGTTACACACGCTATTATAAAAGACAAATATAAATCTATGATCTATTTTCACCATTGTGTTAATTTCTGAATAATGTAAGATCTACACATCGAGCACTGAGCACCAACTTCTGATCATATCGAGTGCAGTATCACTACTCTCTACCAAATCAAATTTAGGATAAATCCTGAAAAGTACATAAGCCTCCTCCCCACGGCACAATATCCAATAGGAATAATATTCTATTATATCTGGATTCTGATTGGTTGCTTTAATTATTCTGCAATCTTATGCTTAAGGAATACTCCATTAAAAGGTTTCTATTTTATGGTATAGTACTTAGCAATTAATATGATCTGTATATATTATTCTTTAATCTAGAGTAGCTATGATTTCAAAGATTGTATTCATATAGTTTATTTCTCTCAATCCGATGGGCTAGCCTTTTAAGTGGTGAACTTTCATAGCTTCCTTAAGTGGTTCCACTTGAGCGTGAATGTACATACACCATATGACACTTTTACTTCTCAGTTGGATACGAAATAAAATATAGTTAATTTAAACACATCTACCTACTTAATCTAATTACTTATTATAATCTGTGATTTCCTAAAGTCCACTGCTAATAACTCTCTCAATTTTCATGGATAGCAATTTTAACAAATAGATAAAATTCCTCACATTTTCGAATGAAGCTTTGCTCATTTCATTTCATATCTCTGCTTTTATGCAATTTTTTCGATGACGCAAGTATACGTCAGTTGCAGTGAAAAATTCGCAAGGATTCGCAGGGACCGTACATGTGTAGGCCTATTCACAATACAACGGAAAAAAGATAATTTTTTTTAAAATAAAATTAAAAGCGAACACAAACACATTAAGCCTACGTGCAGCAGAGGAAGATACCTCATTATAGGGTTGAAGTAATGGTGGTATGAATAAGCAGACGATATACACTATTAAGGAAGTCATGCAAAGTTAACGACCAGTGAGAATCAACTGGAGTAAGAGATAATCAAGATGGTATCCTTGAAACTAAAGGCAGACATGTGTATCGCAAATAATAAAATAATAGTCCTATAATAAAGACATTTACACACCGATAAGATGTCTAGACTCCATTATAAAGTTCATGGCTTTATATAATCTTTGGTTCCCAGGTTAACATGACGTATTCCTAGGTCTCGAAATAATTATCATGACAAGAAACATTCGTTGAGCTGAATCGAATTACCCAAGTAAAACTCAGCACAAATGGTATTAGACTAGATCATTTTACGAGAAGAAAAATAATTCAGTTTTGATATTTAATTTCTCCAAGCAAAGCTTATATTATAATAAAGATATGTACGTACCAGTAAAATGTGTAGTCTTCAATATAAAGTTCATTGCATTCTCGAAAGCAGAGACAAGATTTCGGGTTTCTCGGCCTAAAACGAAATTATCACTTGGTAGTACGATTCTCATTAGCCTATTTTATTTTTATTTGTTAATTATTCTACTGGCCAAGAGAAGTTCTAGGAGAATTATCACAATAAAAAAACTTTTAACAAATTGTCTTGTTTATGTTCATACTGTGAATGTTGATTGATTCAAGATTACAATGAAAACTGGCTTACCCTGAACCCATTTAATAGTATAATCTGTTCCTGTAATGTAGACATAATCCGATTAGTACGATTATAGGTTTTATATGAAATAAACTGCATTCATTGATTTTAATGTGGGTTTTTGGTGTGACTTAATACTTTGATGTATTAATTAATATAAATTTGATTGTTGAAATTTACTGAACCAGAAATAGGCCTGATTATATAATTAGCCGTGTGGGATGACGGAGGCGCTAGCGTCTGGGTTTGCTTTCGGTAGGTACCGTGTTCAAACACCAATTTCATTTGTGATTTTTCGTGGTTTCTTCAGTCCCAATAGCAAATGCCGGATTGAATATTTATTTTCCATGATTTATTTCCAATATATACACATAATCATTAAAATTAAATCAAAATGAACAAGCCATTACGAAACAAAATAGAAGCAGATGAACATCAACTGGTAACAGGCTGTAGTCTCTATAATTAATCCATGTATAAATAGAGCTGAAATTAAAATTAAAAAAAAAACTGTCCATAACAGAGCTTAGGTGCTGATCATAGAATAAACAGTTGAACTGGAGCAGTTTATGCTCTTGTTAAAGAGGTTATACTCTCGCTAAGGAAAATGAATTGGTTAGTGAGAGTGAAAACTTTAACGCTCAGAATATGACATAAGATAGCCTAATATGTTTTCATTGTCTGTTGGCAAGGAAACATCTCAACGAAATCTCGGGTCAAGTTAGATGGGTCGTTTTGGGTGGCGCAATCATATAGCTCTGGCCTTCTGTGCCCAAGGTAGCAGATTCGATCCCAGCTCAGGTCGAAGGAATATAGGCCTATGTTTGCACAAACGTGAAAAGTCCATTTCTGTCCAGCATGTAAAAGAACCCCTGCGAAACGAAATTCCGGCCCACCGGCGATGATCATACGCCTAAGTTGCAGTAAACCCCCGTCGTTAAAAAAATATAACCCAACCAAGCGAGTCAGATGGGCTTGTTTGCGATGAAGAAATATATATTCTGTTTTAAAATATGATTGAGGAGCTACTTGATACAGAAGTAGCGGCTCCGGTCATGGAAACCACCATTAACGGCCGTGGGTATCGGCATGCTGACCACATACCCCCAATCCTGCCGTCTGCCTCTGGTAGATGATGCAGTGGTCCGGTGGTAGGCCCTGTCCCTTCTGGGATGTTAGCGCTGCGGAGTTAGTTAGTTTTAAAAGGAAGAAAATATATTTGCAGTACTTTATATGTTTTGTTTACTTCTTCATAAATCCGTATGTTATTTATTATTATTTTCTTTTACTGTTTTTGGTCATTAAATGTCTTGCCTTAGTGATCAGTATTACCTGATTGCTTTGTGGTGAGGAGAAGAAGTGAAAGAAAGCTTTACCACTGCTTTGAAGTAACAGATCCTCACATGAGGCCTGGAAGTGAAGATAGAGGAGAGTAGAGAGGTGGGATTACGTATATGTCACGAAGTTCTCTTCGTTTCTTGTTGCCTTGCAAGTGACTTCAACTTCCTTAACAAGAATTATCACTAAGCTTGCACTCGCGTAGAGAGAACTTGTTTGCACTAAATTAATGCAATTAAGCTGCAGTCTGCATCACTTTATTTTAAATGTAGCCAACCATGACTGTATCTTTTAAGGCTGCTTCTATTAAGAACATGCGAATAGCTTTTTGAGTAACTTATGCCCGGTTTCTATAAACTCGCGAAATACCTATGGGTAAATTATCCAATGGACAACTTAGTTCCAGAATCACCCACCAGAGCACTAATGGTATAATGAGGAAATAAAAAATAATATATACTACCATGCCGGGGATCGAACAGTGGACCTCTTGAACCGTAATCCAGCAGGCTGACAATGAGCTACGGTGAACACTGAGAACATATCTTGAATAACGGAGATGTAATTGTTTCAGCCTATGATTCCACTACTGCAAGTCAAGACATGGTTTTGCAATATATATCATACTAATTAGTTCGGAAGAACATTATCTTCATATAAATACTACTACTGTCGAGATCTAATGCGTAAGATGAAGGAAAAATGAGAAGTACGACTCTAGTTTGCAATGTTTGCACACTCAGTGCTACCAAATACCGGCAAATACAGTCATTAGCGACAATGTACGGTACATGAAAATTTCAATAAGAAATATGTATATAAATTCTGATAAGCCAATCCTATTACGGAGAAACAAAGTCAACATTACAGATCGTCTCAGCACTTCTAAAACTGTATTTTACAGGTACTGCAATCCGTGCACGTCCGCCATATTTATCCTACGAGAGGTTAAATTTTATCCAGCCATCCATGAAAGGATAAATTAACCCAAAGATTTACCCTTGGAAAGATCTAGCCCTAGTTTATAGAAACATTTTTTCTCTCATTTTCATATTTACCCAGTGGTCTTTTATCTAGAAACTCGCCAAAACTGTGTGTGATCGTTATCTTTAAATTATTTCTGTTCGTAAGAGTTTTCCTTGTGTAAATTCTGTCCATGGGATAATTTACCCATAGGTAATTCGCGTGTTTATAGAAACCGGCCATTAGATACTTACCAGTGAACATTACAAACATAACATTTTAAGAGGAAAATTTAAAAAATATTATATAATATTAATAGCACAATTTTAATTTTCTTTGGTCTTTCAATGTTTTCAATCCAATTTATTCTATTTGTTGCTGTTGTAAATGCTATTTTAAACCACTGGTTAATGCTGAAAAATTATTTTTAAATACATTGTACTCATAAATTTAGAATTTTTCGTTTGTAGTATACTGTGTATTGATATGTAATTATATTTATATTAATCTACTATACTTTAAACACGAGCTTTGCTCATATAGGGGTATGTTTGGTTTTATTTGTTTTTACTTGTATTAAATGTGTAATAATAATAATGTAAGTAAGTAATGTTAATAAAAGTGGATATATGTAAGTATTCATGAACCACAGATTATTGTCTCTTTTGGACACTACGTGAGAATATTATAGGAGAAAAATTCCTCCGACATTGGGACTTGAACCCAGGACCTTTGGCTATTCTCGCCAATGCTCTACCAACTGAGCTAACAATAATCTGTGGTTCATGAATACTTACATATGTCCATCTTGAATGTTAACTGTACAATAACAGTGGGACCCCGGTCATAAAAATCACTAATTAGTGTGCCTCACAGTACTGCATATGACATAACTTGTCTGTCTCTAGACCATTAAGGGCATTCAATCATAGGAGGAAGGTTCCACCTGGCGCTGTGAATTGAACTCCGGCTTAGCTCAGTTGGTAGAGCATTGGCGCGAATAGCCAAAGGTCCTGGGTTCAAGTCACAGTGTCGGAGGAATTTTTCTCCTATAATATTCTCACTTAATAAAAGTGTTTAATAATTAATAATAATAAATAAAAGCACACATACAGTATGTCTTTGGTATTTATTTTCAGCTGTTTAATAAAGATGAGTCTTTCTCCACCAAAAAATACTTGCGTTCTGTTCATAAAGTCTCCTGTATTTTGCTCATGAAATCATCTGATCTCTCTATATTCCATCCTATTCGTGCCCTTTGATCTGAACAGCGTATTTTTTTTTATTTTAGCTGTATTTATAATCCTTTTAGCTACAAGGCCATATCAGGAGTTAGAGATTTGTGTCTATACAGTAGGTTAGGCCATGGAACTATTGCTTATTAATTGTTTCTATTGTTGTTGTATTTTATGTAGTAAATTTCAACTGATATTAATGTAAATGGATATGATACAGGATGAAATGATGAGGATGATTCATGGTATGTAAATATCCAATTCGGCATTTGGCTTTACGACTGGAGAAACCATGAAAAACCCCATGTGAAATTGGCCGGCCACGGGATTTGAACCATCTCGGCCACCTCGCTCGGTAGCGTATGTTATACAAAGGCCTCTTAGCTTTTGCAGATTTACGGAAAAACCGACCTAGTTTATTTATATATTTATTTATTTATTCGTTTCTTACTACACTTATTTTCTTTCTTTCCTTGCTAGTTTCTCTGCCCGTACCATAGGTAGGCCTATTATAGGTAGAGGAAGTATTGTTTTCGACCCCCAAATTAGAATTGAGTTTTTTTTAAACATAAATGCACGTTTTGAGGTTCCCTGAATCCCAAAATACTTTTTTAGTACACGCTCTCTAAAACAGCTGCTTATCGGACTGGTAACAAGCCGAAAAATTGCATTTTAAAGGACAAGGCCGCTAAAATTGCATAAAAGTGCATTCAAATTGCATTCAAAATGCAGTTTTAGCGGCCTTGTCCTTTAAAGTCGTCATGGCAATCTATAAACAAAACCCAGATGGCATTGACCAGTCACACCAACTTTAACATGGATTTACGCATATAATTGCTCATAAAACAAACAAATTTAAGCCAACACGTTTCTTTATGAAAATCAGAAACTTTACCACGATTTTTCGCAAAACACGGTAGCCCACTTCATCACCCGACAACAAATATAAGCGAACAACTTTTCACATCTTCCTTCACATAGCTTACATGGATGCACCAGCATTTAATTGCAATATATTCCCTATTCCTTCTGCCGTGATGTTGCTGGCACCAGCTCCAATTCAATGTTTTTGACTTGGAGTGAAATTTCCTCGGGATTATAATACATATTTTCACAAGCTTTTCATAAATACTAGTTCGTATTTATTATTGTTTACAAATCAGCGACTCATGTAACGCATTCATAGCCTACCGCATTTCGTACGGTTCATTGTTGACTTGCGTTTGAGAGGGCCGTGAGAATATGGTAGACTACCTTTCATTACAATTAATTATATACGGTATTTTGTTTCATTTCATATAATTTAGAGAGCTATTACTAAAAAATATTGTATGCACCACGTACGCAAAAACTTTAGCGGACTCATCCAGTATTTCAGCCTCGGCTTTCGCCTCGGCTGCTATACTAGATTCGTCCGCTAAAGCGTTATTTTGCGTACTTGATACATAAATAGCTATTTTCGGTAACTTGTTTGTGTGTCTGTGAACAGCCTAGCTCCAGAATGGAAAATCGTATGAAAACAACATTTTGTATTTGTCTTACGTGCCTTCTGAGGATTTGACACGAAGACGCGACGATTGTCCCTAAATTTTGTTTTTTCGAGATTTCCTCGAACACGGGTCTAACGATTTTCTTTAAATTTTGTACATGGAGTGCTTATACCAAGAGCTAAAACTGTAATTAGAAACACTTTTTCGAAAAAAAAATTCTCTGAAGGGTAGTTATAAGCCACCCACTATGAATACGCGCTCTTTGCAATATCACCTCTTGTTCTATATCAGAATGTGAAATGATAAAAATATATTGGCCAAGAAAGTTACGAGAATGCATTAATCAGATCTTATTTGGGTTATGTATCCTTCGGGTATGCGATGTGATGTGATAACGACATTCGCTTCATTTTTACAACGAATTTACATGAAGAGAATGCCAAAATACATAATTATTACACATTATTATTATACATAATAAAATAAGAGGCTAACTTTTATTTGTGCAGAGGAAGTTATGTGAGTTTCACATCAGATTTTTTTTTATTTCTTAGTAATGACTAATGATAAAATTCCCATTGAAAGATAAGTCTGAAGAAAACGTGTCACTATAGGATTAAAAATAAAAATAATAAGTTACAAAATTAATTTTGCAGTTGAGATTTTTCTGGAAGTATGAGTTTTGGGGTATCCATAATTCGAAATCGTATTTTCAGAAATACGTCTGTTATATTGCAGGTTATATTGTTCTAGAAAAGCAAGCTTCAATATTGCAGTAAGTTCTGATTTTATATCCGGAATATGTGTTAATGAAAATTAATGAATTTCTGACATTACAATTTTAAGTTATATTTTTTACGCATCATATCCAAATAAAGCGGTATGTACATAGGCCTACTATTGCTCTAGAGAATATCTTTTAATAATTCCTCCAACAGTTAATACAAACTCTACAACTTATTATTTCAATATGGGCCATATAACTCTGCCATCTCCTGTGTATAGAAATAACTCCGTTACCTGGCAGTAGTTACTTATACATTATTACTTACTTCTGCTAACGGTATAACAGGTCTATGCTTAGCCAAAAATTTTTAGTCACTAGACATCTTGGGTTGAGCATAGGCCTGTTATATTAACGGGGGTATAAGGTCATTTTTCAAAATTATAACTTATATCTGGATTACCTGTATGTGTCTTCTTAACACCTGGGAATGTTACTTTCAAGCGTCCCGAAATTATCTCGAAAACTGCTGTAACAATTTTGTTCATCGTTTTTAGGAAATCGAAAGATTGTAACAGAACTAGAGAATATTGTGTTTCTCTTGTTCAGCAAATCGATGGATACCACGAAGTGCTGCAATTAAAAGGCTAAATGGAGTAGTAGTTTTACTCTGTCGTGAATGCAACGGATCCATTTCAACAGACGCTTCGGCTGTAGGCTATATGGGTCGCACATCTGTTGGATACTTTTATTTCTCTGTTTTGCTTCAATAAAAGCTGGCGAACAAAACGACATGCCATATTCGATGCGAATGAGACAAATGAAACCATAAACCTCGTAGTTATATTACTTATTTTTACCTTGTCTATATTCCTTACAAATAAACTCAGTTCCCAATAAAAATGTTATAATTGGACTTAAAAATATTAATTACTTTTATTATTCTTATATATTTACATGATTTCTTCCTGCAGCACCTGCAAACTGCCAATGACAAACATGGATATCAATGGATATCACGACGAACAATGGATATCAATGGTATCATGTTTACTGCTAAATGCAAACGCCACTTCCCTGGGGATATCACATTACAGCTTTCGTCTCCGTTATAACTCGCAGTAATGTAAGCATGCTTCTCAGTTTTATAATCGTAAGCTTTAAAATAATTAAATATATTACATTTATTATAAGGACACATTTAGTGAATAAGGTTAATTTCATATTATACAAATAACTTATGCATCTCTTTATCGTCTTTTCATGCAAAATTATTGACGAATAAATGGTTCAATCAGCCATATGAAACTAGTTATTGCGTTTTAGACAACTAATACGAGAATTTCTAATATTCATGTTGTCTAGTAGGCATTTTTGCCAAATTTTGTTGTAATAATTGCACTATATACATAGGCTAAATCAACCAGTAAAAACTGACAACTGAAAACATGAAGAGAGAAAAAATATGCAATAAATTGCCAGAAAATCACAAAGGTTTTCAAATGTTTTCCACAACATGAGGCCCAAGATATTATTTTATCGCCTTGAATTCATGAAGCTGGAAAAATTAATTATTCTGAAATTTGCCCTATTATTACAGATAGGGACATTAAAAAGGCATTAGCTTACCTGAAAACTTTGGGTGGGGAGGTATTACCAGTGATAAAAAAAAAAGACGAATTGAATTTCAAAGTTCCCGCTTTTTGGTCTCAAGAAATAGAACTAAAGTGAAACCGTTAATCAGCAAGGAATACCTGTTCTCCGTTGTAAAATATTTTAAAACGGATTAAATCAATGTCAAATGATTTAGACAGTCACTCATTCAAAGAATGTCTGCTGTACTCTAAAATAACAGAAAAATTTCCTCGCGAATAGTTAATTTACATGATATCACAACACACATTGCGTTGTCTTGCACTTTTTTATTCAGTGAAATAGATCCAACTAGAAGCCGCAGAATTTGGCTAATGTAAAGCTTTATAAGTTATAAAAAATTATAGTAATATATTACGTATATAGTAATTTATGGTGTATAGAACAGGGGTTTCCAAAATCAAGTGGTCTGATGGCAAGTATTAGGCCTACATCCAGAAATTGATTTTCCGGGCTGCACTTTTTTTTAATGAGCTAAAAACAAAGTAAAATTTATATATAACGTGAATTCTTTTTAAAGAAGCCTTGAAATATATTATTTTGCTTACATCATAAACCAGTACTTCATATAAAAATTCCGGTAAAGTTGTGGTGCGGCCCAGTCTCCATTTTACATACGAATTGCGGTCCAGCGTATTGAGACGTCTGAATTGCGGCCAGGTAATTAAGTATTGATCAGCCTATCAGCGTTATCCAGGAGACACCGTGGGGAGATTGACTGAGTAATTTTCCAAAAAGCAGTGTTTGTGGTGAATTAAAAAAGTTATAGCCTGTACAGCACAATGTCACTGCCCTAAGGTTTTGTGGCGGAGATATTTGTTTATTGACTATTTGCTGAAGACCATTAATTCCGGTTTTGTGGTGTATATATTCAGTGTTGGGTTAATTATTATTAGACTTAACAGCAAGAATATTAAAAATGTATTTAGTAATTACGAATTTTGGAGGGATTCTTCGTACCTTCCAAAAATTCTAAGTGCATAGTCTACTTTAACTTGACCTCAGTTTCTAAAATTAGATAGTAAAAATGAAATTACAAAATAAAATTAGATAATGGCATTTAAAATTTATTTCACTGAAACTGAATACTTACTGATAATATAATATACTTTAATAAAATGTAAATTAATATATTTTTCGAACTGACTTCGCTGTCCGCAAGAAAAGACCTCCAAAGGCCACCATTTGGAAATTGCTGGTATGGAATATGAATATATCAATATCACGATTTGTACTAAAATGTTGCTTATTAGTTATAAGTAGAGACGAGACTTTCATGCACTATAAAATTGCGAAATATGCATGCATTCATGCATTATCAAACCATGAAACATGCACTATCAAGGGAAAAATACACTAAAATATGCACTAACATTTATGGCCCAATATGAAATTTTTAGTACACTTTATCTGAAATTATAATAGATCGCTTTTGGAACATTTAGCTGGAGGCATAGTAAAATCACAGAACAGACAATCACACTAACCACTGCACACACTGTAAAGATACTGCAGTTTTCTCGAGCCCTGACAAAGTACAATGCACCCCAAGTGCGGGCCGGAAATAGGTGGGGGTGGACAAAGGCAAGGTCAAATTCCTTTTCGCACATCTCGCGCCACTTCACAAACGTCTGTAAAAATGGGTAGTAAAAATCGAAGATAGGGAAACTTTGCCACGATGTCACTTTCTTGAAAACCCATTAAAACATGCATTTAAACTGAATATAATGTATATTATATGCATGATTTTGCCAAAAATGCCCTAAATATGCTTTATGCATGTTTTTTCCTCCAAAAAGGTCAAAACATGCAAACATGCACGGAAAAAGTATGCATTTTGGAACCAGAAAGTAATGACATGGGTAAGTACTCAGTTTGAGCTATGTCCTAAGTTCTGATAAAAACATGCATTTGCATGAAAGTCTCGTCTCTAGTTATAAGATTCTTGCACCACAAAATTATAAATTGCGATGCTTTTATTCGCTTTCTTTTTTTTTCGTTTTTTTAATGCTTGTCTTTTCTTCGCATTGCTTTGCTTCTCTTTTCTTTCGTTCGCTGCGTTTTTTCTATTAATTGCAAGCCCTTAAGCTATTACTTTGTACATAAAGAAATTTCATACTGTAAAATGAGAGGAAAACTGGAGTTACTTCGGTTATCTCGTACAATTTAAGGCGTTTAAAAATTCAAGTTGAAGGGTCATGAAATAGAGAATGTCAACCGAAATCGCATTTAGAATTACTACTTTCAAGAACTTACTGAAATTAAATAGATGGTGTATATTTTTATCTGGGGGAAGAAAGTTTTTCCTTTCAGCTCCCAGTTTTCTCCACTCTCTGTAAATCCTTTGTCAATAGTAGAATAAAATAAGCGAAAGAAATTGGAATTCAGCGACGATGAATTTCTTATTTTCCCCGAGGAATTACGTGGGTTCTTTGCAGTCAATGGATTGGAATGTTATTGAGAAGACAAAGGAAAGAAGAAGTGAATTGAAAAAGTGCTTTAAGGACCCTGTATGTCATAGACAAGAATGTGGTTCCTGAAAGATGATTTTTCATTCCAATATAAAAATATTGTCTCTCAAATAATGGCGAGATGTGCTTGATTTCATAGGTAACATACCAATGCATAATAGCATCTAGCCTAAAAAGCGTTTATTTAAATATATAATAATATTCTTTCATAAGATTCCGGATGACTAAAATTAAAAAATAATCGTAGAAAAATTGTCATCAGTGTCTTTTACTTCTTGAGAGGATGGGGTAGGGAGAAAGGCGTATTTAGGCCTAGGTATTCTAGGACGTGATATTTTTTACGCGTTTTCTAAGATGTTACCTAATTAATTAAATGAATATGTGTATATCTGCTTTCTTTATCTTTCTTCCTTTCTTGATTCCTTTATTTTTCTTCTTTCTTTGTTTCATTCTTCATTTTCTTTTTTATCACTTTTTTCTTCCATTCATAAAAATCAAAAGAGCAAGTTGAGAGTGCAAAGAGTAGGGCCTGGACTATTAGGCTTTAAACTATTTTGTTCCTTGCTACCTAACTGAGGTATTTTAACAAAATTATCTGTTTCAGTGTCAAGGCAGTCACACAGTCCAATCTGATAAAATCTAAAAATACCTCAACAGGACGATAAACACTAAAAATGGTTAAAACTTTTTTTTAATTAAAATAAGATCAAATACTTAACAAGCTAATGTAAATATTCTAATTATTTTTTTCTACTAAAATTGCTTTTTAAAATATCAGCCTACATTTTGCATCTTGCTCATCGTTGCCAATATATTTGTAAGAGAAAATATAGGATTACATTTTTTTTAATTTTGTAACACCATTGTCCGGGTAGAGGAAATTGTTAGTGAAACGAAATTCCCGGTTTCTTTAGAAACAAATTGGAGACATTCTCAGAACCTTGCACTTGCAGTTTATTCACAACGTTTGCTTAAGCAAAATGTCAAAAGTAAAGTAACAGGTTAATTAATTGAAAGATGCTCCTGTTGTCTTTATGCGGTGAAGGTGGAAATGATAGGAGTAATGATAGGAGTAATTCTAAAATTACTATAAACTGTTGAAAATTAAGCAAAAAGTTCCTATAATTCTGTGGTAAACAGCCGTGGAAGTTTTAAGTAAAAATAAAATTAAATAATATATTTGTGTCAATGTGTTTAGGTTAGTTAAATGACATTCAAACTAAACTTTTCTGAAAAAGTAAAACCAAAACGAAACTATTTTAATATGTTTGAAAAAAACTAATATAGGGTTTATGAAATCTAAAAATCTGGGCCCCAGCAAATTGATATCTAACATTGCCAAAACAAAAGTCCTCCTCAATGCTCTGCTTACGTGTGCCTGCTATAATTGTACAACCTCGACAAAATAGGTACGTGTATTAATTTTAAGACATAGAAGTGCAATCGAATAGACTGTTTATGTTATACCGTTATGGTAAAGATGAAAGACCACTGTCAACAAGCAAATTAAGAAAATGAATAATTAACTTTCCAATTTAAAATATTCATTAAGTAGTGAATCAGTGGTAATGTGGCCTTCCATTTTTAATTAAATGATAATGATCGTTGGTCGAAAAGAAACTACTGTTTCCCAGTATTGGCGAATAATAGGTAGGCCTATAACAAAACAGAAATTTATCTAGGGAACAGCCCTTTTTTAAGCAAACCAATCCAGCCACTTCCAGCTTGAATCTGGATAGTACTGTTTCCCCATACTGTCATAAAGAGAAAGCAAAAATGCTGAAAAATAATTGTAATTTATTAAAAAAGCGTTAAAAACGAGATTTTATTTTGTGAGTAGGTATGTTTGCGAAGTGAGCCCGTAAAGGAAAGTGTAGTGAGTGTAGGAGCAAAATAAAATAATTTTACCATGTGTATGGTTTACTATCTTTTAGGCAGCCATTGATATTTGTGACGTAATAATTTAATTGCGTATCGTTCAGCCATTTTGGGAGTTTCCAGCTGTCCTGCCATCTAGAATGTACTTGCCCAGATATAGACTACTGATTTAATGGTGCATGGCCGCAAACTTGTAGGATGGGGTGGACAATGCTTTTCAACCACGAAGTGACTATGTTTTGCGAGTAGGGCCTTCTGTGAGAAATTTAACATTTAAAAAGGCGTAATGAATTTTAACATTCTCAATTTTTTAAAACAGAAGCTCTTTAATAATCATATGCAAATATTTTTTTTAAGTAAAACAGTATTTTTCATGTGACTGAAACCATAGTCGGTCACCCTGTAGGCCTAATGTTATAATTTGATACCACTCAGTGGCATAATTTTCTCCCTTTAATTATTGTATTCTTGCCGTTAAAACGTTTCTTTTATCTTCGACTGCCTGGAGTTTTGCTACGGGTGGTATCCCATACATAGAAAAGTATATTACGTGATAACTCCAAACTAGAATATGTCACGACGCAAATAGCGACGTGCATAATCAACGATAGGAGACCATTCCTAAACAAAGGAAGGGTTGGGGGACCGCAACTAATCGATATTGAACATTTTCATGATTATCGATACTGCCCTGAATTTATTTGAATTACAGAAAAGGAGAGGTGCGCATGCGTCGACGGTGAATCGACGAGAGAGACGTGTGGAACCTGAAAGACGGTTAGTAGTACGTGCCTGACCACGAGAGAGAGAAGTTGAAAAGGCAGAAGGGAGAAGACGAGATTGGGATGTGTGACAGCGGTAGAGGCGTTCTGGCATGATGGTGTGTCAGACTTTCATCTAAGGAAATTCTGGTTGTGAACTTCCTTGACACGACTATATGGAGATAGTCATTAATCAGAAGAATACACCAAGTCGGCCAGTACGAGACACCGCTACAGCGAACATCAGCTGTGAGAGTGAGTCGTGACTGCTCGCTCTGAATAAGAGCAGATATGGACATCAGGAAGTAATGGAAGACAACTCAGGATCGGAGGATAAGTTGGACATCACTGGTTGAGTATAATCGTCTAGACTTTTTCTTATTGTTTGGGGAGTGAGAAAATTGAGATATTCCTTTTTTTGTAAGGATGGTTTCTAAGTAATGTGTGGCGATTAGACGCCGTATCGTATGATAAAAGAATAGAATAGGAACATAGAAGTGAGAATTCTAGAAGTAAAGTGATGAAATCCAGTAATCCAACTATTTTCTATTTCTGGTCTAAGTTAATTATAAAAGAGCAGTCAAGAGCCTAACCGCTGAATGCCAAAGATAGATCTCTTCACTTTGGGGTTTTATGGGTGATTGTCCCACGAATGAATACATAGCTAGGGGCAATTGGTGATGCTCATATAAACTTGGTTATTTTTGAGACAGGACGCGAGGGGAGTAAGGAAGAAAGGTAATTAAGGGGCATGCTTAGTACTTCTTACGAGGGCCCCTCCCACTTGGGTTTCTTTCAGGTGACGGGTGACTATCTATAAATAGATTTCATGCTGGCCTGTAGTGTTAAGTTATGTTTTTTATAGAGATTTATCTACAAGCGAAGGTGTATGGAATATGGTAGAGGGGGATAAGAAGTGGAAAGATTGAAGGGCAAAAGAAGGCCTACGAGTGGTAGTGCAGTAGGTGTGTACCATTGGAAAATTTACATGTTAGGGTAGAAGTAGAAGTCACTACAGGGGTTATAGAGAAGCTTACTAATCTGGGCGTGAATTAGTTTCAGTTAGAATTCTAGGGAATTTAGAGACAAAAGAAGATTGGGTGCCCATGCTGAAGAGTAGTAACTTAAGAAGTAGGAAAACTAGAATAACCACCAAGTGAATTAAATCAATGGTATAAGCTGAAGGGAACTCTACTTAAAGAAAGAAAGGGGTAAAAGATAATAGCTGATGATTGGTCAGGTTAGAAAGAGGAGAATAGGTAATTACGAGTAGTGTACCGATGATAAGTAGTTTATTAACAAGTACTAGAGATTGTAAGGGTGAGGTGAGGGAACGCCGGAAGTATCCCGAATCAAACAAATAAAATCTGGTAGTAGGCAAGGCCTATACTAGTAACATATAAAGAAAAGAAATTTATGAGAGATTGTGAAAGCCATCGATGTTGGAGGCGAACAACGGCCCCACGTGCCTCTAGGAGAGAGTGTCAGGGACCTCTGACATCGATTTACAAAATTTTATTTTTGTTTGCGGCCCATTAATATTTTCCCGGTTGCAGGAGAGGAGTCAGATTGTTTGTAACTCAAGATCTAGACGCCGCTCCTGTATCGGTGGTCTATCGCCACAGTCACTCTGTGGGTATAGGCCTAAACTTCTATTTCTTTCTTCATGAGACTGTCTTTCCTATCTATCTTTAAATACAATTCTTCATGGACTAAGATGACTAGTAGACTCGTATAGGAGACATAGGTGGGATTATTGAGTGTAATCTGTAGAGTTAAGGACTGGATTATGAATTGAAAACCTTTATTTATTCAAAAAAAAAAAAAGAGGTATAATATATATATTGAACTATCCTGAAGTTGCAAATGTAAATGACTACACAAGTCAGTAGTAAATTAGGAGAATAATACAAGACGTTCTAGTAGATACCTGGAAACAAAAAAAAAGAAAGAAGATTAAAGTAATTAATTAGGGATTTGTTATTGTTGAACAGAGAACGTACTTATACCGTTAAACTGGGTATACTAACCTTGAATAATTAAATACTATCCTACTAATAAAAATGTTGAATGGTTAATGTTGGGTAAATGTAATTTATTGTATGTAAGATTGTTATTGTTAAAAAGAAAAAAAAATAATATATTAAATAAATTATGGTTATTGTTATGCAAAGTAAATTAACGTGAAGTTCAGATTTTTGACCCTTATCCTTGTAATGGTTTGAGAGTCGTTGATTTTTGGGCTAAGTTATATACCTTGGTAGTGAGCACTGAAAAAGGAGAAAAAGAAGAAATAGAGAGAAGCAGAGTAATAAACGAAAGGTAAATCCGAACCCAATTCCCGTCTCCACTGTTAATTTAAAAGCTAGTCGAGAGGCATGTAGGTACATAGCCTGTGTATCTATAATTTAATTTGTGACTGGGCTGATACATAACAAAAAGAAAAGAGGAAGCGTATTGATGATGGCGCCCGTTAATATAAATTTTCATCAATATTATCAAGACTGGGTAAATTGTTAAAAGAAAGAGAAAGTAGACTGAGAGTAGGAAATTTGCAATCACCCGGTGACAGAGGTAGTTGTACTGAACGTTGGAATGTGGACTATGCAGGCAGTGTTATGATGACACGACAGGTGCATGAGTGACCTTGTTTTGTAGGAGTTCAGTAAACTTATATACTACGATTGAGAATAATCACATATTAGTCGTCACAGATTTTGGCGAAGAATTTTGGCGAAGATTTAATCCAAGAAGTTAGGGAACTTTATAGCACAAAGTAAGAAAAGCCCATCACAAAGTTTGGTCGCCCATTACGTGGGGCTTGATATAAGAAAAGAAAATAAACATTAATCAGTTAGAATTGGAAACTTGAAATACGAGTCGTCATATATTTTGGAGCCCATAGCGTGAGGCAGTGATAGTTTGATATCCTAACGTGAGGCGAGATAGTGTTAAAAGAATTTTGGGAGTTAGGTTAGTATAACTGAAATTTATTCTCAAAAAAAAAAATAATAATAATAATAACATATTTTTGGGAAAAGAATAATGACTATTGACAAGTAAGGACTTCTATAGATGACTAAGACAGACGACTGAACTATTGTGTTCTAATCTTTTTTTTCAGTGGTATTGTTAATATATAAATATGGCTACTTATGTTGATCCATATGCACAAATAAGAGCAGCTGAGTTAACCCAAGCTATTAGGAAGTTGAGGAAGGCGGATTTAGAGGCAGAATGTGATAGAGTAAAGTTACCGACCACAGGTACAAGGGATGAGTTAAGACAACGCTTGTTAGATTATGCCCGCAAGAACCCTCAGTCATTTCAAGTGTTAATTACGGCTTTTGCTCTGAGTCAGGAAGTTTTGGAAGAAGATTTAGTTGAACATAATATAACGGTTCCACAAGATTCATATGGAGATGTAGTGTATACATGGGTTAAGTTAATGCGTAGGAAGGCCATGGCGGTAGCTGATTCAGAAGAAGTTGTACCAGTAGTACCATCGTTTACAATTCAGTTAGAGCCGCACAAACCAAATACTTTGGATCTGGTTCGTAAATGGAACATTAAATTCAAACCTGGGGATAGCATTTACTTATTTTTGGAGAGATTGGAAGATTTAAAACAAAGTTCTAAGTTACAGGGTGCAGAGTTATTGTCAGTATTACCCGAAATTTTACAAGATTCAGCTTTACTTTGGTACAGGAACAGATTAACAGATTGGCCTACATGGGAAGCTTTTTTGAAAGAATTTAGAGAATATTACTTGCCTATTGATGAGGAAGACGCGCTTTTGGATGAGATTAGACAGAGAACGCAAGGTCCTAAAGAATCGATTTTTGATTATGTTAATGCTATTCAAACGTTAATGAGGAGGCTAAGTACTCCAATGAGTCCTCAACAAATGATGAAGACTGTTATCACAAATTTGCGTCCTGATGTAAAATTGTACCTTAGACCTGCAGAGATTCAAACTATAACAGATTTAATACGTGTAGGTAGGCAGTATGAACAAATATTGTTAGATTCTGAGAGATATATTCCTCCTCCAACGCAGGTTAGAGCTACAATTAAAGAAACGGCTTATAAACCCCAGAGACAAGTTGTTATACCTTCAGTTCATACAGCGTTAGGAATTCAGGGAAAACAGGAACTTCCATCGTCTGAATTACAAAAGAAACCTAGTGTTAGTTTTTCTGCAAAGACGTGGGATAAGGAACGAAATTCAAGTCCTGTAAATGATTCTAGAATGGTTAAAGTAATAGAAAATAAAGAGAGACAGGATGAGTTGGGGGAAAATGGTAAAAACACCACTTTGCGTTTTTCAAATAACCAGCGATGTTGGAACTGTGATAAAATAGGACATAGGCAGTTCGAGTGTAAGGCACCTCGTAGAGTTACTCCACGCACTACGATTAAATGTTATAATTGTAATAAGCTTGGACATAGGTCTATTGATTGTAGGATGCCCCAAGAAAGTAAAGTTAGGCCTACAAATTCCTTATGACAATTAACTAAAAATCAGGCTTGTGTGATGTTAAATATAAATCCTACAGATTTAGTTAATGGAGATAGATGTTTTGTTGAAATTTTGCTGGAGGATATTACATTTATTGCTTTAATAGATTCCGGTTCAGATAAAACTTATGTGGGAGAGAAGGGTGATTTTTTGTGTAAAATGTTAGATTTAGCAGTAGAAGAATCTGAAGTTAGGGTGGTGCAACTAGCAGATAAAACTTATAGTTCTATAACAGGAGAGAGAACTTTTGAGATGAAATTGCAGGACAGGATCTTTCAGATAAAATGTAAAATTATGCCAAATTTAGCAGTAGATATGATTCTGGGCATGGATGTTTTGAAACAAATTGGGTTAGTAGTAGATTTGCAAGATGGGACTTGGTATTTCAAAGATGAACCAGCAAAAATTTTTCAATTTGTTAAGGCTATAGATTTAAAAGAAGAAGATCAACTACATAATATTCTTACTTTACCTACACCTCAGGAAAGGGACAGATTGAATATGTTTTTGGAAAATCAGTTACAGAAATTTGATCAGTGTACTGGACTTACCGATCTGATTTCTCATGTTATTGATACAGGCGATGCAAAACCTATAAAACAAAGATATTATCCAGTATCACCCATTTTGGAAAAAGTTATACACGCGGAAATAGATAAAATGTTATTGGAAAAAGTTATAGAGCCTTCAAATTCACCTTGGTCGTCTCCGGTAGTTATGGTAAAGAAACCAGATAAAACATGGAGGTTCTGCGTAGATTTCAGAAAAGTAAATAATTGTACAAAAAGAGATAGTTATCCTTTGCCATACATTGAACATGTGTTGAGTAAATTACGACATGCTAGGTATATCAGTACAATAGATTTGAAAAATGGGTATTGGCAAGTTCCATTAGATGAAGCAAGTAAAGAAAAAACAGCATTTACCGTACCTGGTAGAGGATTGTATCAGTTTCGAGTTATGCCTTTTGGAATCCATAACGCACCAGCCTCGTTTCAAAGATTAGTTGATACTATATTAAGAGAAGAGATAGGAGAGAAATGCTTTTGTTATTTGGATGATATAGTACTTATTAGTGAGACATTTGAAGAACATTTGTCCTTGTTAGAAAAAGTTTTAGAGAAATTAAGAAAAGCTAACCTGAAAATTAATAGGGAAAAATCAAAATTTTGCAGAAGTGAATTAAAATATTTGGGTCATATCATCACTCCATTAGGAATTGCTGTAGATTCAGATAAAATCTCGTGTATCCTTGAGTATCCAGCCCCTACAAAAGTCAAGGAAGTACGAGCATTTTTAGGATTGGCTTCTTGGTACCGACGATTCATTCCATTTTTTTCTGAAGTTGTAAAGCCCCTCACTGCACTTCTGAAAAAGAATCAGAAATGGCGTTGGACTAAGGAATGTCAGGAATCTTTTGATGAATTAAAATCGAAATTATCTAGTAGTCCTATATTAACTTGTCCAGATTATACTAAACCCCTAGTGCTACAGACCGACGCTAGTTTTTCAGGACTAGGAGCAGCATTAATTCAGACAGGAGAGGAAGGAGAGGAAAAAGTAATAGCTTATGCTAGTAGAACTTTAACGGTAGGCGAGCAAAAGTGGGCAATAGTCGAGAAAGAATTGTTAGCTATATTGTGGGCAGTTCAAAAGTTTCGTCCTTATTTGGAAGGTTATCATTTTAAAGTATATACTGATCACTTTGCTCTGAAATGGTTAAATACATTACAGAATCCGACCGGACGATTAGCTAGGTGGAGTTTATTGCTCCAGGAGTATGATTTTGAAGTAATACATAGGCCTGGTAGATTACAAAAAGTTCCGGATGCTTTATCTAGAATACACGAAGGGAAAGTTCAAGAGAAAACGGTAGAGGAAGAATTTTGCCTCTTGTTGACTAATAACTCTGAAGTAGTGGAATGGGAAAATATACAAGATGCTTGGTATATTAAGCGGAAGGAGCAAGTACAAAGTAAGCCTAAATTTTGGCCAGATTGGAAGGTCGTAGATGGGAAGTTGTACCATCTAAGATTAGATCAGTTAGAACAAACTTTAGAGGGAACAGTAAATAGGTGGAAATTAGTTATTCCGCAAGATTTTAGGATTAAAGTATTGCAGGAATATCATGATGCACCTACTGCAGGGCATATGGGGATAGCTAAAACTTTCTTTAGAATAGCAAACAAGTATTATTGGCCGGGAGTGTTTAGAGATGTTGCTAAATATGTTACTGCTTGTGAAATATGTCAGAGACAGAAAGTGTTACAGACGGCTCAAGCAGGACCAATGCATTTTTACCAGAAAGAGAAACCTTGGATGACTGTCGCTACTGATTTGTTGGGACCTTACCCACGTTCCAAAAAAGGAAACAGATATGTGATTGTATTTCAGGACACCTTTACCAAATATGTAGAGTGTAAAGCGTTAAGGAAAGCAACCAGTAGAGCAGTTACGGAAGCATTTTATGAATTGATTATCCTTAAATGGGGAATTCCGGGATATTTGCTGATGGATAATGGACCGCAATACACTAGTAAATTAATGCGAGAGATAGCTAAAGCTTTTAATATAACTCCTTGTTATTTACCTGTATATTCACCACAAGGAAATCCAGTAGAAAGAGTCAATAGAGTATTGAAAACAATGATTTCTAGTTACATTCAAAAGGATCAGACAGTTTGGGACGTGTATTTGAGAGAATTTAATTTTGCTATAAATACGGCTAAGCATAGTTCCACTGGATGCACTCCTTATATGCTAAATTATGGGAAGGAGCCTGAAATTATCAGTAGGATTGAAAAGGTGGAAAACCAACCGATTTATAAAGAAATTCCAAAACTTTGGGTGGAGAGACTCAATAAATTGAAAACGGTACGTTTAATGGTTAGACATAACTTAGAAACCGCCTATAAGAATTCAAGTCATTATTATAATCTTCGGAGGAGAGAGGTGAGATTTTGTCCAGGAGATCTTGTGTTAAGAAGAAACTTTAAATTAAGTGATGCCTCACAAGCTTATGCAGCAGGCTTAAGTGCAAAGTTCGTCGGCCCCTTTATAATAAAGAAAAAGCTTAGCGAGAATAGTTATGAACTGACGAACCGTTTTGGTAAACAGTTGGGGAAGTGGCACGTTAAAGACTTGAAACCTTTTGTACCTGGTAAAAGAGACACGCACAAAAAAAAAAAAAAAAAAAAAAAAAAAAAAGAATGTGACCTGTGTCAACATTATTTTTTTTTATGGTGAGTGCGGGAAGAATGTCACGACGCAAATAGCGACGTGCATAATCAACGATAGGAGACCATTCCTAAACAAAGGAAGGGTTGGGGGACCGCAACTAATCGATATTGAACATTTTCATGATTATCGATACTGCCCTGAATTTATTTGAATTACAGAAAAGGAGAGGTGCGCATGCGTCGACGGTGAATCGACGAGAGAGACGTGTGGAACCTGAAAGACGGTTAGTAGTACGTGCCTGACCACGAGAGAGAGAAGTTGAAAAGGCAGAAGGGAGAAGACGAGATTGGGATGTGTGACAGCGGTAGAGGCGTTCTGGCATGATGGTGTGTCAGACTTTCATCTAAGGAAATTCTGGTTGTGAACTTCCTTGACACGACTATATGGAGATAGTCATTAATCAGAAGAATACACCAAGTCGGCCAGTACGAGACACCGCTACAGCGAACATCAGCTGTGAGAGTGAGTCGTGACTGCTCGCTCTGAATAAGAGCAGATATGGACATCAGGAAGTAATGGAAGACAACTCAGGATCGGAGGATAAGTTGGACATCACTGGTTGAGTATAATCGTCTAGACTTTTTCTTATTGTTTGGGGAGTGAGAAAATTGAGATATTCCTTTTTTTGTAAGGATGGTTTCTAAGTAATGTGTGGCGATTAGACGCCGTATCGTATGATAAAAGAATAGAATAGGAACATAGAAGTGAGAATTCTAGAAGTAAAGTGATGAAATCCAGTAATCCAACTATTTTCTATTTCTGGTCTAAGTTAATTATAAAAGAGCAGTCAAGAGCCTAACCGCTGAATGCCAAAGATAGATCTCTTCACTTTGGGGTTTTATGGGTGATTGTCCCACGAATGAATACATAGCTAGGGGCAATTGGTGATGCTCATATAAACTTGGTTATTTTTGAGACAGGACGCGAGGGGAGTAAGGAAGAAAGGTAATTAAGGGGCATGCTTAGTACTTCTTACGAGGGCCCCTCCCACTTGGGTTTCTTTCAGGTGACGGGTGACTATCTATAAATAGATTTCATGCTGGCCTGTAGTGTTAAGTTATGTTTTTTATAGAGATTTATCTACAAGCGAAGGTGTATGGAATATGGTAGAGGGGGATAAGAAGTGGAAAGATTGAAGGGCAAAAGAAGGCCTACGAGTGGTAGTGCAGTAGGTGTGTACCATTGGAAAATTTACATGTTAGGGTAGAAGTAGAAGTCACTACAGGGGTTATAGAGAAGCTTACTAATCTGGGCGTGAATTAGTTTCAGTTAGAATTCTAGGGAATTTAGAGACAAAAGAAGATTGGGTGCCCATGCTGAAGAGTAGTAACTTAAGAAGTAGGAAAACTAGAATAACCACCAAGTGAATTAAATCAATGGTATAAGCTGAAGGGAACTCTACTTAAAGAAAGAAAGGGGTAAAAGATAATAGCTGATGATTGGTCAGGTTAGAAAGAGGAGAATAGGTAATTACGAGTAGTGTACCGATGATAAGTAGTTTATTAACAAGTACTAGAGATTGTAAGGGTGAGGTGAGGGAACGCCGGAAGTATCCCGAATCAAACAAATAAAATCTGGTAGTAGGCAAGGCCTATACTAGTAACATATAAAGAAAAGAAATTTATGAGAGATTGTGAAAGCCATCGATGTTGGAGGCGAACAACGGCCCCACGTGCCTCTAGGAGAGAGTGTCAGGGACCTCTGACATCGATTTACAAAATTTTATTTTTGTTTGCGGCCCATTAATATTTTCCCGGTTGCAGGAGAGGAGTCAGATTGTTTGTAACTCAAGATCTAGACGCCGCTCCTGTATCGGTGGTCTATCGCCACAGTCACTCTGTGGGTATAGGCCTAAACTTCTATTTCTTTCTTCATGAGACTGTCTTTCCTATCTATCTTTAAATACAATTCTTCATGGACTAAGATGACTAGTAGACTCGTATAGGAGACATAGGTGGGATTATTGAGTGTAATCTGTAGAGTTAAGGACTGGATTATGAATTGAAAACCTTTATTTATTCAAAAAAAAAAGAGGTATAATATATATATTGAACTATCCTGAAGTTGCAAATGTAAATGACTACACAAGTCAGTAGTAAATTAGGAGAATAATACAAGACGTTCTAGTAGATACCTGGAAACAAAAAAAAAAGAAAGAAGATTAAAGTAATTAATTAGGGATTTGTTATTGTTGAACAGAGAACGTACTTATACCGTTAAACTGGGTATACTAACCTTGAATAATTAAATACTATCCTACTAATAAAAATGTTGAATGGTTAATGTTGGGTAAATGTAATTTATTGTATGTAAGATTGTTATTGTTAAAAAGAAAAAAAAATAATATATTAAATAAATTATGGTTATTGTTATGCAAAGTAAATTAACGTGAAGTTCAGATTTTTGACCCTTATCCTTGTAATGGTTTGAGAGTCGTTGATTTTTGGGCTAAGTTATATACCTTGGTAGTGAGCACTGAAAAAGGAGAAAAAGAAGAAATAGAGAGAAGCAGAGTAATAAACGAAAGGTAAATCCGAACCCAATTCCCGTCTCCACTGTTAATTTAAAAGCTAGTCGAGAGGCATGTAGGTACATAGCCTGTGTATCTATAATTTAATTTGTGACTGGGCTGATACATAACAAAAAGAAAAGAGGAAGCGTATTGATGATGGCGCCCGTTAATATAAATTTTCATCAATATTATCAAGACTGGGTAAATTGTTAAAAGAAAGAGAAAGTAGACTGAGAGTAGGAAATTTGCAATCACCCGGTGACAGAGGTAGTTGTACTGAACGTTGGAATGTGGACTATGCAGGCAGTGTTATGATGACACGACAGGTGCATGAGTGACCTTGTTTTGTAGGTGTTCAGTAAACTTATATACTACGATTGAGAATAATCACATATTAGTCGTCACAGATTTTGGCGAAGAATTTTGGCGAAGATTTAATCCAAGAAGTTAGGGAACTTTATAGCACAAAGTAAGAAAAGCCCATCACAAATAAACCGGACGAATACTATGGAAAATCGACTTGCGCTACGAAAAAGAAGAAATTATTCTTGAATAGCGAAGTCAATAAAATTGGTGCACGGAATGTGAGAGGGCTTTGCCAATAGGAGGAAAATATAAAAATAGTGAAAGGAAATGAATATTGATGCTACTGTGATATCCGAGAAACAGAAAAAGAGAAAAGGCAATAAGGATTTGAGTTATTACGCTCTTATACAGCGAGTAAATAGAGAGCTCAGAGCAGCAGTCGCTTTGTATATGAAAAGGTAATGGGAAAATAGAATCCATAGCTATACATAGTTTAGTGGAAGGATAATAGGCGTAAGGTTAAATATTGCAAGAGGACATTTGACACTTGTAGGAATGTAATCGCCAGAAGAAGACAAAATTGAGCTAATTAATTAATTCTATTAGACAGACTGCATTGTGACAGCAGGAAATTACAGTCCAGGAGTTCACAATACCCAATAATTAATGGTGTAGTAGATGATCTCGGAGAAAGTGTGATAAATAGAAATGGCAGAACATTAAGAGATTTCTATCATAAAGTGAATTGCGACTGACCAATACTTTCTTCAAACACCTTGACATACTCAAAGTTAAGTGGGCAATAAGTGGATTCAGATCATTAATATATCACATTGCAATAAACAAAAGGATGAAATCATTTGTGCATGACACCAAATTCTTCAGAGGAAGAAGTTCATATTTGGATCGTTATTTCCTAATTTGTACATTATAATTACCAAATAAATTTGATAAATGCAAACAACCGAACAATTTTCAAATTTTTCATCAAAGAGAATATACTAAATGCCAAAAACTTGTGTCAGACAAGATTAACATTAGAAAATGTAATCTTGACTAATAACATATAAATAGATTGGGATAGGTCAAATGTGTCTTGTTTAAAACAGCGAAGTACTGGGTGAAAGGAAGATAAGGAAATAGAATCAAGAGTAAAAAAAAAATTAAGGAAGAAATAGAGACATTTGTCAAAGACAAGATGACTTATATAACATTTTTAATACTCAGGATAAAATTGTATACAATGAAATAGCAGAATAAGTAAATAGGAAGAAAGAAAGCTAAAACGACAACATTGGGATATTTATGTGGCTTAGCGACTTAACCAAAGATTGGCGTGTAAGCATTAAAATAATAAACTAATAAAATAGATAAAACAGTATCAAATCCTATAACGCAGAGAATACAGATGATTCACTGCAAATGACGAAAATGTAGACTATCTTGATGTACAAAACTATTAAATGCTATCAGCTGTCGAAAATGTCAGAAGGCATCTGGCGTGCACGACATAAATGCAGAATTCATAAAATATCCACCAATACCATTTCTTCCGAAGTTATTGTCTTTTTTTTAATCCTTGTTGGAACGCTGAAGTGAAGAATGGAACACAGCAAAAGGAAATCCGTTTTTAAAAAGGAGACCGCAACAGATGTGGTAATTAAAAAGGAATAAGTCTCTTAACTACAGTCTGTAACAGTGGTCTTCAACCTTCCTTAATCAAACGGCTATTTGCTTTTGGTGAAAGACTAGCGGGCCACATTGATTTATTGATAACATGATAGGCCTACTTACGTATCACAATTATATCATAATGTTATTACAAAAACTGTAGGGATTACTTAACATATACATATGTGTGTTTTATATTTTGTAATAACGTCAGCCCTAACGTACTGAAGAGTGGTGTCAGAATCATCGTCAAAGAATATCATTTTTACGTTTAGTTAAAATTAGTGCTTGTTTGCAGGCCGTAACTTAGTCACAAGATCGAGTCCTCTCCTTGAGTTCTGGTGCATTATTTATGTTCTCACAGTATTAGTGTAATTTTCTTGATTAAATAAGGGAATTCTGTCTTGCCTGGGACGCCAAGTATTTAAATTTATCCCTGCCATATGGTGACTTATTCAAAGCCATGATACTCCAACTGCACAAGTGAGCGTATCGAAGTAGAGTAGGATTACTTCCACAAAGTCTCTGGGTTTTGACGTATATACCTTAGGAGCGAGTCTCACCGTTCGTTGAGTTCCTGCCTAGGGGAGGTAGCTGCACCCTGATTGGCTATCCCACTCCACGTGTTGTCAGTCTCTGTCTCTGCGGCATTATCCCTCCACTCAACTATTACAGTATTTTCTACCACTGGCAACGTGCAGCATGATCTTTACTCTGTGCTCAACAGTAGCTCACTGGTCTTACGCGCAGCGAATCCGCGCATCTTGGTAACGAGAAGCTCGCTGGCTGGGTTAGTCTTCAAGGCCAGAGACTTTGTGGAAGTAATCCTACTCTACAACGTACATCAGTTTAAAAATAGTTACTATATCTCATACTGAGAAGAAAAAATTGAATCACCCTACGTAAAAATAACTAACCATACTATAACAAAATAACGTATTTAATATAATTTACCATAATGTAGGAAATAAGAAAGTAATTAAAGCATGGGGAAGAAAATTTTTAAAAAATGTTTTTAATATAATTAAAATTGTAAAGATTTTATGGTTAATGATCTGAATCGTAGTAATAGTAATGCTGGGAACTTATCGAAATAAACTATTAAAAGACATTCGTGACATTTGTCGAATAGTATTGTTACATGAATATGATCGATGAATAGTAGTGGGAGAGTAATAAAATATTTTTATAGCAATTAAAAGGTTGCAGTGCTTGAGTGATATCCGCTTAACACGATTATTCCTGATGATCCGCTTAGCACCTGGCTCCACTCTCGTGATTTATTTTAATGATATTTGAGGTTAGGCAAACTCTCTAATCCTCTCAGCCTATCATGTTACGCTATTGCCATCGCTAGCGTATAATTTATATCAGCACTATGCACATACTGGCGCGTTTACTTGCTCGTTAAATCTTGTAACAGTAGATTTCCTACTCTCAGTTTAAATCCTATTCCTAGGTCATGCATGAGTATGGCCGGGAATTAACCGTAGAAAGTTTCCTAAAAATAAAATAAACTTACAAAATTTTGGGGGAAAAATTACAGCTTTACATCAAATCCCGTCAAAACTCTGCATTTTTCTGTTTTACATTCTGAAACGTGACTGATTCAAATATGCGTATAGTGATTTATCGAAGGCTAGTTCAACAACATTTAAGCATATATATATTAATGAAACCTTCTGCAATATCTTCTTTATACTTTCTAGACTAATATAGACCAATATCACACTTAAAGCAATAATTGTCTGAAAGGGATGAAACCAATACAAACTGATGAACCTTACATTGAAAGAGAATACTCACTGGCGATTACTCAAGCAAGCAAGGTAAGCAATGCTTATCCTAATTCAATTTAAGTTATTGACATTTATTTTAGAATATTTCAGTCTTGTCTGAATAAATTTCTTGTTCAAGAATGATGTCGGGAAAACGTAATGGAAGTAAACTGCGTGCAACACAACGGCAAGTGAAGATTTCTAACCTACCTAAAGACCTTTATGCTATTTTCAGTTTAAGAAAACTGTAAGTGACATACCTGCAGGTGAAACACGAGTTGTAATTGAAAATAATAAATTTAAAAAAAAAATTGTTGTCAGCAGGGAAGGGATATATCGTGGAGTTGGAACCTTGTTGAGTATGGAGCAGTAAAAACTGGTGGGATCTTTTCCTACACGTGTGCAGTAGAAATTTAAGCATAATTATGTACCAGGTCCACAGTATATGTAGCCTTTATATATATTTATTTATTCTTTTTTCTCAGGATACTGCTGGAGCATTTCAAAACGAAAACCGAGACAATATGAGAAGGTTGCTGTCGGTCTTCAAAATTCCTCCAGAAGCTGATGAACGTAACTGTTATAAAAACTGTTACCAGGAGTTACCCAGAATGCCATGAACTTAACAGTGCAACAGGCTAAGGTAAGTTTATGTAATTCAGTCATAATAACACAACACAAAATACAAAGGTTATAATGTGCAGTGCAAATAGTAATCTGCTTGATAAGTCTTTGAATATAATATCGATACTATTTTCATGCCAGATTGGTTTCTTTTGTAATTCTTCCGCCATGCGAAATTATATCACGCAATACGCTGATAAAGATTACAGTACATTCACTGGTACTTGAGCCTTCTGGCCTTATACATAAAGCTTGCACTGAAATTGCCTTAAACACTCTTTTCCGAGCCTTACATGCGATATTCTCAATGAAGCAAGCTGCTCTATTCTTGAAAACCGGTTTTTAATGCAAGTTCATCTATGAGAACAAGGGTGCTCCAATGCAAACGATAAAAAATCCAGCGAATGGACTATAGAACAGTTTTTCATAGGTAGAAATATTATCAATTCACTAGTAAAGTCTCCTACATAATAATACATAGGTTATCTATGCAGTCCTAACTAATAGTGTGATTAATGATGATAATGTATGAGATTATCCTTGGTCAATTATGTTTATTAAGTTTATTCCATCTATTATTAATATTATCAACAAAGTATATTATTATTCAGTTATATTACGTCATAGCTATTAGAGTAGAATAATGACATTCAATTAGTTAGTAGCTGCTTAAACCTAACGTGAATATTTAATTAATGCTAACTAGATTTATGAATTTGGTTAATCATTTGCATAATTTACTTAAACGTGTAGGAAATACATCACATGATTCACTTAGTTAATTATCTCATTCGGGATGTCGATAATTAAAAAAACAATTTATGTTAGTGATAACTGGGTTAATAGAAGTGACGTGATATATTACATAATGAATCCTGTATGTGTTTCATAGACTGTTACAATATTGCACTTGATTTTCTTGACGCAAATAGACAAATGGCAAATTAACGGAGTGTTAACAATGACGATAACTCACTGTTATCTAGTTGCAGGAGAGCGAGCATATTGTATGGTACTGGGCAGGTTTTATGATCCTGTCCTCAAACCCCCAATTAGCCTGTTTGCCATGATTGACAGTCTCCCGCAGGAACTAATGACAGTTCAGTTATGATTTATCCCCATAATGCAGCAACAATTTTTCGAAAAGATAATCTCTTTACAAAGTTTCCATTAGATTCTGTTAATGGATAGGTTTATAAAATCTTTCACCCTTTACAAATCTTAGGAAGAAAAAACTGGAGGCTAAATAGTTCTGTCCCTTTTTCAAAAAAGACTGTGTCTAAAAGAAAGGGTAGAGGGTTCATGCCCAGCTGAGACGAAAAACATTTAGTCCTTCAGAAATATTATAAACCGTGACATTCCCAGATTTAAGACATCTTAAAAAACTGAAGAAAAAATTAGAGCCTTTGAGGAGATTTTTCATCGTAATAATACTTATATCATTTCCAAGATCCTTGCATTGCAAAGACTTGCCACATCATATTTGGTGTCTAGAAAAAATGTAATTCAAAATGCTTCATAATTAATAGACATACTAAGTGATAATATATTAGAAAATATTAATAGATTTGGTTGTTATTTAGTGTGTTTTGATATTAACAGGCTTATTGTTATTAAGTGTTCTTTCCCACGACAGGTCGTCGGACGTGTTCTGTAATTTCGCTCTCTATCTCCTTAGGCTTAGGCTATATAAAAGGAGCCTTGTATTTATATGAAGTTTCTGTTAAACGTAAATTTTAACTGCCTTTATGGAATTTTCTTTTGCCTTTTAAAAGGAAGAAATTATATTTGCAGTATGGTCTGATAAATACAATTGATAACGATATACTATAACATCCATTCTATACCATTGGCTAAAATCGTTAAAAACCGTGCAACCTTATCGATGCCCCTATAATCATCTGATGCATTAAATTTATTCATCGGCTCCAGAAGAAAGCATTATTATGTATTTATTTATAAACAACAGAAGCATACGACGTTTCGCTTCCATAAAATAAACTCTCTTCCATAAAACTGTTTATAAAATGATTACCAATTTATCAAATCAAACGGGGACCTATTTTTTCAAGAAAAGAAATTGTTTGAGATATCAAAATGAAACTTACTTGTTGGTATTAAAGATGGGGAGTTTTACCAGAGTGTACGTTTCTTTTTACGTTTAGTTAAAAATGCTGAATTTATTACTCCTTTTTAAAGTTTTACGCCACTTTTCTTTTTGCATTTTCTCCGTTAAAATACCCATGTTTATCCCCCTTTTTTAATGTGACAACACCAATATCATTAATGCGCCACCATTTTACATTAGCTATGCAAACACCTGTCTCTGGTCGGACGGACAGAAAGACGGACAAATAATAGAGAGTAGGATTCAGAACCAAAATATGTACTGAAAACTAAAAAATAAGTTTTGAAAAATGTAGCCTAACCCCTTCTGAGGAAAACATACAGCTGCAAATATTAAAAATACGCTGTATTCATGGTGCAAATAAATGTAAAGAACGAAATAAATAAAGAAGAAAGGAAAAAAGAGAGAAAGAAAACAATCTTCTTCTAAACATAAAAACTATTAAAATAATGAGCTGTTTTGTGGTTTGTGAATTTTATCTGCGAAGAAGAAAATGAATGGAAGAAAAGCGGCGGAAGAAGTCTGGCTTTAGAATCTAGAGAAATTAATGAAAGTGATAAATGACATCAGAGCTAACAGATGGCAGCACCGTCTCTTAATGAGAGACAAGAGACGGTCGTGAATAAAAATGACACACCACTTTAAGCCAAAGATTCAATTAGTCTGGATGAAGACTCAATTTCCTTAAACGCAGAGACGAGCTAGAAAGCAAAAGTTCACTCACACTATGGGAGTTACATTTTAAAAGACTAGGATTTATATTATGCCTATTATCCAAAATTGTCTAAACTGAAAGTGACATAAATAAAACATTAATAAACAAATGACGTTCTCATAAATATGTAAGCTATGAATAATCTGTCTACTAGTTGGCCTGGCATGGAATTTTATATATATATATATATATATATATATATATATAATTTTTTTTTTTTGTCGCTTTGACTCATAGGAGTCTAATCGCGACTGCACTATAGTAATAGGTCCTCGATTGCCTCGAACTGTTACACGATTTTACATCGCGTCCGGGGCCCGGGGGCGAATTTAAAAAAATCCACAATTGTCCTCGATTTTCAAAAGTATTACGTGGAAATAATCACTGAATTTAAAACTCTTCATTTATACCAAAAATGGTTGAAGATTCAGCTATCTGAAAACTGGTGATAATAAGCACATCAAATCTCCTGAAGATTGTTGAGTATATCTTGTGTCTGCTTGGTTCATCTGCAAGCATGGAAAGGGTATTTTCTCTTATGAAGAACTGCTGGAGTTCACAAAAAGGAAGAAAGTCAACACAAACTGTGAAGTTCCTTCTAACAATAACATTTAATGTGAATACAACTACAGTGAGTTTTATGAACTAGTAAAAAACGGAAAATGGAAAAGGAAGCTGCCTCATCCGAAAAATATTCATCCAGTAAAGAGTACAGTACGAAAGAACCCGGAGCTGACCATCTTATGAATAGTATTTTCTCGTATGGTATGCCAACTTTTTCCTACAGAAAATAATAGAAATGAAGTGTCTTCGATTTTAATTTTAAAAATATGGTAACCCTGCAGTAATTAAATCTTTGTCCCTTATCAAATTTATAATTATATACATTGTTTTCTTCCTCTATTTAATTCAGAAGGCTTTAAACATTAAACATTATATTGTGAATTTTTTTTATCTGGGGACATCAAATATACCGTATGAGAGAAAGTCTGCTATCCCTTGCTTGATATTTCCCGTCCCATGTACGTGCTGATAAAACTTATGCCGGTATTAATGTTTTATATGTTGCGAAAGGGCGTACATAAAGAGAGAAATTTTATTTAAAACTCAACTACGTTCGTGATGTCCTTACGTTCTCCAGAATTTCGTTCACCATCAAACGATCTATGATATTTTATCTTTAAGTACGCTTCCTAAACTTCAGTTCAGTTTAAGAGTAAGCGCAAAAATAGGTGGCATTCTATTTAACACTTATATTTATTTCTATTTAACACTACATATACGAGTATTTTAAATAGAAACGATGCTGTAGATGAATTTGTGCTTTCCCATACTGAAATATAGGCCTAGATAGAAATGCAGATTTTTATAAATGATGTTAGGTTTGAATGTGGAATGTGAACGGACCCAGAAAAGATTAGGGTAAGTTCTTAAGGTTGTTTTTATCTATATTTTGGTTCCTTAGTTCTATAAGTTTGGTAGTGTTAAACGCAATACTTGCAAATATTATTTTATAATAGTGATGTTACTTTTTTTTAATTATGTCGGAGTATAAGCCTATGCTTTCCACATAAGAATTTAAGTTTATGATAATATCAAAAGTCCTAAAAGTAGTAGAAATATACTTATTTGAATTCTTACACAAAAGTTTATTGCTGCGTTTAACATGGATAAAGGTGTAAGTGGATATGGTACTAATTAATCTAAAGTGTTTACACGAACGGATATGCATGTAGACATTTTTAACATTATACTAAAACAGGCTTACGACTAGAGTAACTGACACATTTATAAATGTTTACACGCGTACATGTTGGTTTAGTCGAAGCTGAGGAATATGGCAACGGGATACATACGAAGTGTTAATATGTACACTAAGGAACCACAGAATCCATGCCCAATTATTTGGCTCGAATTCTGCGGCTCAACTGGATCATCGTACAGTTCCACATAAATGAATTCCTGGAATGCTCTGGTCTTGTATTACATGAGGAGTACTGTAACAAGTTACCACAAGCCAGCATAAATGCTGTGCATCTAATTGCTTTTGTAATACAGAGACTACAGATTTCTCTTAGTTACTGTACATTATTTATTATTTTAATTAAAGCTCAGAAGCTCAGGTACCGTATTTGACGGACCAAGACGCACTTTTTTACCTTGAAAACATTTGGGTGCGTCTAATGGTCCGAAGTACACTAAAAAAATTAAAATTATTGCCGGAATACCACAGTTATATACAAGGTGTTGTAAACAATAAGACAGTTACAATTTTTAACACAGACTGTACATCACTGCACTTGTCACAATTGTAAAATGAGGTTAGCTGGAAGTCAGGTAGGCTATACAATGCGAAAAGAAAGGAATGTTGAGTTCTTTTATACAAAAGGAGTGTCTTCACTGGGTCGTTTAAATGAATGCAATGGCCTTTAAACAGCCTTGTCCCGTTACACTTGCCGTGTGCTGAATTGAGGGTTAGAGGGTGTAAAAGTGTTTTCAGTCTTTCATGAGAAATCAGTTCAGTTGTTAAAATTTACCCGATGTCACCTGTAGCCTACAGAAGAGATTTTCGTGCAATGTAGATTTTAAGTTAGAAGTGATTGACACCGATTCCATTGTACAAGGTTATAATTTGTTTGTCTAATGAAGTATATTATTTCCTTTAAAATGTTTCGTTTAGAATCTCATTAAATTTATTTTGCTTTAAATTTCCATCCTAAAATTAAGGTGCATCTTATGGTTCGGAGCGTCTTATGGTCCATAAATTACGGTAGTTAGAATTAACCACTTCGTGGTAGGTTAAGTTATAGCTTCTCAGCCATTCCTTTGCATGTGCATTCAATTTTTGCCTTTAAAAGAATGAATTCCCAGTAATGTTTAGATAAAGAAAAAATTGTATTTGGAAGCAAGTTGGTGTGGGAGAATTTATCAGTACATAGGTCTAAGTATCGTACTAGTTTGGGCTGGGTGGCTTTGAGTGTATAGTCTTTAGCCACAACATGAAGAACCCGAATTTGGAAAATCATGTAATTTCTTAATATTAATTAGGCCTACTAGGTGAACTAGGCATATGCAGCAGAAACCATAGCCGATATAGCAACTTAGTCAAAACGGAGTGAAAAAAGTATGTAATGATACTGTATTGTATTCGCTTTGAAAACTGTAATTCATTTACCGAGTTTGTAGCAGCTAGGCCGCTGATTGGCTGTCTTCCAGAGCCAATCAAAATGCTTGGGGCTTCGAATATCTCAAAATATAATGTAGATACTTAAGATTCTCTCCTCTAAACAGGCACAGTATCTTGGTATCCTATTCTAAAAGTAATCTAGTTTGATATTAGGGCAGGAGCACATAAGTGAAACGGAAGGCGGAAAATACTTTAATGCCTATAGGTGATAAGAATCTGACAATGGAAGGGGTAACAATAATTTTTAACGGAGCCGGTCTCCTTAGCCGTGGTAGCTAAGGCATGCTGCTTTGGAGCCACATTAAAGGAGACTGTGGATTCGAGTCCCGCCTCGGGCATGGGTGTTTGTGTGTGATACGGAAAAAAAATGAAAAAAAAAAACTAAACTCCGTGGCGCTACATCCCTGAAGGGACAAGGCCTAACACTCGACCGCTGCGTCATCTACCATAGGCAGATGGCAGGATTGGGGGGCATGTGGTCAGCATGCCGACACTCACAGGCGTTAATGGTAGTTCCATGACTGGAGCCGCTATTTGTTTATCAAGTAGCTCCTCAATTTGAATCTCGAAGCTGAGTGCACCCAGTTCCAGACCTCCCTACCTCAGAAAAATCCGAGGAGGTACCGGGATCGAACCCGGGCCGACGGATCTGTAGTCAGGGACGCTGATCACAAGACAACGCCGGAGGTCCAATAGAATGTAACCAAACGGTAAAACAAGACCAAAACGTTCAGGAAAATTGGCCTATGATCGGTTAAATTTATATATAAACTAGTGACTTACTTTATACGAAGTTCTCCTTAACGTTCTTAATGTATTTACACAAAATAGAAGTGAATTTGCGATCGTGTTATTATAACGTCACTATACTTAACACTTCCTGTTAGGTTCCATAGAATCCTCTCATCGATTCTGCTACACTTTCTCCAAACACGAACTCCAACTTAGGAGTAACTTTTGTGTGTAGTATTCACCTTAATATAATTATATGTTGGACTATCATATTACATTATAGGAAAGTGCTGCCAAGTTTCGCTTGGGGAAGGAAAAACTCGCTCAATCAAAGTTGCCAAGATTGGGTGCAATATGCTGTAGACACACATCAGAAGCACCTGCCAACTATCCTTCATTGTTTAATGAGGAAGTAAAGTTACGTCCCCTTAGTGCATAAGAAAGAAGCTTCTCCGGGTTTTGAGCATAAAATATGACAATTATTATATTGATGGTAGTTTTACCTTTGTTATGGTAAACAATCATTATCATCGATAATGTAACGAGTACTTATGAAATTACCTATAAATACACGAGCAATGTAGTTATGAGGATATTTTATGGAGGGAATTTCATATGTACGAGTTATATTTATAATTATCAGGGCCCAGATTTTGATGACATGTCATCTTTTAACTGGTACATCATGGATGTTGCCCACTAGTGCAGATATTCTGATCATGACTCCTAGATTATGGAAATTGTGATGTTAGGGTCTTTTTTGATCATTTTTCCCAACTTTTCATTTTTGTGATAATTTTTAACATTCAATGTCATTATGTGGTAATTTTTTGGCCATTTTGTGATTTTTTTCCATTTCATATTTTTAGGTCATTTTTTAAAAGTTCAAAGTCATTATTTTCTCATTTGATATTTTTTTATGTTGCATTATAGGCCTACATAGTTTTTGTGCATTTACTTACATGGAATATTATCGGAATTCTAAATAAGCATAAATAAATAAATATTATTATAATTTTAATTTGGATGTGGAAAAACAGTGTTTTCTGTTTGCATTTAACCGTATGTAATTAACTAATTACAAGCCTGTAATTGGGTCAAGAAAATAAATGTAGAATAGATAAACAAACTAGTACGCCTATTTTCATACAAATTTTTTCAGTCATTTATATTAGTTTTCGGGTCAGGAAAAACTGTAAACTAAGACAACATTTAACAAGCACCACTTGTTTAAATAAACACACATTTTTACAAACATAATATTAAATCAACCAGTGAAAGTAATGATTAATTAAGTCACATTGTTTATGAACCAGTTTAGTAATTAAATCACTATTATTATGTCAGAGATACTGTTAACACTGATTTGCCTTGATTAGACCTCGTACCGGTACGTTTGTTTTCAAATTTCACATTGCTCATCAGATATCATCGCAACATGCAGTCGATAACAATTTTTTGTTTTCAATACAGTCAAAAGTTGAGAATCGTAACTCACATAAATATGTGAACGAAACTGGCACAATAACGGCCATCGCAACACTGACTATTTGAGAATAAAATGCAACATGAATTATTCAAAAGTCCTCCAGACCCACTGCCTTCTATATCTTAAAGAAAGAAGGCAGTGCCAGACCTCAAATTTTAAAATTATCTTTTGCTTTTGAATCACACTTCAGTTCTATGACTTTTAAAAGAATGTACAATTTGTTTGACCTTGTATACAACAATTTTACTAATTCCAAATCGTTGGAAGCGCCCCCAGGTTGGGAATCTCTGCACTAAACAAATATAATAAATATTACATTATGAAACGAGCCTATAATGACATGCGCTCGTTTGATAATCTTCATACGAGTGTCGCAATTAGTATTATAGGCATATTGCATACCACTGTTTATGTTCGACCATAATTGAATGTCTAAGGGTTGAATTTTAAGAACACTTTGTAATACATCAAAATAACGATTTTGCTGACCTCGGCGAACAGCTGTTAATAAATTAGTAATTTTATAACTTCTTCAAATAATTATTTTTTTAAACCTGTCTTAATTAAAAGATTTAGCTCCTAGTCCTGGTAATTAGTGTAAGGAATTTAAACAAAATTGTATAATAGTTTCGAAAAATAACGAAAACTTTTTCTTGGGAGAGAGTGTAGTAAAAGTAACATAAAATCGTTGACATATTTCATGTCATAGCTCCGGAAGATTGTTAACCCAAATATAAAAAAATTGTTTTATACTACTTTTTTTTTCAAAAAGGCACACATAAATACACATGGACATCTTTCAGAAAATAATATTACTTTCACTCGGGGACCTTAAAAATAAGTAATTACACTTGTACTGGATACCTGACATCGAATTTCAGGGTCGAATACAATACTTCCCCTACTTATGGTGCCTATATTACAGTAGAAAAGGTAATAGTTATCGTATATTCAAAAGAACAAAGAACTGTTTTTAATAGGCTAAGGGGGTACGTATTTTGAAGCGTTTCTAAGAAAATAAGGTAGGGATGTATAGATAATTTAAGATTGTAAAACAATACCTGACAACATATTGCTTCAAGTTCTCATGTATGAAGCTAGGAAAATATGTTTTCTTCTCATTATCTGGGTAACACAAGCTGAGCATACCAGATGTGATTTCTCTTCCTTTGCTCGTGTTTGAATAGAGCGTGTATGTACTGTACGGTTCCACGCTTATAATCTCTCGGTCTAATTGTTTACAATCCGCTCGAAAAGAACATGCTTGTGCAGATTAGACATATTAGTGCATAAAGGAAGAAAACACGCCGAGACTTGTGCCCCAGATTTATGATAATATGGTAACAGAACTTCAGAATTACAAGCTGCCTTTCTCGCCTCAGCGGCGTAATCTGAAAATAGAGATGCAGAAGCGGGAAAAATGAAATATAAAAATGTTCTCTTTTACAAAATCCTCATCCATGTCGATACGCATTCTTTTATAAAATGTTATATAAAATACAATAAGACTGCATAATTATTCATAACCTAATTGTTACTATGAGAATGGAATTTTAAGTCATTGTGTTTTCTGTTTTTTAAATCAAACATATTTATCAACATGAAAAATTCAATGTCTTAGCCGAGATTTGAACCAGGATCACCTTAGCCTACACACGGCCAGTGTGAAATAATTATCATTCCATATTTATCAACAGTTAAACCGTAAAATTTTGTATCATTTATTAGAAAGGCACTATTTCTGACTAAACTGTTGTTAAGCTAAGTGTAATTTTAAACAGGGCTCGTAAGGAATATGCCCAATCGACGAATAAATTAATTTGGCAGGTACGTACGTCTCCAATAATAATAATAATAATTTATTTAAGCCTTAAAGTAAAATTTAAAATCGGTCATGTCAAAGATTTCATAATTAAAGACAGATTCAATTATTACTCGGACAATAAATACAATAGAGTAAAATAATTAACAAACTAAAGACTAAAAGTTGAAATCATTATAAAACATTCTTGCAAGTTATAAAACCGATTATCTTCAACCAATTTTTATATTATTATTAAACTGTCTACCATTTCGATCCTTTATTATGCCAGAAAACTTGTTAAAAACTTTATTGCATTGAAACATGTTTCGAATTTATTTTGCTTAGTCTAGAATATGGTGTATGAATAAAATTGTCTAATATTGTAAGAGTGTACACTATTCGTAAGTTCATAATTAAAATAATTCTTCTTTAAAAACATTAATAGTTCAAATACGTACAAATTAAAAATACTGTAGTAATCATTCCTTCTTGTACAAAAAAGGAAACTATAATGAGAAAATAACGATGACCCAGTTATCATTCTAATTGCTTTCTTCTTTAACAGCAGAATACCTTTTAACCCACAGCCATATCCGTAGAACAATAGACCTTATGTTACAACACTCTAAAAAATTGCATAACAAGCTTGCCTTAGGTAGTATCAGAGTTATTTGTTAACAAGGTTTCTTATTAAATAGACTACCCAAGATACCCTCCGGCAGACATATTCAATATGAGCATACCAGCTTACTTTTTGGTCCAAGGCCCTGTTTCTTAGAGCTTGCTGATAATATTAGTTAATAATATCATAACTCGTAATATTATTCATTAGTTACCAAAATCTTGTTTCATAGAGATATGAACGCTACTCATAAAATCTCTTCACTAATATTATTGGTTCATTAGTCAGCTGATTGATTTGGAGTTATGTCTGGATTGTTGTTTGTGTTTTCTTTCTTCTTAGTCTTTTCGTCAATACTATTTCAAAGCAGCACGGCCTACATATATCTTCATAAATGTGACAAATAATAACTAGCTCTAAGAAATAAATAAATCTGCCAGGCACTTATTCAAGATAGCAGTAGTGTTATGTACTAAAATCTAACGTCAAATCCTCAACAAAAACTGATGACAAAAATTCCTTTGATAGCGTATGTAAGCTTTTTTCTAAATTGATAATTAAATCAGAGTGATTCATTTTCCACAATCCTAAGCTCACGAAATCTAAATTACACGGGACTGAGAGTAACTTATTAGCTCAAAAACACTTATAGAAAACATATAACATTGTCAGTAAATGTTAATAAGTTCTGTAGTCTATGAAACACTTTACTAATAATATTAGCAATATTTACTAACAATTTAGAGCCATGAACTCATAACTAATATTATTAGAAAATATTCTTATGAAACAGAAGACTAATAATAACATCTAATATTATTATATATTTGCTAATAATATGAGTGCAAAAGTTCTATGAGACAGGGTCCAGTTATATAACCTGTTTAACAGAATCACGGTTTGTTCATTGTCTACATACTTCTGAGCTATACGTAGTAATTTATGTGAGAACTCGAGATGTGTTGCCAGTGCAACCTTCCTACTAAGTCCAACCATGTTAATAAAAGGGATACAAAATATAAATTCCCAATAACACTCCATAATACATTTCTCTCGCAACTTACTGGCCACCGCACTGTGTACGCCTAAATGAAAATAATTTACTTCTATTCCATTCCTGATAGAAAGTAATGGCTATTTTCTTTTAGCGTTTACAAGGCTGATTTTATATATCAATATAAGTAACCATCACATGAAATCATCAGTAGGCAATAGCTTTGAAATCGAGGAAAATTTCAGTGGAATACCTGGTTTCCTTGAATTATATTAATCATAAGTTCATAGCGAAAGAATCAAAATCCTCACATTTTACATATGGTATTAACCTACTAATCTTATATTTCTGCTTTTAAACAATTTTTCGAAGTGACCAATTTTTACATTTACAGCCTTCATTGCATTATAGTCTATACAACATTTAAGCACAGTTCCTACATATTTCAAACTGCTTCATAAAAATTTCACACTTTTATATTTAAACATCAGGAAGGTTTGTGCACAAGTTGACATGAATCTAATGACAGGACCTAAAGAGCTTAAACAAGAACAAAATTGTAGCAGACTGGTGTGAGTGGGCTGGTTGTGTGATGTAGGCCTACATTCGCTCCAGCTATGAAATTAAATGAAACTGTCAGCACATAAACAGGCTTTAAAATCCATAACTATGAGAATGTACTCGACAGGAAGATACCGGCACATCAGAAAACTCCTATCATTAATGTGTGACATGCCAATCGCATCCACAGCTATCTAAAGCGAAGTATAGGCAAACCTTCCAAACTGACATTTCAATTCAAGCAAAGCTCTTAACAGTTGGGAGGAGTGATATTTTATTCGTTACATATATATTATGCAATCATAACGTTAACTAAAATCGCTAGTAATCTTGCTTAGGCCTATGTATAGGATCCCTAAAAGAGCAATTGAGAAATAGCCAAAGCCTGGCCGTTGTAAGAAGGAAACCTCAAGTAAACAAAAAGCAGTGCATTTGTCTCACTTTAGGACATTACTCTTATGACTTAAGAGTGAGACAGAGATATTGGATTTTGTTTCCTTCAGGTTTCCTTCTTAACTCGTCTCGGGTATAGTATAGTATAGCCTATATGCAGTTTTTACAGTGTGCTGTAGCACATTCGCACATGATCATCGGCCGCCCCTGCTATTACCTAACATTAATCATCAACAAAGGTGAAGATAGGACATGATTTATAATCACAAACGGACCAATTTATCTAGTTGCTGTTTTCTACCTATGTCCCTCCAACCACAGTCAAATGTCAGTTAATCAGACCATTTTGGAGAATTCGGTCAGCGGCTCGTATTTCTGTAGTGTAGCACGCTTGCCATTGCGTCAAAGATTTGCTAGTCGAAACACTGCTGAAAGCGTAGATTTTTCGAGAGCATGGAGATGTTCGCAGGCGATGGATCAAGGCTGCATGAATTATAGGCTCCCTACTCGCTATGACTCATAAGGTATCATTAAGTAAATCCTAGTTTAACATCCCACGAAATGAGGAAATTAACAGGTTTACAATTATACAAGTAGTTTATCAGTTGTCTTGATGTTGTTGAGTGCATCCGTTGCAGATCTCCCTATTTTAGAGGACCCCGAGAATGCTGTGGGCACGTTTATTTGTAATTGTCTTGTATATGAGATTATAGGTTATATTGTTTTAAAGGTAGGCCTACGTTATGAACCTGCATATTGATTTTATTTTATTTTGTGAGGTTTTAGATTAGCAGTTATGACGTGAATGTAACGGTTTCTCATTTAGATCAACATTGAAAACAATCTTGTCAACATAGGTTGTGTAAACAAACAATGTTGTAGCATTTATGACTGTTGCATGAATAAAATGTAAATTACTAAAAAATAATCACTAGATAGAATATACAAATAAAGTGTATTCCCGTAGTAACATGAGTTTAATCAGATAAATTTGCTCGAACTTCATTCTCGAAAATATATCGATAACCTCGCAGTCTCTCGTGGGATTGCCTGTGATCAATACCAGCTCAAAGATACAGAGATCATAGGCCTCCTAATTGGTGCAAGAGGGATTATTCAGTGCTTTTTAGCCAAAAACCTGAAAAGAAAATTGCCACCAGTCTATTAAAGGGCATAAATCTTGCTACAACCAAAAGGATCATTGTTGTAACCCATAAACAAAATATTAATTATCATTTTTACATTATTTCAATTGTACAACATAGTGTATTTCTTTTTAGGAACCACATGTATTTCTATAACCATACATTTCATATAATTTTAACTGAGTCATATTTAGACAACTTAAAGTTAGTGATTAGATTTCGTTTTGGGTTAAGCAAGGTCCACGACAATAGATTCACTTGCAATCTGAACTGATCGGTAAAAAAGAAAGGCGATTAGAAGCTCAGCAACAATAGGGAAGGTGCATGAATGCAGTCCTATGTGAAGAAGTAGGAACATATCGATCCATATCAGAAGAATATGACTAAAGTGCTACATCCAAAAAAATGCCGGTGCCATAGAATGTACATATTTTAATATTTTATCACTTTTGTAAGGAAGACTGGAGTCAGTTATAAAGAGGCCTTCTAAAAATGGCACCAATGCCCTCAAAAAAGAAATTTGCTATTTTCGCTGGCGGATATCTCGAAAGCTATTAGGAATATAAAAAAAAAAATATGGGATAAAACATCCAGGAAATGTTATGAGCTTGAACTTTGAATATAGAAACGTTTCCTCTACGATGTACCATTGTTTAGATAAGTTAAAAGCGAAAAACCAATAAAAGGTACCTTCTACGGGTCCCTGCCCTCGCGAACCCTCACTCTCGGGGACTTTTAGTATGTTGTTCAGGACACTCCCCCCGACAACACTGCCAAATTTCAAAACTACACGATTTATTCCTATTTTTCCTTTGTTGTCTGGACTATTTAATTGTAAGTAATCTGAATTAGATATACCAGTAACGACAGTACTAAAGATCGACCAAATGTCATGGCTTAGAGAGAGGTGGATTTTGTATTTGAACACCACTACAGACTGCAATATTACCTCTCTGTAATCGTGAGCTGTTTGCTCAGACTCTGCAAAATAACTTTTCCAACTCGCTGGTGGATCCTCCAGTTATGACCTCACAACTACTTTCGTAATAGTAAATAACAGCAAAATCCCGCAACAATTCACTGTTTATTGTCAAGACGACTCCAGGAGCTTCTTTCTTTTTATACAAGATTTATTTACTCCACCCACGAGCTTAAAAACCTGTTCTACTTGAGATTGTGTGAGATAAAGAGGATATATCCGAGAAGACCCCAAGATACCAGAATGAAATGACGAAGGATGAAAGAACCAAGGACCAAGGATAAAAGAAGTAGTAATAAACCGCAAACAGAACAAACGCCATTTAAAATAAAATAAAAATGGAATGATACAAAAAATCACATTTTCAACGGACAAAAATCTGCACGAAAAGAACTATAAAATATGCGACGTTCATGAATTCTTATGTTATTGTATTACCGACGATTCGAAGATGTATAATTTAACTTAAGAAAAATATCTTTAGACGAAGCTGACTTCAGCGAGGTTCTTCACACACAGTATACGCAATGGAATAACTGGTTTTAAAACTTATTAAGGGGGGTGGAGGTATTTAATAATTTTCATTTGTGTCCCATCAAGCAAGTTATCTGTAAAACGTAAATTTATCTTCAATGGCAAATTCATCTGTGAAAACCACCTTAACTATTAAGTTTTGTTACGATTACGGATTTCAATTTGCTGGATATCTAAAAACTCTGAAAAAGTGTACGAAGAATTCTGACTTAACTTACCATGTTCTCTGTTTCTCAAAGGTTTTCGTAGCTTATATCTGATAATTTGTGCATAGAACGTACCGGTGTTTACAATTAGCTGAAAGCAGGTGCATCCCTTGGAACACATGTATATTCTTTCATTTAAAACTTCTCCTAACCCCTACTTTTTTCATATGCTGTGGTTAAGTTCGTGTATTTTTCGACTTTCGTGATTACCCAAGTTAGTGGATCGATAGTTAAATCAGGTTCAAAACGTAGGTATCTCCACCTTCTTAAATTTGTCAATTCCAATGTTCCTTTTCTCAAGAGCTGTAAATAGTCAATAAATTAAAATGTCCCTACTTGCATTTACGCTCATTAGCAACAAAGTAACGTTTTTAGGAAAATATAATTAACAATGTAAAGCAAAGTGTTCCCTATTACAAGCCATGGAGGCCCAGAGGGTTCCAGGAGGTTGAGGCTCCCAGATTTTTAGACATCGGAACATGAAGGTGGTAAGGTCGTCAGCCTTACGCACCGGGCGCCTTTACCCTAGGATTGCTCCTGGTACTCATTTCTGTTATAGGCTGAGTCGATCTCAGGGTCATAGTGCCACCAGAAGGATTAGGCCAGTTGAAAAACTTCAACGACCTCATCGAAGAAATTAACGATGTAGTATCAATAATTTTGTTAATAATGACGCTCATTTTTGCATATTTTAGAAATGCAAAATCTTATCATTGGTCTTATTGCTAATGTAACATATAAGTAGACTGTAAAAATGTCAATGTTCTGGAAAGAATACGTTCAGGGAAAATGTAGGTAAGGCTTGTATTCACTGTCCACAAATACCATCTTTGGGGTTGGCGATGGGAACAAGAGGAGTAATAATTTCGTGCAGTTCTGTCCATCTTGGCAATCCTTTAATGCAGCGTTTCTCAACCTCTGGTCCGCGGACCACTGGTGGTCCGCGAAGATGGTGCTGATGGTCCGCAGACATAATTAAAAATATCATAATGCAAGTGGAAAGTAAAGAAGTAAAATTTTTTCACATATTTCGTTATAATGACCTATAATTAATACCCTAAATATTAAGAATATAGGCCTTCTTTGAAAAGTGGGGTGCAAAATTAGGGGCCCGCAAAACTTTTTTGACATTTTAGAGGTCCTCGGGTTAAAAAAAGTTGAGAAACGCTGCTTTAATGGATGAGGCATGTCTGACCGCTCGATATATTCCCTCATCAAATCATCGAGCTCAGAAAACATTTAGGGTGGAGTGCACCATCCAGGAGTAAATCTTACTAAAGTAGTAAATTTAAGACGGAGACCTGGAGTATACAAGAACCAGTACATCTGTCTCACTCTTAAGTCATACTAATGTATGTGCTAGAGTGAGACAGACAAACCGGTTTTTGTTACGTAAGGTTCCCTTCCTAAATTTACTACTTTAGTGCTACTCTTTTAGTAACTTACTCTTTTAGTTGGTGTTGGAGAGCTCAATTGATAGTTACTTCTTTAGTTGTTACTAAAGTAGTAAGCGATTTTTACTAAAGAAGTAGTCGAATTCTGCGCAGAACAGAGCAGAAACGTTAGTGCAGCGCAGCAGAACACGTGCATTTCAATTGCCAGTATTATTCAAGTGCCAGATAATGAAAAGGAAAGGTTCGCTGAAACAATGAATATGAATTTGGGTTGTTCCAAATATTACTAATGATAATCTTCATGTTTTAAAATAGGTCTAATAGTAATGTTTTATTCATTACTAATTTTAATTCCTTCAATTGAGTATTTTCAGTTTAGTAGCCTACGTATGGGTACTATGATTACAATTTTTGTGCAACCTATTTCTGTATTATAATGCAAACAATTGGAATTTCCAGTTGATTTTCATAATTGATTCACTGTCAATATTATAATTATTTCTCTCATAATAATAATAAAGTTCTAAAATATATTAAAATATTTATAATTCCTAAAGTTACATATTCTTCCCCAAAAACGATAAATCAATTATACTATAGTTGTTTATCATAAATCTCACTATAATGAATTATTAATACTTATTGACTGTTTAACAATATTAATAAGAAGTATTACACAAAATCATGAAAAAGGGGGGATAAAAAGGATAACAAAACTAATAAGGGGCATTATGTTTCTGTCCTTTTTCAAATGCACAGAACATTTACTTAAAAAATATTACCTTATAAAAATAATAATATTACAACTGAGAAATGTAATATTTAAACAAAAAATGGCGGTACAATATTTCGGAAGCTATGAACTCCAAATAATTATGTAGATGGTTGTGTGTTTAAAAATAATTTCAGTGACTACTTCTCTAGATCCTGTGCAGCTTCAACCTCCGGGCCCCTCCTTAAAATTTTCTTTCGGCACTCATGTTGGCATTTTTTTTCTATATAGTTTATAATGCTTCTCACTTTCCTGTCCACAGGGTTAATTAAATAGTTAGCAGCATACTATAGACCTGCAGCATCTGTTATAGTTTATTCCCAAACATGAAAGTCTCGTCTCACTCCACCATTCGAGACTTGGGGAGTCTTTAAGGAATGGTTTTACAATGTGTCCCCTTCTCAATGTACGCTAATCCCAGAGTCAGTCAAATTTTCTTCCGATGTGGCCTGTTTGGACATTTTTACACCTGGGTTAGAAAAAAAGGACATATTATTCATTAACACTGCGGGTGCAACTATTGAACTTTTAGCTCTTATAATTATTATTATAATCTGGCATTCGCAATGTTGTGCTTTAAGTTAAGCTATAGAAGTGTAATGTAATAAAATTAATTTACAATAATTACATTAAATCGTTTAACAATGAGAATCACCTATTGTTCAGTAATTCTATGGTTAAGTAGCAGGGGGAAGTGTTTTCTGGGTAGCTCCAAGAACGGAGGCTTTCATTTATTGGAATGTATCCATATGATTAGCTTGAAATACATCGTCGTTTTCTAACCCAAAGTTAGGGAGAACTGCAACATCTAAAGGCCGATCCAGCTAGGAAGATATTTAAGAGCACATGAGCTCCTTGTACCGTGCAATGCAAACGTCCTTCCACTCACTCTTCCCCTCACCTTTGGTGGACGTCTTCCTAGTTGGATCGCTCTCCGCAATGATATTTCCACATTTGACTGGCTGAAATCACATGGATGTAGCGAGAATCTGACATCGTTTCTTCCAAACGCCAAAATTTCATGTAAGGATTTATGAGTTTAATTATTTACGTTATTAAATGCCCTACTAGGTATGGTTCGCTTAATATTTATTAAATCACCTGCCACAACTCTCATTTTTGGTATACAACCTTCTTCATCTCAATAACTTATCCTCTGTTTGAACTATGTAATCCATTTAATGTGATATGTAACTCATAACTCACGCAAATGCCACAGAACACACTTACTCCACAACTTTACTCCACCCCCTGAGTAGGAGTAAATATTGGCCTTATTTACTCCACAACTTACTACGTTAGTAACGTACTCCGTGTTGGTGCTCTCCATTACTTGTGGAGTAAGTTCATTTACTCTGGGAGTAAATAAAATTTTTACTTCTTTAGTACATTCCTCTATGTTGAAAGCCGCCGAGTTTAGTTTACTCCTGGTTGGTGCACGCCGTCCTTACTAAAAGAGTAGGCCTACGGTTACTAAAAGAGTAGCTTACTAAAGTAGTTAGAACTAAAGAAGTAAGGCTTACTAAAAGAGTAAATGGCATGAGTTTGGTGCACGCCACCCTTAGACTCCTGATCCATGACACGAGAATACGTTTTTATTTTATTTATGTTCCATAGAATGTTTTAAATTCATTGCATTAATTTTGTGAATGTAATTATTTAATTATAAATACTTTTTTGCTTATATAATTGTAGTTATATTTTTCTGTTATGCTTTATTTATTGTAACTCTTAATTAAGAGAAGCCGAATAATATGTAATAATAAGGGGGCGGATTTCTATGGCATGTCATATTTTTCCCCTTTGCATTATTTCAGGTTTCCGACTTATTTAAACCCGATTCCAAGCATCCTGGTGAAAATGGAACGGCTTTTATTGTGCATATAACTGTATATTTAGGAAATGTTCAACTATTGTAGCATATTTAGTATGAATATGCATATTTAGGTCATATTTTTGGCATATTTGTGTGCGTATTAAAGAAATTTTGAAGTTTTATATCATATTTTGTAAATTTTGTATTATAATGATACTTTTTGAGAATTTACAGATATTTTAAATAATTGACATTATATTTTAATAAAATGAATTGTAATGAAACTTAAAAAATATACACAATGTGTAAGTGGTAAAGTCATATTTTAAATTTTATTGGTCATATTTTAATGTTTTTAGGTCATAAATGCATGCATATATCCTATTTTTAGGTCATTGAAATCCGCCCCCTAGTAATAACTTAGTTTATACACAAGTTCTAAATTTTAGTTTTAGGTATATTTATGCTATGGTATAGCATATTTAGGTATATTAATGCTATGGTTTAATCCTGCTGATGTGAGACATTTGGGTTCTGATAGAAGTAGATTATTATTTCTTCTAGTGCTGTATGCATGATCACCGGATGTGTATTTTGCACGATGTTTAATATATCACTTCATTTTGTAACTTCATTTCTTTAAATATTTAAGTATTATCTTGTGATAAAAGATGGGAATTATTATACTGTATTTGCAAACTTGACCATTTTCCATTTTTTTAAAGAAGAAATTAGCTGCAGAACATAATACCCTAAAACTCGGCAACGGAATATCTTGAAATACCATATAAATTAAAACCGACAGTACGATTGCCAAAGACCAAGGCAATACGAATACTACAGACTACTTGTTATGGCTAACGTTACGTAGGCATAGAGACTTAAGACTTTTTCGTAGTTCCTTAACTTTACCCAAGGGGTGCTCATTTGCCATGCGCAGTTACCTAATATCGTTCGGTGCGCATGATGACGTCGCCCGCGAGGGAAATGGTGAAAACATTAACCGTAGCACGTGCATTTCATAGTGTTTCCGTGTGAAGTTTTATGTATTATTAGTTTCTTTTATAGCATTATTCGCCAGTCGGTTTCCTCACTATTTGATATGGTCCTTAAATATTTAAAGTTAATATCTTGTGCTATGGCTGCGTGATAATCAGGGCCCGGATTCTGATGACCTAAAATTGTTTGAAAAATTACCTATAAAATGACCCTAAATTTTAAGGGAAATCATTTAATAACTGTAAAGAATGATCTAAAAACTGATATTTTATTTATAAAAATTATTATTGTACACACAAAGTTGTACATAATTGTAAAAACTGTAAACGCAGAAAGGATGTTGTAGGTCTAAAAACTTTGTTCTTTGTTCTTGATTGGAGCATTTGAGAAAAAACGTAAGAAAATAGTTTTTAAAATAGATCCTACAAAAAATGTTGCATTATACTAACCAAGTAATTTATTTAAATATTACCCTATGGGAAAATAAGACGACAAAAAAGTTAATAAACTCAATGTAAATGCATGAAAATGACTGAATAATGAATGAAATGACATGAAAATGACAAAATAATGACCTAAAATTGAAATAAATGCCCTAAAAATGCAAAAATGCATAAAATGACAAAAAATTACCAAATAAAAATGCATTTCTATATTCTAGAGGCCATGATTAGGATTTATCTACTAGTTGACAATGTCTATGCAGCTTCAATAAAAATATGACATGTCATGAGAATCCGGGCCCTGGTGATAATCATAATCACATAGAAGTTTCCAAGTATGATTTAGTGTTTTAGGTTAAAAAATTAATTAGGATATTTTAGCTTTCTTGCGAACATTCTTTGCTCAAATAGAGTTCTTTCGTTATGGGCAGGTAATAAGTTTTGTCAAATGCATAATTTACGTAGACAAACAAAATTTATTGACTAACGTGTAAACCCAGTCAAAATATCCACACTCCGCCATTGATTATTATTGTTATTAGTATTTTTATTAGTATTTCACGTTAAAAGCATTGTACATAAAGATCGACCTAGATGCTTTCCGTTCTAGATACATGTTAGTTTATTTTAAAAAAATGTATTAAGTAAAATTTGTTTTCTAATTTACTTTTTTCTGTGCTAGCTTTTAACTCGTATACGCGAGAAAGTTTGTGCAACATATTTTGCACCATTTGTATATTTTTAGTAAATGTTGTATATTTTCCTCACCTGATGTAATTTTTGACCCACTTACAGGATAGATAAAATCGTAAAATTTGATATTGGCACATACAACACATGGTGTAAAACAATTGGTGATTCTAGCTGCCCCATAAGTATGGGAAAACTGGCCAGATAACCGTAACATCTTTCACATCTACGACAGTCTAATCAACCACTTATTAACATTTATGTATACTCACTTCTTATGTATACTCACTTCCAGTTGAGCTAGAATCTTGAAATTTGACAAACTTATAGCTTTTAGCCTATAACCGATGGAAAAATTCCAGGAAGTTAATTTTTCTATCTTTTCCCCTCCAAAATAAACTTTGACATTTTAAAACAGTAGAACAGCTTTTTTTTTCTTTTTTTAAGTAAAGGTAGGCCTATTAGTTTGTTTTGATTGCAATAGTGTTTAAAAGTAATTTTGAATTAATAGTACCTATAGCTATAGCTATTATGAGAAATATATAGTAGGCTTGATTTATCACCTTTACTTTTGGTTTGACCGTCACATCATCACTCTAAATCATGTATACAGTGTAGGTCTTTACTGCATTAAAATTCCCGCCCATATTCAGAATCTTGAGCCTCCTTATAGTCCAGTCAATAAAGGTCGTAAAACACCAAATAGAAAAAAAAATCGTATAGCTTTGAAATTTTGCAGAGTTGTCAGAGGGAGTGTCCTGAACAACATACTAAAAGTCCCCGAAGGTGGGGGGTGAGCGGGGGGCCCGCAGAAGGTCCCGTTTTTAGGTTTTTCGCTTATATCTAAACAATGGTGCATCGTAGAGAAAATTTTGCTATATACAAAAATCAATCTGATAAAATTTCCTACAAGTTTCATTCTAAGCATTTCTTTCCATTCCCAATAGTTTTCGAGCTATCTGCCAGCGAAAATAACAAATTTTCGAAAAAAGCTCTTTCGCCTCACGCTTTTCGACACACTTTGCCTTCTAGCGCCTCAGCCCTTAGGTATACAGCAATGTTCTCATGAAAGGAGTTGTAGGGAAATAAATTTACTTTAAAATGAGTTGTCATTTGTTATTTTGTTTTGAAATGTTCAAAAGTTATAACAGTTTAAAGTTTCGGTAAAATTTCGAGATTTCTAAAGAAAACCATATGTCGCACTTTCTCTATATTTAGGGTTTATATCTTTGTATATAAGCTGTATATTGTGCACTTACATCATGGAACTTACACAACCACTGAAGTTGAATTTATTAAAAAGCCGATCACGTTACAAGCACAGTAGGCCTACATGTAATGGAAAATACATTATATTCCATGGAAAATACATTATATTCCATGCAAGAAAGAAAAATAGGCACAAAAAATTATGTAGTTTTGAAATTTGGCAGAGATGTGGGGGAAAGTGTCCTAAACAACATAGTAAAAGTTCCATGGATAGAGGATGAGCGGGGATGGGGGATGGGGGTACTTTTAAATGTCGTTTCTCTCAGTTATCTCTAAGTACGGTACACAAAAAACTATGGGTTCTACCAAAAAACAGTTAATGCACAAAATTAAACTACATAAAGTTCTTATAAAATTGATCTGACTGATATTTCTTAGAATTAATAGTTCAGGAAATAGAAGGATATGAAGCAAACCAGTTCTTAGAATAATATTCGTAATGAAGGTAAACATCACACATAAAACTAATTATTATGATTATTGTTATAAAGCTTATAAAAATCACATGGTATGAGTGCACGTTAAAAGAAATATAAATCAGGCCTATTAGCTGTTACATTTTTCGTTTAAAATATAATTTGGAAAAATTGTAATATTTAGAAATTATAAAACCTAGTAGGCCTACATAGTCTTTAAATAAATGTTTGGTTGTCTATTTTTTTCACTCTCCAATACTGGAATCCTAGTCCATCGTATGATAAGTTAGGGCTATATTTTTCTATCTACCGAACACTCAGTATTTATACACATATAGCCTACAACAATGATTAAAGAGTGCCTAAACAACTTATTTTGTTTGGACGTCATCAATTTTAAGCTCATCTTCTTCTAATGGTATACTGTTTGTGGATGAGCATTTGATACCAGCATTTCGGCATCCGTAACTTCCACCACACCGAGTTGCACAGTAACAAAATATGATGTGCAAATATTCCCAGGAGTCAAATAGACAAGTCAACATTTATTTAAAGTAATAGATGGGCCCACAATTCTTACAATTTCTAAATATATCTAATTCCTTACCATCTTTCAAAGTACCGATTATTTTTTTTAACAAAACATAAGACGGCTAAGGATTGCAACAACAAAAAATAATAATAATAATAATAATAATAATATGAGTTTTATGTGTAACATTAACCATTAGTAAGTATATTTTCCTAAGAACTAGTATGCCTTTGGCAGCATGCTAATTTAATTATCGTCTGCTTTCTTTTTTGTTAAAAAATATAATACATAGGTGTATGTAAAACAGAATTTCGATAACTGTCATACTTCATATCCTTCTATTTCCTGAACTATTAATTCTACAGAAATATCAGTCAGATCAATTTTATAAGAACTTTATGTAGTTTAATTTTGTGCATAAACTGTTTTTTGGTAGAACCCATAGTTTTTTGTGTACCGTACTTAGAGATAACTGAGAGAAACGACATTTAAAAGTACCCCCATCCCCCATCCCCGCTCATCCTCTATCCATGGGGACTTTTACTATGTTGTTTAGGACACTTTCCCCCACATCTCTGCCAAATTTCAAAACTACATGATTTTTTGTGTGCCTATTTTTCCTTTCTTGCCTGGAATCTAATGTATTTTCCATTACCCCTACTGTGCTTGTACCGTGATCGGATTTTTAATAAATTCAACTTTAATTGTTGTGTGAGATTTCTTCACTTGTTTCATGATGTAAATACACAATATACAGCTTTTATTCAAAGATATAACCCCTAAATATAGAGACAGTGCGATGTACGGTTTTCTTTCGTAATCTCGAAATTTGACTGAAACTTTAAATTGTTATAACGTTTGGACATTTCAAGACAAAATAACAAATGACAACTCATTTTAAAGTAAATTTATTTCCCTACAACTTCTTTCATGACAATATTGCTGTATACCTAAGGGCTGAAACGCTAGAAGGCAAAGTGTGTCGAAAAGCGTGAGGCGAAAGAGCTTTTTTCGAAAATTTGTTATTTTCGCTCGCGGATAACTCTAAAACTATTGGGAATAGAAAGAAATGTTTAGGATGAAACTTGTAGGGAATTGTATCAGCTTAAATTTTGTATATAGCAAAATTTTCTCTACGATGCACCATTGTTTAGATATAAGCGAAAACCTAAAAACGGGACTAGGACACTCCCTCCGACAACTCTGCAAAATTTCAAAACTACATGATTTTTTGTTCTATTTTTCGTTCGTTGCCTGGACTATAATGTTTCAGCTTATTTCCCACGTAGAGGTTACTGTTTTTATAGAGGCAAATGACAAAAATAAGACACAAAAATTGTCCTTGTAATATGTTTAATATCGTCACAAATCTACGTGTACTGACTATGTAACTCCTATGTAATAACAGCCATATGCTCGATCGTTCCCTCGTGGATGACGTCACACGCCGATGAAGCAGCCCGCCGCGAGAAATGGCGCTACCTTAGTAGCTTTATATACCTTGACTTTACCCACATTTGGTAATAATTACCAAACATTCATTACACTCCATTAGTTCCATATTGTAGAATGACGATTGTTAACACACACTCGCTAAACAATAATAAATATGCTCTTAGTACTAAAATGGCTCTTTGCCAAATTTTTATTCCATAAAAAGTGTTCTTTTTGTTTCTTCCACTATCCATGGAACAATAACCGTATTTTTGAACACTTTGTATGCAGAATAATTCCACACTAATAATCATATCAAAATAAAGATTAAGTTTTTTCTTCGTTAGCTTACTAACAGTATATGTATTCCTGAATGACATTCTTCTTCTTATGGTGAGGAATGATATGTACTGTAAATAGATTATTGGGCAACACTCACCAATGTTTGTTGATCCCTTTGTGAAGCCGTTGTCAATAGTTGCATAATCTATAATAATAAAACACACACATTATATAAAACGTAAACACTAAAAATTGCAACTTCACAACAGGAATCACATCACAACGTTTCACGAGACCAGAAAAACGACTCGCGTTTTCAAGTGAATATTAGCGACGAGATCGTGAGACGATCACAAAGACTTCGCGACCGAACATCTCGTCGCTAATATTCACTTGAAAACGCGAGTCGTTTTTCTGGTCTCGTGAAACGTTGTGATGTGATTCCTGTTGTGAAGTTGCAATTTTTAGTGTTTACGTTTTATATAATGTGTGTGTTTTATTATTTTATTAAGAAGACGAAGGCTTCACGCAAGATTAAGCAACTATTGACAACGGCTTCACAAAGGGATCAACAAACATTGGTGAGTGTTGCCCAATAATCTATTTACAGTACATAACAGTATATGGCCGCACTAATAGTCTAACAGTCGCACATTAAAAAATGCGACAAAATTTTGGATTTTTTAGTTCTTAGTGAGGTAATTATTTTACGGAAATAAAATAGAATTGCATCCATAAAACATTATGATAGCATTGTATTAAACTTTAATGACATCTTGAAATAGAAAGTTCTTCTCCATGCTACCAGTCACGTAAAAGGAGAACATACCAAGTCACCAAAGGCATTGTTCTAGATGCTTAATTCATATCTTCAAATCCCAATTATTAAGTGCCAGAATGGTACTTTATGAAATTGTCGGGGACGGGAAAATGTCCGTCCGTCCGTCTGTCTGTCTGCCTGTCCATCCGAGTGTCTGTACGCGCGATAACTCAAATATGCTTTATTGGATTTTCATGAAACTTGGTATACGCATTTATAATGTCGATGGAAAGAAGCCTATTGATATTGGACCAAATCGGTTGACCGGTACCGGAGTAATGCCCAATTTAGTACTTATTTTATGGTAAATATATTGGGAAGAATTTATCAAATTAAAATCAGTTTTCATGACAACATATTGTTTTACAATGTTCATATACGCTTTGGAAGTTGCAATACAGTTAGCTTTGACAAATAACACTACCCACACATTCCTTCACATATCCTTATCAAACTTTAGACCTTTGTTTTTCCTTAAGCCCTGCTTAATAAATCGATCTGGAGCTTAACCCTGAAATCGATTATAAAAATAACTTATTTTTTGCATATCATAATTGCAATTATCACTGATTAAATAAAAGCAGTCTGGCACTTGGTTAAATCAGTTTACCTGATCTTTTATTCTCATTTAGATCATAAAACTTTAACGCTTCTAACTCAAATATAGTAATGAAGATTGTCGTTGACATCGAGACGATATTAAATGGAGAAGCTGATATGCACATGCCCAATTGATTTCTTTCCTAAACGAAACCTTAAAAGCCTCACCAGCATCTCTTTCTCTTTGAAGTTGGAGATCTCGGCTTTCTGAGCTTACATTACGTCAATGCCTACTAGATATTAGTACTGATATCCTTTAAATTCCCTCTACCGTTCCTAAAAAAGAAAAAAAAGTCTACATATCAGCTCTTTGGTTTTACCTGTATGCTCTCTTACTTAAAGCTCTTTGATATGTAGCATCTGAAATCCGGTTTTCTTTTGCACGTGTGAACTGACCGATGTCCGGTTGAATATTCAATGAAGATAACTATTATAAAACTTGTTTCATTTTATTTAATATTTCTTATGTAACTCTCATACATAATGCATTCTTATCTTCATCTTTACAGTTGAATAATACACCGTTCTTGTCAAAATTATTTCCAATCCCTTCAAAATAATGTAAAATTGAAAATGAAAATATTTAAAGAGACTATTTTAGATAGCCTAGAAAAGTTTCGCATACCGGTAGATTGAATCGAACCATTCCATTAGTTTTATGCAATCGTATAATCAACCCATGCCCTTGCTGCCCCTTGCGGGCGCCCTTGTCTCAAGACAAGCCTTAACACTTTCGTTTGTAGGAAATAAAGAAGAGCTTTAAAAGATTGTAAAAAAACGTTACAGTTTCGACTTGTAAAATTCTCGGATGATACACTCAACTAACTTTTTCAAGCAATGCAATGCATTTCTTCACATTATGATATAGCATAAGAGTCCATATTCCAGGGAGTGAGTCTGTAGTCAGTTGTTTCAACTCCACGAAAAGATTTAGTTATGCATGAAGTTATGTAAACTGTAAACGATGGCTAGCTTTCTACCCTTCAGGGAATTTTACGAAAGATGTTCGAAATAAAAAATTAGATCTTACTGCTTGTAATTAGTGTACAAATTTTAATCAAAATCGTTTGAACTATTTTGGACAAAATCGAGAAACCAATTTTACTTCCTGTAAAGCATTACAAAAAATAAAAAAGTCACAGAAAAGCAAAGAGAAAGAAATAAAAATGAAAGGAAGAAAACAATAAAATCAACCCCTGAAAAAATAAATATTAATTCGATCATTGACGAATAATCAAATGAATGGGGGACTAAAACTGAATGTTCTATTCTAAAAGATTTCTTACAAAGGTACAATGTAAGAAGTTAATATTTGCCAGGTAATACTTCATACCCCTATTTTGTGCAATAACTCTTTCTCCCCTAATTGTTTAATATAATAAAACATGCTTCCTTCGTCTGGTCAAGTAAAACTGATGGTTATGGTAGTTAAACTGGAGTATCTCTAGCAGCTTTAAAAGAGATGCATGAAATTGCATTGGTCGTAAACTGTATTTCATAATACCGCAGGGACTTGAGAGGTTCGTTCCAACAAAAGAAAAACAGAGTCCGCAAATTTGAAAGTTTTCATAGCTTAAGTGAAGGGACGTTACATACCATTTTCATTTTATCGCCAGATAAACGGAACAATAAAAGAATGATACGATTGCTGAGATTACACATTCCTTCTTAGAACTACAGTATATAACTTTCATATTGTCTGCTCCGTTTCAACAGATCTTTAGTAAGTTATAAACAAATACAATTTTTATAAAGATTTACTGATTAACCTCTGGAATGTCCCCGTTACCATTTGTGTACTAAAATTTGGTACATCGTTAATATTCTATTTTTAAAGAGGTTGGATTCTTTCTTGATACTAAACGATTAATAATTATAATGAAACAGCTAAAAATCCGTCTTTGGAGTGAATTCCACGATTAGAAAACACCTCTTGTATTTGACATTATAAACAAACGAATCGATCAGGGTGAGCTCACAGAATCGAAACTATCGATAATTCCAATAAAATATATTGAAAAAATCCCGATGCTTTTATTTCCAAATTATGACAAAAAAAAAACAAACAAAAAAGGCGAAGCCACCTGCAAATTCACGTTTTCTGCCAGTTTTTCACTCATAACTCACAAACGAAAACGAAAATTAAAAATCCGGCTTCGAGGTTCATTCGGCCACCCTTCAGACCATCTATGTTTAAAATTTCAGTTTTCTGCGTGCAGTAGATTTCGCTGGGCATCGCGCACAGGCAGACAGACAAACACTTCCTCTTATTATTGTAAATGAGTAGAGACCGGATGTTAGACTCCAGAAAACTTGAAACTAGGCAGGTAAAGAAAATCATTAAAACCCTAGAAAACAGGCACTCAGATGGGCACTATCTCTTAATTTAATCTCAAGTCCTTCAAATTAAGTATTGGAATTTTAAGGCAATGTATCCCATGAAGGTCGCAATATGTGCAATGGATGGTATAAGCCTAGTGTATTTTACAAACGACGTGCAATCAAATATTTAAACCATGCTTTAATTAATTATGAGAACACAGGTCTTATAAAAATATATTTTTTTTAATTCCACCACTTGCACACTCCACCAGCTTCTATGAGAAAGTTTGTAAAGATGACAGGCGCCCCTTCAAGCTACCTACAGCCCGACACTCACACATGTATACAGTCAAATGAAAGATATTTACACCGTAAGGAAGAATTTATTTTTTTATTTATTTATTTATTTGGCGGAGTTAAGGCCATAAGGCCTTCTCTACCACTCAGCCAGGGCAAAAACATGAAATACATAATGTTAACAATAATAATAAGAATGGGGGTATTATGGCGCCGTTTTCTTTAACTCAAGAAGGCAATTGATCGTGTACAATTGAAGTTTGAGAGAGAGAAAAAACACACACCCTGTCGTTAAGATTTAGGTCGGAAGCAAATGGGAAAACGAAAGATCATTTTTATTGCGTGGATTGACAGTACAAAGCATACGTAACAATGAGTTACTGCACATTTCAGTTGTTATAATGCAATGCAATATTTTTTATAATTAATATAATATTATATATAAATTTATATACAACCCCAAAGTGCAAAGCTCATATGAGGGGTGACATACATACATTGGCTCAAAGAAAAAAAAATAATACATACTTTATTATCTTAAGGCTATAGGCCCTAACAAAAATTTACTATCAACAAACATAACTACATACCAAAAAAAAAAAAACACTTGAAATATACTAATCAATTTCGAAATGTTCACAATTTGTTTAAACTTTACAGAAATATTTTATATCTATCCTATTGATTAAAGTAAACGTCTAAGAAATAATATAATAACCGGACACACTTTCAGGTAACCCTTTTATACCAATTTATAGCATGAGGTAATATTCCTTTCAGGCCATACATAGTGGATTCGCTGTGAATTACAAAGAGATGAGTGACTTGTCTTGTGTTATGGAGATGAACATCTTCGGGTGTAATTAAGGTGATATTGTATTTAATAAGTTTATGTTTGCTTGAATGTAAATGACTTACTATTGCTGCATTTGTAGAGACAGAAAGTGGCTTGATTCCAGAAATTTTGAATATATCACTAGTATGGGTTCTAAAGGGTATATTGAACATAATTTTAATCGCTCTATCTTGAATTATTCTAGCTCATGAAATAGGCTTTTCCTGCAATTCCCCCATATGATGTTCATATAATTATGTAAGATGACTGTGGATTGAAGAAAAATATACCATTTTAAGAAGTCGATTGAACATTCGTGAAGGACGCATCTGTTAATTATACCGACTACTGGGAGAATTTTCTTCTTTATTTTGTTAATTTGATATTCCCAAGAAAGGATACTGTCAATATTTATTCCTAAAAAATAAATAAATTCAACTCGCTCTATTGCATTATTATTTATGTTTAAGTTTATATTGGTTTGAAGTTTGTGGGATCGTTTGTGAAAAAACATGAATTTAGCTTTATCTTCATTTATTGTTAATTGATTATAGTATTAATTAGTAAATTAATTTAGGAAATTTATTAATTTATATTAGTTTGGAAGTGAGGTAATAGACATTAATACGCATTAGCACGTAAAAGGCAAAAGGGGATAATTATATTTGCTATAAGTAATACTAATGTTATTACATGGACTTGTATTAATTATTTTAAATATAACTGTAAGAATAAAATGTAGATTTGGCCTAGCTACTGGTATCTAGTACGGTAATTAACTTACACAGCATTTATGAAGAAGAGAACTCTGCTAACTAGTAGTCTGAACCTAGAGCTACGTAAAAACCTGGTGAAGTGTTATGTTTGGAGTATTGCTTTGTATGGATCAGAGACATGGACTTTGAGGAAATTAGAGAAGAAATATTTAGAAAGTTTTGAAATGTGGTGCTGGAGACAGATAGAAAATATAAAGTGGAAGGACATGGTGACAAACGAAGAGGTTCTGAGTAGAGTGGGTGAGAAGAAGTCAATCATACACACAATTCGTCAGAGGAAAGCAAACTGGGTTGGACACATTCTCAGAAGGAACTGCTTATTACATGATGTCGTAGAAGGAAGATTGGAGGGTACAACTAGACTTGGAAGAAGAAGAATTCAGCTGTTGGACGATTTAAGGGAAAAGCGGAAATATTGGATGCTGAAGGAGGAAGCAGAGGATAGACAGTTTTGGAAAACAAAATTCGCGTACCAAGTTTGAAAACCTGCCGGAAGGCAGAATACTTACTACTACTACTACTACTATGCTAATGTATGAAAGTTATAATTATTCAGAATTTGAAAATGTGGCTTATTTCAAAACCAATGCACTATTTTATTTTCTACGCCCGTGATACAGTTATAGAGTGCTCACCTTCGAATGCTTTCGATCCCTGGGCTATCTATGGAGACAGTACTAATTCGCAGAACAGATACCGTAACTGTAAGTAACTTTCAATGGTTCTCTTTCGTTGATTAACCTATTAATTGGCTATTTCGTCAAATAAATGCAATGGATTTAGAATATATAAATGTACATTGTTTATATCCAACTCCTGTCAACCACGATTTCTCCATCCTCATTATCAGCGTAATCATCTAGGCCACTGATTAAAAAGTACAAAATATGCTGTGAAAATTCGATCAGAAATAAGTAATTCTTTGTATTTGTACTTTCTCTGCCAGAATATTCGACTCGAAGAATATTGACATCTTTTTTTTATTATTATTATCACCATTTTACATTTTTTAATTTTTTTCTCAAAAGTTGACTTAATGGTCTTGTTTAAATTTCGTTCAATGAAAACATTGTAAGAAACTTAACTTACCATTTTTACTGGAGCTTTTTCGTGGAAATAAAGTATAGTAATAGAAATTAATGTTCGAAGGGCATTTTAAAATTGATTATAACTTAATACAAAAATTTACCCAATGAAATTAAAAATTATGTATCGCTATCTACATTTATAAAAACCAACATTTTTTGTAGTTATTTTAAACGGTAGATAATAAATGTCAAAGAACGTATGATAATGAATAGGTACATATTATTAATTTTACTTATTGCGTGCCACATTTTATTCTAAGTATCTGTGTATAGGTTATGTATGTTTATATATATTTTTATGTCCTTACTGTATGTATCATGTTAGTGCTACTGCCACCATCATTTTTTAAATATTTACTATGTATTGTCCCTAACACGAGCCACCTTGGCTCATTGAGATCTTCAGATAAATAAAATAAAAGTAAATAAATAAGTAAAAAGGTAAATAACGCTATAGAACAATTACTATGCATTAGGTAAGGGGGAATACACTCATGTTAGGCGTCGGAACTCCGAATGAAAGTACGGAGTGAGAAATTGTGAGATCCGTGGATTAAGGTAGAGAAGTTAATCTGAGTGTATTGCGTCCTTTTTTCTACACAGAGTAAAAATTTAATTTCTTTATTCCCTCTAATACTTCGGTGCTATAAGTTTGTCTGGTGATTACGAAGTACTTTAGTATTATTTACGTGATTTTTAACATTAATGGAATATATAATCCAATAATGATGGGTGCTATCGTATGGAGACAAAAACCATTTTTTGTTCATTCATAGCTCTTACAGTTTTAAGTACTTTAAAATGTTCTACTTGCTTTATTTTATTCATAACACTTATAAAAAAGTTGTTATTATTATTCACATAATAGCTAAAAAAGATCACAATATTTTGTCGAAAACTGTAAATTCTCCTACTTGTATTTACTTTAAAAGATAATAAAATTAAAGTGAAGTAATAAACAAATGAAAATGGTCATATTTGTTTGTTGGTACTAATAGAGATGCCTGCAAAACTTTCATTAATTAATTTAAGAATTGTTACTGTTATGACAAAAGCAGATTTAAAAGGAAATTACGGAAAATGAGCTACAAACTTACCGAAGAAGAAATGACAGGAGTAAATGTAAGAGTCCAACTGAGTATGTTGACATTCACTTTTTTCAACATAACGCGAAAATAATTAGAGACTATTATATTATATTTTATATTATTTTTTTATATTTTAATATAACAAAATTTCTAATTACGAAATTCAGTTATTTTTTTATTTTGCATTTATTGTATTTAGGTATTCTTTTTTACTAAATTATATAGGAAATCCCAGATAATAACATTTTTATAAAATACATTTTTAATTGATGTGGGCTACAAGACCCCTTAAAATTATTCTAAAATATTACCAAATGTTAAAATACGCATTAGTTAAATAATTACAACTTTTTTAAGGTTAAGAATGGAAATTTATTTCTCATTAGAATAGCATCATATCGTAGAGGCTTACTTGAAGTCACTGGGGCTAGGGTCACAAGATACACTACGTGAGAACGTCAACAAGAAGAGACGCTTACCTTACGGGCGTCATGACGACCATAGGACACGCTGCCGCGAGAACAACTGAGCCCGATCTCTCGCGCCGATGTGGGGGAGAGATGCGAATTCAAACTTGCGCAATCTCTAACGCAATTAGCAATAAGTTGGCGCCTCACTTTAATAATCAAAATAATGATAAAGAAAAATTATTATAGTGTATGCAGTATATATTTTTCATTTCTTGAACACTATCCTTGATTTAAGCTTCAGATTTTCGAAAATATCTATGTTTCTATGTTTAGGTATAACATAGAATGTTATTGAATTTTTTTATTTCATTACAGTTTGTGACCTTAAAATTTAGTTTTTTGGTGTCATTAGTTCGTGATTTTTAGTGTTTGTCCGAACTGACTTATTTGAATAGCCTCTACGATTGAAAAAGAAACGGTTGCGGAATATTCGACAGTGTATTATGCAGTCTGTATGAAGTCAGAGTAGGCTGTAATAGTTAGGCCTACTTACTATTAAAACCGTTATATAGAACTTAAGAGGCAAGCACGAAGTTAACAAAATGAATGCTACCGAGATTTGTTGTTCGTGTGAGCTTGTTGAGTTCTTATAACGATCGAACATCGTGCGAAGATTTATGTTATTTTGAATCGTAAATTTTAAAAGGAAAATAATTTCAGTTTGCTTGAGTTTATAATGGTAATAAAAATATTTTTTTTGGTAATTTCGTATGTAGCAGACTTCAGGCTCTTTTACTTGGCAACAATTTGTTTTAAAGCAAATCACTGTTTGAAACAGTTTAACATCGCAGAAACAATTGCGTATAAGATTGGTGTGTTTGTAAAGAAATGCAGGCTTTATCTCTCTTGAAGTTATAGAAATGGCAAGGAAATGATATTGACAAATTCTTCGCTACTATGAGGAATTGCAGACTTTGAATGAATGGGAAGAAATTAAGGGTTTAAGTAAAGTTCTGAGCGAAATGAAATATAGTGTTGGCTTGCGTGTGTTTTGTGTGTGTTTTGTCAAACTGCCGGTAACTAGTTTATGGACAAAATTTCTACTGCCCAAATAGATGTATGTTATTTTGATTTGCAAATTATTGTAGGTACACGATAATAGCAGTAGTAGTAAACATAGTATTGGCTAAAGACAAGATTAAGTCGCCCCTTACGCTCCGAACAATGCGTTGCTGTTCGCTTGTTATCTCGGCACACCCGATCGTACCAAATACAAGCTACCAACCCATACACCAAAATGACAACCCTCTAGCTTACTCGGCACTCCCGACCAGACCACAATCACCTCTTCACATAATCTAAATAATGCAAAACACTAACCACATTAGTTAAGTGCGCGAGCGGAGGCGGCAGCCGAAGCGAAGCGCCCTTGCATTTTCGAATAATGTACGATACACTGTTTGTAGGTTTCGAAAATGTGGCAAATTATATCTTCCAGACGTTAGTAAGCCTGTCAACTTTTACGTAAGACATGAGGCTTTTGTTTACCGGTATGACGTCACACTACCAACGTCCAATCACGAGTTTCTACGTAATATGAGGACAGAAGAAGTGGTATAAAAGAAAGTGCATCGCGAGGGTGTGGTGGGTGGGAACATTCATCCAAGGTGCGACTTAAATTTATTTTTTCCCATAGTATTTGTAGTGGTTAAAATGAAGAAAATGGATAAATATTAATTTGTACGAAAGAGAAGAGTTACGACAGCGACGAGAACGACAGTGACATCGGGGGATATCTCCTATAATCTCTATAACGTGCTAGCACCTTTTTCTTTAGCTTAAAGGGCTTCGTCGTAAAATGTAACTTTAATAGTTAAACAATGTTTACGATCCGAAACAATATAAATTTTAATATCCTTCATAGTGCTTCTATCAAACACAACACATGGATTGCTTGCATGATTTTCCTTCCACTAAATCTATGGTTGAATTGCCAAGAGAGATAAATAATATTTTAATGCTATATTCTCTCGAAGAATAAATGTCCCGAGTTTGTACCCTGATGCAACTTCGTCACCGGGATATAAATGTTTCAAATACAAATTTGAAATTTTGTGACAAACCAAATGGTATATAATAGGTATTTCAAATTCAAGAAAATGTCATCTCATTTGTGCATTTTATGAATGTAACTTATCGTTAGTCATGTGACTTCCAATTAGGCTAGTAATTATCTGATTCTGATTTCTCCTCAATGAACTTAATCTGGAATGATTAAAGTCAAGACAAAAACACAGTAAAACAAACTTTTATTCTTGTGTGAAGTATTTTACGAATAGATTTTTAATAGGCTGCTAGTTGTAAAAAGTGTATTTCAGAGTTATAACTTCTATAATATTAAGCCTACGATTAATGCATTGTTATTGTTTCACGATCAGTATATAGTATAGTAATTTAATTTTTTAGTACACGCTCTGTAAAACAGCTGCTTGTCGAACTGTTAATAGGCCGAAAAGTAGCACTTTATCAGCCTAGGCCGGTAAAGTTGTCATGGCAACTGAAAAATCCAGATGGCAGTGGCCAGTCATACCAACCGTAACAAGGTTTGAAACAAAATACTTGACTACAAAACAACAAATATAAGGCAACATTGTTTCTTTAAGTTAATCAGAAACTTTACTAGTTTTTTTTTTTAGAAAACACTTAATATAGGCCTAAGCCAACGTAGATATATTATTAATAAGAAACCCGCACTGCCAACTACATCAGCATTTAGTATTGGTTCATAGCATAGGATTCAGACGGCTGTGAGAATATAGCGTCAACAAATGTCTGGCTATGCCTTTTATAATTAATTACACGATATTTTTATTTCATTCCATATAATTTATAGAGCTTTTACTAAAAAAAAGTATTGTATGCACCATGTACGCAAAAGTTTTAGCGGACTCATCCAATATTTCGGCCTCGGCAATACTAGATTCGTCCGCTAAAGCGTTATTTTGCGTACTTGATACATAACTAACTATTATTATTCACATTGCCAGTGTTCCCTGTTCAAGCTTTCCAATTACAATAGATTTCAAGCATTATTTGTCAAAATCTGTTTCTGAAATTACGCATGGAAAAATGTGATCAGTCTGGTCTAGCTTTTGTTTACAGTTGCTATTTAAAACCGATTTTACTGACAAAACAAATCACTAATTTTATAGTCGAGGTCTTGCTCTGTCAGGTAGAAATGATGTTAGATGAGTTTGCTTGTAAGTAAATTTTCTACTGTGCACAGTTAATTTCAATCCCTAAGATGGAATGCTTCTATTCAGAAAAATAATAGAGATTCGAAATACAACCAACAGCATACTGTAGAAAGCCTGTCTTACCTACAGAAAGAGGTTAACCAACTCCAATATTCTCTGCAATCTCCGGGGATCTTACAGACACTCGGGTTGAATTCTCTTGTGTACACACAAGCTGATTCCATTTTCTCTATTTTACCTGTGATACTCTTCTGATGTTGCTAGACATCACAAAGTAAGCGCACTGAACAATGATGATAATACATCGTACTCAAAGCAGTAAAGTAAAAACTAATACACTGTAGGTAGCGGTAGAAGAAAAGCTATTCTGATGTGTAGTAATAATAATAATATATTTTTTTTATTAAGAAATATTCCACAATACAGTGGTTTTCCTTCATCCCACAACAATCTTCTGCCTTCATAAGTCCCTGTCCATAGCATCTTCTTCACTTAACCCTCTTCTCTCCATACTCCTTTTCACCCCATCCATCCAGCACTCTTTGGGTTTCCCCCTTCTTTTTCCTTCCACTTTTCGATCCAAAATTTTCTTGGGTATTCTATCCTCTGTCGTTCTGAGTACATATCCATACCATCTCAAGCGTCTTTCTTCTACAGTTTCCAAGATATTCTTTTCAACTTGCATTATTTCCCTTATTCTATTATTCCGAATTTTTTTCTTTCCTGGATTTTCTTGTTGAACGTCTCCAAAAATCCATTTCTAATACCATTAATTTGTTTGATTGTTGTCTACTTATGGTCCAATTAATAATAATAATAATAATAATAAAATAGCTTTAAACGGCGAGGATCATGCGTGGCTCTAGGGTAATTAAACGGAATTTCAAGATTTTTTTACGAAAACACACGATAAAAGTAATAATAATCTAGTAAGATCTGCCTGAGATCGCATCCCATTATGTAAGACCGTATCAGAGTAGACGAATGACGTAATTTGAACTCATTTTTCATTGCAGAAGTCTTCTCAAGATAAAGCACAGTCTGCCTACGTTAAATGCATCGAGTTGTCAGCTTTCGAAAGAGAAAAATCTGATGTGAAACATGACTTCCTCTGCCCAAATAAAAGGATTGCCTTTGAGTATTATATAGGCCTATGACATTCTCTTCGACTAAATTTAATAAGTTATAAAATAAACAGAATGTCGTTACCGCATCACATAGCATCCCCGAAGGATACACAAACCAAGTAAATTTCTTTACCCTAAGCATGGACAATATTATTTTCTCACTTCACATTCTGATATAGAATAAGAGGTCATATTGCGAAGAGCGCGTATTCAGTTGTTTCAACCTGATGCATAGCGTTATTGTTCACCAAGAAAGACTGATTTTCTACAAACAGTGGATGGCCTATAACTACCCTTCAGAGAATTTTATCGAAAAAATGTTTTGGATTTGCTTTGGGAACCTAATATTTTGCGCAGACTATGTGCTATGTGTCCATGCGTAATGCTATATGAGATACATGAATTGACTGTGGGAACTACCCTCAAATCAACATGTTAGCTCATATTTCCAAGGTGTATGCATGTCAGCCTGGTAGAGCAATCAGTATGGCTCTGACTTTATGAGTTCAAAGTCGTGGATTCGATCTCGGCCCAGCTCGATGGTATTATTGAGTGCATAGACAAACATTCATGTTTAAACAGGACAAAATTTCAGCAGTCACCAGTAGCAGTAGCCTACACTCCCGAGGTTTAAAAAAGACAGAACATTCAACACTCTTTGGGTAATTTAATGCAAAATTAAAGGAGAATGTGGAGAGTTTCCTTTATATTGTTCTCGTTTCTGATCCAAACAGTCAAAATGTAACAGAGACTTAGGGTAAGGTGGGAAGTAGGTTGTCAATAGTAAATTGGAGAACCGAGTGTTGTGTAAAGATTAGTCTGCAACAGAGAGTATATAACGGCTGTGAAGCGTGTCTGAGTACTCCAGCTGGGAGACTTGAGGGTGTGATAACATTTGTTTAACTCAATTGCACCACACCTCCAGCCGTCATCAGCCATTTCCAACTCCTAAACTGATTCCTCGGTTAACCTCGGGCGTTATCCCGGTGACACGAGCTTCATTTTTCTGTTCAATTAGCTTCTTTTTAAAGAATGAGACCAACTTTGCAAAACTTTAAATAATTAAGTGTTTGGATAAAGTCCGCCTATTATACTATTATACTTTAAAAAACACAATAACTGAAGCCTACAGGAAATATCCAATACCAATTAAAGACCAATTAAATAAAATACGCTTTGCAGTTAACTTTTATTATAATTTTGTAAAAATAGGCCTACTGTTATAAGTGTCTAATAATTTTGTTGTATACACCTTATGGCAGAAACAGTGAAAAGTAACCCCAAGTGGGGTCTGGTTTGTTTGCACTGAGTTCAGTATACTCTTGGTCAAATTATTACAATGATTAAAGAATACAAATTGAATCTTATACAGTTAACATTAACAAAGTGGTTAAAATGTAACTTAAACATTAAAATCATACATGAATATTGAATATTAGAATATTAAAACAATATTTGTCAGTTCATGTGGAAAATTACAAAGCATATCTTTATGCGTGTAGGTATTGTATGTAAATAATTAATATCACAAATATACAAATTAAAATTCAATATCATAACAACTACAAATTCACTATCATTTATGGTGAAGTTGAATATATATTAATATTAACTAAATAATAAGCCATAAAATACGAGAAGTGAGTATACATACTACCATTTCTACTTATTGCAAATATGAACTCAACTCGCAACATACGGAGCTCGCTAGGTTTAGGCAGCACGTATAAAAGTTTCACCTACTCTACGGCTGTGTCCCCGATACAGCCTACCCAACAAATTTTTATAAGTTGTGGATTTATCATTTTAGTTTTCCTTTACTGATAATCCATTGAATAATGCATAGGCTATGAAAATGTGAATGAAGTAAAATAGAGCAATAATTGATTTTGGGATGTAAGTAGAAATGTTACATCAGTAATACGGCCCTTCCATCTTACAGGAAATACATCTAACACTTTCCCCAACCACTATAATTGTTCTCAAACTATGTGGCTATTTAAGTGTTCATTGTAACTTTACGAATTCGTATTGTTCAGTTTGGAATTCGTTCTCACTTCAACTAATCAAATTACCAAGTGGCAATACAAAAACTTGTTTCCCCAACGGCTTTAGCTATGCTTGAAAGCAAAACAGGAAATTGTTTCAATCTGTTCTTGTGAGGTTTCTTCTCATTGCACACGCTAGACTTCTTTCTTTTACCACTGTTATTTCCACAGATATATTTATAAAACTGTATGGTAATACAATGGTTTGTTATCTCTATCATTCTCTGCTTCGTCAGAAACTTGCAATGCTTGGAGTTTATAAACAATATTTAGGCCTGTTGATTATATTTGAAGTCCACCGCTGTGGCTCAGGGGATGCGTTCAATCCTCTCACGCAGCGGGCCCGGGTTCGATTCCTGGTCGGGACAAGTTACCTAGGTGAGGTTTTTTCCGGGGTTTTCCCTCACCTATGAGACAAATGTCAGGTAACTTTAGGCCCTTGTGGTCCCCGGATATCATCTGGCCGTCATTATCATCTTCATCCCCATCCTCGCCTTGTTCTGAGTGAGTGTGTGTGTGTGTGTGTGAGTGAATGGTGTGTATCGTCTTATGTGTTCGTGTTGTCTCGGAGGTGGCCCCGCGTTGGGCTGATCACTCATCCGGGGAGGCCCTCCATGTCCTTGTCTGGTCAAAAAAAGTATGTATGTGATCCAAAGATAATCCCTCTCCCGACAGGTCGCGGCCCTGTAAGGCCCGGGCGGCTTGGGTCGCTTAAATCCTAAAAGGGAGAGGTAAAACTGCGAAAAAGAAAGAAAGATTATATTTGAAAATTTTCAGGTACTACTTTTAAAAATAATTTAACACTAAAGTGGTTCAAATCATATCTGCCCGATAGAACTCAGAAGATAATAATAAATGGAAATGAATCTAACTTAGGGGTTGTTAAAAATGGAATAAGTTATCTGTGCCTGTTACGTTCTCAAGACAAATAAATACAATATAACTCCAATTATCCGAACTCCAACTATCCGGATCGCCAATTATCCGGATCGCTTTGAGGCTGTATTCAAGTGGTTTTTGCAGCAGCGAGCATTGCGAAACCCTCTCTCATGGCCGATTATTTGCGAAAATGTAGAACGTTTAGCCGATGAAGTCGACAGTATGTTAGCAAAACAACTGTCTTTAACCGATATGTTTAAGATGTAACACTTTTTTGTAAAGAAATTACACTTTTTATTATTTGTCCAATTATTCGGATATTTGATTATTTGGATGGGGTCCGATCCCAACTCTTCCGGGTAATTGGAGTTTTACTGTAAATAAATAAATATATGGTGTTAGGGGCATGAGTGTAAATATTTTATTTCTGTAATCGAGCGATGTATTGAATCTTTTTTTTTTTTTAGAAAGAAAGAAAATTGGTTTATTGTTTTGAATAAATGTTACGCGTTTACTCGCATTATTTTATCATTAATACGCCACCCGAATGAGCACATACTCGTGGTCGGGGGCTGTTCAGAAACATATTATGAAAACAGTAAGTAAAAATACATATATCTCAGTAGTTCTATGAACAATAGACCTCGCCTCTAAAAAACATCTAAGTTCTGATCTTCATCACAGTCCTTAAAAGTTTAGCCAATATTGTCATTTATTGTAAAGACAACATTGTTTCCAGGGAAACCGTTTGGCTGTAATCGTTGACAAAAGTTGAACATAAAACGAAACGGAACCATTAAAACGACCTGAAAATGAATGAATATATAAAAATCCTTACACATATGTCATTTTTAATGAATTCAAGGAATATTCATGCCAAATTGGAAGAAAGTCGAACAACGCGATTGGTCGAGACTGCATAGCAAACAAATAATAATAATAATAATAATAATAATAATAATAATAATAATGTTTTATTTTGCCTGGCAGAGTTAAGGCCATAGGGCTTTATCTTCCACTCAACCAGGATAAATAAAAAATACATTAAAAGAAATCTACAAAAAAACAAATAGGCTACAATAGATATCATGCATAATAATACAAAATGCTAGCAATAGTATTATAATGCAATATTGATCTGCCTATATTAAAACATAAGACAAAAATGCGTCCAATAATATGCAGAGAAAACAAAGTGAATAAAAATAATTATATATAATTGGCTATGTGTATAATTATAATATACAAATATACAAATTTCCAAACAAACCATAGAACGCTCGAGTTAAAACAGGACCACGCCTCGCACAGTCAATTAAATAACAATACAATCAATTAAAATCATTTACAATAACATTAGGAAGGAGATTTTCAAAAGGAGAAAGAAACATTAAAAATAAATGTTTATATAATAAACTTAATTAATTTCTTAAATTTGTTCCGATTAATTAATTCAGGGTTATTTTTAAAAATGGAATTGAATAACCTGATACCAAAACTAGAGCAGTGTTTTAGATCTTCAGATATCTAAAAGGTTTAAGTTCTATTAATTCAAATGAAAACTGTTACCATACGATAAGATTTTAGTTGAACAACAAGAAGCAATTTCTTTTAGGTTTGTTAGTGCATAATGATGTATGCCTTCTTACTAGACCCTGGAGTAGTTATGCAACCTCAAGAAGAGCAGATTATGTATCGCACGGATGGTTTAAACTAGCAGGTGTTTCGTGCACTTCTACCGTAAGATTGTTGAGGAATACTTGATCCATTTTTTTAGTTCTATTAGGTCCAGACAAAAAGCAAATTTGACGATGTGTTAAGTATATTATTTTATTTCATATATTTAAAATATTTGTAGTTTTATTCCTATCACTCTGCATACAAATATTATTACAATATAATCACAGCTCAGCTTTAAAGGGCATAGCCCACAATAATGCTTTCATGAAACAGAATTTGAGGCAATGTACACAGAAACCACCGCTCTGAAATGTAAGAAAAGACTAGATTTTTCAGAACGAAAGCATAATCCATCAAATAACAGTTAGATGGCAAATTAAGTAACTTTTTTTAAATTGATTCGAATATGGACATACTGTACGAAGACCAATTTCCTTCACAACAGCCATATCATAGCTCAATTTGGATAAGAGCAGTTGGTTTGGTATAGACAGTAATATATCAGATCAACATTTGAATAGCCTCAAACGTATTCAGAAATTCGGAGTTATATCTTCGATTAGAATCTATCTAACAGAAACCAGCTTTCTATTCTAGTTCAGTTCTGCATGAGTTTTATCAAGACAAAAGACGACCCCAAACTTCAATTGCACTTGGTTACTAAAGAAACAGCGATAAGAAATTCAACCGTTACATGCCTATCTAGATGATGTAACTTCGGAACTTTCCTCTCTACGACAGTTTCTTTTTTATACATATGGAAGTAGAGTAAAAGTTTCAAGGTAGCCTATTGTGTTCACATAGGCTAGATCGTTTCGTTTAAAGCAGTATTATTCTTTACTCGAACCACAATGCAGTTTATAAGATCCTTACAAACTCGACAATAATTGAAGCGTTTAGTTTTATAAGGGTCTAAGTGCCAAAATCGTGATTGTGTAGAAAACAAGACATAGGCCCACAGAAAGACGTGCCGGAGATAGACCCAGCGCTATATCTTGGAATTTATTGCTACTAACGTGGTTTCCCCTGGTGCTTGGACCCTTCTGAAATGCATTGGTCTGGGTACATAGATCCATTTAAACTTATCATAGGTATTCCCACGAGAGATGGATTTATTAAGACTATTCCATAAATAGACCTAAAAATGTAACGGATTATACAAATAACAATTACTCCTGTGCTTTCTTGTATAAAAATAAAAATAAAAGTTACGATCTCACTGCTTAGGTCTACTATGAATCAACCATCCATGAATATTGTGTGCTTCATTCAGGTAAGCTAACAGCAGAACAGAATAAAATCACACCAACTGGCTTGCACCGAATCGAAATTGTGTTTTAATCAATGTACATTTCCATTATTTCAATTTCCAAACGAGTTATGTTGTACAAAATAATCTGTTTCGTGCCGCTTAGTGGCAGCAATCACTGCACACTGATACTTACGTGCCCAGTAACGAGCAGACGATTTTACCCCGATAAAACGGCCTCCTCGCGATTCCTACAAGAACATTGCAAGATAAACGGCCGTGATTGGTCTATATCCGAGGAATTGCTTAATGTTATTGGTCAATATCAAACAGACGACGTATGAGTTGAATAGTCAGCTAAAATATCATGACTCTGGCACGTAGACCTTTATAAAACTAAACGCTTAAATTTTACCAGATATGCATGCGGATTTGGTCAGATCTACGGGAAGTTAAACAACTCTAAGTCCAAGTTAGAGTCTGTGAACAATTGTCAAGGACCTTTCACGTTCCAGTAATACCTTAGTCTCCTAGAGGACTGTCAAGACCCTCTTTCATGTAGTAGTGTAAATAACACATAGGATAATGTATCTGTGATGTTGACCATTGAGGGTAATCATAGGTTTCAGTTAGGCGCCGTACCTCCTTGCTTAGATAGCAGAGCATCAAGTTGAAGATCTCGGGTTCGATTCTGTTGTATAATGCGTATATAAAAGATTTCACGTAATCCCTCGCTATTTTTATTTTATAAAACTTATTTGCTATTACCAACATAATAAAACATACACTTTCCAACATAATAAAAACATACATTGAACAAATGTGATGACATTAAAGTTGTAAAATCTTTAAAATACTGTGGTTAGAATTAGGGTGGACGATATATTTAATCTATCCAGCCATCTTCAGGTTTCTAATACCATTCTGATTATGTTATTTCTTGTTTCCGGGTTCGAGTCCCGGTGTCAGGTGATATTATCTCCTAAATATTCTCTCTGCTAAACGTTCTTTAAAATCTTGGATAAATATAATAAATATTCTTAAGTAAAACCAAATATAACTTACTTGTGAAAAGCTTTTTGCCATAGTTTATTTAAATATAAGATGAAGACGATGTTCATTAACTTTCATTGTTGTACACAAAAATACAGTACATTTCCGATCTTCGCTGTACGTTTCAAAATTAAAACTAAAAAAATCGAGCATTAAAAACCTTAATCAAAAAATTACTTAGATATATTAAAAGATTCAATCGAAATACGAAATAAATCATGAGAATAGAAATAAAAACATCCAAACTTCGAGTAGTAAAAAGCGTGAATAAACGCACATAAAAAATAGACAACAAGAACAAGAAGAAGAAAACACCTTGGACTGTATTCTGGAGAGTTAAAGATTCATTGACATTGACGATATGAATGAGGTTGAATATTGTTCACAATATAACACAGAAGCATTAATAAGATTATTCCTACATTGATAATAATAAACTTAATATAATTATTAACCACAGAACTAGCAACTGTATTTGTTAGGAGATTTTTGTATTGTGCTAAATAAGCGAAGAGTCATAACGGCTATTGTTATTTTTTATTAAATAAAACACTGCACATTTTCTAAATTTATATTTGTTTTTAACAGAAAATACAAACTCGTTAATGATGTCTTTTTGATATGTTTTCAAGTTTTATTTATAACATAACGACATAGCATATTACTAACTTCACACGAACACATTTCGTACAAGAATTTACTCCTCAGTCAAGCGTTAATCATACAGCTCCTATATTAAGGCGTCTAGACTTCACCTAAGATAGTCATGACGGAGAAGTTGCAGCAATATCTCGGCGTTACTACATTACCTCTCGTACAGTTTATGGCGCGTAAAACTTTAGAAATTAAATGATTTCCATTTCGTAACCAAGACGCTCACAAGTGAAATGGCAAAGGCTTCGTGCTGAAATATAGCTAGAAATTTTGATGACACAAACAATATTTCATAAAGTTCTAAAAAAAGTTCTGTCCATTTCCACTAACAGTCCCTGAAACTGGCGACTAGCTCGACTTTACTGCTTCATTACTCTGAGAAAGTTAATAAATTATTCAAAATATGCTGCACATACTTTCTTACATATAAGTATTGAGTTTTAAGATGGGCGAAAGAAATAAGAATACTGTGGGGAATAAATTTAATTAAATGTTCAACAAAAACTGTGGATAAATGCTTTTCGTTTAGGGTTGAAGCCAGGTTTGAAGGTCCAAATATGGACGGAAATGAGAGTCTATTTAACGTTAGCTCTCACTTTGTAGGCGTTGTAGGTTATGTGAACCTGTCCATCTGGCGGAACTAAAGTAAATATAAAATGAAACTACAAGTGAGCTGAAACCTTAACTTCCCTAAAATAAACAAGTATGCATGATTAAATAAACTGACAAACAACTGAAAATTCTGTCAAGAAAGCTGGAAGCCCACAATTCATCACATCTCACACACTTTTAAATGCTCAACTGCCACTCTCTCGTGGCGCGAAAAATCCGAACCATAGTTACACTTGACTCTTCTCAGATGATGCTTCTGTGTTATGAAAATGTTTTCAGAAATCAGAATAGGTACAGGAGCCTAGCTCACTATGTTGGCTACAACATTGTGCAGTTCGTCATTATCTTAAATGGACGTATATACGGAGGCTTGGCATCATGGGCGTACGGTGCAAGTTTGCTCGGGACGGGTTCAACGTAAAGTCGTCTCAGATCTATGTACTTGCGCACATTGTAACTTTATACTTCTTTTAAAATAACTAAATAGTTGTATTGTGATCAATAATACACTATTATTAATATGCAGCACAGACTTTGAAACTGTTTTTCTTGAGGTTTCTGTCCATTTCTTGCTTAAACTAGAGTCTATAAATAAAAACTTTCTTTTGGTAAATTATCATAATACTGTAAGGTGTGTAGGGCACGATTTTGAAGACGTCTAAAAATTCACCGGTGGAAAAGTCCTAGTAATTCCGATTACGTCATGATGATTTTGTATTGAGCACTGATTGATTACTGTTGACTTTACGAACAGGTTGGTCGATTTTGGCAGGAGTGTTCGTGTTGTATAATAATTATTGTATCATGTATCTGCAAGAAGCGGAAATTATAATATAGCCTATGATGGGCAGGAAACTAATAACTCAGTGCTGCCTTTCTTATAAATCATGTTTTAAGCATATTAAAATGAAAAGTACATTTTGTATATTTAAATAAGTTACTTAACCACAACGTTTAACTATGGATAACCTGTACTGTCAGTTTCGAAATATTTGGAAAATTACATTAATTAATAGATTTTTATGTGAAGAATCTTTTCTAATCTTGAAAAAATCAACTCATCACTTTCATTTTTTAAATGACTCATACTCTGATGAAGAATATGAAGCAGTTCATAGTTTTCGCACGAAAATAAACTCAATTTATTTATGAATGAATAAAGAAATTCTCAGAATGGCGCATTTATTTATGCTAGTGGCACTTGTCGTCTGTTCATGTATGTCACCTCAGAAGCATTCTACATAAATAAAAGTTAGTTCGATGAGTCTGATGGCAATCAATGACTTTCATCACACAAACACCGGTGAGTTTAAAAATAGCCTGATTCTTCACCGGTGACTTTACAAACAAGCTGATGGAAGTATCGATGGCATCGATTGAATTAATCGATGACTTTAAAAAGTACCCTGAACACTATAGGCTAGAATTCACACAAAATCTTTATTCCGATCACTAGGACCTTCACTGAAATCAGGTAATATTGAGAACCAAGGTGTGAACTATGAGTAACGGGTGAACTAGTAGCTTTATAAGTTTTAACCAGATTTGTTATGAGGTTACACAAGTGCCAAGTCTATGAATCAGTGTATATCTGTTTCGACAAGTTGATTACAGAAGTAGCAACTTCATAAATCCAATTCGGAATAGGTTTATATATATTCAAATTTTTCAGGAATTAAGTTGAAATCCAATTGAATTCTGATATCCAAACTATCTCACCACATGGATAACCAGGTCACCGATTCGCCTGAGAGATTCCGAAAGGAGTTTTATTTATTAGAAGTACCGTACTTAATTGTTCTTAACCTGAAGAATTACCAACACCATGCCGTTTTGAAATTTAAATCCTAAATAAAATACGACAATTCTTACATAATGCTTTAATGTATGCGAAATTGTAAAATATGTAACAACCAACCCAGTATTTTCTTTATTTCCTAGCATGATGTTATAATCTTAAAAATATTGCACATATTTTGGGGGAGGTTTCAACCCCCTAAACCCCTCCACATCTATGGTGCATCGCAATGCTACCAAATGATATGTCCATATACTAGAAATACCACACTCTCCCGTGACATACATCTCATTGTATCATGTCCTTACTTTGAGAAACAAAAAAGTTGGCAAAGATGCACGGAAGTTGTGATTTTTTTTTACCGAAGCAGGATGACTATTTATTTTAAATACAGTTTGTTTAATGACGCATTTTCAATTGCTACTCTACAGATTTGAAGATCGTTCCATGTTCGATAATAAACGATAGCACACCAGTAATGTACTAGATTGTAACAGGCCTATTCCTGTCATAGATGGTGGCTCGACTCGTTTTTAGGGGGAATCTAAGTGAAAGAATCCAACAGCTTAGGCCTATATGCATATCTCAAGTCAATAATAGTAATACACTTAGGCCTATAGCTAGAACTAATAAATCATTTGCACTATTTCATCAAAACATAAGGGGGCTTGAAAATAAAATTGAAGAATTTAACTTAGCCATTCAGGATACAATTAATTCTAATAAACAGGAAATTCAAGTTATTTGTCTAACGGAACACCACTGTGCAGAAACAGATCTTGAACAATTAAAAATTGATAATTTTTCACTATGTTCAAAATTTTGTAGACATTCCATTAAATGTGGAGGTGTGAGTATATTTATCAAAAGAAACTTACATTTCAGTGGTATAGACACAAGTTCCTTCTGTAAAGAACAGGATTTTGAATGTTGTTCAGCCAGATTGAATTTTGACAATGATACATTTGTAATACTAGCCATTTACAGGGCACCATCAGGTAATTTCAATTATTTTGTAAATCAGTTAGAAAGGGTTCTTAATTCACTGTATAGTACTAACGTAAATATTATACTGTGTGGGGACTTTAATGTAGATTTCTCAATTGATAGTGAGAAGAAGATCAGACTGATATCTTTATTGGGTAGCTATAATCTAGATTTCATAGTAAACTTTCCAACGAGAATTCAGAACGACTCCCAAACAACAATAGATAATATATTCATAGATATAGAAAAACATTTTAATTTTAAAGTACTTCCAATATTAAATGGATTATCAGATCATGATGCACAAATGTTAGTGCTGAACAATATTAAAGTAAATTCGAACAGTAAACATGCTCATAGTAATATGACTAGAGTAATGAATGACGATTCAATTTTAAATTTCAAACAAGATCTTGCGAATGAAAACTGGGAATCTATGTTATCCTATGACAAAGTAGATAGTAAATTAAGTGAATTCCTAAACATAGTGTCACGACATTTTGAGGCAAATTTTCCAAAAAAGAAAACTGCTAATTTACCTAATTCAAGGAATAACACATGGTTAACTGCTGGTATTAAAATATCATGTGCAAACAAAAGAGAGCTCTACCTAAAATATAGAACCAGTAACAACCAAACTCATAAGGAATACTATAAAAAGTATTGCAACATACTGAAGAAAGTAATCAAAGAAGCAAAAAGTAGGCATTTTTCACAAGTAATTAATAAATCAAATAATAAAGTTAAGACTGTATGGAATATAATAAAAAACGAAACGGGGAGAACAAAGGGAAACAATGATTGTACATCATTAATATACCAAAACATAAAACTAGATAATTTATCAGACATTACAAATGCTTTTAATAGTCACTTTATAAATATTGCAGAGAAATGTATTCGTATAAATAATATTAACATTAAGGCAGTAGACCTACTAACAAAATCTACAGTTTGGAACCATAGATTTCAATTGAACCTGACTTCCCACATAGAAATTGAAAATATAATCAAGTCTCTCAAAAGTAAAAGCTCGTCTGGATGGGATGAGATAAGTAATAAGTTATTAAAAAGCTGCTCATCGGAACTCAGTAAACCTCTTAGTCACATATGCAATTGTTCATTAGAAAATGGAATATTTCCAGAAAGACTGAAGCATGCTATTGTTAAGCCCCTCTTTAAAAAAAGGTGACAAAAATCTACCATCAAATTACAGACCTATATCACTCTTAACCTCATTTTCAAAAGTTTTTGAAAAAGTCATGTACAACCGCATAATACACTATCTTAATTTGAATGACATTCTTACTTCATCTCAGTTTGGATTTAGAAGTGGCATGTCCACTGAGAATGCTACATTTCAACTTACTACAGAAATATTGGAAGCGTTAGATAAAATGAAATATGCTCTGGGAGTTTTCTGCGACTTAGCTAAAGCATTTGACTGTATAAATCATGAAATGTTACTTCAAAAATTGGATCATTATGGGTTCGATAATTTAACACTTAAGTGGTTCAAATCATATCTTTCTGATAGAACTCAAAAGGTAATAATAAATGGAAATGAATCTAACCTAGGGATTGTTAAGAATGGGGTACCTCAGGGATCAATACTGGGACCTTTGCTCTTTTTAATTTTCATTAATGACTTGCCCTAAAACTTAAGTGACGAATCAAAGGTATTGCTCTTTGCAGATGATACTAGTGTACTTGTAACAGGAACGTCACAAGAACATTTATCAAGAATAGCTACAAAGGCTTTTCACGAGTTAAACACATGGTTTCTAGCTAATAAAATGACACTTGATATTGATAAGACCCATTTTATACAATTTAGGACAAAAAACAGATGTATCTCAAATCTTGAAATTAATTATGGAACACAAATCATACAAGAAATTAGCAATGTAAAATTTTTAGGACTACAAATTGACCAAAATCTTGACTGGAAGACACACATAGAAATGATAAGTCCAAAACTGAGTTCAGCGTGCTTTGCTTTAAGAATTTTGAATAATATATTAAAACAGGATGCATTACTTATGGTATATTTTGCATATTTTCACTCGGTAATGAGGTACGGGATCATTTTCTGGGGCAACTCTACCCATCGCTGCGCTACTAACCGGAAGGTCGCGGGTTCGATTCCCGATGAGGTCGTTGAGATTTTTCAATTGGCCTAATCCTTCTGGTGGCACTATGGCCCTGGGGTAGACTCAGCCTCCAACAGAAATGAGTACCAGGAGCAATCCTGGGGGTAAAGGCGGCCGGTGCGTAAGGCTGACAACCTTACCACCTTCATGTGCCGAATGTCCAAAATCTGGGAGCCTCAACCTCCTGGAACCCTCTGGGCCTCCATGGCCTGTATAGGGATCACTTTACCTTTACCTTAACTCTACCCATAGGGAGAAAATATTTAGATTACAAAAGCGGGCAATAAGAATAATATGTGGAAAGAAAAAAAGGGAATCTTGTAAACCGCTATTTGAAAAATTAAAGTCCTCACTCTTACAGGGGAGTATATATACTCTGTTATGTGTTATGTAGTGAATAATATTGATAAATTTCAAACTAATTTTAGTGTACATGGACGTACTACCAGAAACATGAATGATCTACACAGACCAAATAACTCGTTAAAACTCTTTCAGAAGGGTGCGTATTATTCTGCAGTACAGATAGTAACCAGCCATAGAATAAGGAAGATAAAAGACAGTATATTGTATGCATTAAAATGTAATATTAGTAATTAGTGCATGTAGTATTACCCTCATTGTAATGGGACATGCAGTTAAATAAACAAATTAAAAAAAAAAAAAAAAAAAAAAAAAAGATATATAGCAAGCTTCCAAACAACATTAAATTATTATGTATTCAAAGAAAGAGCAAACATTTCAAAACAGCTGTCAAGGAATGTTTAATAACTCACACCTTCTACAATTTGGAGGAATATTTCCAGCTTGGATAAATTTGGCAGCTTGCAGTTTCTGTAGACCTATATTATTGTTATAACATGCATGTATTTTTTGATCTGACGTGTTCTATATCCTTGAGCCCCGCTCAACACAGGATCTACAGGACGAGATATCTACATCTACATACATCTACATTTCGAAATGAAAATTTTACGTCATACATAATAAGCATATGTACTGTATGGTCTAAGTCAGAAAGAACTTTTTTCAACAGGGGCTTTCAATAAAGGTTCATATTTAAGCCTTTAAATGGTTTTCAGGTTATAATGGTTGTAAATATGTGTTGTAATAAATAAAATAAAATAAAAGTATGGTTCAAAATTACATCACTTACCAGTTGTAACGAAGAATTTATATGTACCGAGACATATTAATAAATCATTTTCACATGAATCAGAATAATGCTACCTCGAACGATCATGGATACAACACTAGAAGATACATTATTTCCTGCCCTCTCATTAAAACTAAATTCATTACTGAAGCACATGTAAGGCGTAGCTGCAATTTGGGCCCATATTATATACTGTATAATGATTTTATAAAAAAGAAATCCACACTTAAAATTATTAAAAACGGCAAGATTCATGAAAAAAGTACTCCAATTGATAACCACTAGTAATATAAATGCCTTTATTCTCAAAAGTCTTGAACAAACAACATGTATAAAATATGTATTTATATCCTTTTGTAATTTTGTGTATATATTTTTTCTTGAATTTATTTGTGATTTTCTCTTTTATATTATGTTTGTGGACATCTTTATGTGTGTGTGTTTTTCAACACTTTTAATGTTTTTCATTTTGTATTTCATTTTTAATAGGCTACATTATATTTGAAACAATGCGATTTTACCGATAGTTACTCCATCCCTCATATCAATCCTGATATCTGTGTTCTTTGAATATTATCTAGCCGTGATCACCATTCACCAGAATCCTTGCGAGAGGATATGCTTCTTATTGGAACTAGAATAGATGGCGCGAAAGTCGCTCATCAAGCAGGAGTACTGCGCTGTCCGTCTGAGTGGAAAGACATGTAATAGTATCGTTCTGTGTTCTACAGTGCTTGCTTCAGATCCCGTACCAGTGGACTATGATGTAAAAGAAGATTCCCTGACTTGTTTCATCGGTGCAGAGAGGTAAGCAATTTTATTTTTAGCCTAATTAAATGTTTGTTCAAAATTCTTGTAGGTTATTAATAGCGATACATAATTTGTGTGCATTAGTTTGTATAATACTAACCCCTCTTACAGATAAAGGCACTGCTACATACATTAGAAAACTTCTCTACACGATACTAAACAAACACAACTAACGACAAGCAGTCGACTTCATGGCAAAAAAAAGTCAAACCCGCCCTAATACGCAACGACACAAGTACACAGCCCAAAAATCCCATCAGGATGTACATAAGGGCACTATTAGCTAAATACATCAAACAAATTGTTACCAAAATTTGATCTGACCGGAGGTAGCCTAATAACCTTCACTGCTTGGCACAAAAAAAAACTAGGTTATGCATCTTGTTCTGGAATAGTAGCAGGGGCGTAACTTGTACCCCCGGGCCCCCGTAATGCTGTAGTCCAAAAATTTGCCCAGGGTATACTCTAAAGTTTCGGTAAAATTTAGTGGAAGTCGTATATTTTAACTGGAATTTTGGACTGCATAGTAGCAATTAATAGGGGACACTATTAATAATAATATTATTTAATTTATACATAAATTGCAAAAGTGGCAGTATCAATGCACTTAAACCCATAATTTGGCATAGAATAGGCATATTAGGATAGATATGGTGTTTTGAGATTTCAAGAGATGAAATACAATTGGTCGACCGCATTTGTACACAAGGGCCTGTAGTAAAAATTAAATTGAAAGTATGCAAATTAGATTCGAAAATAAAATCGTCATGATTTTGGTTCTGGCTATGTACGTATTTAAAAAACTCTGCAGAGCGCTGCAGGCTAGTCTCGCAGTGGTTCCTCAAGTTAATGGGAGAATTGTCAATTAATACATACGCAAATAAATAAATAAACATATAAATTAAACACAGCAAAGGCAGAAGGTATAAGCAATAAAACAAAATATACGCTAACGAGTAAAATTACGCTGAAGGTATTTGGCGTATATCTGCGTATACCCTCGACTACCCCACTGGGCCGAGGTCTAGAAGGGGCCTAAACGTCGAAGAGACGTTTTAAAGTTGAAATTAAGAACTGTTTTATTTGTACCATGAGTCAACAAAAGCTTAGTGCACTCAGTGTGTTGAGAAAGTAACTTGAGTTACATACAGTAATTGAATTATTTGTCTTTAAAAAGACCAGGAAGCCAAGCGAATGTTCAGAACGACTTGATAATGTAAATACGTATAAAAACAGCAGTAAAAGTTATGAGATATTTCTGTTTACAATTTTCTGAAAAGAAATATCTGTTATTAAATGTTAATTTCGTTGAGTTGTAAATGTTGACTAAAAAATATAAATACAGTAATTGGCAGGACAAAAAGTACCGGTACATAGTTACCTTTTTTTTAAGAAATCCAACTTTTACGAACTCGTTTACCTCTGTGAATTACAAAGTAATTGGGTACAAAAATATATTTGCTGGGGGGGGGGCGATGCAAAAAGTTACGTAATTGATAGTAACATGTTGTATCATCACTTTCAGACACTTTCATTTGCTCTAGCTTAATTCCTTTAATGTATATTCGTAGCTTTCAAAAATAGTTTAATACTCGTATAACATTTTATGAAATACAAGAAAGCATTGATATTTTATCGTTCTGATGGGTTGTGTGTCTCAAGCCGTAACATTCCGACGGGTAGTTACATCAGAGCAGCAGGAATCTATATTTAGGTCGCGTTTTGTTTACATTACGTCAACCTGGATAGCTCAGCAGGGCATGTCCATGGTAACTCACGTTACAAATTGACTCAATTTTACTTGTTAAACTCTTATTAAATAATTTCCAGATAATACCTAAGCAGCCAAAAATGCATTAGTGAAACCTCTAATAAATGGAGCACATGTTGCATGCTTTGTGTAAATTCTGGATCACAAATGCAAAGATTATTGAGATTCAAACGTTGGTAACTCACGTTACAGAAATTGGACATGGTATTTGAAACTCAGATTTCAGTAAGCATTTTCTGCTCGTTTAATGGCTCAATAAATACATGTTTTGCTGTTCTGGTAGGTTAACATGTTGGAAATATGAATATTAAAACAATTTGTAATTTTTTAAAATTAAATACAGTTTATCTGACATAAAACAACTGCCTGTTGGTAACTCACGTTACAATTTGTCCATTATACACTAAATCAAAACAGTTTGCTTGTAAAATAATCAAACATTTTTAAACATGTAACCTACATTTCTCCAGTAGTAAATAGAAAAAAAACACATTATTTCATAGAATCATGTTTTAATTTAAACTAAGTTATATCAGTTCCCTTACTGAATTCGATTTCCTTTCATTTTATCTTAAGGAACAAGCAAAATCTCAATTTTCTGTTTGAAATTAATGAAAGCTGTTCTTTTTCATCTGTTTTGAACAGAACATTGCGTTCAACACTTTCTTATATTCTTTACTAGCAGGTGCCTGCAGCTTCGGCCACGGTAATTAATTCAAAAATTAAAAATTAAGAGCTAAATAATTAAAATATCATGCACAGACAGACAAACAAACATTTTGTAATATTACTAAAAACCTAAAATATTAATAATATAAAAAAATTAAAATTTTAAAAATTAAGGATTTTGTCCTGATTCTCATGGACATGCCCAGCAGTAGGCCTGTCTCACTCACTCTAGCACATTACTCGTAAGACGTAAGAGTGAGACAGGCTTATTGGTTTTTGTTTACTTCTGGTTTCTTTCTTAGCTCGTCTCGGGTTAAGCTTTCATACGTAAACCTTCTAAAATCTTATATATGAACCTTCTTTAAAAGTCCCCCAGATGAGAAAAACTTGTGTTTACGATCTGGAATAATAACGTATATGTTAATAAGAAAGAGAAAAAAATATATATACACAATACATTATGTACAAACGTAAATATTAATGCTGAACTAAAAATGGTCAGGAAATTTTTACAAAATAAATTTAAATAGTTCTAAATTACAGGAGTTACAGAACTCTATTTTACAAGTAGATTCATATTTATAGTCAGTAGGGGTATAGAAATAGAAACAGGTAGAAGGAATGAAGATAAAACAAATTAAAGACAATTTTTAAAATTCGTTTATTATTATTAATATTTTTATTATTGTTATTATCATTACTCTTTATTTCCTCTACCCGGAGGCTACCTTAAGCAATGTAGGCAAATTCGAAGTTCATTTTTTAACCTAAATACACTTTTGAGGTTCCCTGAATAAAAAAAAATACTGTTTTCACAATCATGTCTCAGTGTTAGTCAGTGTGTCAGTGAATAGCCTAGCTCCAGAGAGAAAAATCGTATGAAAACTAAATTTTGTATTTGGGTTAGGTACCATCTGAGAATATGACACAAAGATTCGCGATAATCTTATTTTTAATGAAGAAACTTTCGTTTTTCCCTATTTTCTGGAAAACGCCTATAACGATTTTCTTTAAATTTTGTACAAGGAGTGCTTATACTCAGAGCTAAAACTTTTCTGAAGGGCAGTTATAAGTCCCCCACTCTGAAAACGCACTCGTTGCAATACGGCCTGTTGTAACGGAAAATCGTATGAAAACAAAATTTTGTATTTGGGTTAGGTACCTTCTGGGGATGTGACACGAAGATTGGTGAAAATTTAGTTTGACGCGATTTTCTCGAAAACAGCTTTAACGATTTTGTTTAAATTTTACACATGAGGTGCTTATACTAAGAACTAAAACTTTTATTTGAAACATTTTATAGAAAAAATTCTCTGGATAGTTGTAAGCCACCCCTCTGAATACGCGCTCTTTGCAATATGGCATTTTGTTTTATACCAGAATGTGAAGTGAGAAAAGTGTATTGCCCATGCTTGAAGTTGAGGAAGTTGACGAGAGTGCATTAACGAGATTTGTGTTGTGTATAGTTCGGGGATGCGATGCGATGTGATGCGATGTGATGTGGTAACGACATTCTCTTCATTTTTACAACCAATTTATATGAAGAGAATGTTATAAATAATATATTATACTAAGAGGCTAACTATTATTTGGGGAGGAAGTTAAGCTAGTTTCACATCAGATTATTTTAGCTTAAATTGGTTCACTGAGTTTGATAAAAACAGGATTTTCCTCATTAAGAATATTAAGATGTATTAGGCCTATATATAAGTACAATAAATCATTACAAATTTCGTAAGCCTACAGTAATCTTACTGCTTTTCAAAAATGTGTGTTATATTCGAGAGTAAATACTTTCAATAACCTACTTTACACGGAATACATAAAAATCATAAAAAAGCTCAAAAAGGATTTTTAACGTATAACTTTTACTCTACGGAAGATTTTCTGCCTGAATATGAAGAGTTCTTACATCATTTGCGTGAGTCTATTGACGTAGCCTACACGTCACTAAATGGTATTGGGGGAGGAAGGATAACTGGTCTTTTAACAGACTTAGATTCAAAGTCTTTATACACGAACATAGAAACCAAGGCTTCGGTAGGCTTATTATATTCTTGATATTGAATAGAAAAGGCCTTGACTAGAATTAATTAATTTTAGTATGATATTAAAATTAACACGAACAGATTATATATTACGCAGTTTTTAACTGCTACCCTCAAGGTCTCAACATCGTTCCGTGTTCGATAATAATCGTACCACACCGATGCCATAATGAAGATCAGTTTCGAATGTGTATCCTTATGACACCGTTACCTCACACGTAATAAGCGTATTATAGTACGGTTGTTTAAAAAATAGGTTTTCCCCTGAGCTCAATTATAAAATGTGTGTATATATATATGTGTGTGTTTGTGTGTGTGTGTGTGTGTGTGTATATGTGTATATGTGTGTTACTTTTTAATGCTACTATTTTTTTACCTTCGTGGATTTTAAGTCCATTTTTAAACAACTTTAGGAAATGTTAACAGGAATTTTAGACTAAGTTATTGTTTATATCTAAGTTTATATCATGACTAGTAGCCTAACTGTTGTTATTTTTAATGCATTTTTAACTAAGGTATGTTTTTAGATTAGGTTATATATGTAACATTTTATAATTGAGCTCAGTAGCTCAGTATTGTATTTTATCATATTATAGTCTAAAGCTCAATTGGAAATGAAAATCTAAGTACTTGAAACTAGTTTTACGCAAATGCAGAAGACGTTTCACGTAATTTTCGGCTGTGTTTACCCTTTCTGTTTTTTTTTTTATTTTTTCTACCGGTACTTCACAGTAATGAAAATTTCATCGGACAAGTTTATGAAAATTTAAATTTATTATAGGCATGTTTGCTTTTGTTGTTGTTATGCTCCCTAATTAATTTTCATAGTAGTAGCTTAAATTTAGTTTTCTAGGGTTGTTACCATTATCATTATTATTATTATTATTATTATTATTATTATTATTATTCGAGCAAATAAGTATAAGTTATGGAATGGGTGTTACCAATAATTTAAGTAAAATGTGGCTTAATTTACAGTTTACATGTTAAAACTAAAGTCTATACTACAATTACGTCAGATTATAAAATGAGTTACCTAGCTAAATCTTAAGACGGTATTACTTGCTTTAAAACAAGTGACATTCAGTTATTTTGTGTTTTATTTATTAACGATTTGCTATTAAGCTCAATTATTTGTACTTCATCTGCCTGTACCATAGGTACTATAGGTAGAGGAAGTACCGGTATTGTTTTCGACCCCTCAAATTCGAAGTTGAGTTTTCAACATAAATACAAGTTTTGAGTTCCCTGAATCCAAAAATTGGCTACTATTTTCGGAAACATGTTTGTGTGTGTCGGTGTGTCTGTGTCTGCGGGTGTGTGTCTGTGAACAGCCTAGCTCTAGAACGGAAATTCGTATGGAAACAGAATTGCGTATTTGGGTCAGGATGTCACTCGAAGATGGTGACGTTTCCTTATTTTAAAGGGGATTTTATATTAAGAAAATTTCGTTTGTCGCGATTTTCTCGAAAACAGCTCTTACAATTTTGTTCAAATTTTACACATGGGGTGCTTATACTGAGAGCTAAAACTTTTATTCAAAACTTTTTTTCGAAAAAATTATCTGAAGTGTAGTTATAACTTATAAGCAGGCTTTAAAACTTAGTGCCCGAACCCACAGAGGGAGTTGATTCCGGTTACCAACAACCTGAATATAGGGGGTGGAGGGTGATTGCGTAGGCTGATAAGACAGTCATTGATAGTAGTACCGAGAAGTGAATGTGCTCGTGGTACGGTGCCTCTCAAATTGGTCAACAGTGTACCTTGTCATTGTGCGTGTATAAATTTATAATACGTGTTCGGCATGCCGAAAGTAAAGGGTTCTAAAACGCAAACATATATTGAAACATTTGGGAGGGACTATTATGCACAAACAGGAGAAAGTATCGTTTTGCATGCTTGTAATGTGAGTTTAGATAATAAGTTATTTTGTGGTCTTCCTATATCTGTATTCTGGTTTGTTTACTATCACGTGAACTATACTCCATTTGAAACGTCGGAGGAGCAAACATAAACACGCTCTCTGTGTCACTCACCTTTTCTTGCTGGATCTCACTGGTTGAGACACGCAGTGTCTGGTGGTAGTGTATTTGCGACGTCTTGTTTTCTTTCAGAAGTGAATCTTTGCTTCGTACACGTTTTTATTATTATATTATTGTTATTATTATTATTGTTATCGTTATTCCAATTTTATTATTAATTATTATCGCCATCGTTATTGTTTTTGTTACGGTACTGTTAATGCGATAGTGTTATATTTATCACTATTAGGAGTAGTGAGTGAACTAGAAATTAAGTAGTTTACTTGTGCTACTAGGCCGCCGGCGTGGTCTTGTGGTTAGCGTCGCTGACTACCCGGGTTCGATCCGCGGTACCTGCTCGGATTTTTCTGAGGTAGGGAAGTTTTGTAGGGGTGCACTCAGCCTCGTTCGTGATTCAAATTGAGGATCTACTTAATAGAGAAATAGCGGTTCCGGTCATGGAAACCACCATTAACGGCGTGGGTGTCGGCATGCTGACCATATGCCCCCAATCCTGCTGTCTGCCGTCTGCCGTCTGCCTATGGTAGATGACGCAGCGCTCGGGTGATAGGCCTTATCCTTTCTGGGATGTTAGCGCCACGGAGTTAAGTTTACTTGTGCTACTTTGCAAAATGGAGGATAATGCTCAACCTGGCAGCTCCAAGATGCAGTCACCGGTGAAAAAAACATCCACGAGGTAAAGCATTAAGTAGTATTAAAAAAATTCGAATAATCAATTTGTACAAAACTGTACTGCATGATAATCCACATACATCGATTAGAGATATAGGCTACAAAATAAAGTTTCATCATCGACCTTATGGTACAGGCGTTCTAATACTACCACTTTCATGAATCTTTTAAACTTACATGAAGGTAATTTCGGCAGTGGTACTGTTCTATTCTTTTCATCATCATCATCATCATCATTATTATTATTATTAGTATTTTATGGTTATTATTATTGTTTATTATTGCGTATTATGGTTATTATTATTATTATTACTATCGTTTTTGTTATTAACTTATTATTGTTTTCATATTCTCGTGCTGTCCAAGTGTAAATTCTGTTTTAAAATTATTATACTAAAAATACTGCTTAATTTGTTGAAATACAACTAATATGTAGACTTATAATGCACAAAAAAGATTTTAATTAAAGTGACTGAAATGTTGCTGCGAAATATTGTGAGTTGAGAAGGGTAATAAACATTGGGCATGGAGGAGTTAAGTAGGCTAGCAGTATATCGATAATTGCGTGGGAAAATGGCGAAAGTAAGGACAACTAAACTTAAACACTGCCAAACCTTCTTCGTTCGACATCTTGTGAACTGCGCTTTTCGCTTCTTCCCTCCCGTGTTTATGTTTGCTCCTCCGACGTTTCAAATGGACTATAGCATATGGTAGCTAGGGCATATGCCGAGCAAAGTCTGTACAGTACGGTTGCTGTTAACATATTCGATCGGGCACTAAGTTTTAAAACCTGGTTATAAGCCACCCACTCTGAATACGCGCTCTTTGCAATGTGGCCTCTTATTCTATATTAGAACGTGAAGTCAGAAAAATGTATTGGCAATGCTGAAAGTAAAGAAAGTTACGAGAGTACATTAATAAGATTTTATTTGGATGAGGTAACGAAATTCTCTTCATTTTTACAACCAATTTACATGAAGAAAAAGTCATACATAATAATTATGAGGCTAACTTTTATTTGGACAGAGGAAGTTATGTGAATTTCACATCAGATTTTTTAGTTACGTATGTTGATTATGCTAATGCAGTCGTGACTTGTAAGGATGCAAATATGATGGAAATAAGGGCAACGACTTACTGCAGGAGCTGAAAGGATAGTCTAATGGTATACTAGCTTAAGCCAGACAGGGTACGTTCGTTTTCACATGTACTTATCAGCATAAACATGATATGGATATAAATATTCATCATAATGCAAACATAGTTCGATTTAAAAGTATTAAATTTCTTAGTATGGTATTGAACGAAGAGATTTCCTGGAATAATCAGTGTTTTAAATTAAACTGAATACTGCTATCAGTTAAGGGTTCTTAGTAGTTTTATATTGCAGAAGTTCAATCATGACTTGGTTATAGAATCTGTTTCTGGGGATCTTGTTCTCTATTGGCTGGCTTAATTATTGTTTAGAAACGAATTTTAAATGTACTGCAGACTCCTGCAAAAATTATTTTAAGCAATATGGTATTTTAACGATATATGATTTATTTATTTTTTATGTTAGAGTGTATTAATGTAAGTAAACTATTTCTTTTAAATACGAATGTATATATTCGTACTTACAGCACTCGAAATTGAGAAGTTTTGAACATAGCTTCTCATCGTATAATTAAATTTAATAAATTATTTGTGGTGCTTAGTTTTAAACTGCTAGGATTAAACAGATAAATAATGTTCGAGGTTTTAGAAAATATGTTAAGAATATTTGATATCTGCTCATTTAATAGCGATGCTTTTTTTTTTTTTTTTTTTTTTAACCAATGCTTAGTTATGTGTGATTTTATCTTATAGCTTTGTTCTCTGCAAATTATTTTCTAATTAAATAAACAAATAAATATTTAGTTCTGTTAGTTGAGCAGGTACTAGATTGTAAACCCGCGGAGTAATTTATCCTCATTACCTCATCCTACCGGTTTAGGTGTACGCGTCAGCCATTGAATCTTCCCTCAAGTGCATCGACGTTACGTCAGCTGGTTAGTAGTGTATTACGTCAACAACACAGATATATAGAGATAGATCGGCAATGGTGTATGCTGTACCATTGGCGGCAGTGAAGCCACGTGATGCAAGGACCGCCATATTACTACACTGCAGCAGCTGATCGTGTACATGCTACAAGTGCGTTACAGCGATGTGAATTTTAGCATTTTAGCTAATAATGTAATTGGACTGAGGAGTATAAATACTTTTTCTAAAATGGTGAATACCTGTGTGGTATTCGGGTGTAATTTTTCATACTACGACAGAAAGAAACAAGGAAAGGAACACGTTTCAATACATGCGTAAGTAGGCATTTCATTATTATTATTATTGTTAGCCATTTCATGCATTATGCATGCTTTAGTTTCTAGGAATGTATTATATGGTTGTAAATAACCATAACCTAATATTGTTAACTATTTCATACACTGTAAATAGTCATATATTACTTTAGCATTTAGAAATTGCAAATAAACTTAACCTCAATTTATGTGTATTTTTTGCATTGTAAATAATATGCTTTAGTTACTAGGAATGTTTTATGTTTTTATAAATAACTGTAAGCATACATTGATAGTTATTTCTTGTATTATTCATACTTCCTTAAGAATTTAAGCATGTGTTATAATATTTGTAGGCCCTAAGTAATTATTAACATATAAGCCATCTTATGCACTATAATTAATATTCTTATGTTATACTTCATGTTATGTTTGTAAATAACTCTAACCTTAATATACCTCTAGGTACAAAAATGGTTAAACTTTTGGATAGTAAATAAATAAGTAGGCCCTTATGATATGCATGCAGGAATACCTACCGTATCTAATTAATTGCATCATTTATTTGAGTTTATAATTAACATATTTAATATTTATTTATTTATTTCAGAGTTCCTAAGAAGAAGGACATTCGGGAAGCATGGATAAAGGCGATCAACAGAAAGAATTGGCAACCGACTACAGCTTCAGGTGTGTGCTCTCAACATTTTCGTCCCGAAGATATGGACTATACTGGCCAAACCAGGAGGCTGAGAGAAGGAGCAGTTCCCTCTGTATTTCCTTCTTATCCTGTGCATTTGCAGAAGCGACATGTAGTCCCACGGAAACCACCTAAAGTGAGACATGTGTCTTCAAAACCTGATATCGCTACGTGTGCCAGTGAAATCACAATAACAGAAACTGTCAAGATTGAAGTTGGTGTAAATTCTGGTGAGAATAGTATTGGTACATGTGACAATAGTGGTGGCTCTGAACCATTAACACCCCGGAAAAGAAAATTAATGACCCAATTGAGTGAGAAAAATGTTGAGCTTTGCAGTGCAAGAAAGAAAATAAAGATTTTGCAGCAAAAGGTACGACGGCATGAGAAAAAATTAAAATATGACAGAGAAGTTATTGACTTGTTAGTGAAAGAAAAACTCATTCTTGAAAATAATGCTGAAATATTAAAAAATTCACTCCCTTCTGATGTATGCTGCTTGTTAGACAGAGCAGCGCAGAGTGCTGGAACCAGAGTAAGTAAACACGGCTTGGCATATGAACCTTTGTTAAGATCATTTGCATTGACCTTGCACTATTTCTCACCAAAAGCATATGAGTTTGTACGGTTGAAGTTCAATAATTCATTGCCTAGTACAAGGACAATACGTTCCTGGTATATGAAAATTGATTGTGAACCAGGTCTGTGCACTGAAGCTTTTAATGCAATTGCATGTAAAGTTAGAGAAAGCAACGAGAAGGCTCAAGTTCCTATAGTATGCCTCTCTATTGATGATATGTGCCTGAAGGAACATGTAGAATATACTGGAAATAAAATTATAGGTTATGTAGATGTTGGTACCGAAATTAATAATGACAGTTTACCCACGGCAAAAATGGCCTGTGTAATTATGTGTACAGCAGTAAATGATACCTGGAAGATCCCTTGTGGCTATTTTTTTATCGATTCACTCTCAGGTCAGGAAAGAGCATTTTTAATGTCAAGTTGCATCGACAAATTGCATGAAATTGGTGTCACCATAGCTGCAGTTGTATTTGATGGAGCCAGCTCCAATATAAGTATGGCCAACAACTTGGGAGCTAATTTATCTGATGCAAATAATCTCAAAACCAGTTTTCTTCACCCATCTCTGTCAGGAGCATCAGTTGCTGTATTACTTGATGCCTGTCATATGATCAAACTTGTACGCAACTGTTTAGCTGAGAAACAAATAATTTATCGCAAAGACGGTGCAATTCGCTGGTCTTATGTGAAATCTCTATTCGAATTACAAAGTGCCGAGGGTTTGTGTCTGGCAAACAAATTAACCTCGAAACATATCAACTGGCATAAACATAAAATGCGTGTGAGACCTGCAGTTCAGACACTTAGTAAATCAGTAGCAGAGGCACTGGATTTCTGTAATGTGGTGTTAAAGCTACAAGAATTTGAAGGTTGTGAAGAAACTGTGAAGTTCCTTAAATATATGGACAAGATATTTGATTTACTCAATTCATCCAGCAAGTTTGGCAAAGCATTCAAAGCCCCACTTGCAATGGAAAATGAAAATCTATGGAGTCCATTCATTTGTGATGCTATTGCATACATTGACTCCCTATACACTGATAAGGAATGTGAACAGAAGATTATAACGTGTAATAGGAAGGTTGGATTTGTGGGCCTAAAAGTGTGCTTATTGTCTGTGCAGAATTTATATGACATGTTTGTAAAAACAAAAAAAATGGAATACCTTCTGACATACAAATTAAGCCAGGATCATGTAGAACTATTTTTTGGTCTCATAAGGCAACGAGGAGGTTGGAACATTAATCCCACATGTTTGCAGTTCAAATCAGCCTTCAAACGACTGATTACCAGGAATGAACTAAAATGCATAAAAACAGGAAATTGCATTTCACAAGATAGTATACCTATCCTTAATGTAAGTAGTACTCGTGATGCGAAGAGCACTCAATTTATACAAAATGAGGATGATCCCTTATGTCTTCAGTCACCAGTTCAGATTTCTGATCATGATTATTGCCCATCTTATTCAACATTAACATTGTTGTCAGACAGTATTGTTGAATACATATCAGGTTATGTTGTTAAGAAAGTAGTCAGTTCTCTAAAGTGTGACAACTGCAAAAAAGCGATTACACAGACAGAATGTCCATATTCATTTATTTCTTTCAAAAGTAATGGGAAGTTATTTATTCCTTCAAATGATGTGGTTAGAGTATGTAAATTAAGTGAAAGATGTTTTAGAGAGAATTTATGCAGAGGCATCAATTCAATTGTGAAAAGTAACATACCCTACAAAGTCGCAGCTGAAGCAAATGAACTAGGTTTGTTTCCCTCATTAAATACTCATGTATTGGACTTAAATCCATTGGACACTCATGTTAATAGATTGATACAAGTAATTTCATTGTCATATTTGAAAATTCGCATTAATCATGCAGTTAGGGAAACTAATAGACATAAGATTGATCACAGATCAGTCTACAATCGCCTGGCTATTTTCAAACATTTGTAAATATTCTGTTTATCAATTGAAGGGGCTAGTTCCATAAGGGTGTAAGGCACAAATCTTTAATTTTGAGTTTTTAACATTTATGCCTTCTCCTCATATCTCTTAAATACTCAGTGAAATATTGTACTTGTGCCTTAAACCTCTGCTCAGTTATAAGAAAAGACCTGTGAGACTGCACATTCATTCTACAGTGAGTTCCACGCAAGAGTTGGCCAATGACGCAGGTTCCTGCGGTGCGGCGGGCACAGCTCCAACTCCCGAGCGATCGGGTGAAATATCTACGCTAATAGAGCCACGGTCGGTGTAATGATTCAGGTTCTCACATTTACAGTTAAGATTACAATGAAAATAAACACGTACTTCATCACAAGAGATGTTGGAATTGTTCTCTTGTTGCATCCACACATTACTGGCACTTTTTTTAGGAAATTTTCTTTCACGCGCATAAGTTCAGCTTCCGATATAAAGTTAATTTATCTTTTTACTAAATAATAAAATAAAGTAAATACTAAAATAAAGGTTTTTACTAAAATAAAGTAAAAACAAATAATATGATACAAAGTAAAAAGATTTTGCTACTGTAAAAGTACTTCAGTTTTTGTTTGACATGTTTAGGTACCTCTAGTTGTAAAAAAATCCCAATACATTGTAAATTTAGCCTGTCCTTCAAAAATATATGTTATAAAATTAAACTTTAAACCACCTAGGCTACTTGTGAGTGGTAACATTGTTTAAAAACATAAAGAATTCTCGAAACCATGTCCTTCTGCCTTACGCCTTTATGGAACTAGGCCCTTCAATTTCAAATTTAGAATAGGGGAGACCAAGGATACTTAAAAACCTTTTCCTTTGATTTTTTAAATTTTTCAACAAATATTTTTACTTTTTGGAGTTATGAAGACAAAGTTCATATATTATTCTATTATTTAAAATAGTTAATATCTTGGTCAAAGTATGTTAAGGGCACCCGGAAGGTCCTATATCTGCAATGTTATATGAAAGCAACATTTTCTCTTACACTGTTTGCACTAGGGAGCATATTGAGTGGAATCTTGAACATTTTTCCTAAACTATTAGAACTAGAACAATAATTTTTTTCCTGTATGATGCTTTTGCATGTTTTTCTTTTTACCATTGGGATTTTTAGTGTACCGGTACTTATGTTTTCCTAAAGTTATTATTCTTTTAAATGAAGGATTTTTATTTTTAATTTTTTTTTTCAGTTTGGTACCGGTAGGCCATATTTTTCTATGATTGCACTTTTAATAAAATGACTACATGTTACAAAATGTAAAGTGGCATTTCTTACAAGTTCTGAAAGTTATAAATCTCTGGTTCTTATAGTTTAGAAAAAATGCCCCCCAGTACAAGGAAAAAATTAACTTACTGAAATTGAGACTCAAACCAGTGCTTTAAAATATTTATAAGCAAGCTAAAGATGAGATAATTATGTCATTTTAAAGAGGAAAGTCCATATTTTTATAATACATAAAATAACTTAATGATTCATTTAGAGCATATAGCTTTTTTCACTGACACTCACTACTGTGGTATGGCAATGTTATTTAACTTACCTACAGACAAACAACACAGAAATAAATACAGTAATCCAGGAGTCTACAAACTAAAATGCAACGACTGTCCAAAGTTCTACATAGGACATACAGGCCGAAGTTTCAAAACACGATACACAGAACACATACGAGCTCTCAAAGACTCTGACTATGCAAACCATATAATAAGCACAGGCCACAAATACGCAGACATCAATACAGACATGGATATCCTACACATTAACCACAAAGGTCATATGCTCAACACACTCGAACAATATGAAATATACAAACACACCACACAAGACAACACCAACATCTTAAACGAACAATAATTGTAATTATTACAGTTCAAATCACATGCACTCTACGACACAGCAATTCAAAAATGTCTTCTTAGCCACAACAGTGGCATCATGGGAGTCAGTTGCTGAAGATGGCCGCTCCACACGGTTGAAAGTGCTCCAACAAGGTAATTAACATTGCCATACCACAGCATAGGCGTAACCAGGCCGACCATATGGGGGGGGTTATAACATCCGCGGGGTCTGGGGGGCATGGAATATCCCCCAGGAAGAGGGGGGTCCGGGGGTCCTCCCCCGGAAAATTTTAAAAATTAAGATGCAAAATAACGAGTTTTAAGCTTCCGGGGGTCCCCCCGGAAAATTTTAAAAATTAAGACGCAAAATAACGAGTTTTAAGCTTCCGGGGTCCATCCCCGGAATTTTTTTAAAATTAACACGCAAAATAACGAGTTTTAAGCTTCCCACACTTTATACTTGTATTAAGTAATTTATGGGCAGACTTAAAAAAATTATACAATTTTCCTTTTTTTAATCAATGGGGGGGGTTCAAACCCCCAAAACCCCCCCCTCGTTACGCCTATGAACCACAGTAGTGAGTGTCAGTGAAAAAAACCTATAGGCCTATGCTCTAAACGAATCATTAAGTTATTACATCACTACAAAATGGACGAAACACAAGAATATAAAATAAAGTAAAAATTAATGTTTTTGCCATTTTCACCCTTAATAAGGGCAGAATATTTATTTTAAGTGTCCCATAACATATTATTTTTCATATTAATGTATTGAAATTTGTAGTGTGTGTTTTTCTGTATAACTGTGTTGTCTTTGGACTATGTAATATTTTTAAATCTATGTATTACTTGAATGATCTTAATAAGTTCCGCCTAGTATACCACTAATTTGATTAGGCACATGTGAAAGCTGAAGAAGAGAAAAAATAATCAGGAATGCCAGTTCACTTCTATTGAGAAATTGTTTGTATGTTTATTAGTCAGTATTTTAGCAAGGATTAAGTTATATGATGATTTTGATTTGATATAAAAACTATTACCCAATCCGGGTTAGTATCAATACTTTAATTATATTTTCATGTTTGAACAAAGAGCTCAAGTTAACAAAAGTTACATATATTCAAATCAGTAAAACTGTGTGTTGTCAATATTTAAAAATTTGATTTAACTAAAATGACTAATTAATTATTAAAATATCACTACCTTGCTATATTGTGACATAGGATATGTAGTAGATAGTTCATGTATGGGTGATTCTTCAAATACGGGAAAATGTGCGTTCCGGAGTGATATTTCCCTTCAAATTCAACTTTATAAAAAATTGAAATAAAAGTTTTTTCTACTACTTCCATACCACAACTACCACTTTGAAATGTCACTAACTTTAAATTATGATACTCCAAAACCAAATTTAATTCAATTAAATGTTATCCACATGCCCTGTCCCATACCCCGGTTTTGTATATTCTACTGCATTTTTCCACAAAACAAAATGTTACTTCCTTTTCGACTTTTTTCCTGCCAATGAGTATGATTGTGTGAAAATAAAATTGTCATTTCACCTAATGAACATAAAGAATGTCCCAAGGGTTTTTGGTCATCCACATGGCTGAAAAGAATAGAAAAATTTTCTGCAGGAATGAGAAATTTGTATAACTGGCAACAGTGTTAGGAAGCTAACAGAGCAGCTTGTGGTTGAATTTTGCTTGCTTACAAACAGTTTGGGATTAGCAAAGGAAAGCGTTTTTATTCTCCGTCATTAACATGACTTCTAGAAAATAGGCAAAAAGTGAATATTAATTAATTTTGATTATGCACTATGATAAACCTACCAATTCAAAGTACCTGACTGAAGTTAAGCCTACAGAGGTTTAGGAATGGCTTGCTGAGACCACTTAAACTCCTTTTTTTTTGTCATCCACATGCCTAATTTTTGTTTCATCCACATTCCTCATAAAGGGGTACGTGGATGACTCTCAAGTCATGTAGATGATAAATGTAGGATACTATTGTGTTTGTGGTGTCTGTGACCTGTACTTAAAATCTTAAAACTGATTAAATGAATTTCTGCTTGATTCCCCCCCCCCCAACCGTAAAAACACAGTCTAGTTAAAATTGCATTGATTCCGGAGTATGCACACAAAATTGCAAATTTGGTGCAAAATAAACTGAAGTAAACTGAGAAAAATATGAAACCACATAAAAAAAGCATATTGTTGCCAAAGTTAGTCATTAATGTGGCCTTCTGCCATCCACATGTACACGGATGTCATTCACATGGCTTTAAAAAAATATATATATAAACATTTAAGCTCTGCTGGTGTCTTATTATTATCAAGAAACCCCTGAAGTATTTTAGCAATTTTTTTGAGATTTTAAATATAAACTAAAAAATTTTGATTTTAGACACTCCAAATTTTCCCGTATTTGAAGAATGACCCATATACTGATTCTTTTGATCAATGGAATGGAAGTTATCTAAAATATAGTCTTAATAAAATAATGTCCTTATTTCATTTATGCCTGTCATTTCACTGTGCGTGTTGTAATTGAGCAATACTGTAGTTTATTAATAGTATTGATGTTTTTCTCTTGATTTTAAATTTGGAATGTTTTAAATTTTGGTTTTTTTATTTTTTTGGATTTTAAGATTTTTTTTAATTTTGGATATTTGGATTTTTTTACTTTGGATTATTTTTTAAAATTTGGATCTTTGAAGTTTTTATATTTTTAATTTATTTTTATTTTTAAATTTCGGATTTTTAGACTTAAAATTTTGGATTTTCGATTTTTTAATTTGAATTTTTTAATTTTTTTTTTTTTTTGAATTTTGGATAAGCCTAATTATTGAGTTGCTTGTTTTCTGTGCAGTCCGTTCCGTCACACCAAACTAATTTCGCGACGATTTTGAGCATAACACTAATTTCGTGACAATTTTGTCCGTAACGCAAGCTCTCGATTTAATCCTACCGCGACTAAAGAAGTTTCACATCTAAAACCTAATTTTTAGCAAGTAATAGGAACCAATACTTGAGAAAAATAGCAAGAGGACGTGCTTTTTCAATGTGGTTTCAGTGTGTTCACTAGTGGATACAAAATTTCCAATAGAAAATTGTGAAAATAGACTTTATTCTAAGTTCTCGTGATAGTTTCCCATTGAATTGCGTGTAGTTCAGTGGGTGTCTTCAGGTGAGACAAGATGGCGGCATAGCGCAAGGCTTGGCTTCACCGCCGGGACCCAGATTGCCGGGCTGTGGTCAACAACTATTTCTCTTCGCTTACATCCCTGATTTTGTTCTTATTAATTAATCTTCAATTCTACAACAGCTTTATCATAAATTAATCAGAGAACCTTTTTTTCAGACATCTATGATACAGCTAAACAGTAAGTGGATGAGAATTTCTTATCACTGCTGGGATAGAGGGCGCTGTTGGTCCGGTGAGTCAGTAAGAGTACTAACCAGTTTTCGAAGCGCTGTCTTGGGATAATGTTCTTTAATGTACGGTACTGTGCAGTTAGGTCAAGCTGTTTTACTTCCTAATATGAAGAATAGTGTGTTAGGAACAGCTAAGAAAGACGCAATATTGGAAATACACGTAAGTAAATAGTGTTTAAACATTCTTTCAGTCGCTTTACATTTCAGACTTTCATATTTCAGGCTCAGCCATGTGTTCAGCTTGATCATGCTCGCGACGCCATTTTGATACTTGTCTGGAACTTTCCGACATGATAATGCAACTTTTTAGTAGTCTTGTCTAGCAAACAGTGTTTACGACGCCATTTTGGTACTATTCTAGAACGTTCCGACACAATTATATGTAAAGATAGATCATATATAATTATATATAATGTATATATAGGTAATATATAATTATATATAATTTATATATAGATAGTATATAATTATATATAATTTATATATAGATAATACATAATTATATATAATTTATATATAGATAATATATAATTATATATAATTTGTATATAGATAATATATAATTCATATATATGTCTACTAATGGGTTATACATTCAGCGGCGTAGCGTAAGGGTAGACTTTGAGACCGGAGTCTACCTAAGAAAATAAGTGGATTCACAAACATAAATAATGGCAGAATCAACCAAGTCATTAATCATTATGAACTCATTAGCCGTGTCATCAGAGTTTTTTTCGCCGCTGCATACACAAACCCCTCCTGCTATTATTAGACAGGCTAATTTGTTTCGCAAGAGCGGCATAAAGTCACTACCAAAGAGACTGGAGAGATTTTTTGAATGTCTAGTCTCTTCAGGTCCTCGGACTACAGAGTGCATAAGGGAAGGGTACAGTAACATAAACATTACATTCCTCAGTCATTGCAATGAGTGCAGCGTTAGTTTAACTAATCGTCTTATTGTTTCCGTGTCGCATGTTTTATTCTAATAAGTATGGACAATTCTACGGATAACTCTACAGATAACAATCCAATCACCACATATTCTGCACAAAAATAATAAAAATCTTGTTCTAAAATAAATGTAATAACGTTTTGGCAAAAATGCATGATTGCCAATATTGTAATTTCATTTACAAAAAATTGCCTACAAACTCTAATATTTGCAACATATAAGTCAATATATAAGATATATAGTCAATCTTTGAAATCTTAGAAGGATGTTTAATACATCTTGTTGAAATCTTAAAAGGATGTTTAATATATTTGGTATAATTTTGAAAAATATGCTAAATTATTTTTAATTAAGTTAATACAAATATGTATTACAGGGATATTAAAATCAGTATTTTTGGAACAAAAACACATCTTATTGCCTTATTTCTATTTTATGAGTATACAAATGTAACATTTTTTCATTGTTTAAAGTTGAATTCTTTTAAATTCAATTGGCATAAAGTTTGTTTTGTAAATTTTTTCCTGGATTTTTGCTTTGCAAACTCTTCTACAATTTCTGAGAAGTTGGTTTTCAAAGATATATCCTTTTCACTGCACAGTAAAACTAATAAGTTCAACTTATAATTGAGGAGGGACGATGTCTTAAAATTTTTAACTCTGGTTAAAACTGAAAAAAATTCTTTGTACGGTGCACTAAATTACTTGTAATGTAAAAAACATTCTAGTAAAGATTTCAAGTTTGGGGAAAGTGTATGCTATATTATGGGACCTAACTTTTTTTAAATATTTTACAAAAAATTGCCACCTTGGGCAAATGCCCAGTCTACCCATTTGTAGGTCAGGGCCTGGAGATAGGAAGAGAAGGGAGTTTTATATCACCTATCCTGTTCGATCTCAATTGAGAACAGTTGACCAGGGAAACTTTGGAAGGAATCGGAGATTTCAAGATAGAACGAACCATCAGCACCATAAAATATGATAGGCCAGGTCAGACATGGTAGGCCTATACAGGCCAGTGGAAACAGGAAACAACAGCTGTGGAATGGAAATCAGCATAGACAAGTCTACAGTGATAACAATATTACAAAGGGAAGAACAGGTGCAGATAGTCACAGAAAACTGAGAACTGGAAAATCTTGATCAGGGCAAGTACTTGAAGACTGCTGATGAATGGTCTGCTACTGTACCAAAGGAATCAGATCATGAGTTGCTATGACCAAAACAACATTCACAAAAAATAGATCTCACTTTATTACTAACGTGAGCTTGGTTTTGAGGAAGAAACTGAAGTGATACGACTTTGGTCTTCTACTGGTAATATATAATTTTATACTACTACGATGTAAAATATTTAAGATACGTTTGTTAATTTAGTTTTTGTTTTAGCTTTAATTTTAGCTTAGTTTAGTTTTAGGTTACTTTTAATTCACTACGTAGCCGTAGTTTGACATGATTTATTGTATCTGTTAATGAAAAAGAATAAATCTTTCTACATTTCAGACAAACCTCAGGGTTGCAGAAAGTGGAAGAAGCAGCAGTGCACAAGAGCTATACCAGCAATTAGGAAATAAAATAATGAGGTATGTAAGGTGCTATTTAATGAACCTACTATTTTTGACCCATTAAAAATAATATTAAAGATATAAACAATGGTGCAGACATTAAAAAACATATAAATATTGAAGAGTAATTTCTTAACATGTGAAACTTAACGATGCAATTAACTATATTTTTATTGACAGTGAAAGATGCAGTTCAAAGAAGTCATCCACTATCTTTATAATTCATTTCAAACTGAAGTTAGCTAATATTATTAAGAGTGCATTATACAATCAGCTAATAATGACATTTGTTACGACAAAAGTATGTTCTATGAAACGATCATGCTCATCTCATAAATGTTAAACGAGTGTCTTAATTACCATTAACTTATAGGCAAGTTGCATGCAACTGTTTTAGTTTGGCCATAATTAAATGTTGAAGTTTTGGGTTTTTAGAATATGCCTACCTTGTAATTGATGAAGACAACCCTTCAACAACAGCTGTTAGTAGTTCTACTCTACTCCAGTAGATGGCAGGCTACAAGCCATGCAGGCAGCAGGACATTTCTTGAGCTATAACATCAAACGACTCACATTAAAAATGCACGATATAAAGTCAATTTAGTATAATTTTAAAATAAACACAAACAGAATTGATTTTATTTCAAGTAACACATGTTGTGATGCCATCCATAATGGTGCAATTCCACTGAGCCTACACCGAACGACATGAGGCATGCTACTGGTATCCTAGTATTGCCTGATTGTAGGTGTGCAACTATGTGCCACTAAATTCAATAATGTCGCATGCGGAATTTGTCTTCCCAAGTCGCATGCGCTTTGTCGTCTATGCGTGTAGCATGTGTCTAAAACAATTCCATTCAGGCAACTTCATTTCGGTACATCATGTGTTTACATAACAGTCATGGCAGCTGCTTATTTGGTAATAGCTTTGAATCGTAAAAAAGAGAGAACTAGGCCTATATGTTGATGGTGAAGAAACTCAGTATAATTTATACAACAAGTTGGTTGCTGATGATGAAGCTTTATTTTGAAATTTTATACAAATGCGTTAAGAAGATTTTGAGTACTTGCTTGAAAAAGTCTCCTCTACTATAAAAAAATGATACCAACTTTTGGGAAGCAATGCCACCTCATGTGAGGTTACCTCAGCAGCTGTACAATTCTATTCATTCGCTAACTGCTTTAACTTACCATCATTAATTCTAAAGTCTTTATTGTTCCTTTGCCGCATACCGGGGATAGGAGCGTTTTCTAAGGGGAACTCAACGCGCGCTGGGTTCAATCTGACTGAGATGCTCTGTAGTCAAATAAGCCACGAACTAAATCCTTGTATCCCTTGAGAGTAACGACTAAAGAGCAAGAAAAGTCTCAGAACTAAGTCATACTCAGTATTGTCAGAGTGTTTGTAAGAATAAGGCTTCTCATGCACAGGGCACCCTCACATGCTTATTTCATAGAGAATCATGAAATGAAATGAAGTGGCTTCCATTACACCACATTACAATGTACGAGGGTTGTGCAAAAAGTAAGTTTCCCTTATTTTTAGAATAAAAACTACAGGAAATATCGAAAAAATTCTTTTATTTTTTGATTCTTCGACTCAAGAACTATTTTTCTACATAGTCACCATTTTTCTCAATGCATTTTTGTGACCGTGGTACAAGCATTTTCAGTCCAGCCTCATACTCCGCTTGCGCCACCTCCTTCAAAATTGGTTGACTTCCATCTTGAGTTTGTGATTATTGTGGAAGTGCTGTCCACCCAGGTGAACTTTCAACTTTGGAAACAGGTAGTATTCACTTGGGGCAAGGTCTGAGGAGTAGGGTGGATGTGGCAGAATGTCCCAATTTAACTTTTCAAGCAGCTCAACTGTCTTTCCTGCTGGGGACCCAACGTGCACACACTTTTGTCATTCCCAAATTCTTTTTTAAGATGTTAGCCACTGACCTGCGACTGATTTCAATGTGGGGAGGTAAGGCAGCAACAATATCGTTGAGGGTGAGGTGCCCATCACGTTCAACAATCTCTGAACCGCACTGCTCAGCGTCCTCCTCAATGGCGGTCGAAGGACGACTGGAGCGCGGTTCATCACAAACATTCTGACAGCCCTCTGCGAAAGCAGAACACCATTTTTGCACCATTTGGACACTCATCGCACCCGCCCCATACACAGAAACAATTTCTCGGTGGATTTCAGTTGGATTTTTGCCTTTAGCATGGAGAAAACGGATCACAGAACACAATTCGACAGTGGCGTGAGAGAGTAAGGGTGTCTCCATGGTTAAGAAGCTACTGACGCCAAACTGATTGTTGTAAAGAAATGGTAACACGTTCAGTGTTGCCACTACATATGTAATAAAAATCCCTCAAAATATGAGAGTCCCACAAAAATTTTCCCCTGTTTAACAAAACAGGGAAACTTACTTTTTGCACGACCCTCGTACAATACTCACATGACCTGAGCAAGAGACTCCCATGTTGTGGTCAGGAAGAGTTTGTATAGGTTTCTGTCTTATAGTGCGTGTGATTTGAACTGAAGCCATTTGATTAAGATGTTTTTGCACGATGCAACTAATTAGTGGTACTTACGAATATTGTTGCCGTGGATCGTAACTTGACATTCCCGCATGCAATCTGGTTGCTATGAAAACAAAAGAAATCTCTGTGCGGTAAAAATTACAAAAAACACAAGTGTCGTAAGTAAAACCATCATAATACAAGCCTTTGTGGAAGATCGGAACCAAGGCCCCCCCAGTTTGTGGCGACTTGAACAGGACAAATATTCGGTCCCCAACCAACATATGCGAATCACTTTCTGAAATATAACATCCATCTTCAATAGTATTTTCAGCTAATATCTCAATTAATATAAATAAATTGATATAAATAATCATTGTGCAAAAAAAAGCATGCAGTACTCAGAAATTGAAAAAACTCTTTCGTCGATCTGCATGCACCACTTACGGCACTTGTATCGCAATATACTATCGTGTTGTTTTGTGTGATGTGTTTCTATATCTCATATTGTTTGAATGTGTCAAGGGTGTGACCTTTGGGGTTAATATGTAGGATTTCCATGTCTGTATTGATGTCTGCATATTCCTGTGTTTGCATAGGCAGAATCTATATTTTGTTTGAGGGCTCCAATTTATTTTGTGTATCCTCTTTCAAAACTTCAGCCTGTTTGGAATGAAACTCTTTCACACTGGCCGTGTGTGGACATCACTACATTTTAGTTTTTAGACTTCTGGTTTACTGTATTTGTCTCTGTGTCCTGTGTTGTGTTATATTAAGTGTTTTGTTCTTGTCCTAAATGTTACTCTATATTCTTGTTCCCTGAATTGTTGGGCAGGTTTTTGCTTTTGTGTGTAGAAGTTTGTATTTATCTTTGTTCTTGTCTGAATTGTATTTCTTTGTTTCGAAGTTTCAAAACGTGATACACATAACAAATCAAGAGTTCTCAAACAAAACATAGATTCTGCCTATGTAAACCACCTGATAAACACAGGACACAAATACACAGACATAGAAATCATACAAGTTAACCACAAAGATCACACCCTCAGCACACTTAAACAATATGAAGTAAACAGACACATCACAGAAGACAACAAGCATCTTAAACAGACAACTAAAATTCAGAACACATACTGTGCAACAAAATTACATCCATGTCTTCAGACCTATTGACAGCTGCTTTTGATAATCTATCTCTCTTGCAAAATAAATTGTTCCTCTGGTAAAATATCAAAATCGTTTCATCTAGATTTTTCTCTATTATGAACAGCATTTCATACATCCAAATACAGCAATTATACATCAAACATCTGATTTAAATTGGCAATTTTGAATATGCCTCAAGTTATGCCTTTAATCCAAGGGAAAGTAGGTGTTAACGTATAAATATTTAAAAATTAAATTGTGGTTTAGTGTCTAAAGTACCGGTACACTATTTTATTTATTTATTTTGTTTATTTTAAGTCAGAGTTGGAAAAATGTATTGCTTAGACTGATACAAACAGTGATGCACTGCAAAGGTGTCAAGGAAAAGGAAAGTGTCGGCGCATAAAGTGCATGAAGAAGCTGACTTCGAAATTCAAGCTCTAACATCTTATTCCTGACAACAACTGGGAAGAATTTTTCACTTAATTGTGCAAAGATTTTTCAAATATTACATAAAATAAACTAGAGAATTCAAAGCTTTCTTTACAAATACAGCAACAGGAAGATCCTCAATGAATCTACGTTCAAGGGAAACTTGCATCATATATGCAACTTGCAGTAGTGTCCAAAATTAAAGCAACAAACCAAAATTTCATCTGTGGTGGTTTATTTTGCCACAAAACAGTATAAACAGGTGATAGTAATGCATGAACAATATGCCCATTCTTCCTGCAGAGCAGCTCGCAAGGCCTGGAGAGTGGTTGGTGGAAGTTCACGTGAAGCAAGTCATCTCCCTAGTGCTTCCCAGACATGCTCTATAGGATTCAAATCGGGAGAGCGAGCAGGCCAATCCATGCATGCAATATCTTCAGTTTCCAGGAAAACCTCCACCACCTGTGCTCTATGAGGACAAGTCATCCATCAGTACGAATCTGGGCCCACAGCCCACAGCACCTTGAAACAACTGCACATGAGGTGCCAAGGTCTCGTCATAATACCCGACAGCAGTTAAACCTTGCCGATTATGAAGAAGAGGTGTTCAGTCAATAGAATTCCTGCCCACACCATTATTGATCCACCTCCATATCAGTCTCTTTCCAAAATGTTTTCATCCCGAAATAGTGTTCCAGGTTCTCTCCAGATGCAAATCCGTCAAGAATTATTTTCAAGACAAAATCTGGACTCATCTGTAAAAAGAACATTGGCCCACTGTTCGACTGTTCAGTTGGCATGTTGATGACTCCACTCTAGACGTAATCTTCTGTGAATACGCTCAGGGGTAGGCCTACACATACAGCAGGTCTCCGACAATAAAGGCCTCTCTGCCGAAGCCTTCTGTACCTGTTTCCCTCGATACAACTGTTCCAGTGGATGCTGTGAGGTCAGATGCCAATTGTCATGCAGTACTATGGCAGTACCATTGTGCCCTTACAGCCAAATAACAGTCCTCTCTTTCTGATGCCTCGCTTGGTCGTCCTTGCCTGGTCTTCGGGATGCATTTTCGAACTCTATAAACTGTTGCCATATCCGAGAAACAACAGAACGATTCACATTAAGCCATCTTGTCACATCAGCTTGAGACTGTCCTGCTTCCATTCTTCCTATGGCCCTCCACCAAAGAGAATCTTGTAGGTGTCTTCTCTGTGCCATCCTGTACCTGCAGTAAATGTTTACACAGCAAACGTTGATTTGGATTAAGCAACAAACACTATGCTGCAGTGCACCTTTTGATACGTGAACTGCCCTTTTGATTGGTGCACTGACGTCATCGTTTGCATATTTTTAAGATGACAGGAATGCAACTAAAGTTCAGAACACAACTGTACGGACATAGCTTTACATTTTATATGAATATCTTTATAGTAGACACAGTAAGGAGAAATATCAGTTTGTTGCTTTAATTTTGGACACTAGTATACTTAACAGTAAGTTGGTTTAATTAAGTTAATTTTGAGTGGTTTTTAATTAATTTAATATGAAAACTTCTGTTTATATCAGGGTACACCATGTCATAACTGATGATTGAGGCACTGTGCTACAAATTGGAAGGTCATGGGTTTGATCTTACACGATTTCACGATCAAGAAGGGATTGTTCCATCATATATACTTATCAGTAAGATAGTTTGATTTTTCTTCAAATGTTAATTTCAAGTACCATAGTTTTTTAATTAATTTAATATGAGTACTTATCCTTATATTAAGGTAGCTGTGTCATGACTGAGGCAGATTATTGGTTTGATTCCCCATGGATCCACGTTGAGAAAAAGATAGTTGCATCATATATAACTATCCGTAAGTTTTATTGTGTACGTTTCTTCAAACATTAATTTCAAATTGGCTTTAAATTAACTTAATGTGTGTACTTTTGTTTACTTTAGGGTATAGCACAGTTAGTTGAGTCACTGCACTACAAACCAGAGGTCATGTTGAGGCACTGTGCTACAAACTGGAAGGTTATGTTGAGACACCACACTACAAACCAGAAAATCATGTGCTACAAACTGGAAGGTTATGTTGAGGCACTAGAAGTTCATGTTGAGGCACTGTGCTACAAACTGGAAGGTTATACGTTCAATCCCTGGTGAACTCGCATTGAAGAAGGGATACTTGCATCCTTTGCAATTATCTGTAAGTCCGTTTGTTAATGTTTCTTCAAGTGTTAGTTTTAAATAGGTTATAAATTATCTTAATGTGTGTACTTTTGTTTAAATTAGGGTATGGGACAGTTAGTTGAGGCATTGCACTACAAACCGGAAGGTCATATTGAGGCACTGTGGTACAAACCAGAAGGCGTGGGTTCAGTTCCTGTTGAACTCACATTGTAGAAGAGAGACTTGCAGCGTTTGCACTTATCTGTAAGTCTGTTTGTTATTGTTTCTTCAAAGGTTAATTTTAAGTAGGTTTTAAATTAATTTAATCTGAGTAATTATGTTTGTATTAGGGTACGCCATGGTGCAGTTGCTTGAAGCATTATGTAAACAATTAATCATGCTGAGGCACTGCACTGCAAACTGGAAGGTCTTGTTGAGGCACTGCGCTACAAACTGGAAGGTCATGGGTTCATTCCCTTATGAATCCACATTGAAGAAGGGATACTTGCATCCTGTACACTTATCTGTAAGTTCATTTGTTAATGTTTATTCAAATGTTTAATTTTAAAAGTAACAAAGTGAGTTTTATAATTTTCATTTTAGTATCTTAATTACCATTATAGGCAAGTTGCATATGACTGTTTTGTTCCGCCATAATTAGTCTAAATGTTTAAATTTTGATATTTTAGATTCACTCAAACGACCTTGCTGTCCTCTCATTGGCTGGGTTGTAGTTCTTGTCTTCTCAGACAGATGCCAGCTTACGATGTCGGTCAAATCAAAGCTTCCCTTTGTTCGTTTTCTTGAAACCAATGGATTTTGACATGACACGAATTCATTTTAGTATGACTGAAATTAACACGAACAAAATTGATGTTATTTCAAATACAGGCTATTTATTATGCAGTATTGAATTCATACTCTCAAAGTCTCAGGATCGTTCCGTGTTCAGTAATAATCAATACCACACCAATGTCATGGTTATCTGTATCATTATGGATATCATTATGATACAGTTACATCAGACATAATAAGCGTATTATAGTATGGTTAAACGAAAAATAAATATTAACTCTGAAACCGGGTGGGGGGGGAATTGTTGAGCCCACAATTTTTTATTTTCCTGTCGTTTGTGTTATTTTTGCAGAACAATCTTCTTTTGAACAATCACTTAAAAGTGATTTTGTATATAGTGGGTTTGATGAAACTCCCTCTGAAGTCTCTCTGACATAAACCTAGGAATCCTAGGGGGCTAACTACACTAGATAGTAATATCAAAGAATTAGATCTAGAAAATAAAACTGCTAATTTCTCATAATTATTATATTAGGCATTTTTCTTGACCTGACAAAGGCTTTCGACGTTGTCAACCACAAAATTTTATGTAAAAAACTGGACAGGTATGGAATCAGAGGGGTTGCAAACAATTGGTTTATATCTTATTTGCAAAACAGAACACAAATTGTTCAAATTAAATCAGCTAAGTCAACTGCCATGCTTCTCAAAGATGGAGTTCCTCAAGGCAGTATTCTAGGGCCTCTGCTTTTTTTAATATACATAAATGATCTTCCTTCTGAATTACCTCATGCTCATACAATATTATTTGCAGACTACACTAACCTGGTTTTTAATGACGCTGACTCAACTACACTTCTAAAAGAAGTGGATTTGACAATTTCACACTTACAGTCATGGCTAAAAGATAAACTCCACCTCAACGTAAAAAAAAACAATACTAATGCGATTCCACCAAAAGAAACTTGACAACCCTTTTGCTATTCATATTAACGGAACAACCCTTGAGGAAAGTATAAATACCAAATTTCTGGGAATTTGGTTTGAATCAAATCTTTCTTGGAATACGCATATTGACTACATAGCAAATAAACTGAGTAGACGTTACTTTGCCTTCCGTATTCTTGCTAGAGTAGTCTCTCTCGAAACTATTAAATCTGTATACTTTGGACTTATATACTCACAAATTACTTATGGTATCTGTATCTGGGGTACATCATCAAAAATAACAACCATTTTCAAATTACAAAAGAAAATGGCAAAAATTATGTTGAAAGTGCCAGTCCGCACTCCTAGTAGAGAAGTTTTTAAAAAGTTGAAAATTTTACCAGTACCCAGTATCTATATTTTAGAAATTGTATGTTTCGTACATAAGATTAAAGAATCTTTCACAAAAAACTCAGAATATCATACTCATAATACCAGAATAGCTAATCATCTTCATCTAAATAAACATAGGCTCACAAAATGCCTAAATAGTATAACATATCAAGGAATAAATATTTATAATAAGTTACCCGATGGGTTTAAAGCTCTTTCTAACAATGCTTTTAAAAATAAAGTTAAAAAAATCCTGTTATTGTATCATCCCTTTTCTGTCCATGAATTTCTTGATATACAGATGGTAGACTTGCCAATTTAGTTATGCTTAATTATGCTTTTTGAAGGAGAGATTTCCTCTTAATCCTAATATAAGTATTTTATATCTCAGTGTCAACAAGTTGTAACTTATCATATATTGTATTAGACTTAAGTGACGAAACCATGAATTTTGTAACAAGATTCTTCTGGTGAATAAATTGAAATGAAATGAAATGAAATGAAATATAAGAGTTGAATTTTACACAAACTTCGTTTTTGGTATGGTTTACCCGTACTAGTTCAACAGCTATACTTCAGCTGCCATGGGACTCTTCCGCAAACGTGGTACAAACATTGACATGAGGTCCTCATTGCTCGGGATATTGAAGTTCATCAGTTGGTTCCCCTTCTTGTGAATAAAAATCCTTTCCCAGACTGAAAGCTCCTTGTTTCCATGGTCATATTTTAGTAGTTCTGGATCCCTGTCAACTTCATGTCCATCATCCCAAAAGTGTCCCGCTACCACTGATTTGTCTGTGTTTTTATATTTGATGTGTCTTATGTGTTCTTTCCCTGCAAAAGCGAACATCGTAACCGGAAGTGACACACAGGCCAGAGAGCACAAACCAATGAGAATTAAATCACGCCAAAGGCGGGAGCGACAGATAAAACAACAGAATACCAAAATGTCCTCAAACAAGAGGGAATCAAATAAACGACACACAAACAAACGATCGACTTGCTGCAATTCGGAGTCAGACAGCTCAACAGAGACTCAAACACATGGCACAAAACTAAAGAAAAAGGAGACTAGCACAAACCAAGAAGTCAAAGAAATGTTCTCAATAATCATGACAGAACTAAAAGACTTGAAAAAACAAAACGAAGAGCTGAAAAACGAAACCAGAAATGAAATACAATCCATAAAAGAGGAACTAAAAAAGCGAGACGACAGATGGGACGAAAGAACCAATGCAATTGAAACAAGAATCTCCAACTCGGACAACAAAACAAAAGAAAAAAATGAGCTCACTGAGAAAATCATAAACCTGGAACAGCGTGAAGAACAAAGAACTAAAAAAGATAAGAAGAACAATCTAATAATAAAAGATAAAGAGCTGAAAGGGGAAAGCCTCACAAAAGATGAACTTAGCACAAAAACCAAAGAGATCCTAAACAAAATTGACCAAAATATAAAGCTTGAAGGAGTAGTATATGTGGGTCATGACAAGAATCAAAGAGGAGTTGTAAGAGTAATCTGCAAGAACTTTGAAGATAAGATAAAAATATTAACAAACAAATCCAAACTAAAAGGGCAGGATACCTACATTGACAGCGACCTGACTAGAGGAGAAAGAGAAATACAGGCTGAACTACGCAAAAGAGCAAGAACAGAAAGAGAAAACGGAAATGCCGAAGTAAGGGTCGGGTACCAAAAAATCTGGCTGAACGGAAAGTGGACCACATGGGAAGAGATGAAGTCAAAAAACTAAACACTAGCCCTCGAAATGTGACGAATGATACAGTCCCGCCCAAGAATAACCAAACAGAACTAATAATAGCAACATTAAACGTGAGATCACTAAGTTCAGAAGAAAGAAAACTAGAACTGGAAAATGCACTAAAAACTATAAAGTTTGACGTACTGGGGCTCTGTGAGACCCGTATTTACGGTGAAGCCATAATAGAACAGCCAAACGGGGACATCTTCAGTTATATAGGAGAGTGCAAAGGACAGAGAGGCATAGGTTTCTTAATCAAAAAGCATCTGATACAACATATAACAGAAATAAAGGGAATATCAGACAGAATTGCAGTACTATCCATGAACATCGATGGCAGGACATTAACTATAATACAAGTATATGCCCCCACAGGGGAGAGACCAGAGGAAGAAAACGAACACTTCTATGATCTCCTAGATGAGACAGTAGCCAAATACCAAGCAGAAAGGGTAATAGTGATGGGAGATTTCAACAGTAAAGTGGGACACAGAGAATTCGATGAAGAGGAGCCAATGGGTCCATATGGATACGGCAGTCGTAATGAAAGGGGAGAGAAACTGATCCAGTTCGCACAGAGAAATAGGTTAAAAATCACCAACACATTCTTCAGGAAAAACCCATCAAGCAAGTGGACATGGATAGCTCCCAATGGCATCACAAAGAACGAAATTGACTTCATTCTCACCAACCAATTGAAAGAGGTGAAAGATACCCAAGTAGTCAATGGAATGAAATTCGACACAGACCATAGAATGGTACGCATAAGAATAACTATCCAGAGGAATAAGCGACCATACATCAAGACAAAGAGACCAAAACCAGAAACAATCAATGCAACAAGATTCAGTCAAGAACTGAAAACTAGAATAGGAATGATCGAGAAAGAAAAGACGCAAACAACACAAAGACAATATGACGATTTAGTAAAATGCATTACACACGCAGTGGAGAACTCCAAAATCTCAAACAAAAAGGAACAAAAGCTGAACAAGCTTAAGAAAGAGACCCAGGAAATGATAGCAAGGAGGGAACAGTTAAAAACGAGTATGAAGGACAACCCACAGAAAAAACAAGAATATGCAACAATAAACAAGAACACAAAAAAGGAGATAAGAAAGGACCTGAGAGATTACAAGTTAAAGATAATCCAGAATATCATAGATTCCTCCAAAGTAACCTCGATAAAGAAGATAAGAAAACAGATGTCAGAAGGCAAGCACTGGATGCTGGGGGTGAAGGATTCAGAAGGAAGAAGCCAGACAACCAGAGGAGACATATCAGCTCAAGCCACCAAATTCTACAGAAAACTATATACTAGCACTCTGAAAGACAGCACACCAGACCAATACTCTGCAACCGCAACCTCAGAAATTGAAGAAATCCCACCAATCATACCCAGTGAAATCAGATCAATAATCAAGGAATTAAAAAATGAAAAATGCCCAGGTGACGACGAAATGTATAACGAATACATCAAAATGGGAGGAGAAACCTTAATACCAACCATCACAGAATTGTTTAATGCAATAATCCAAACCGAAGAAATCCCCAAGGAATGGCTAAAAAGCACCATCATTCTGTTACACAAAAAAGGCAAGAAAGATGACATAAACAACTATAGGCCAATCAGCCTCATGCCAATCATATACAAAATGTTTATGAAAGTTCTCACAAAAAGAATGACCAACAGATTGGATGAATGCCAACCAGTGGAACAGGCAGGCTTCAGAACAGGCTATAGCACAGCAGACCATCTACAGACACTCAACCAAGTAATCGAAAAAGTACAGGAATTTAATCAAGGAATCTATATCGCCTTTGTTGACTTCCATAAAGCCATAAAGACTGGAGAAGTGTGGGGAGGCAAAAGACCAGATGGGAGGACGACTTCATCAAATCATCAGGAAGACTATGGTCTCGAGTAGCGAGGAATAGAAAAGAGTGGAAGAAAATGGGAGAAACCTCCACCCCAAGTGACTAGTGGAAATACAGAAGCAATCCATCCATGCACAAAAACTCTCGCTAGGATTAGCTCACCTAACGAGAAGTATAGGAGCTTGCCCTGCAATCCCCAGGAGGCCATTGCCCTTTGGGATGTCTAGGCTAATTTTATTTATTTATTTATTTATTTATGTGTTCTTTAGTTCTGATTTCCAATGTCCTCTTGGTTTTTCCTGCGACAACTTTTTCGCAATCATTACATTTAAATTGGTAGATGCCTGATTTTTTACTGCAGTGGGGGTTCTTTAAATTTGTAGATCTGAGTAGGTTTTTAAAGAGTATCTGTTTACAGGTGCTGTTGTGATGCCATACCAACTATACCAAAAGTGAAGTTTTTGTGTAAAATTATTATGTTATATAACTTCACTGTGTTAATTTCCAATACAATTTAATAGCTAATTTCTCGTTTACAATTGCATAAGTAGTGTAGTGTTTTATTCTTTTTTAATAATTCATTACACACTTAAATTAAGTATTTGCTAAGTAGTCACAATAAATGTAACTCAAGGTCAGGTTTCTCTTGTTATTTTTCCTATCATAATTGATCTTTGATTAATACGTTTTTCATAACGAATTTAGTGAAAATTGCACTAAAACTTGCCAGTTTTACAATATTAACTGCAGAAATTGAAACCCGAGACCTCAGGATTTAAATCTGTATTTTGTAGAGGCATTTAAATCACCCAATCACTGAAACGTTAGTTATAAATATTTCTCATTGTTTTGTTTCGTTTCAGAAATGCCATGACCAGCAGAAAATGAGGTGACGTTGGGGTTGCTGACAGTTACGTTAAAAGTTGGAGAAATTTCATAGTGTTCTACCCAAGACTGAAGCATGTGAAGATACCACTTCCACCACAGACAGTTCTAACACGTCGGGGCTCCTGGCTACACTACATACCACATAGATTTAATATGAAAAGTATGTAATTTTCATAGAACTTCTCTTTTATCAGGGTTTGCTGTGCCACAGTTGCTTAAGACATTGTACTATAAACCGGAAGGTCGTAGGTTCAATCCTGATGAGACCATTGCTTGTACTAGTACCAGGACGAACAACTGGAACCCGCAGGACACCTTTTGGCCCTCGACCTCATTTTGTTGTGGCCCAAGACAGTTCCAAAATAATAAAATTTATAATAAGATTAATATTATTTATAGTTTTAATTGGAGCTATATGGTATGAAAAGTGATCCATTTCTTTACAGTAAGAAATAAAATCTTTATACCCCAAATAAAATTAAATACCGGTAATTTAAAGATATTGTAAAAAATCCCTTTCATGCTTAGTACATTAATTTATCATAATGAAAACGTGGTCAAGTTCACGTACTGAAATAAATATTCAGATTGAGCATTAACTTCTGAAAACTTGTACCACATGAAAAATATTCTGAATTGGGTGCATATTTGGAAGCACGTCCTTGCGGAATCCACATTTTCTATTGTGAAGGCAGTTAAATCTTCACAAAGAAACAGACTTACGATGCCCATCTTCAGGACTTGTTATAAATATCATCTTTGTAAATTGACTTCGGTGAACTTCTTAATTCCTATGAGCATCCACAGTTATCTCAATGTGTTCTGCATTTTAATAAATAATAATTTTAATTTTAATAATAATTTTACTGCATAAAACAAATTTGAAACCCATGATGTCAACATAAATCATATATTGGCCCCCATAAGCAAAGAAGTTGGGCACATCCCTCTATTAGTATATTCCACCAATTGTCATCCATGGTTCATTGTCGTTCACTTACAGTACATTCAGTACAAAAGTACAAAAAGAAAGTAACTGGGCTGAAATACAATTACCTGAGAGACATTTTACTTAATTACAATTACAAATTACTTTTTCAAAAAGTAATCAGTAAAATTACAATTACTTTACAAAATGGCAGTACCTAAAAATTCCTTGTTTTTGGTTTGTTTTAGGCTCAAGCCCAAATTATTAATGAACAAACAAAAAACATATCAACGAGAATATTTTCCGAAACATTGAGTAACTTTTTGTTAATATTAACTCTTAATTTGTATATTAGTTGCAAAAACAGTAGTGATGACGATATAGCAAGCGAGAATGATACTAATACTAACAACTAGTAAATTGTAACAATTACAACTTGATTTCCAGAAGTAAATTACAAGTAAAAATTACATTTTTTTTAATGTATTGATTACAAGTAAATGGGACCAAAAAAGGAATTTTTACTGTAATTCAATTACTTTTACTCAATTACTTCCCATCACTGAGTACATTCAACTAAACTTGGTATTCATGTGCTACTGTACTTGCACAAAATTATCGGTTTGCTGATCATATGAAATATAATATAGGCTGCAGTTTCAGGTAGAGAAACCCAAACAGCTTTTCTCGCTTGTTGAGGGAATCCCTGCCAGAAAAAAAATCCTTGTATCGCTCAGTAAACCTCTTAATGTGTTCAAATATAATATTGACGTGTGTGAAAGTAAACAAACTCAGCTAGAAGGAAGTCCACAATTACAATACTAGAAGAATTTTTAAAAGGGGGTAAGGGAGATGCTCATGTAGCTAGTAACCGTAGGTTAATACAAAAATAAAACGGCTGATTCTCATATGGAAAAATGTTGGTAATAACTGCACCCAATGCAACCATCACTGTAATATATTATTGTTCAGTCATCACCTATCTCCCTTAGAATGTCATTATTTTTTTATGAGTTTTCTTGGTTTTAATTATTTATTAGTAGGGTCCAGAATTTTAGGTTTTCTAATCCTTCGTTTTAGGTTTTATATATGCTTAAAATAGGTATTTTTAGGTTTAATTGTGGAATGTTGTTGCAACAATAACTTACTTAAATCACTAAAATTTTAATTTGCCTTATTTTAATGAGGTTTATTTACACATATTACTTGAAATTTTCATATAAATTGCAGTAGACAACTACACACATTCACAAATTTTCTGGCACGAATGATTTTCTATTGTCTTTTAGTTGGTGCTTTTTTCTGGGGGTTTGCAGGGGTTTGCATAACCCTTAAAGTTTTTTTCCATTTTCATATAGGATAAATTTCAATTTTGAAATCTATTTGTGCCATACAAAATTAAGAAAGTGATTATATGCATCATTTGCATTAAAGTAGCTATTTTTAGTGTTACATTCATTATTTACCCTATGATTTTCAAGAGGTGGGGGCTGACATTAGCACTCAATTGGGAAAACAAGTGAACACTACAGTACCGCTGTAATGGTAACCATGCCGATGTTACTGATTCAATATTAGCACTTGCTCAAGAATTTGTTGTATCCCATCCCTCTTGGATTGCATTTGCATTTATTTGGTTTAATGCTGTAATAGGCCTACATGACATTATACCTCTGGCTGTTCTGCAGTTGTTTTTCATGTGTTAAATTATATGTACCCTTGTGAAAATGACTCCTATTATATACATGGTCAAATGATCAGCAATATCCTGCAGTACTTCTAAGGTTTTTCTCAAGTCTGTGAGGCCCCAACTCTTGAAAATATCTCCTGATGAATGGTACAAGAAACTGTGTGAGTGTATCATACACTAAATTGCAGCTTATGGGTAGAATTTATGTGTACGAACTGAATCCACCTCAGAGGACTTAAATTTGTATAACCTTATGCATATTGTTTGCGATTCCACTTTCATTCTACGTATTTGGGTAAGTCTGGCAGTTTTCCGTCAAATCAAAAGTGAGAGTACCCCTTAATTTGTCCGAAAACAAATTCTGTAGAACTATACGACATGTACTAGTAACTAATGCATATTATTCCTTGAATGAATTTAATCCAAATAATTTCATACTTCATTAATAATATTAATTTTTTTATTTTTAACCCTGTTAATAGTTTTTAATAGATAAACTTGACATACATTTCTTCTTGTTAGAAAAGGGTATCGACTTGAACTTAATCTCTCCAAACAACTATTTGTAACTTCCCTGAAGCGAAGCATTTTGTTTGGAAATTTATGATAATGTGCAATAGGAACTCTACTATGTAGAACCTCAATGAACAATAAATATTATTATTATTATTATTATTATTATCATTATTAAAAATCTTTTTTTACAAAAAAACCACTGCTATTAGTATACTTTTGTATGGTGAAAAACTTCAGTCAATGCAACATGTCAATGGAGCATGCTTCATTGAAGCTAATGTTGTACGTTCCAGGGTTAATTTCCCTGTAGTACTGAACAGATGCTCTTCATGTGAAGAGCATCATCAAAGTCATCAAAAGCAGAAACCTTGAAAGTAGTGCCAAGGAAAGTAAAGTTCGAGAGGTTGAAGACAGCCATTGCAGAGGCATTGCATTACAGCTTGCACATAACATCAAAAACAAAATCGAAGCAGGTGTAAGTGGTTTTTGTGAAACCTGAGGCAGCACTATCTCAAACAACACAAACAGCCCAAGGTGAGATGCAGATGATGACCAAGAAAAATGTGGTAGTTCTTTGGGGAGGCACAGACAATATAAGACAAAATAAACTAATGGAAAGACTTCAAAACATCAGAGACTTTGGACAAAGAAACATGCATACAAACCTTGTTCTATTAAGTATACTACATAGGTATGATCTCAGCGAAAAGTGGATTGAAATTGCAGAGGTTCAAACAAATGTAGAATGTAGGTGTTCAAACAAATGTAGGTTTCATTAGAATGTAGCATGGACTACATATGAATGCTAAAGGGAAAGAAGAAGGGCAGGAAATTCTCAACTGTGGTGGAAAGGATGTTCCTTGGCAAGGAGAAAAATGACAAGCCTATCACTTTACCTATTGTGCTACCATGTAGGCGGGGCCATAGCTAGGCGGTGGTGAGATGGGCCCCCACCAAGGGTGCAGGTATAAAGAGGGCGCAAAATTAACCATGGAAAATACCACCTCTTTTTAGACTGGTGCAATTTATGAAGCAATAAAAATTCTAGATTTTATGAATTAATTATCTTTTAAGTAGTTCAATCGTCTGAAAATAAGGTTTTAGTACCTTGAAAGTCAAACACTTAGTTCATTTTCAAATTGAGGTTTAGGTTTTCTTTGATAATAACAGTGTTTTTATATTCAAATAATAAACAATTTTACAGAAATTTAAAAAAAAAAATTCTGACCCACCAGTAGGCCTATTGGAGGGCGCAGATTTGTCAGACTCGCCAAGGGCGCAGAAGGACCTTGCTACGGCCCTGCATGTAGGAGCAATGGACAGCAGGATGAAGCAGTCCAACCAGAGCACTGCAGCAGCCCAATCATCGAGAGCACTACTAGATCATCAGGACGGACACAGCAAGCTCCAATTATTCATCTTCAAGATTTTTATGCCAGACTGCATCTCTCAAAAGGGGACAACGGAACTTATCAGGGTAAGTAGGCCTAGTTACAGAACTCTTGCTCATGGTCTAATTAAGACTTTTGGCAATACAGTGAACTCTCGATATTTCGGACCTCAGTATGCCGGACTTTGGATAACTCAGACAGATTCTTGGCAATCCGGACCCAGATCTACATCCATTCTACTGCCACTTCAGAAATGCAAGAGAAGTAATTATTCAAAAGCAACAGAAACAATGTGTACACAGAAGAACATTTACAGTTTCTTTCGGCCTAAATCTTCTCAGAAAAATATGCTCACAGTGCCACATCATCATAATATTGTAGGCCTACTAATAATGTAACTCTGTATTTCAGACTCTGACTAGAAATTTCAATATAGAACTGAAGTGTTATTCTTTTTTGTTCCAATTGTAAGTGTTAATATTATGTTCTACCTCGTAAGTTTTTTTCTTGCAGCAAAAACACAAAATTTCGTTACTTAAATACCACTTCCTAATTTACTCTCCATAAGTCGGACATTTCATAACTCTGACAGACCCCTGCCCACTTTAGTCTGGTTTATCAAGAGTTCACTGTAATGACAGATCATTAAATATTTCAATAATGCATCAAAATTATCAATGTATAAGAACAAAGTGGATGATTTAGAGGTAGGCCTATTACTTAGCTCAGAATTTCAAGAACATGGGGAAACGTGTGCAAAAAAACGGAGACTATGTGGAAAAGTGAAAGAAAGGTCTGTAGATTGAGATGATATACTTGGTTTCACTTACAAATAAAGATTAAGGTTGTGAAAAAAATGTTGTTCCCGATTTTCAGTATGTCCCTCGTATAATTCATTATGAAAATACTGCATTTCATTTTCTTTGTCTGTGGAACTGTAAATTTGTATACTTTATTTGTAATCATTTAAAGAGTCTCATAACATGGTTATGTTCAGTTGGACTGAACAAAAATCTAATCTAATCTAATTTTGTCTTTGAAGCCAGGATTGTGTTGATATTTCTCTGCAGCTTTGAAACACAAGCAACTCCCACTGTTCTGGGTATTTTACTGGAAACTCTACCAAAGATATTGAGGGACACAGTAGTACTTTCCAAGTGGAGGATAGCTTCTACTGTAGTAAATGTCTAAAATTTGCTTTTATATACAAGGGTACTTCTCGCAATGGAATAATTGAAAGTATACTGTATACCTTTTAATTTGGATAAAAAAGTTTTATCATTCGAGAAAAATCAAAACATCAATTTAATACTTTTTATATTGTAACACCTCATTTAGGCATTTTTAGGTTCACTTCAATTCATGTCTTTTTCTTCAGGAAGTGTGAAATGTGAATTGTTAGCACGGGAATTGACGAGTTAATAAATAATTTTAATTTTAATACTAATTTTACCGCATAAAAAAATGTGGGGCCAATGACGTCAACATATATCATATATTGCTCCCTGTAAGCAAAGAAGTTGGCCATCCCTGTAGAGTACGATTACTTCCGCCAAGTCTCTGGCCTTGAAGACCTAACCCAGCCAGCGAGCTTTTGCATTACAGCATGCTCAGACTCGCATGCGCATAGATCAGTGAGCTACTGTTGAGTACAGAGTGAAGATTGTGCTGGCATCACAAATACTATAATAGTTCAGTGGAAGGATAATGCCGCACCGAAACAGAGACAGACAACACGTTGAGTGAGATAGAAGAGCTGGACCAATCAGGGTGCTGCTACCTCCCCTAGGCAGGAACTCTAGGAACTGTGACACTCGCTCCTAAGGTATGCACGTAAAAATCCAGAGACTTTGTGGAAGTAATCGTACTCGACTAGTATATTCCACCAATTGTCATCATGGTTCATTGACATTCTCTTACAGTACATTTAACTAATCTTGGTAATCATGTGCTGCTATACTTGTACAAAATTATCAGTTTGCTGATCGTATGAAAGATAACACAGGCTACAGTTTCAGATAGAGGAACACAAACAGCATTACTCACTTGTCGAGGGAATCCCTGGTGGAAGAAGAATCCTGTTATGGCTCAGTAAACCTCGTAATGTGTTCAAGTATATTATCAACATGTGTGTGAAAGTAAAAGAATTCTACTAGAAGGAAGTCCAGAATTCCAATACTAGAACAGTTTTTAAAAGAGGCCGAGGGGAATGCTCAAATAGCGAGTAACCGTGGGTTAATCCAAAAATGAAACAGCTGATTGCCATACGGATAAGTGTTGGTAATAACTGTACCCACCGCAACCATCACGTTAATACATTATTGTTCAGTTATCACCTATCTCATTTACAATGACACAAATATTGTGTGTTTTTTTTTCTTGGTTTTAATTATTCATTACTAGGTCCAGAATTTTAGGTTTTCTAATCCTTCATTTTAGGTTTTGTATATGCTTAAAATATATATTTTTAGATTTGTTTGTGGAATGGTGTTGCAACAATTCTTCTTCTACTAGTGCATATCCGTTTCGGATGTTTGTGACCATCACTTTTGCTTGTTTGAAAAAGTTTCGTACTATTTTAATGCATCATCAGCGGTTTCCAAACTGCTACTGGGTTCTTGTGTTGTGGGTCTGGATGGTATGAATGTTGTGTTAGTCTTGAAGGGGTGGGAGTATTTGGTGGGGTTTGAATGTCTGGTATTGTGCCAAAGAGTGTGTGTGACTTAAAGTGTAGCTGGTCATTCAGTATAGATGTTGGGTGTTTTTTGTGTGTTTGTATATTTCCATTTGTTCGATTGTGTTTAGTTTGCGTCTTTTGTAGAGTGTGTGTAGAATTTCCATGTTGGAGTCCAGGCCCGACGAGAGGGAGGGGGGGCCCGGCCAACCAGGTTTTATTTTTTACTTTCTAAATTTACTCTAAAATAAAATTGGTTATAAGTCAATAAACAGCTTAAGTTATGTTTTATGTGTTTATTTTATCTGCATTGTCTTGTCGTATAACGGTGACACGAAATTAATCAGTTAATCTGAAACGGATTATTCTTTCAGAAAAATTGCTATTTTTGAAATGTAGAAGCACAAATCCTTTTGGACTCAACAGTAGGACTCACAAACGTTCGGCATTTAAAATCATAATTTTCAAAAGATTAAACTGGTAGGCCTACATACAGATAAAATTGTTCCTAATTGAAGGCTTTGTCCCTTGAGCTTTATAAATGGTAGCCTATACCAAGTTTTATGAAAATCCGATAAAGCGTATTTGAGTTATCGCGCTTCCAGACACACGTCTAGACAGACAGACAGTCCTGTCCACTAGACAATCTCATAAAGTAATAATAATTATTTAATATCATTACATAATCTTTTTTTTGCAAACATTATTTATAATTGGGTAGTGAATTTAATATTTGACGGGGGCCCGGGAAAATTTGTCCATGGGGCCCTTGCTTTCTTTCCACGGCCCTGTTGGTGTCTATGCTAGTGTAGTTGTGGTTTGTGAGAAGTAAATGTTTTGCATAATTTTATTTTGTGTTCTGGGGGTATTTGGTTGCTTTTATGTGTTCTTTGAATCATGTTTTGAAAGATCTGCCAGTTTAGCCTATGTAGAAGCTGGGGCAATTATTGAATTTTAGTTTGTATACTCCAGTTTTGTTGTAGTTGTCTACATGTTTGTGATTCTATGTTAAGTTTTTATTTAGTGTGTTGTTGGTTTTTTAGGCTATGTTGTATTTTGAGTTTTTTGAAGGATGAAGCAGTTTTATGGGTTTCTTGCCATAGCATGTGAGTGTGATGTCCTTTTTTATTTTGTTCTTGGGGTTGTCTGTGTTTGCTGAGTTTTCCTGAGTATTCCATCTACCATAGTAGGGTTGTATCCATTTTCTTGGGCTATGTATCTGATTGTATTTAGTTCAGTCTTGAATTCTTCCTTCGCCATTGGTATAATGAGTAAGCAGTGAATCGTGAAGTGGTATGCTGCATGTTTGTGTTGAGTGGGGTGGTTGGATGAGATGAGATGCACTAAAATAGTGTGAAACGGCTGTCCGAATCACCAAAGGTAATCCTAGTTTGCAACGTCAAGTGTTTAAGTATTATAAAAATTTTAACACAATCAGGAATGGACTCCCATACATATAGCTATGTCTTTTATTACCCTTTTTGTATAACGAGAAAGTTCAGTCAATGCAACATGTCATTGGAACGTACTTCATGATGTAGGTTCCAGGGCTATTTTCCTTCTAGTACAGAACAGAAGTTCATGTCTTCAAAGCCAGGATTTTGTTAAACAATTGTCTGCAACTTTGAAACACATGAAACTTCCATTGGTGTGGGTACTTTACTGGAAACAATGTGTGGAGAAGTCAGGATTTAATATCCTCTGTGTTCTATAGCAACATTTAAATCTCAGGGACTATATTTTTTGGTAAAATAAAATAGTGATTTCAGTGTTAGCTTCCTTCTATTCCAAGAGTATTTTGCAAAATAATGTTTTTTATACAATCATACTACATAGTACACAAATACATTTTATGGGAATGCTATGACACTCTGCATACTGTGTTCTTTTTCATAATCACGAGAAATGGACGTATTTGAGATTGTAATGTTCTTTACAACTTATAGAATTCATATATATATTTATATATATATACACTCAGTTGTTGTTGTTGTTAAAGTGCCAACTACTGTGGATAAAGTGCCAACTACTGTGGATAAAGTACGAAATCCGTTGAATCTACACTCTTTACCGCAATCTAACATAGGCATCCCAAACTCTGCACAGAGACAAGAGAAAAGGAGTGAATCATAATCACTGAATAGCATGCATTAATCAGTCTTTGCTGTAATCGATCGCAAGTATTGATAATTTCTTGGCAACCGTAGAAATAGCAGAAAAGGAAGCAAGCTATAAGAAACTAGAGAAAAAATTACACTAAAATAAAAACAATAGCATTTTAAATCAAATTTTTGTACACATTTTCCAATTTATGTATGGACTGTGCATATTATGTTGTGCATATTTCATGCTTATTTAATATTTTGCACAAACAAACAAATTTCAAGACATTTCTTGGATTCAGTTTGCTTATTATTGATATTTTACACATGTAAAAAACTAAATTTAGCTTAGGAAAGCTGTTTTGTAAAATTTCATGCTTATTGCTGTTACCAAAATATACTGTCCCTACCCATTAATGAAGGGTTAATTACAAATATTTCTCATTGTTTTGTTACAGGAGTGCCATGGCCAGCAGAAAATAAGAGATGTTTGTGTTGCTGACAGATAGGGCAGCAAGCTGGGGAAGTTTGATGGTGTTCTACCCAGAGCTAATTCATGTGATTAACATGTTTCACCACTAGCAGCACACATGGACAAAATTCTAAAGGTACCGTATGTAACTTTCATAGTATTAGTTCATTATTTATTTATTTAATTATTTTCTTCCCTGTGGTGTAGATAGGTGTTCTCTTGCATGACCAGAGGTGGTTACATAACCAATAATCCTGGGGTTTAGAGACGTAACGTTGTATCTTCAAAATTGCCCATTTTGACATATCTAAATCATTATTGACTTTGAGAATCAATATATTTAATGACAAAACAATCAAATATCTATCTTGTACTGTTACAGAAATAGTGTGTTGCATACCGTATTTATCCGAATATAAGCCGCCCCTGAATTTGAGCCGCACCTGCCGTTTTAGCAGTAAAGTAAAGGAAAAATAATTAAATTAACCCCAAAGTGAAAAATTAAATTGCCTCATTTTCATAATGTTAAAGTAACACATTTCTTAGCCAAAATAGGCCTGAAATAAAAAAAGAAAGTATCAGCTGACTTAAGTTATGATATTCTAATTTTATTTAATATAATTAAATAAAACTTACGAAAAAGAAAACAGAAATCAGTACTTGACACTTCATATGACTATCAGTGTTGAATTTCGCGCGATTTTTCTATTTTTCTTAACTGCACTCAGTTACCATCAGTTCAAAATTGCCTTTATTCACATTCCCATATGTTACGGCATTTTTTTACTTCTGAGCATTTTATAATACATGCATATTCTGTAATACCGCTATAAAAATGACAAAAATACGCAAAATATCAATTTTTATGCATTTTTGCGATGCTTCGATTAAATCGATATATTTTCGATGGTAAATCGATTAATATATCGATAGTCGTGGAGATTCGAGATACTCGATAGGTGACGGTGCTTGGAGGTGGGAAACCAGCTACGATGGATCAACCGGCTATATTGTGCTCATTTTTACCATTATTGCCTAAAAACACTCGTACGCGATTTTAATCCGCAGGCATATTTTGTTGGGGTTAATCTAGGAAAAAAAGTGCGGCTTATATTCAGATAAATACGGTATATCTACAAATGAACATTACTTTGTAATGTCACAACGATGTATTACATTACATTACTTTGACTCAATATATTATAAATTATGTTATAAGCTATGGTGTTGGATGACATAACAGCATATGTGCAGATCCTTTGGTTTGTCTCTGAATGTGGATCACGCTTTTGAAGATACGATACCAAAATTTAAGATAATAAATCGAAATTTCACTCTAAAATTTCAGTACAAACTAAATATCCTTGTAACAGGAAGATTTATGAAGACAGAAATCTAAACAATGAGAGGTAAATTGTAACAAAAGCTGCTTTTGACACTGGAAATTAGCAGTAGAATAAAACAATGAGCATCATATTTCAGGGCAAAATTCAGTTAATAATGATGTAGATCCAATTTTAATAAATGAAGTACCAGGGCTCGAACTGAAGAAAAATGTAGACGAAAATGAAAAAAATAAGAAAAAATTACCGACAATAAGGATAGCCCTACTTTTCTGCAAAAGGCAAATCTACTGCTGGATGGTCAAATAAAGGAAAAGATTGCTCAAACTGTGTAATTAAATGCAGATCAAAATATTCTGGGACTGATAGGCTAGAGATTTATGAACAATTTTAAAATTTTGGTGATATAGAAATCAGCGGTTGTAAGTTCCCTTTTGGAGAAGGAAGAGACACAAAGTAAAAGGACTTCCTGCAGGATCTTCTACTAGAAAATTTAAAAATAAATACTAATTTTTCATGCATTCTTTCTTGCAACATTTGATTTGTCTGAATCGTTCATCTGTTAAGTGCTGTTTAAAAGGAATGAACATAACATCATTTCAAGAGATCAAAGAGGATAGCACAAATCAGCTGTGGCTAAGTCAGGCACTCTAAAGGAAAGAATTAGAGCCCATATTAATAGTCCCAAAATTACCATCACGTTCTGCCAGAAAAGATTCAGAGAAGTACCGGTACAGGTCTCATAAATTGAATCTTTGGAAAATGTTCCAACTGTATTTTGAAAGCTGTGAAAATGATGCCATCACTCCTGAAAAAGAAGAATCACTTTAAACGTTTTTACCACTGAATTTAATTTGTCCTTCCATGTGCCTAAAAATGATTGTGCGATACATGCTATAGATTTTCGGAGCTCAAATGTCATTCATGTTTAAATTGAATGGAAAGTTTAGCCAGAGCTAAAAATGACAGTATTTAGGCAGAAATGGCATGTGGAAGAACGTGTTGAGCTGAATTTGATCTGGAAACTGTCCGTTACTCTCCCAGTACAAATGCTAAAGTTTTACTTTAGCAAAGATTGGTTGTGTAGGACCTAACTGCATATAATACAACTTCGAGTGAAGCTGAATGCTATATGTGGAGGGAAAGAACTTCAAATGTAGGTCCGCAGAAGATGCTGCAAAGAAATGCAAATGGCAAGGATTGAAATTTATTTCCTTTCCTGCACATGTGTCAGACAAATCAAAAATGTAAATGTGTCTGTTATGTTTCTGTATGTTCTTGAGCCTCTTGATATCCCTGTCATCAATCATGTGATCATAAATGGATTCCTTTCATGCATCAATAGAGAAAAGAACAAAAATCTTGACATATTTGAACCATCGGGATGGTTCGCTGCTGTCAGAATGACTAACAAATAATTTTTGTTAGTCATGTGACTGAAATTCAACAGAAAGATGCATTTGATTTCCAGAACTGAGACGTCACAAGATAAAATACAGACAATTTGACAGTGATGAGAATTACATCAACTGTGGAAGATGACTGTTCGAGTACAGAAAAGAAGAGCAAGAACAAATTTTTTAAGTACAGAAACAACACTTCAGAAGAATTTAGAAGAATACAAATTGCTCACAAGAATAGAACAAGATTGCAAGGTTTTTTCTCACTGCTTCAGCCATACTATTCTTCTCAAGTTCCTATTCAGAAAGGAAAGCTTAAGTACCTCAAAGATCTATGCAATGTGGGGATTATTCTTGAGCAATTTCATCAGTTCTTTGAGTTATTAATGAACAATGTACTATCGGCCAAGCGCGAGAAAAACTCTGAGCAGCACGAGGAGCGGTACGTGAAGTCATACCATGTTACTATTCAATAGCAGTCTTACTAATAATCCAGTTGTAACATTTATACCAGGAATATACACAGCTGAGGAGAAAAAGTGTACTAATAATCCTTGCATAAGGCTGAATGTGTGCAGCGCTTTACACAGCCTGGCCCCCTTATATAAACTTGACGTAAATAATAAAGATGGCCGATATCCGTAACAGCCGATCGTTTCGTAGATGTCTGAGATTGAATTTTGAGGCTACGCATATTCTGAGCTGCTTTTGCGGAATTATAAACATTGTTCCTTGTATGCGGGACATATTTCCATACTTGTACCCATGATTACAGCTTTCTGAAAACAATATAATGAAATACTGAAACTAGAATTAATGTCTGCAGACGACGCATCGCTGTTTGCCTGCTGCTCCAACAGATGGCGTTCAGCAGTCCCTTCATAGCCAGGGGCTATTAACGTTACAACTAGAGTGACATATTTGATGACGTTGACGTACAAACCCAGTGTAAACCTCGGCAGTTACATTACGTTTATTGGTAATACGGCTTATGTAGAACTTGCACGGTGAACAACCAAACAACCGATCAACGCAGATTTAAGCAGCTTTTATTAGCAAGGGTGTAAGAAAGCACTGTCACCTTGCAGCTGCAATGCACTGCACACTGGAGGCTAATGTTTACAACTCGCTTACAACAGAGAGGCTCGTCTTTTATCTGCCCAATCAGAACGCTAGTATCTACCTGCTTGTGAACCAACCCTTCTCACCGCACTCCGCTAACAGAGATTTACTCGTGCTTGGCTGACAGTAACAATTCGTGACGACCCAGAAGTTAATGAAGACTCAGAAGATGGTGATGATTGAAGTATATTCCTTTAATAGAAGGTTTTTTGTTTTGTTATTTCAGTGACATCTGTACAAAATACTACTATGGTATTTTTATTCAGGTTTGCTTATTCTAGTATTTTATATATTTTTTTGTATTATCAGCCATCTTGTTTATCGGTATCATTTGAACAATAGAAGTACATAACACACAACACACTCTATCGAGTGAGTTAGCAAAGGTAGTAGCATCTTGGACTCTCATTTGGGAGGTCCCAGGTTCAAACCTCGTGGTTTCCCCAGTTGTAATGGTAGACATATGTCGGATTGAATATTTCACATATACTTTAGAATCTAGGTTATCAAATGATGATGTTTAGTTGTACACAATCATGACTAGTGTTTGAATTCAAAATCTATTTAGGATGAACTGTAAAACATCACTTATGTAAAAACATGTTTACCACAAGAATTTTACTATCCCATGAATGGTCCCCTCATGAGCATTCTTCTCACAGAAAAGTTCATATCTTTTTTTTTTACAAAGATTTGGTAGAAGGGATGGGCTTATCCCTCTGTCTACCTGACATTTGAAATGCCTTCTTTCGTGTGACTGTAAATATTCATATTCACTATTTGTATTTCACTGTATATACATTGTTGTCTGAGTATGCACTATGGTGTGAGAACTTCTCTTATCACATGACCAGTGACTTTACTTTTCTTACAATGTTTCAAGCGAGAAATATTCTGAACGTGCACTACTGAACCAAAATGCAGGGAAGTTTTATATTTAAAATTAAATTGATTCAAACCAGAACTAGATCTTATTTTTATTTTCATTTATCTGGCCTATAGCAACGTAATTTTATGTAAAAGTTCTTCACAGGCTAACAGCCGAGTCGAAGTTTTAAAAAATTCAGAGCTTTCGGACTCCATCTCTGAGCCCATCTTCTGGGAAACTGGTAGAGAGAAGGAGGAAAGGTCTGTATATATATAGCACAGCATAGTATTGAGCAAGATCACAGAATTCTATGACCAGACCAAGATCCTGGACAAGACGAACTGGTATATGGACCAGATGGTTAAAGAGGCTATTGAAATCAGTCTCAGTAGCAATACCATCAAAGGCCTTCCTCTCAGCGAAGCTTGGAAACCTGCCCTCAACATCTTAAAGAAGAGATGTGCATAACTTGTGTTCACCATGACGTCCGCCTTCTCCTTTGACTAAGTGAATTTTGAACAATTCTTTTCTGATGCTGCCATTGGCTGGAATTATCAACTGCTCCGGCCTATATATACAGGCAGAGCCTTAGCTAGGCGGTGGCAAGATGGGCCCCCGCCACGGGCGCAGGTACAGAGAGGGCACAAAATTAGCCATGAAAAATCCCACCTTCTTTAGACTAGTGCAATTTATCAAGCAATAAAAATTCCACGTTAATGGAAGAAATCTTTCAGGTTAATAAAAATTACTGCACGTGAACTATCTGTAGTATTATGCCGATTGTCTACAAAAAAACAGTCATGCAACGTTCTTTAATGAACACGTTTTTTTATTGGCAGAGTATAACATAAATAATGAACAGTATGGAATGATATAACAATAAAAATTAAAATGTACGTTATTATTGAGATGAAAGTGGTTCAACTAGTCGAAAAAAATACTTTTACCTATATTAATGTGTTAAACATTTTAGTAGGCCTCAGGCCTATTATGTAATTTATTTTTGATAATAGATTTCATTATTTAATTCTTTTTTAAGTAGTTCAATCGTCTGAAAATAAGGTTTTAGTAGGCCTACCTTGAAAGTCCAACACTTAGTTCAGTTTCAGATTTAGGTTTAGGTTTTCTTTGATAATAACAATGTTTTTATATTAAAATAACAAACAATTTTACAGAAATTTAAAAGAAATTGTTCAGACCCCCCAGTATTGGAGGGTGCAGATTTATCAAGCTCACCAAGGGCGCAGAAGGACCTTGCTACAGTCCTGTATACAGGCCCTTCTACCTCTTCTCTACCAGTTTCCCAGAAGATGGAGTCCGAAAGCTCGGAATTTTTTAAAACATCAACTCAGCTGTTAGTCCGTGAAGAACTTTTACAAAGTATTCACCGAGAAAAGTTCAAACCATTTTTATAACGTAATTTTATTATTGTTATTATTATTGTTGTTGTTATTCTTATGTAGAGGATATGCTGAGATAGGTACAGTTCTACATAGACCTATATTTATTCATATTTATATCATATAAGGGCACACAGTGACGCAGACTGCTGTATGTCCAGACCTGTAATGGGATAGCTTTTTAATAGGGGCCTACCAAATATTGAGTTTGTTAGTGTGAAAACGAAAGAACAAAAACCTATTTGCAGTGAACATTCAATCTATATATGTCCAGATTGAAAAATACAAGAGTGGCATATAAATTGTGCCTATGCTGTGAAAATAAAATTCCATTTTCTAATATCTTGATTCTTTGTATATTTATTTTGACAGCTGTTTTTTCTTAGTTATGACAAGGATGCTCACATAATAATGAAAAGATTTCAAAGTACAAGATAAAACAATAAGATTTTGTAACCTAAACCACAGGTATAGGGACTTTCTATGTACAAAAGGCATTGTATTCCTTGTAAAACTGAAAACCGATTCTTAAGGAACACAATGAAAAGGTAAAAAAATTGTTAATTGAACCATTGAAGAGTTACGGCAAAATATTACTGGAAATACCTGAGAGTGAGAGAATATCTCACATGCAACCACTGGTGTTTCATTCACGCAGGCAACCACTCATGGGTTAATATGTCAAGTAGCATTAAATGTAGGTTTTGTACAATGCCTTGTTAGATGCCAGACAAAGACATAAAAAGTTGTACTTGTCCAGTGAAATCAGGACATCTGGTAATCCTAGCTATGGATGTGTCGATATTTCAATGGTTTATTACAAATTTCTTTGTTTTCTGGATTATCTGATATTTACCTTTATCAGACTCACTCCAGGTCCTGTTTAAGATCGATAATTTATTTACAATGTAAGACCATTAAATAGAACCTAACAAGCAAGCCCGAAGTTAAGTTATTTGTGTGAGCCTGTTAAGTTCTTATAACAATTCAACTTTGTACAACATTTTATGTTATTTTGAATCATCAATTTTAAAAGGAAAATCATTTTAATTTGCTTATGCTTAGAACAACAACAATTTGTTTGAAACAAATCATTGTTTGAAACAGTCGAACGCAGAAACATTTATGTAAAACACTGACCTATTTGTAAAGAAATGTATATCTCTCTTGAACTTTTGCAAAAGGCAAATAACTAAACAATATAGAAAAGCCCTTGCCGTGATAAGGAATTGCAGACTGAATGAATGGGGAGAAATGAAGGTCTTAAGTAATGTTTTGAGCAAAACTAAACATTATGTTGACTCATATTTGAGTTTTGTCAGAAGCTTTAAACTCTCGATATCTAGTTTATGGACAATTTTTAAAAAATGTATTCATATTAATGTCACTTTAACTAATAAGTCATATTGCAACTATAACATTAAAATATATTTGATTTAAAAATTCAACTAAATATAATTAGGCCTACAATGTTTGGTGCATTTCATGAACTTTAAGACATTGATGTGGTATATTAGTTGGCCCAGAGCCATGGAGAGGTTGACAGGGACTTGGCACCAGGTTCGTTGAATCAGTATACCTGGGGCAGTATATCATTAGATGTTCCACAGTGAGAGGAGATTCAAGTAGATTGCACCAAGGAGGAAGTTCCCTAGAAAGGATATTATTGACAAAATAGTTATTTATCATATTTTGAAGTGATTAATAGGTACACGATAATAGTAGCTCAGCCATTTCTTAATTACGGGTGGGACATTCTAGCAAATTATAAAAACTATTTTTGTTTATTACAAATCATAAATAATAAACTAGAATTGGTTCTTCACATTCAGTAAAATTTACAATGCCTTCTCCTCCACACTAAATGCAAAGCATTATTTAAAATTTATCTTAAATATTTTTAATTTGTTTTTCAAAATTTTACAGTTGGGACATAATTTGGACACTAATTTTAATGATGCAAAACAAAAGTTCATTTGCTGTTCTGCTGTTCTGCTGTTAGAGTCTTAATGTTGTTATTAATGAAGGTATGAGGGATTAAATTATAAGCTGTTTCCAGGTTGTCAGAACGTTTATTTAACTCATCAATAATAATTTAACAAAACTATTACCATTACGGGTGGGGCATTACGGGTGGGACAAAAAAGTCACTGTTTGTTATTTTACATAGTAATTAAACACACATATTTTAAGTTAATCTTACACCAAATTGTACCTTAAGATGTATATTTTCTCAAATGAAAATGGACATAGCTGATTACTCTTGACTACTTAGTATTAAAAGAGTGTTAAAATCATGCTAAAAATGGCAAAAAAAGTAACTCAACGGAATAAATAAGCAAATCGACAGATTTTACACATGAAACCACTTCAGATACACCTAAGTCCTTAATATTCAGAGAATTTGAGGTTTTAAACTTATATTTGACCAGCCAATTACAATAATTTTATAACTTCTCTCTTTGAGGGAAAAATTCCCATATTTTATGAAATGGCTGAGCTATAGAAATAATAGTATTTGTAGCAGTTAAAATCAAGGAAATAGATAATTATTTATTCATGCAAAAGGGAAGAGAATGACAGTGATATCCTCTATGATTGCTATAACGTGCTAGCACATTTTTATTTATCCGAATGGGCTCAGCCCATAAAATGAAACTTTACATAGAAGGCAATATTTCTGCTGAACATATAGTAAAACCTGTCTTAAAGACCACCCCTCTTTAGCGACCACCTCCTTTAAAGACCAGTTTTTCTAGGAACTGACAGTAAAACCCATAAGGCCAATGTTATTTGTACCCCAATTAAACAACCACCCCTCTCCCCGACCAACGAAGAAATATTAATGTTAAACTTTTTAATTTTAGGTAGTCCAGACACTTAATCTAGAGAATGCTGTCTCAGTAATGGAAGCCAAGGCTGATCTCAGCACGGGGACCTCGATCAGGACAACACGTGGAATGGATTAATTGCTTCAGCTTTAACAAAGTCTCTGCATGTGGAGACATCATCGGCAGATATTGTGGGAGGAACATCATGTGAAGTAGGAGCAAAAGTTATGAAAAAAACATTCATCTGACAAGTGAACTGATTAGTAATGAAAATCTTGAAATGTGCCCAGTGATTAAAGCAATGAAAAGTGTCTGTAGGTAATAGCCAAGGTTCAATGAATTCTACATTACTTACTATTAACATGTTTTTCTTAAGAGCCTACTTTTCCCATGTTTAATACGCATTTTAAGCACTAATGGTGGCCAATGATCTGCTTTCTGCTCATAAAGAGCTTACATATTCATGATATTCTGGTTACTCCCACAAAATACAATGAATGACTTTTTCTATCATGCGTACAGAGTTGCAGACGTTAGTTTACCCAGGAAACATAATACTTACTATTTGGCCTATATTTGAAGGGCCTAGTTCCATAAGGGCGTAAGGCACAAATATTTAATTTTGAGTTTTTAACATTTATGCCTTCTCATATCTCATAAATACTCAAAGAACTATTTGTACTTGTGTTTTAAACCTCTGTTCAGTTATAAGAAAAAACCTGTGAGACTGCACATTCATTCTACTTCATAACAGTTCCATGCAGGCGTAAGGCACACTTCCTATCTGTTATTGAGGTGTGTTTATCAACTGTTTTTATTTTCCACTTTGCTACCGTTCAAGCAAATGTTTATAAAAACTGAACTTGCATTTCTGAAGTCTAACTTGTATGTATGTATGTATGTATTTATTCACACTGCAATTGGGCTTTGCCCATTGGCAGTGGTATCAATTACATTTACATTACAATTGATTAAGAAAACATTAAAAATTATTACAGATACCCATTCTAATAACTAATTACCTAATATTCCTAACAAATTATGGAATTAAATAAATTAATTAAATATGAGTTAATTCAGAAAAATACTTAAGCACATGCCAAATTAAGTTTTAAAAAAATTATATAAATACACTACATATCAAGTATAATAATCATACACTTCTTACTAAACAGACACAAGTTAAAATAATTGATAGCCAACTTTATTCAAAATAGATTGGTTTGCTTATTTATTGTATTAATGACTATACTGGTATTCATTGGCAAACATGCAATTGTCACTGTATAATACAGGTTTTTAGTAAAATAAAGTAAAAACGAATAGTATGATACAAAGTAAAAATATTTTGCTACTGTAAAAGTACTTCAGTTTTTGTTTAACGTGTTTAGGTACCTCTAGTTACAAAAAATCCCAAACACCGTACCTTGTAAATTTGCAGAACACTAATTTAGGCTGCCCTTCAAAAATATATGTTATAAAATTTAACTTTAAATGACCTACTTGTGAGTTGGCAACATTGTTTAAAAACATCAAGATTTCTCGAAACTATATCCTTGTGCCCTACGCCCTTATGGAACTAGGCCCTTCAATTTATATTTAATGTTCTCCTAGAGAAGGGTTTGACTGACGAGTTTGGGGGTTAAATACAAAGGTTATGGCTAACAAAAGTAATAATTGCATTAAAAAATACTTTTTTTGTGTCCTGTCAAAAATAGAAATACAAATTTAGTGGACATTGTTTTATATAACTTTATAATCTACTTCAGTTACAAGAAATCTTTCATAATATCCCATAATTTTTTCCACTTTTGATTTTATTTCTCTGTAAGAATATAATGTTAGTAAGCTTGAATGGGTGGTTGTTCATGTACACACTAAAGAAAAGGGGATGAAAGGAAAGATGGAGGACAGTGGATAGAGAAAAATAGAGAAAGGTAGATACGATAGAGGGTAGTTTGAATGGCTTGAAGGAAGAAAATATAGAAAGATGAAAGGAGAGAAATAATAATAATAATAATAATAATAATAATAATAAAAATGATGATAATAATGAAAATAGTAACAATAATAATAACAGTGGTTAGAGAAAAATAGAGAAAGGAAGATACAATAGAGGGTAGTTTGAATGGCTTGAAGGAAGAAATAATAATAATGATGATGATAATAATAATAATAATAATAATAATAATAATAATAATAATAATAAAAATAAAAATAAAAATAATAATACTATTACTATTAAAAATGTTGATAATGAAAATAGCAACAATAATAATAATAACAGTGGTTAGAGAAAAATAGAGAAAGGAAGGTACAATAGAGGGTAGTGTGAATGGCTTGAAGGAAGAAAAGATAGAAAGATGAAAGGAGAGAAGAAATAATAATAATAATAATAATAATAATAATAATAATAATAATAATAATAATAATAATAATAATAATAATGAAAATAGTAACAATAATAATAACAACAGTGGTTAGAGAAAAATAGAGAAAGGAAGATACAATAGAGGGTAGTTTAAATGGCTTAAAGGAAGAAAAGATAGATGAAAGGAGAGAAATAATAACAACAATAATAATAATAATAATAATAATAATAATAATAATAATAATAATAATAATAATAATAATAATAATAATAATAAATGATGATGATGAAAATAGTAATAATAATAATAGTAATAATAATAACAAAATTAATAATAATAATAACACAATTAATAATACTAATAATAAATAAATAAAAATAAATAGTATTTGCCAATACAGGAAATATTATGTATATCTGTATTTTCCTTGTTCATTGATAACTGCAATAATTATTTTATAATATCCATTTTTTAATTAATTTGAAAGAATTTTAATAAAATAGACAAATGAAGAAGGAAATAAGAGTAGGAATGGAATGGAAGAAAGATGGTTAGAAGAAGGGAATGAGGGAAAGTATGAAAAAATAAAGGGTAAGAGGAGGAAAGTGTCAAAGGGAGTTATAAGATGAAAAGAAAAAAGAAGAAATATAATTAGGAGACAGGGAGTGGTGAAAGGACAGCACTAGGAAAGAGAGTGGAAAATGAAAAAATAGGAAAAGGAAGATGTTATGGGAGGTAGGACGGAGAGATAGAACGAAAAACGTCAGGAGAAAGGGAATGATGAAAAGATAAAAGAGAGGAGGTATGGGAAATAAAGATAGGTAATATATAGAGAGAAAGGAGGCAGGAGGGAGCAAATTAGGAAAAGAAGGAAGAGAGAGGAAAGAAATGTGCGAAAGACATAAACATAACTATATGGGTAAACTGACTAATGCACACTCTGTAGATAATGCACACCTGTAGAGTAAGTGGCCGCATTGGAAAAGTGTGCATTCACTTGTATAAGTGTGATCCACAGCCACTTTTTCGCCTGGTGAAACTAAAATAAAAATTTGTTAAAATTGCTAACTAACAACCCTTTAGAGAACTTGCAAGAAAGAGTTTTCAAACAAAAGGCTCAAATTTTACCAAAGCTACCGTGTGTGTAAAAATATAAAACAAAATCATTAAAGCAGTTTTAGGGAATTGACAAAAATGTATTTTTTTGATAATTTGTGAGTAAAAAAGTAAGATACTCATTAGTGCTAAATGTCTCATTCCCGGGAGAATTCTAAGCCAGATGTAAAAAATACCGTTCTTATAATAGAGAATGCCCCCCCCCCATAAAAGGTAACAGAGTTATGTCAAAGTGTTTCGGTTACCTTCTGTCGGCCATTCTGTATATTTCATGTTACTGGTTAATATTCACACAAATATTTTTCAGAAAATTGTATTTTTGTATACAGGAGGATTTTTTTAAAAAAAGGTGTACTGAATAGATTTCGAATTGCAGGGTCAAACACAAAAATTCTATGTCCATTGTTATTTAAATCAACTGATGTAACAGCCGCAACGGCTAAGGGCAGGTCATGAGCTTAATTCTTGGTTCGAATCCTACCTCAAAAGATTTTTTTCAGTAAGAGTAATATAATATTGTTTTGAAAGGGAAAAAATGCATGTTTTGTAACTTATAGGCTTACCACACTATTGTACCACATCATGTGTAAAATTTGTAATTTGGCTGAAGGCGTACGTGTGTGAAATAAAAAATTAAAAAAAAAATGAAAAATAAATGAAATTAATTTTTTTTTTTTTTTAAACATACACAAAGCGCTCCGACGCTTTCAGCCAAACTACAAATTTTACACGTGTTACAATAATACTGTATGAACGTAGAATAGTAAAAACTAAATTTAAAATTTGGTTGTGGTAGGATTCGATCCAGGAACCATAGCATTGAGAGCACAGCCCTCAAACGCTTGCGGCCGTTTTAAATTTTTTTGTTGGTTGCAATTCAAGCATGTCATTCAATTTTAAACCACGATTTAAATATTTTATATAAAAATCGACTGTACCGGGATTCGATCCGTGCAACCTAGCATTACTAGCACAGCCCCTTAACGACCTCGGCCATTTCTCTGTTCTCTATCCAGTAGCAAGCAAGCGATGTTATGTTACTTTCCGACCCATTATTTTATTCAGCAGAAAATTCTGAAATTTCAGAAAAATTCCAGCTCCCTGGATTCTGGCTAGAATTCCGCTCAGAATGAGATTTTACAGAAAACATTGCCAGGAGTAGTATCCGTGCCCTGCACCTCTCCGTCCGAAGCACTCCGCATTAACCCACTACGCCACGACGCTTCGATACAAGTATAAGGTTTTTAAACCTATTTATATTATTTATACCGCTAATTTGCGTCTAGAAATATTTTCAGGAATCGAAGGCCCTGGCTCTAGATCTGGAAGCCCAGAGCCTCAAATTAATTTCAAATTATTATTGATGAAAATTTCTAAGTTAAGTCCAACTCTACTGCACTGACGTCTGGACCCATTGCTCATATTTTTAAATGCTAACTGATAGTCTACTTTCTAAGAAACCTTACATAAAACTTACCTTCACTGAGATTCGAACCACTGACTCTTGCACTGGAAACCCAGCTCTTTAACGACCGAGGCCATTTCTCATATTGATGATTTACATGGACTTTTACTATGTTATACAATTTTCGTCGAATTTTTAATTAAAATCTTAACTTCACTGAGATTCGAACCACTGACTCTTGCACTGGAAACCCAGGTCTTTAACGACCGCGGCCATTTCTCATATTGATGAATTACATGGACTTTTACTATGTTATACAACTTTCGTAGAATTTTTAATTAAAATCTTAACTTCACTGAGATTCGAACCACTGACTCTTGCACTGGAAACCCAGCTCTTTAACGACCGCGGCCATTTCTCATATTGAAGATTTACACGGACTTTTACTATGTTATACAACTTTCGTGGAATTTTTAATTAAAATCTTAACTTCAATGAGATTCGAACCACTGACTCTTGCACTGGAAACCCAGCTCTTTAACGACCGCGGCCATTTCTCATATTGAAGAATAACACGGACTTTTACTATGTTATACAACTTTCGTAGAATTTTTAATTAAAATCTTAACTTCAATGAGATTCGAACCACTGACTCTTGCACTGGAAACCCAGCTCTTTAACGACCGCGGCCATTTCTCATATTGAAGAATAACACGGACTTTTACTATGTTATACAACTTTCGTCGAATTTTTAATTAAAATCTTAACTTCACTGAGATTCGAACCACTGACTCTTGCACTGGAAACCCAGGTCTTTAACGACCGCGGCCATTTCTCATATTGAAGATTTACACGGACTTTTACTATGTTATACAACTTTCGTAGAATTTTTAATTAAAATCTTAAATTCAATGAGATTCGAACCACTGACTCTTGCACTGGAAACCCAGCTCTTTAACGACCGCGGCCATTTCTCATATTGATAATTTAGAAGGACTTTTACTATGTTATACAACTTTCGTAGAATTTTTAATTAAAATCTTAACTTCACTGAGATTCGAACCACTGACTCTTGCACTGGAAACCCAGCTCTTTAACGACCGCGGCCATTTCTCATATTGAAGATTTACACGGACTTTTACTATGTTATACAACTTTCGTAGAATTTTTAATTAAAATCTTAACTTCTCTGAGATTCGAACCACTGACTCTTGCACTGGAAACCCAGTCTTTAACGACCGCGGCCATTTCTCATATTGATGAATTACATGGACTTTTACTATGTTATACAACTTTGAGAGAATTTTTAATTAAAATCTTAACTTCACTGAGATTCGAACCACTGACTCTTGCACTGGAAACCCAGCTCTTTAACGACCGCGGCCATTTCTCATATTGAAGAATAACACGGACTTTTACTATGTTATACAACTTTCGTCGAATTTTTAATTAAAATCTTAACTTCACTGAGATTCGAACCACTGACTCTTGCACTGGAAACCCAGTCTTTAACGACCGCGGCCATTTCTCATATTGAAGATTTACACGGACTTTTACTATGTTATACAACTTTCGTAGAATTTTTAATTAAAATCTTAAATTCAATGAGATTCGAACCACTGACTCTTGCACTGGAAACCCAGCTCTTTAACGACCGCGGCCATTTCTCATATTGATAATTTAGAAGGACTTTTACTATGTTATACAACTTTCGTAGAATTTTTAATTAAAATCTTAACTTCACTGAGATTCGAACCACTGACTCTTGCACTGGAAACCCAGCTCTTTAACGACCGTGGCCATTTCTCATATTGAAGATTTACACGGACTTTTACTATGTTATACAACTTTCGTAGAATTTTTAATTAAAATCTTAACTGCACTGAGATTCGAACCACTGACTCTTGCACTGGAAACCCAGTCTTTAACGACCGCGGCCATTTCTCATATTGATGAATTATATGGACTTTTACTATGTTATACAACTTTGAGAGAATTTTTAATTAAAATCTTAACTTTACTGAGATTCGAACCACTGACTCTTGCACTGGAAACCCAGCTCTTTAACGACCGCGGCCATTTCTCATATTGATAATTTAGAAGGAATTTTACTATGTTATACAACTTTCGTAGAATTTTTAATTAAAATCTTAACTTCAATGAGATTCGAACCACTGACTCTTGCACTGGAAACCCAGCTCTTTAACGACCGCGGCCATTTCTCATATTGAAGATTTACACGGACTTTTACTATGTTATACAACTTTCGTAGAATTTTTAATTAAAATCTTAACTTCAATGAGATTCGAACCACTGACTCTTGCACTGGAAACCCAGCTCTTTAACGACCGCGGCCATTTCTCATATTGATAATTTAGAATGACTTTTACTATGTTATACAACTTTCGTCGAATTTTTAATTAAAATCTTAACTTCACTGAGATTCGAAACACTGACTCTCGCACTGGAAACCCAGCTCTTTAACGACCGCGGCCATTTCTCATATTGATAATTTAGAAGGACTTTTACTATGTTATACAACTTTCGTAGAATTTTTAATTAAAATCTTAACTTCACTGAGATCCGAACCAATGACTCTTGCACTGAAAACCCAGCTCTTTAACGACCGCGGCCATTTCTCATATTGAAGATTTACACGGACTTTTACTATGTTATACAACTTACGTAGAATTTTTAATTAAAATCTTAACTTCATTGAGATTCGAACCAGTGACTCTTGCACTGGAAACCCAGCTCTTTAACGACCGCGGCCATTTCTCATATTGAAGATTTACACGGACTTTTACTATGTTATACAACTTTCGTAGAATTTTTAATTAAAATCTTAACTTCACTGAGATTCGAACCACTGACTCTTGCACTGGAAACCCAGGTCTTTAACGACCGAGGCCATTCCTCATATTGAAGATTTACATGGACTTTTACTATGTTATACAACTTTCGTAGAATTTTTAATTAAAATCTTAACTTCACTGAGATTCGAACCACTGACTCTTGCACTGGAAACCCAGTCTTTAACGACCGCGGCCATTTCTCATATTGATGAATTACATGGACTTTTACTATGTTATACAACTTTCGTAGAATTTTTAATTAAAATCTTAACTTCACTGAGATTCGAACCACTGACTCTTGCACTGGAAACCCAGTCTTTAACGACCGCGACCATTTCTCATATTGATGAATTACATGGACTTTTACTATGTTATACAACTTTGAGAGAATTTTTAATTAAAATCTTAACTTCACTGAGATTCGAACCACTGACTCTTGCACTGGAAACCCAGTCTTTAACGACCGCGGCCATTTCTCATATTGATGAATTACATGGACTTTTACTATGTTATACAACTTTCGTAGAATTTTTAATTAAAATCTTAACTTCACTGAGATTCGAACCACTGACTCTTGCACTGGAAACCCAGTCTTTAACGACCGCGGCCATTTCTCATATTGATGAATTACATGGACTTTTACTATGTTATACAACTTTCGTAGAATTTTTAATTAAAATCTTAACTTCACTGAGATTCGAACCACTGACTCTTGCACTGGAAACCCAGCTCTTTAACGACCGCGGCCATTTCTCATATTGATAATTTAGAAGGAATTTTACTATGTTATACAACTTTCGTAGAATTTTTAATTAAAATCTTAACTTCAATGAGATTCGAACCACTGACTCTTGCACTGGTAACACAGCTCTTTAACGACCGCGGCCATTTCTCATATTGAAGATTTACACGGACTTTTACTATGTTATACAACTTTATTAGAATTTTTAATTAAAATCTTAACTTCAATGAGATTCGAACCACTGACTCTTGCACTGGAAACCCAGCTCTTTAACGACCGCGGCCATTTCTCATATTGAAGAATAACACGGACTTTTACTATGTTATACAACTTTCGTAGAATTTTTAATTAAAATCTTAACTTCACTGAAATTCGAACCTCTGACTCTTGCATTGGAAACGCAGCTCTTTAACGACCGAGGCCATTTCTCATTTTGTGTAATTACAAGGACGTTTACTATGTTATAGAACTTTCGTAGAATTTTTTTTTAAAAACTTAACTTCACTGTGATTCGAACCTCTGACTCCTGCACTGGAAACCCAGCTCTTTAGCGACCGCGGCCATTTCTCATATTGAAGATTAACACGGACTTTTACTATGGTATACAACTTAGAATTTTTAATTAAAAACTTAACTTCACTGAGATTCGAACCACTGACTCTTGCACTGGAAACCCAGGTCTTTAATGACCGCGGCCATTTCTCATATTGATAAATTATAAGGACTTTTACTATGTTATAGAACTTTCGTAGAATTTTTTTTATTAAAAACTTAACTTCACTGAGATTCGAAACTCTGACTCTTGCACTGGAAACCCAGCTCTTTAACGACCGAGGCCATTTCTCATATTGATGAATTAGAAGGACAAGGTTATACAACTTTCGTAGAATTTTTAATTAAAATCTTAACTTCACTGAGATTCGAACCTCTGACTCTTGCATTGGAAACGCAGCTCTTTAACGACCGAGACCATTTCTAATATTGATGAATTACAAGGACTTTTACTATGTTATAGAACTTTCGTAGAATTTTTTTTATTAAAAACTTAACTTCACTGAGATTCGAACCACTGACTCTTGCACTGGAAACCCAGGTCTTTAACGACCGCGGCCATTTCTCATATTGAAGAATAACACGGACTTTTACTATGTTATACAACTTTCGTAGAATTTTTAATTAAAATCTTAACTTCACTGAGATTCGAACCTCTGACTCTTGCATTGGAAACGCAGCTCTTTAACGACCGAGGCCATTTCTCATATTGATGAATTACAAGGACTTTTACTATGTTATAGAACTTTCCTAGATTTTTTCTATTAAAAACTTAACTTCATTGAGATTCGAACCTCTGACTTTTGCGCTGGAAACGCAGCTCTTTAACGACCGAGGCCATTTCTCATATTAATGAATTACAAGGACTTTTACTATGTTATAGAGCTTTCGTAGAATTTATTTTATTAAATACTTAACTTCACTGAGATTCGAACCTCTGACTATCGCACTGAAAACCCAGCTCTTTAACGACCGCGGCCATTTCTCATATTGAATTATATACAAACTTTTACTATGTTATACAACTTTATTAGAATTTTTAATTAAAATCTTACCTTCACTGAGATTCGAACACTGACTCTTGCACTGAAAACCCATCTCTCTAACGACCGAAGGCATTTCTCATATTGATATTTTTCTCGGACTTTTACTATGATATACAACTTTATTATAATTTTTAATTAAAACCTGAGGTTCGGACCAGTGATTCTGGAAGTGGAAACCCAGTTCTCTAACAACCGAAGCCATTTCTCATATTGGTGAAAGAAGCATAGAAATAGCCATATTAACTATTGAGGTTTGCATTTCGCTGATTTGTATTAATTTTAGTCCAGAAATAAGTTTATGTAGAGAAATAATATTCCTATTAAAGCTACTATGAATATAACTTTTACACAAGCTTGTAATCTAATTTAAATAAAATGGATACACTACATCCCACAATGGAAAATCATTTAATAATAAGAATTGCCAACATTATGGATTTAGCTAAGTTTTAGCACGAATTGCTAGTTGATAATTATTCTAATGGCTTACTTACTGAAGTACAAAGGCTTTGGTAATGTGATAATTATTGCTCCAGAGAATCCGTAAATAATACTGTGGAAATAACCAAATCTACTCTTACACAATTCAACGGCCCTAAATAGCGTGCTTGCTCGCCCGCTTCGTGAGACATCGGGTATACTCGGCGATGTTCGTCTCTCGCAGTGTAAACTTTCATGACGACTACAAAATTAGGTAAACCGCTATTATATAAGGTCTAAGTGAAATGAACACAATGAACAAATATTCTAATTTTACTTTTACTTACAATTATAGCTCTGAACCACAAACATTTTTAATAATCTACCAGTGTTTTAATTTCTTAAAAATCCTGGAGTCAATGAACCATGGCGGGCGAAGCACCGGGGGCACCAGCAGTAAAATATTGATGGTTTAACTCTTGAAATATCGCTGATAATAATTCAAACAAACCATTCCTTCCCTTGAAACATTATATAATTTCTGAAAATTACACTGAATTGATAAAATAAAATTCACATCATATTCATGTAAATAAACAGTCGAGAAACAATACGTATTATGTGTTCACAGGTTTCTTTGGAACGGCATAATCGATTCTGATCACCGCCGTCTCGAGAATTACAGTAATACAGTTTAGAAGGCAGTGATTCTGATATAGTTTTCCCAGAGGGCGCTTTCTAATTTTAGAATGTACACTGAAACCGGAATTTTAGCTGTTTCATTAATATTATTAATGGCTTAGTTTATGAATGATTCGCGTGCAAGTGTTAATAAATATAATGCTTTAATAATTATTATACTCTTAATTTTTAAATTTTAAATGAATTATCGTGGGCGAAGCCACGGGCATCTCCTAGTGTAATACACTTAATAGGAGCAATTACTGAAATCAGTCTTATACACAGAACACCAATATTATTATTAGAAGTGAACAGCGCATGTCAAAACTCGGAAACAAAAAGCTATTACAGCGCTCCAACGGGTCGGGCAGTTAAGCTGTAAGAATGAAAAATTTGCGTGCCAGAACACATGTATGAAAATGCATTCCAAATTCTGTAAAACCATAGCCCACTAGTATTAGCGGGCTACGGTAATGACCATAGCCCACTAATACCATCAGGCTATAGTGATACAAACAATTATCTTTTAAAAGCATTGAACACAAAATGCACTAAATGATGAACATCTTAAATAAGAAAAAATAATAATTTGCAAACAATATGCGTCAGATCTTATAAAAACCGTAGTGTAGAATACCTTCTAGAATTTCTGCTACTCACAACATACATGTCTCGGTGATTGCTGAAATATGTATTACTTTAGATGACTTTATAAATAAAAAACAAACACCCTTGATTAATGAATTATATTTATAACTAGCTGAAAAGGCCCGGTGTCGCCCGGGATTTGTATTTTTTAATTTGAAATTAACTTATGAAGGACTTTATGTACAGTATGTAGAACTTGAAATGAAGGAAAAGATTTATCACACTGAAACTGTTCCATCAGAAAATGCTAGATATAGCTTTTTATGGCTCATAGAGGATGTCGAAAGCTGCATTCCGTTGCTTCTACACATCATGCTTGGGAGGGATTGAAATAAGAAGAAACATAAATTAAATAAGATTGTATTGGCTTGACGGAAAATTTTATTTCTCATTCTCATGTTATCATACAACCGTTTCGGGCTGAAATAAAAGAGAAATGCAGTACCACTTTCATACGTTCCTCCCCTAAAACCCGGGACATAATATACTGCGAGCGTAGGACTCAAAATGTTCCACCCCATGTTTAGGGCCTATGATAAACATCCCTATTTCTCAACTAATACAAAGCCTACAGCTATTAATAAGGTATAAGGGGAAAGGATTATTTACAGACTTCTGATATAGCATACTCACACACTTAAGTTGTCCCTTGCAATACGACCTATTCTTCGACATAAAAATGCGAAGTGAGAAAATATTTCTTATGTCGAGGGTAGAGAAAGTTATGTGACAGCATCACACTGTGCTTTACTTTCGTGGATTTCATTTTCAGTAATTATTTTCGCCAATATATTACATCGATGAAATCATAATTCGTTAAAGTCCAGTATTATAATTATAGTCGCCAAAGCCCAATGTTATCAAAGTAAACAATACACTGTTGTCATGTGAACTGAACAACATTCATTTTTTTTCAGTAGAATATTCACAGAAATTATATAATTTTCAAGGGAAGGACTGATTTGTTTCAATTTTAATGTTGACAGCTATACTTCCCGGGCTTAATTGGGTATGTGTGCAAAATGTCGTGTAAATTGGTAAAGAAATGTAGATTTGTATAAGGAACAAACATACATACATACATACACACTTTCGATTTTATATATCAGAAAACTGATTTTAAAAATCTGATGTGAAAGTCACATAACTTCCTCTGCCCCCAAAAAAAGTTAGCAGTATTCACATATCCTTTTACAGAATCGCAAGACACAATTTTACGCTATTATTATCCTATAAATACCTCTTCTTTCAATGATGCGACTAAAAGCGCAGGCTAGCCTATATAAGAAACTTAAAAAAAAAGAACAAGTGACTGCAGACGTTTATTGAACTTTCCGCCGTAAAGAATAATTTCCGAAATTATCGAATATTTCCCTCAGATACTTCTTTACTCTATACCGGGCCAACAATACATCTTTCTCACTTCACATTCTTATATAGAATAAGAGGCCATGGAAGAGCGCGTATTCAGTTCATCACCAGGGCTAGGATTTATATAATAATAATAATAATAAGGTATTATTTTGCCTGGCAGAGTTAAGGCCATAGGGCCTTATCTTCCACTCAACCAGGGCTTATCTTCCACTCAACCAGGGCTTATCTTCCACTCAACCACTTTATATGTACTAAAAAATGTCAAAATATGTACATATATATGTACTAAAAATGTCAAAATACGTACATATATATGTACTAAAAATGTCAAAATACGTATATATATATATATATGGAAATATATTTTGTAAAATATGGACATCAAAACAAATTTTACCACTAGACACTACATTTTGTTACTTTTAGAACCTATAAAAATGCATTACAAATACTGGATTCATAAATTAAATTATTCAATTTTTTCAGATCACTTACTTTATTTGTATTCATTCATTGATTATTTCTGCTACCATAACAGTATGCCACAAAATGTTGTTTTAAATTTTCAAAAGTGATTTGTATTGGCTGAAGCTTCGTTCTACTGCACATGAAGTGATTGGCGCGTGTTTAAAATTCACTGATTCTAGTTTTACATTTGACAAGCTACTTAAGATTGCACTGATTTTACACATTTCTTCAAAGCCTGGATTTCTTGAAAACACATAGTCCACTTTACATTTGATAAGATCGGCTAAATGTCCACGTATACATTTGAGTTTATGAATCATGTTTTTCGCAATATCAATATTTCCAGAGAATGTCAGATTATTATTTTGTAAGTTTAGTTTCTGAATTATTTTTGTTATATTACAAAGATTTCATTCAATGTAACACAAATAATTTTTCATACATGCATTTCTGTACATAACTGTAAACTTATCCTGTGCTGCCATGTTTTCTGTCACTTAAAACGACAATTTTATAGTTTTACTCTTAAGAATGAAATATGTACGAATATTGCATTAAAATCACTAAATATGGACAAATATTTATTTTACATATAAATATGTAGTAATGTCAGAAATATGGAAAAATATGTAAAATAAATTTGTTTAATTTGAATAGAGGACAACATAATAGATGGAGATAAGTGAAAAAAATGTGTCTATATGTGAAATTAAGAAATATGTAATTACATATAAATCCTATCCCTGTTCATCACGCAAGACAAAATTTCTACAAACAGTGGGTGAACAGTGGGTGGCCTGTAACTACCCTCAGAGAATTTTTTCGAAAAAAAGTTTCAAATAAAAGTTTTAGCTCTCAGTAAAAGGAACACATGTGCAAATTTTAAAGAAAATCGTTAGAGCCGTTTTCGAGAAAATCGCGAAAAACGAAAATTTCTTCATGTAAAGTCCCCTTAAAAATAAGAGAAATTTGTCGCCAATCTTCGAATCGCATCTTCAGAAGGTACCTGACCCAAATACGAAATTTTGTTTTCATACGATTCTCCGTTTCGGAGCTAGCCTGTTCACAAACTTCCACACAGACAGACAGACACACAGACACACACACAGACATTATTCCAAAAATAGTATTTTCGGATTCAGGGGGCCTTGAAACGTGTATACGTATATGCTAAAAACTCAACTTCGAATTTTAGGGTCGAAAACAATACTTCCTCTACCTATAGTACCTATGGTACGGGTAGAGGAAGTAAAAATATTACATTGCCATAAATATTAGTAGCTTCCTGTCACTTGAATTTCTTTTACCTCAGTCATACACAGAAGTATGAATTTACTTTCTATTTTCACAAAAACTAGGCGAGGCTTGAGATCACTTCTCACATTTGATTGGGAATTCACAGGGATTGGGTCTCTGTAAATCACGAGTCGCAAGCTGCTTTGGGATAACTTGTCTAGTATGGTTAACGAAATCTTTCTCCAGGAAGTGGTCTTCACACATGAAATAATTAGCACAATTCACATTATCATCTAAATTGCACTGATGTTTCAGTTGGTTCACGTTTGATTTTTTCGGAAACCTGTAGAAATGTTTGTTTTTGTAGTTCACGTTGGATTTCATACAGCTCTATCCACAATGCGCAGTCTGCAGTTGTTAGTCGGTAGACGGTAGGTTGTAGTCGAAGTATAACGTGTGGTGATCAATGGACGCCATTCACAATGTGCAGTTGCAGACGACAGCTGACAATCGTCAGTTGGTAGACAGTAGTCGGCAGACGAGAAATTCATCTCTGACTACGAACTGAACGTCTGCAAGTCACATATTACGCGAATGAAAATTATTTACTAGTGCAAATACACAGATTAGCATACTACGAGAAAGCAAGATGTGTTTATAACATATATTATCCAATTATAAAGAGATTCCTCTACCTTTTTTATTCTGTAAAATGTTTCCCTAACCTCAATGTCGACAGCATATTGTAGACGACTCGAGTGCTGCTCCCAAGCGGCCGATTGCAAAAGCAAACTTCCGACTACTGACTAACAACTGACGACTGCGCATTGTGGATAGAGCTTACTGAAGTATTTACTTCCGCAGCCAGGGAACTTACAGGAATATTTCACTCGTTTCTGAAACAAAGAATACGAAACATTAATCTTAATAATTCGTAGAACATGGAATAAATATTAATTCAGGATTGTTTTAAGTAGTTATGTATTTTAACTTACCTTTGCTACTTGACATCTTTATAATATGTTAATTATATCTCCTCCTTTTCCAAACACTAATGCATACAGATCGTTGCAGAAAAAAACCAGATATTACGCCTTTTCGTATATTGCTGTCATATGTTTCGAAACAAACCTGCCGCCATGGCAACAGCGATCACAGTGCACCAAACCGGTCGGGCAGTGAACTAATGAGCTGTTGCTATTCTTTCAATGTTACTTTCACCCCCGTGGTCTTATAAGAAGAAATAGTAAAACCCATCCGAAACTTTCCTGCTTTCCCTTTTTTGAGAGAAACCAGGAAAACTAGAATTTAGATAAGTTGGCCTATGCACTTACTCATTCGTTTATAATAACATAATAAATCATAATAAATACATGTTTTCACAGAATGCATGGCAATTAATGAAATTTTTATATGATTATCTGAACATGTAGGTTATATCTTTAGCACGGCCGTACAAGTTTGGAGTACAGCGAAACCACCTTCAAGCGGTTAAAAATCTGTCAGCGAATTCATATATTAGGACATAAATAAGTTAGGAGTGTTTAAAATTAAATAAAAGCCCTCATATTAAATTTTAATATGATTTTTACATGAGATTTCAGTAAATGATGAGACGTCGATTTCAGAGATGCAACAATTCAGTGCTTTTTAAACTGCTACACTTGAACTATTTCTTATTATTCACATTTTCCCATTTTACATTCAAAATTTGTATAAAACTAAAATTATTTTAGGTTTGCTTGATGGTTGAGGTATTGAATGAATGAATGAATGAATTAATTAATTAATTAATTTAGCCAATAAGATCCCATGAAGGGCAATGGCCTCCTATCTAAGGGAAAGATCGTTCATTGTCCTCATGTGGTGAGCTGGTCCACATGATTTTGATCTATTTGGTTTCTTCCTTTCGAAGGTGCATATTTAATAGTCGTACATTTAAAAGATTTGGCACTGAGTAATCAGTCTTGGAGTAACTGTGACTAGGTTGGTATTACTTTCTTCCATTTTTCTCGGCTCCACGCTGTCCTGGACCAGTGTACCCCCGCGATGTTCGTAAATGCATCTCTCCATCTTGTAGCCGGTCTGCCTCGCGATCGTTTCCCAATGCGCGGGTCCCACATCGTTGTTATCTGTGCCCATCTGCTGTTTTGTATTCCAGTGGCGGTTCGTGGCCGGAAAATTAGGTGAAGAGAAAAAAATGCCACATGCTTTATGTTAATAACGGAATTCACCCAATAGCGGCTCGTGGCTCAAAACGAGGGTGTGCTGCAAATATCATTTCATACAGCAAACTTAAAATATTTAAAAAAAAATTATTAGTAGGCCTATCTAAACTGCTCGTCTCTTAATCCATCTCTGGGAACTCTCACGCGATTATTCTTTTGCTAATTTCTCTCGTCTCGTCGAACGTTGTGTGAGTTGTGTGACGAGAGAAAATAGCACTAGCACAATAATAATAATAACAATAATAATAATGATAGTAATAATGATAGTAATAATAGTAATAATAATAATAATAATAATAAGGGCAGGGCAAATGGCGTGAGAGTTCCACGGAAATGGAATAAGAGACGAGAAAATAGTATTTTTAATGATCGAGGTAGAGGAAGTCGCTTAGTGTTCCCAGTGCGACAGAATACTTAATCGGGGTTGTGGAATCCGGGTTTTTCTGAATTTAACACATTCTAATTTGGCGGCATTAGACCGTCAGACGGTGGAAGATCTAACGTGCCCAACTCTTTCTCCGAGCTGACAGTGTGAGGTGCTGGCGCGGCGAAGAAAATCCCTGAACAAGGGGGACTGCTTCATGGGTAGTTTGTTCTCGTCACCTAGCAGACGTGGGATAAGCGAGAAAACTGCTGCTTGCCATCCTCATTTTTTATTTGAACAGACTACCCATGCAACGGAGGGCGTGGTTTCCAGTTCACCTTCACACGGCCGACTTGAAGCAAGCTGCGCTCTCACGATCTCAGTGTCTCCTAGCTTTGCCACCAGATGGTGGCGTGGCGGGCAATTCAAAAATACAGATACATTTATAGTAAAACCAATTTCGTGATATGGAAAATAAACTTTAAAAATACGTATTGTAAAGGGAAAATACTGGTGAAGTGCTACTTCACCTACTTCCCCTGAATAGCCGCCACTGATGTATTCGTGCCAGGTGACCTCCCCATTTCCACTTCAGGGTTGCTGCTCGCTGGGCTACGTCAGCTGTTTTTGCCAAAGTTCTCATCCTGATGCTTTGGATCTTATCTCTCAGGGATATGCCTAGGATTTTACGTTCCACTTTCCGTTGCCAAACCTGGATCTTTTTTTCTTCTGTGTTTCTGTTAGCTTCCAAGTTTGGCACCCGTGCAGTAGTGCTGGAAAGATACAGGATTCTAGTGCTTCAAATCTTAGCTTTCGGTATAGGTTTTTGTTTAGTAGGATGCGTTTTAGTGACCAGAATTTTCTCCAGGCTATGGCAATTCTCCTTTTCAGCTCTTTTTCCATGATCTGCTCGAAAGAGACTAGCTGTCCATGGGGTTTTGGGTCGAGATATCGGAATGAAACGTTCTGTTCGACTTCAAAATATAACATTAATTAAATATTTTAACCAAAATACTTCCTAAAACTCAACCGTATATATCAGTAAAACCCGAGCGATAAAATAGGCCTATTTCGATTGTCCCTCACTCGTACGTATTGACCCAGTATTCGCTTTGAGAAGTGTAAAAATGACAACAAAAATAGTAGGCCTATACATGATGATTGTTCTTTATAATCATTTTTTTTCGATTACCTGCGTATAAAATACCGCTTAACTTATAGCTGTCCTCAAGAGTCAATAAAATGCTTGGGGGCTTCAAACATCGCAAAATGCTCCTCCCAAGTAAACGTCGCTGTAGGGTGTGTTATACTTCTTTGTTAATAGAAGCATAATAAGCTTTGTCGTTTAGGCAATATTGTAATCAAGAAAGCAAATAAAATAAATAATAATACAGACTATTAAAACTTCTACCATCTTGATATTTCTGAAGAGTGACTACAAAATATCCTGTCTTAGAATCATTTAGAAGAAAGCCGTCAGCATTAAACTAAAAATTTGCCCAGAGATGTGTTTGCTGAGGCACCCCGGGCGTGAATTAAGGGCACAAAAAAATACGATGCTTAAAGTGAATAAGTATTAGTCCTGGTCTAAATCAGATATTGCTCTAATACTATTTTATAAACATTTTTTAAATACTGCCTCTTCTTTCTAAAGAAATTATACAGCCTATTAATAGGCCTGTGAATACGTAGTGGTTACTGTGACTTTATCTGTTCACGCAAAACCTGCTCAACTGAGAGAGTTGAAATGTTGCATTATCATAGTTTTTCACCTGGGAAACACCGGTACATGGGACTGTAGCTGTTTCGAAATGTTTCACATTAATAATAGTGACCGTTCCCGGTATTCAACTTTCCTGTCACCAAACCGTGGTCAGATTTAATTAATTGACTACTTACAATTATTTAAAATTAAATCTTCTAAAAACAGTATCTTAGTACTTTTCAATATCTCTTACTGTTATCGAGAGAACGCTTCCTGTGAACAACACCGTGTTCCTTTCCTAAACAGTAGAACACCGATTATCCGACTCTATTAACCGATCGGCAATTATCCAACTCTGATTCAATTGTTTTGGTGCCGTCAGTCGTTAGTATAGTGCCGTTATACTACCTGAAGGAGGATGTGGTGATGTTCACATATGTATCTTCAGAAGCATTGGCTTCATGTAACACGATAAATATTCACATACCGGAAGCAAATTCCATATTGCAAAATGCTAACAAAATATTTTTTTCATGTAATAGTATAAGCATAATGAATAGAATGAGAAAGTGTGATGACTTCGCCGCTAATACAATGGTGGGTATAGGGAGAGCGGCGGTCCACCGAAACACTGGCAGCACCTTCGTTTGCGTTTCAACTTCTGAATGCTGCATCATGATAGTTTGGCATCTTATGATTAAACTCGCAATCTTTAATTAACCCTTGGTCCTATTTCTGTGAAATTTGTGCAGAAATAATCTGCACAACACAGTCCTTCTGATGGTTAAAACAGAGACTTAAAAAATGCGGACATAAATGTTTTTATTTCATTATATAAACATCACCAATTACACAAAATTCATGGAGGGTGAAACGGAATTTGACTATGCGACAATTTTTTTCATTTTTGTGTCCCGAAAAAACTTCAAGCGAGAAAGTTTTAGGGAAATATTTCAACTTTATTTTAAATTCAGTACCACCTTTATATCTTGAATGGTTTACGAGTAATTGAGTGGTAATTATTCCGGGCGCTCAGCTCTCTGAATGATGTGGGACGATCGTGAAATGTTGAGGGTGAAGGAAATTTGACTATATGACATTTATTATTTTATTTTTGTGTCCAGAAAGAGATTAAGGGTGTAAGGTTTAGTGAAATATTTGGATCTTATTATAAATTGAGTACCACCTATATATCTATAATGGTTAACGAGTAATAGTAATTACTCTAAAGCTAAAGCTATCAGAATGGTATTGAGGTATTAGCAGGCATCTTTTCCATAAAATAGCCTACCAGCAATAACGTAAAAAAATTTACATAATTTATTCGTGGTCTCAATAATAATACTATATTAACTGACTACTTGTACCCATACTGCAAGATTGACCCGCTGAGGAAAAGGAGTGAATGAAGCTTTTTTCTAACTTAGTAAGTCTGCACTACTTTTATTTATGCATTTATTGGATTATTTATTTATCATATTTTCTGTTCACTTATGTTAGTAATTTTTATGTATAATTATCATAGCAAATGTCTTATTAGTTTAATATCTTGTTCCTTTTTTTAATAATATAATTTAGCAACATAAGATGCACATAATTTACAGCGAACGGCGAATGGTCGAGGGTTTGAGCAAATAGCGGGCTGTAGATAAGGCAAGAGGATTTAATTTTTTAATGAAAAAATCAGGGAAAATGCTTTTAAATATTGTGTGATATATGTAGAATGCGTTGCAAAACAATTTTTGCGTATGTGCGTCTTTATCGGATATTGAAACGCCAATTTTAAAGATCACGCGCCCTATTTTTGTAGTGCTGCTTATGAAATTTTCCGTGCCCTGCAATTCACAAACCATCCCTTAGTTTATATTATCTCTGTTCACATAATTTGTACACATATCTACACTTTTGACCGTGTTTCACCTACATAACTTACCCCATACAGCCAGGAGAAAATTAATATTATTATAAATAATATTACTATTAATACAATATTAATACAAATTAATACTCAGTAATATTCCATACAATGTAATATTAATATTAATTTATAAAATATCCCTTAGCTGTTTTCTACCCTAATTATACGTTGTTATTTCTATACAAATGTACATTCTTTAACAAATTCTCATCAAATTATACTAACATACCATCTACCCTATTTTCTAGGCAACAAAATATTAGATCAAATCATCCCTTATCTGTTTCATACCTATATTATATAATTGTTCATTGCTTGTGAACATCTTCGATTTTTTGAAAGATGTGGAACGAAATGTTACGGTCAAGCTTCTTGGAATCTGAGAAATTACTGTTACACACGGCCATGTTTATTTTTGGAGATGAGATCTTCCAAGACGTGTAAAGCAGCCCGAAAATTGTCAGAAGTATTTAACAATTCAATTTAGATAAGGTGAGTCATTTTGAAATAGATTAATGTATTATTTTGTTTAATAATGTTTGCAATTTTTCCTATACCGCCCGTAGTAATCTTGCTCCCGCGAATCTCAAGCAGAGTAACTGCTACCTAGCGGCGGAACCAGTGAACTACCTCAGTCATCACACTTTCTCCTCTATTCATTATGGTATAAGTTTTTAATACAAAGATCGTTATGCTCCTTATCATCACCAATAAGCCTATGTTTCTGAAAATATTTCATATTCACTTTCTAGTATGCTGGAAAATTATTACAAGAAATAAGCTCTCTACTATAAAAATTTGCAATTTTTTCACAATAATTCGAGATTTCTTCTAACAAATGCGGGTTTTCAAACTAATCAAACCTCTCCCAATGTGTCTACATGAGTTTTACTTTGGCATTTCAGGTCATATTATCTAATATCGGAAAGAATGTCGCAATTCAAGAAGTAGGATTTGAGAGGGATGGTTACCACAGAATAGAGTTGAATGGTGGGCTCAGATAAGCGCGGCAATGAACCTTCGGGTTCCATAAAATATATAATATTCCTTTAGCTTGCTTAGGAATTGTCTATTGCCATTGAGTAAGCAGGCCTAAGTAAGTAAATATGTCTCAACTGTAAACGTTATTTTTTAGTACACGCTCTCTAAAACAGCTACTTGTCGGACTGGTAACACGCCGAAAAATTGCATTTTAGCAACAAAGGCCGCTAAAATTGCATAAAACTGCATTAGTAGTGGTATACGGTCTCTGTTCGCTCCCACCACCTCTCCCAGAGTCATCCCCTCCCTAATAATCTCCGCGCTGATATTCAGCGCTGCGGTGAAGGCCATGCATTGTGACGATCCATCCCACCCAACAACTGTGCTTTAGGGGCCTAACATTTAACATTTAGTACAGCGGCGAAGGCCACGCATTGTGATGACCCATTCCACTCCAAGAATTATGCCATATGGACACCCAGCGTCATGATATATCACCCTACCAATAAAATAATAATAATAAAATGTATTGTCACGAAGCCCAGGACTCGCCCAGGAATTGCCAGAACGACGAAGTTTAGAAAGATCGCGGCCTCCTACCGGATGGTCGGGAAGCAAGGCGCTAGTGGGCGAGACACGGCGCAGCGATTGGGCCACGCTCTTGGGGGAAGGCCTGTAGGGAGAAGCTGCGCGCTAAGGGGTGAACCGCGCATCGCACAGGCATTCTAGACCATGCGCGGGCAGAAACTTCCAGACATCGGCTCCAGAATATTCGACAAGACTATATAAGGAGCGCGAGCAAGCCGACGAAGTCAGAGTAACAGTAGCAGTCAGTCAAGGAGAGACAGTCCGTGAGTAGTCAGCCAGTCAGTGGGAGTCGGTCCGCGAGGAGTGATGAGCCAGTCAGTCAATCAGAGTAACAGTAACAGTCAGTCAGTAATAGCGAGGGAAAGTCAGCGTCAGAGTGTGAACTGGACGGAGAGGACTGATCAGCGCGACCTCAAGTAAGTGTGACTTGAGGAGCTGAGGACCTGGACGGAGTGAACCGATCAGCGCGGCCTCAAGTAACTGTGATTTGGGAAGCTGAGGAGCCAGTGACCAGAGGGACTAGTCAACGGAGGGACCAGCGAACAGAAGACCTAGTCAACGGGGAACTAGTGACCGGAGGTACTGGTGAACGGAGGGACTAGTGAACGGAAGAGCTGGTGAGCTGATCTGGACTGGACTGGGATTCTGCTATGACGTGGAAGTGAGCACCGAACAGAACGGAAGTACTGGAGAACATTCAAGAGTTTTCTGGCTGTATTGACCACTGTTGTAGGAAATAAAGGAACCTCCATTCTTCAATTAGAAACTACGTGTTCTGATTTCGAACCCCGACAAGCCCTTGTTACAGTATATTTTCCATAGTCTCGATTATTTATCTATTTATTTTTTTTTACTTTTTTATGAATATAATGTACAGGAATAGATACGATTAATATTTTTGAAATGTACATTACATTGGAAAACGTATCGAGACTAGTTTTTTATTGCGTGTCGCGTCTGTTTAACAACAAGGTTGCCACAATGTTGCAGTCGGAAAAGTTCAACAGGACTTGTTCTGTTGCGCATATCAATGCAGCTAGTTCAATGGATCTTTCCCAACGGGACCAGTTTTTTGCATAGGTGAGCTGATGCAATGTCCTGTAATGACTAGACTTCGGACTTTTATGTCGCTAAAAATGCTGTTTTAGGCACCTAAAATAGGCTCTAAAAAATGGAAAATAGGTTCTAAAAATAGTAAAATAGTCTCTTACAAAATCGTAAAGTTGCCAATTTTCTGAAATATCTCAATTGCAATGCAGAATATTATATTTATGGAAGTTACCATTAATCAATATTCATGATAAAACACAGATATAGGCCTATGGTAGACAGAATTATTTAGACCTATTACTAGCACCTGTATTACTACCATAACAGTGAAAACCTAATCCCTTCGCCCAGAAGCTACGCACGCTAGCATATGCAACCCCTTGTTATCCCTCAGTGTTTTAGAGAACTACTTTTTTTTTGTTACTGGATGTGGGAGTCGGGAGAAATACACTACATTTTCTTTGGAATTTTAAGGAATTTTTCTACTGAAGACGAAACATTCCTTACTATTTAACCACGTCACATACTGCCCTGCTAGGCAAAAAAGCCTTAACTCCACTTTTTGCCGAAAATGAGTTACATGCATATCCATCATGTACATGTTGTTCTGCATCTGCTGAAATAATAAAATCCCAATTTTTACTTCCCTAGGCCCTTTTTTTAGGCCTATTAAAAATACCGTATCTCCAAAATGAGCTACATTAAGAAGGAAATCAGCCTTATGTCCATTATAAGAGAGGAAAATACCTTATCTCCTTCTCAAAGTGGATTTGATGTTAATTTCCTTCCTATCAGTTACAAGTAGTAAATCCAAAATCAGAAACAAAATTACCTTAAGTATTGAGAAGCTTTGAGTTAAGGTTAAATTTCTTCTTTATATAGGCTGAAAACTACCTTATACTATGAAAATATAGTTAACACTGTAATGTAAATTGCATTTAGAATTTTTAAACTTAAAAATAGATGAAAGCAATAAATGAGCTATTTTTTTTATTGGATGTTGGCAACTTATAATTTTGCAAGATCGGATGGATGCAATCAGTGATATTTATCTTCGTTGGTCAAATGTAATTTTAACCCTTCAAGCCGGACATTTAAATGCCGCAGAGTCGCCTGAGGAATTACCCTCCGCCGATATTTAAATGCTACGCCCACCTATAGCAAAAATTTTGCCTTGTAACTTGTAACTTAGTGCTGATAAGTATATAAATTTTCATTTTTGTGGACTGGCATGGAAGCAGGTACAGGACAGCAATATGCATCCAACCTTCTTTCATTCTCGTATTTTTTTTTGTGTTTCTCTTTTCTGTGGGTGGTATTTTTTCTTCAAAATGTCTCTCTCTGACTAGTTTGGGTAAGATTTATTGCAGGCTGGGCTTGAATGAGTGCGTTTATGGCCCCCCGTATATATATTGAAAAGAGAATCAATTAGTAGGAGTTTGAGCAAATGGTTTCCCAAGAATTTCTTCTGTATTGCTACATGTTTAACCCCTCTTATTTAAGCTAATGTAACAAAAAATACTTCCGCTCGTGGAGTGTGGTCTACGTTCATCTTTGTGGAAACAGTTCAAAATTCTGTCAATGCATGACACATATATCTGAGTTAATACACTGGCATTCTTAAAGCCTTCTTAGTTCGTCAAACCAGTCCACAGAAGGTACTCATGCGCTTCGTTCTTAGTGAATCAAATCGGCTGTAGGCCTAAGGGTTAATTTAAAGTATTTTAAAAGTATTTGTTGTTGTGAAATGAACTTAAGTACGACGATTATCAAGCTAGTTGACTTCATTTGAAATAAGATAAATTATGTAAAATGGCTGATGAAAAAAGAAGAATGTGTAGTGCAAGATCTTAAAAAATTATGTCCATGTTAATGGAAGGATTAGAAACTAAATGTGAAACAGATTTGTTGGATATATAGCACAACCTGTTAATGGACAAGATGACAACATTGTAGGAAAGATATACACTGAGCTAACACCAGTTAAGTTGCCGCAGCCAGGAAGTATTTCTGCAGTTAACTGCTTTGATGTTCTATGAAATATTTCAACTGCCTTAGACGATCAATTTGACAATGTCAGCTATAAGATCGTAGCCTCAACATTAGGGGAAACAATTCCAGCATTGTCAGCAGCAATTGAATCTGAAATCCAGTTTACAAAACTAGGGCATCCTAGGAAACGACGTAAATTTGACACATCACTCAAAGAACGATATTGATTACATTAATTAAGGTAAAACTATCCTACTTTGAGTGAAAGAAAGAGTAATAAAAACTAGTTTCCTACAAAAAAAGTTACACATATAATCCGAATAGGAAGGAATTATGCCTTAAGTACATCGACTTAAGGCAATTTTGCTTCCGTTTGAGAACTTAAGGTATTTTTCTTTCAAATGAAGTAAGCAAATGGTAAGGAAATATGCCCTAACTCCACATATTTCCATAACTATAACCCTTTTGAATGTTTTAAGGCTCTCATATAAATTTTACACTTTATCTTAACTCATTTATCATATTAGATTTTATAAAACACATTTTAAAAGTTGTGGCCTAGGTCAAAATACAAAAAGGCGATTTACTCAAAACTGTGACTGATGGAGTTAAGGTTTTCTGGCGTAGCAGGGCAGCATATGTGTCATGTACTACACATCCCGAGCTAAAAATTTAGTAGGAACTGAAAATAAAGGGTATCAGTTTTAGGCATAATCACTTATGAAAAATGCATATACAAGTTTTCGTCCATATATTACTTAAGGATTGAAATAGGTTTTTACCTAAAATCCGTAGTCTAGTAATGACCTACAATTATGTAAGAGTGCATATGGGTGATTCTTCAAATACGGGAAAATTTGCGTTCCGGAGTGATATTTCCCTTCAAATTCAACTTTTTAAAAAAATTAAAATAAAAGTTTGTTTCTACTACTTCCATACTACAACTATCAGTTTGAAATGTCACTAACTTTAAATTCTGATATTCCAAAATCGAATTTAATTCAATGAAATGTCATCCACTTGCCCTGTCCCAAACCTCGGTTTTGTATATTCTAATGCATTTTTCCACAAAACAAAATGTTATTTCCTTTTCAACTTTTTTCCTGTCAATGAGAATGAATGGGTGAAGAATATTAACCCCTAAAAAATAAAATGAAATAAAATTGTCACCCCATCTAATGAACATAAAGAATGTCCCAAGGGATTTTGGTCATCCATATGGCTGAAAAGAATGGAATTTTTTCTGCAGAAATGAGAAATTTGTAAAACTGGCAACAGTGTTAGAAAGCCAACAGGGCAGCTTGTGGTTGAATTGTAAGGTTGAATTTTGCTTGCTTACAAGCAGTTTGGGATTAACAAAGGACTTTGTATCATTTTCAAGGAAAACGTTTTTATTCACCGTCATTAACATGGCTTCTAGAAAGTAGGCAGAAAGTGAATATTAATTAATTTTGATTATGCACTATGATAAACCTTCCAATTCAAAGTACCTGACTGAAGTTGAGCCTACAGAGGTTTAGAAATGGCTTGCTGAGACCACATAAACTCCTTTTTTGTCATCCACATGCCTGATTTTTGTGTCATCCACATGTCTCATGAAGGGGTATGTGGATGACTCTCAAGTCATGTAGATGATAAATGTAGGATACTATTGTGTTTGCGGTGTCTGTGACCTGTACTTAAGATCTTAAAACTGATTAAATGAATTTCTGCTTGATTCCCCCCTCCCCTAAAACCATAAAAACACAGTCTCGTTAAAATTACATTAATTCCGGAGTATGCACACAAATTTGCAAATTTAATGCAAAATCAACTGAAGTATGCTGAGAAAAATATGAAATCACATAAAGAAAAGCAGATTGTTGCCAAAGTTAGTCATTAATGTGGCCTTCTGCCATCCACATGTACACGGATGTCATCCACATGGCTTTAAAAAAATAAAGAAATTAAAATAAATAAAAATATAAACATTTAAGCTCTGCTGGTGTCATATTATAATCAAGAAACCCCTGAAGTATTTTTGTGATTTTTTTGAGATTTTTTTTAACAAAGTAAAAATTTTGGATTTTACACACTCCAAATTTTCCCGTATTTGAAGAATCACCCATATAAGTGCATATAAACTTGCACTCAAACATTGCAACGGCTTATTTTCTCCTTTACAGTGAATGTGTGTGTACGTGAATTAACCAAGTGCATCTTAGAGTGTTCAACATCATCTGTAATATTTTAAATGGTAAGTTGTAAAAGTTAATTATATAATATATTATATGTTTATTTGTGTATATTATACAAGTATCTATATCGTATACTTATTTATACAGCACAACGCTTGCGTTTAGTTACAGTTCATTTTATTACAATAACAAGTACACATTAAATTACTACACAAATTAAATACACTACTGAATACAAATAAATAAAAAGAAAACATAATTAACTTGAAATCAAGTTTATATTTTATAATTATTTCGATTATTTTTGTACTTAGGCCTATACAATACAGCATACGACCACCCGAATAAAAAACGCTCGTGCTTAGGTATAATTAATTTTATTTACAATAATTATACAATTAAATTACAAATAAAGGAAAATATAATTAACAAATATCATACAAACTACAGACTTTAGACTATTTAGATGTTTTTAATTTTTCCCCATTTGTATATTGCATGGGCAATTCCCAGGGCACACCTGGGATGTTGAATATGGTGGTTCACACATGCTACCTCAAAAATGTTGAGGCTGTCCAATGGCGGACAGCCATATTTCTCTAGATTTACCATCCCATAATGTTTAAAGGGTTTATAAGAAAGATTTTTTTGTAAACCTTTCATGTACACTCTTTTCGTGCCGATGAATCTCTGGACAAAATTCCTTAAAGCATTGTAGGATATACGGCCTTCAGTATAACTCAAGCCATGAAAGTAATTTTGTAAGTAGTACTTAGTTCCTACATCCTGTTTAATGTGTGAAGGTATTTTCACCAGAAAGTGTTTCTGGCGACCTAAGTTATCGACCAGGGCCAACTCTTTAAGAATAAAGGCACGGGTTCTCTCCGCATAATACCCCTGAATGTCTAAGTATACAGACATCTGAAAACAGAAAAAGTAAACAAGAATTTTCAGGAATAGATTTTATTTACATTAAAAAATAAACATACAATCGTTTACAATAAATAAAGGCTTTTTACATATATAACACCAATTTTTACATCGGTTGCAGCTTTTATTAAAGAAAGTTTTGTAAATACTGTTACATGTATTCTTGACAACCAAACAAACTCACGAGTACAAGACAGATGAGCATTATGGACAGTATTTGTACAGAGTCCCTGATAATGTAACAGTAACTATTTAAATTATAATTTATATAATTTTTTAGCATAAAACAATAGTTCTTATCTGAACATTCGTATGTGAAAAAACAACAATTTTCGTACCCTGTAATAATTATTTTGTTGCACAAAGATTTTAAACTAGGAACAAAATCAATGTATGGTTCTTCCCTGTAACGAATATAATGTTTTTCTATGGAATTATTCCGCTTGAAAGCAATTATTGCATATCCGGCTATGAAATTTTCCCATAGACTAAACGCTAAATCCAGGCAGCTATTATTATTATTATTATTATTATTATTATTATTATTATTATTATTATTACGAGGTTTCAGGGTTTTTACATAAACTATTTTCAAAATTACACATTCACTTGAATTTGAAATACGATAAACAGATACATAGTGGCAGTCCAGAGTTTTGTAACTCCTTCTGAATTCAAAAGTACAGTTCCTATACTGAAAAGAGTTATTCAAAATAAATTTAGTTACGTATTCTGTTGGTGAAAAGATATAGCAATTATTAGCGATATAAAGTTTGATTGTGAGGGGAGACATAAAAATTTTATTAGCCAAATATGCAGGATAGTTACTCAATATTGCACATGCTACATTTGAAACTATAAAATGATATAGTAGAAAATTCATTAAGTCGGTATGTTCGTGGTTGATTACAGAGAATGTCTCGAAACAGAGAGGTAATCTATAAAAGGAATATAGTCTCTGAATCCTTTTCGTCATAACGTTCTCTCCTGTAAATGGCGTCATCTCCCACTGGAACCAAAATAATAATAAAATGTATATTTTCCATAGTCTCGATTACTTATTCTAGTTTTTTTTATGAATATAATGTACAGGAATAGATAGGACCAATGTTTTTATAAAATATAATATAAAATATAAGACAACTCCGTTTCAGTATACTATCTTAAATATTCATAGGATATTCAGTAGTATTAAAAATAACTTGAAACAGTACTACTACTTTCAGGCAATCAGTACTACTCTTTCTAATTACAAAGCCCATTATTATTAACTTTTTTATACATTATACTACAGTTGTTTCTACGGTACTGCAAACTTGAAAACTACCTGTTCGCCAGGTAGACAGGTCTTCATATGCACTGCTAAACCATATTATGTTTCCATCCTCTCAGCTTTTTAATTATTATTATTATTATTATTATATTATTATTATTATTTTTATTTTTTATTTTTATAATTTGATACACTACATCTTTTCTTTATCAGAGATATAGATAGTCCCCTCCATTATTATTGCAATACACTGACTTAATTCATTATTATTAAGTTTCCTTTTTTAATTTATCATGTATTAAATAATATTTAAAAATATCTTTTAACAGTATTTATTTTTTATAATTACTTTTTTTTATTATTATTAACTTTTCTACTTCAGTTTATATCTTTATTATTATTTTTATCTTTATTTGATAATCAGTAATAAGTTTCCAATTTTATTTAGGAGTTATGCTTAGATCATAAGCCTTACTACTGTCAATTAAATCAGTATCCTATAAAACTTCGGAACATAGTTTAGGAAGAATAATCAAAATTTCAGAGTCACCACCAAACATATTGTGTATCTATCCTCTCAGTTTTTTATTTTTATTTTATTTTTTATAATTTTATATACTACGTCTTTTCTTCAGCAGAGATATAGAGAGACCCTTTATTATTATGCAATACACTGACTTAATTCATTATTATTAAGTTTCCTTTTGTTAATTTAGCAGATATTAAGTAATATTTTAAAATAGCTTTAACAGTATTTCTTTTTTATATAATTCCTTTTTTATTATTATTATTATGAACTTTTCTACTTCTGTTTATATTTTTATTATATTTTTTATATCTATATTATTATTTTTGAACTTTATTTGATATTCAGTAATAATTTTTCAATATTTAAAAAAATATATTTAGGAGTTAAGCTTAGATGATAAGCCTTACTACTGCCAATCGTTCCGTGGTATTTCAAAGTTAAACTAATCTTTATACAATTAATGTCAGTTAAATCAGTATCCTTTAAAACTTCGGAATATCTCTTTGGAAGAATAACCGAAATTTCATCTTCGTCAGGTAAACATATCTTCAGAGTCACCGCCAAGCCATATTGTGTTTCTATCCTCTTGGCTTTTATAACATATGGCACATCTTTCTTCAGTTGAGATATAGACAGACACTTTCTCCTTTCTAACACTGCGCGAAAATTTTCAAAAATATGCGCTATCTATAAAAATAGATGATATTTTAAGAATTTTATATTCGAAATCAAATTTTACTGTAAGAAAAAAAAGACATATTTACCTTAGGTTTTTTTTCCTTTTTAAAAGTGACGGTGTTGAGAACTTTGAACTTCTGCCGGTGGCTACTGGAGAGCTAAGAGCTGAGCTGCTGACGTGTGTAGTCTGGATGGTGCTGCTGATGATGATTCTTCGAATATGGTTGACGATGTTGTTATTTGGAGAGGGATAACCAAGCTGAAAAGGTGTAGCGAAGAATGACAATTTAACTCAAAGATCTCTGTATTTATACAATAAACCAAGGGCTTGTAATTAGAAAAAGTAATACTGATTGCCTGAAAATAGTAGTGCTGTTTCAAGTTATTTTTAAAACTACTGAATATCCTATAAATATTTAAGATAGTATACTGAAACGGAGTTGTCTGTCTATTTTTCTCTATTAAAGAAAGAAAAGCTGAGAAGATAAAAACACAGGATTTAGTAGTGACTATGAAAAAAAACTATCTACCTAGCTAAGATGAAGTTTTACAGGATAAATAAATATTAATAATTATATTATATTATATTTTATAAAAACATTGGTCCTATCTATTCCTGTACATTATATTCATAAAAAAACTAGAATAAGTAATCGAGACTATGGAAAATATACATTTTATTATTATTTTGGTTCCAGTGGGAGATGAAGCCATTTACAGGAGAGAACGTTAGACGAAAAGGATTCAGAGACTATATTCCTTTTATAGATTACCTCTCTGTTTCGAGACATTCTCTGCAATCAACCACGAACATACCGACTTAATAAATTTTCTACTATATCATTTTATAGTTTCAAATGTAGCATGTGCAATATTGGGTAACTATCCTGCATATTTGGCTAATAAAATTTCTACTGCATTATTATTCAAGCAATAATATTAAGGTGTTCTTCGCTTCCTACCCTGAAGCTAGAGGGAAGTGCTCAACGATCGACTGGCAGACCGGAGGCGGGTTCAACAAATCAGAAATATTCAGTATATGCATTATACTGTGGCGCCCAGGTAACCATCATTTCCACCGAACCGCTGTACATGGCGCCCAACGTGGGGCACGAGTGAAGCTGGACATCAAGGATCACCAACTTCAAAAATCATCCCAAAACGGAAGGAAGACACCGCAGAATTTCTAGAACGTCACCCGTAAAGGCACCGCTGGAAATCAAGATCGTGGTACATCTGTTCCGGAGACCGTCGAAGAAAACATCAAAAGTCACCAACAGATAAGAATTTTAATACACATAGAGTTTCAGTAAAGTAAACAATTTTATTATCAATAATTTATGAAACAGTAAATATTAATTAAATAAATTACTAAGCCTGATATTATATATTTTTTAGAAATATTTTGCAATTTAAGATCAAAGTAAAATTAAACTGAAACTCACTAAGAAAATTCAAGAATAAATTCAAGTAAAATAAAATCTTTTTCAAATTAAAATAACTCAGGCATATCGAATATTTATTGTGCAAGGGTATAATTATACATGTTATGCATTATATGTTGAACTTCTTAACCAAAGGTAAGGTAGATCGTAAGAGTGTATCAGTACCCTTATAATATATGTATGTGGCTGGAAAACGACAAGTGTTTTAGCAAGATGAGTACTATAATAATTGGAGAGGGGCACGACGTGCTCAGTAGGGAGAAAATTGTGAGAAGGATTATGGCAGATAGTGTGGCAACTATTATCAGAATTATACTATTTACCCAAGTAGTACAGGCAATTTACATTTTTGTAGCAAAGTTATATATGCGAATTAGGAACGAAAAGAGACAGATTAAATCAGAAAACTATGGTTTTAGAGAGGGGCAGGAAATGCCCACTAATGGGGAAATAAATAGTGAAATAGGGGAGAATAATGAGGATAGTACCGCAACTAATGAAAATACTACAGTTCATGCAGTTAAGGAGAGTCAGGTGAATAAGGTAGCAGAAATTCAGCAGACTGAGAGTGAGAGTGTAACTGAACATAGGCCTAGGGAAATGAATCAAACCATAGACCCAAATTCTATTGCATATTTGATAGCTATGATGAGGGAATCTAATGAAGCTATGATGAGGGAATCTAAGGAAAGTATGAGGGAATCTAATGAAGCTATGATGAAGGGACTAGAAAAGTCAAGTAATGAAACTAGGGAAAGTATTAAGGAACTAGAGAAAAATTCTAAGGAAAATATGAAGGAACTAGAGAAAAATTCTAAGGAAAATATGAAGGAACTAGAGAAAAATACCGGGGAAAAGATAGAGAAACTGGGAGATAGGATAGACCAATCGGACCAAGAACATAGGCAGAATGTAGATAGGCTTGAGAGGGAGCTTAATAATATAAAAGAGGTCCAATCTAACATATGCAACGAAATCAGGGGAGAACTCTGTAGGGAGCTTAAAGAAAGTGAAAAAGCAATGAGGCAAGAAATTAGTGAAAGTCAAGGGGAAATTAGGTCTGAATTAGAGGCTAATATGGCATCGGTAGATAGGAAAATAGAGATTCAGGGCAAGAAATATGAAGAAATAGTATGTAATGAGATTAAACTTGTAGAAGGAAAATTACAGAAATCAGAATCTAGCGTGATAGAGAATATGGAGGTTCAGGTGAACAAGGTGAAAGTAGAGGTAGAAGATAAAATCACAGAAATAAATGACAAGGTAGTGCATTTTGAAAATGTATTAGCACAGAAAGTAGGGGAGATGTTGAAGGAAGTTAGCACCCTAGCTAAAAAAGTGGAGAGTCATAGGCCTATAGTCGATAGTTCGGCTGAAAATTTTAAGAGAAACACATGTAGTTGTGTGAAAAATACACATAGTACACTCAGTACTAGGAAGGAATTCTGTAATACATTACACGAGACGGTAGCCACTAGCATGCCTGTAGCTATCGATAATAGAATAGATATAGGGAGACTGATAGGGAACGACATTACGCTTCCTAACTTCGATGAGAGCAATACGAGCCCTCATAGTTTTTTGAGAGATCTTGAGGAATATTTTATTTTAAAATCTATTCCATCTCAGTACAAAATGTTGATTATCGGTAGAGCTTTAGATGGAAAAGCCAAAAAGTGGTTTGAAATAATAGTACAACCGGACGGTAATTATGAGAATTTTAAACAGCTGTTCCTAGAAAGATATTGGGGAGAGAAGAAGAGAGCTTTAGCTAGAAATGAAGTCTATAATGGGAGATATTCGCCTAGGGGCAACGTCTCTCTATCGGACCATTTCCTAAGAGTAATAGGCCTATTGAAACAATTAGATCCAGATATGCCGGAAGATGTAGCGATCCAGATTGTACGAAGACATTATCAGCCGGAAATATGCAACCTACTTATAGTGGCTTGTCCCCAAAGTTACAGCAAGGCCTTAGAATTGCTATCAAGATTTGAAGTAGAAACAAACGGGGAAGAGTATTATGAAAATTCCGAACTTACGCAGGAAAGTCAAGACACGAGAAGAGGCTCGACAAATGATAGAGGGAAATGGGACCAAGAATACTGCAAAAGAAGTAGAGAATCGAACAGGGGACCCACTTACAATAATAACAATTATATGAACAATAGGAACCGGAATAGAAGAGGCAATAATCAAGAAAATAGGCCTCAGGTCAGGCAAGAAAATAATATTCGATTTCATGGGAGGATGCCGATGAAAAATTCGCAGAATGAAGATGATCGAATTCCAGGAAGCCAGGGGAACATTGACATTGAAAGTGAAAGAAGTTGGGTCAGTGAGGCGGCATACCGAGTAGCCACAGATGAAGCAATAAATGACACGAGCCAGACGCGTGGCACGGGAAATAACAGTTATGCTCTGGAGAATGTCCGTCACAGAAATGACGAAATACATCTAACGCAAAATAGGCCTTTTAAACGATTAGAAGATGCAATTGAGGGTCGAAATGACGTCCCACAGACCGGGGGATTACGAGGATTAGAGAGACCTAATAATGAAGAAAAATCACTAAAGAAGGCAGCTTCATTAGAACATAAGGGCAGAATAACCGAAAGGCATTGTACTGAATTGGAATAATGTAGGCCTATAACCTGTAATGTATATTTTACGCGGTAAAATAGCTACTGGCATGATAGGTTATCAGTTCCACATAGGTTTAGGATTAGAGGAATGTGTGTGAATGAGAGTAAAATATACGTGTGTGTATTGCATTGCAGTATATTGTAGTGCTAGTGTAGTGAGAACTGCTTGATCGACCTTTTCAAAGTCTCATGGTAAAAGAGTGTTTCTTTGCATTCTTTATAATATAGTGTAAGTGTAGTGAGAACTGCTTGATCGACCTTGTCAAAGTCTCATGGTAAAAGAGTGTTTCTTTGCATTCTTTATAATATAGTGTAGGTGTAGTGAGAACTGCTTGATCGACCTTGTCAAAGTCTCAATATAAAAAAAAAAAGTGTTTTTGTTTTTTTTATGCATTCAATATATTTTATAAAATTTCAGTGAGAACTGCTTGAGCTTAATTTTCATGGTCTCACGAGGGTATATCGGTAAATTTATGGTGTTTACGTAAAATTTTGTTGTAATGTCTTGGTCGTGCAATAAACCAAGTAATACGTACAAACAACGTAACACTACAGGAAACCGCAAGATGTATGAATGCATGAATGTGATAGGTTCAGAAAACTTGTACATGTGGGACAGGATTTAAGGTGAAGTCTCGTGTCAGGATAGGAATTAAATTAGTTATGTATTTGTGTAAGATAGTTGCAACAATGGAGGAAAATAAGGTATAATATTTTGTGGAGAGATGCAGTATATTCAGCCAGTAAGTCAATCATAGGCTATGATGATTCCTGTCTTAATAGACTGGGGCATATATTGCAGTTCAGATACTTCGGCAAAAAGAAATAAACAAGATAACCAAATTAAGTATAATAAATGACAGATTAATTGCCCAAATTTATTCAAACTAAAATCATAAAATCTCATAGCCCGTGTTTGGTCTTAAAATGACCGTGAAAAGACGGAACATTCATTATAAATATTATTAACTAGAAAGAAGGCAAAGGTAAAAAGTTTAACAACATCATTTTAAATAACTATTAAAATGAGATTGCAGTGGATAGACAGAGATAGCTGGGAATTTCCCTAGCAGACCTAGCGGGTGCGAGATAATGCAATGCAGTACTCAGGTACAATGTGTCGGGAATCTCCCGAGATCTTATCAAAGGGTACTGATCCACTTAAGTAATTCTAAGAAGTCGGCTATTGTGTTTAAGCCTAGCTTCTGATGTTGCTACTGATACAACACGCTGCCCGAACCTTCTTAGAAATCCGAGACGCTAAGTTGTGGGTTTTGGAGAATAAGGGAAATCCAATTGATTTCCGGGGGAAACTAACATATTATTATTGGTCGGGAGAGTTGCCAATAAGAGTTGATCTATAGTACCACGTGCCGGGATTCACGAATAATAATTAAGAAGGAGTGGGGAAAATGTTTGTTCAAGAGAGTTTTCTTTAGGCCTAACGGGGAGCTGTAAAATCACTCTACTTCAAGGCCCCGTGCCTATAGCAGTCAAGTAAATTCTACTTCGGGGACTTGTGTCCACCGTATTAAATCACTCTACTTCAAGGCCCCGTGCCTAGAGCAGTCAACAGCAATCTACGTCGAGGCCGCGTGCCTACATCAATCACTCTACTTATCTTTGAGGCCGCGTGCCCACAGAATTAATTGGACTTATAAAATTTTCGCTGTGGAATTAATCGACTTAGAAGGATTCTTACTTTCAATCGCGATTAATCAAAATCATATACGGCAGCAATTGTATCACTAGTAACGATCTACCGAGAACTTGTAACAATATTAATTATTCACAAACAAATTTTGTAATTATTGTCAATGACTGGACTTGTATTTCGAACGTTTTGAATAAACAGAATATTCCTTCAGTGTTCAAAGAAACTGCATTATTATTCAAGCAATAATATTAAGGTGTTCTTCGCTTCCTACCCTGAAGCTAGAGGGAAGTGCTCAACGATCGACTGGCAGACCGGAGGCGGGTTCAACAAATCAGAAATATTCAGTATATGCATTATACTGTGGCGCCCAGGTAACCATCATTTCCACCGAACCGCTGTATCCCCTCACAATCAAACTTTATATCGCTAATAATTGCTATATCTTTTCACCAACAGAATACGTAACTAAATTTATTTTGAATAACTCTTTTCAGTATAGGAACTGGACTTTTGAATTCAGAAGGAGTTACAAAACTCTGGACTGCCACTATGTATCTGTTTATCGTATTTCAAATTCAAGCGAATGTTTAATTTTGCAAATAGTTTATGTAAAAACCCTGAAACCTTGTAATAATAATAATAATAATAGCTGGCTGGATTTAGCGTTTAGTCTATGGGAAAATTTCATAGCCGGATATGCAATAATTGCTTTCAAGCGGAATAATTCCATAGAAAAACATTATATTCGTTACAGGGAAGAACCATACATTAATTTTGTTCCTAGTTTAAAATCTTTGTGCAACAAAATAATTATTACAGGGTACGAAAATTGTTGTTTTTTCACATACGAATGTTCACATAAGAACTATTGTTTTATGCTAAAAAATTATAGAAATTACAATTTAAATAGTTAAAACGGAATTCCTTTTTCCTTTCCTGTTACATTATCAGGATCTCTCTGTACAAATACTGTCCATAATGCTCATCTGTCTTGTACTCGTGAGTTTCTTTGATTGTCAAGAATACATGTAACAGTATTTACAAAACTTTCTTTCATAAAAGCTGCAACCGATGTTAAAAATTGGTGTTATATATGTAAAAAGCCTTTATTTATTGTAAACGATTGTATGTTTAGTTTTTAATGTAAATAAAAACAATTCCTGAAGATTATTTTTTACTTTTTCTGTTTTCAGAGACATTCAGACATTACTTAGACATTCAGGGGTATTATGCGGAGAGAACCCGGGCCTTTATTCTTAAAGAGCTGGCCCTGGTCGCCAGGAACAATTTCTGGTGAACATACCTTCACACATAAAACCGGACATAGGAAGTAAGTAGGCCTACTACTTAGAAAGTTACGTTTATGGCTTGAGTTACACTCAAGGCCGTATATCCTATAATGCTTTAAGAAATTTTGTCCAGAGTTTCATCGGTACGAAAAGAGTGTACGTGAAAAACATTATGGGGTGGTAAATCTAGAGAAATATGGCTGTCCGCCATTGGACAGCCTCAACATTTTTGAGGTAGCATGTGTGAACCACCATATTCAACATTCCAGGTGTGCCCTGGGAATTGCCCATGCAATATATAAATGGGGGAAAAATAAAAACATCTAAATAGTCTAAAGTCTGTAGTTTGTATGATATTTGTTAATTATATTTTCCTTTATTTGTAATTCTATTGTATAATTATTGTAAATAAAATTAATTGTACCTAAGCACGAGTGTTTTTTATTCGGGTGGTCGTATGCTGTATAGATAAGTACAAAAATAATCTAAATAGTTATAAAATATAAACTTGATTTCAAGTTAATTATATTTTCTTTTTATTTATTTGTATTCAGTAGTGTATTTAATTTGTGTAGTAATTTAATGTGTACTTGTTATTGTAACAAAATGAACTATAACTAAACGCAAGCGTTGTGCTGTATAAATAAGTATACGATATAGATACTTATATAATATACACAAATAAACATATAATATATTATATAATTAACTTTTACAACTTACCATTTAAAATATTACAGATGATGTTGAACACTCTAAGATGCACTTGGTTAATTCACGTACACACACATTCACTGTGAAGGAGAAAATAAGCCGTTGCAATGTTTGAGTGCAAGTTTATATGCACTTACTCTAATTGTAGGTCATTACAGGACATTGCATCAGCTCACCTATGCAAAAAACTGGTCCCGTTGGGTAAGTTCCATTGAACTATCTGCATTGATATGCGCAACAAGTCTTGTTGACCTTTTCTGACTGCAACATTGTAACAACCTTATTGTTAAACAGACGCGACACGCAATAAAAAGTAGTCTCGATACGTTTGCCAATGTAATGTACATTTCAAAAATATTAGTGCTATCTATTCCTGTACATTATATTCATAAAAAAGTAAAAAAATTAATAGATAAGTAATCGAGACTATGGAAAATATACATTTTATTATTATTTTAATGGTAGGGTGATATCATATCATGACGCTGGGTGTCCATATGGCATAATTCTTGGAGTGGAATGGGTCATCACAATGCGTGGCCTTCGCCGCTGTACTAAATGTTAAATGTTAGGCCCCTAAAGCACAGTTGTTGGCTGGGATGGATCGTCACAATGCATGGCCTTCACCGCAGCGCTGAATATCTGCGCGGAGATTATTGGGGAGGGGATGACACTGGGAGAGGTGGTGGGAGCGAACAGAGACCGTATACCACTACTTGCATTAAAACTGAATTCAAAATGCAGTTTTATCGGCCTAGTACTTTAAAGTCGTCATGGCAATCTATAAACAAAATCCAGATGGCATTGACCAGTCACATCAACTTTAACATTTTTAAGCATATATTTGGTCATAACACAACAAATTTTAGCCAACATGTTTCTTTATGATAACCAGAAACTTTACCAGGGTTTTCCGCAAAACACGGTAGCCTCCTTCATCATATAACAACAAATATAAGCCAACAACTTTTCACATCTTTGTTCACAAGAGAAACATTGCTTACCATGAATGCACTAGCATTTAAATGCAATAATATATTCTTTCTCATAGTCTACATCTGCCCTGATGTTGCTGGCAGCAGCTCCAATTCAATCTTTCTAACTTGGATTCAAATTTCTTCGGTATTATCATTCCTATTTTCACAAGCTTTTCATAAATACTAGTTCGTATGCATTATTCTTTACAAATAGCGACTCATACCTAATTCATCTATGTCGCATTTCGTATTGGTACGTACGGTTCATTGTTTTTCTGCGATTCAGATGGCTGTGGGAATGACGTTAACAAATGGCTGTCTACCTTTCATTATAACTAATTATACCATATTTTTGTTTTATTTCATATAATTTAGAGAGCTTTTACTAAAAAAATATTGTATGCACCACATACGCTAAAGCGTTATTTTGCGTTCTTGATACATAATTAGATATTGTCATTCACTTTGAGCTCCTTATCAAATTACTATTTCCATCTTTTGCAATCGTGAGTCCACAGCTACCGTTCACTTTCACATTGATGAGTGACATGATGTTCACACACACTGATCTAGCCTTTGCTTTGGACTCATAATCATCAAAACCGCCTTTCTTTTCTTCAACAAAGATCTTCAACATCTTTGGTACCTACTGAAGACAGGTTCATTATTCTGGGCGCCACTTCTTAAAGACTTTCTTTTTTCAAGAACTGCTTCTACTTGCTGCCACCCTAATCCTCTTCGACCTGAATTACTTACTTTTACAGGCTTTCCACTTTTCAGTGGTTGCCTTTTGTTCCTGTTGTATTTCTCCAAAAAGTTCTGTCCTTCCACTGTCCTTCCTCCAAACCTCTCCTCTCCATGGCTTTATCTACTCCATCTATCCAGGCAAGACGTGCCCTTCCCCCTCTTTCTTCTTCCAGGAGTTGTCCAATTAATAACATTATCTGGCCATCTTTCCTTCATTCTCTTTACATGCCCATACAATTTTAGAGTTTTTGCTACTAGTCGATCAATGACCGTCTCTTCTGCGTCCATTTCCATTCTTATCATTCCTAAAATGTTGAATTCTTGATATTCTCATACTCCTTCTTAAACTATCCATTTCAGTCGCCAATATCTTTCTGCGCATCATTTCATTTATAATCCAACTTTCTCCCCCGTACGTTAAAATGCTTTCTACTATTGTCCTTATTATATTCAATTTTGTTTTTCTTGTCAAATTTCTGTTCCAAATAAATCCATTTAACGATTTAATTGCCTTTCTTGCAAGATTAATTCTATTTGTCATATCTTTTTCACATGTTCCAGATTTGTCAATAATAGATCCAAGATTTTTGAACTCGTCAACTTGTTGAATTATCTGTTCATTTATTTTAAGGTTTTCTCCAGGTCCTCCTACGACCATATACTTTGTCTTTTCAAAATTAATTCTCAGTCCAGCTTTCTCAAATGCATCTACAAGTTTACGTGTCGAAAATTCCACATCATCTTGACCTTGCCCTATTAAAACTTGGTCATCAGCAAACAATATATTATAGATAGTTTTATCATTTATTTCTATACCCAATCTATAACAAGCTTTATTCCATTTGTTTAACACGTCTTCTAGATATATTTTGAATAATGTTGGTGACATTCCGCAACCCTGTCTCATGCCTTTAGTTACGCAAAACTCTTTGGATAGCTTATTTCCAATTTTTATACATGCATTTTATACAGGCATTGCATTCATTACCTGAATAGAAAGATAATTAGGCGTATTCACAAGTGTCTGCACTCTAGTATAGTCCAATTATTTATTGCATGGCCAGGCGGCTTCCATTCATTAGGAGAAAAAGTTTGCCGACAGCACAACTCATATTCTTTATTTTTACCGCACCAATCAGCTAGTTACCCCAGCCAATCAAAATCTAAGAATGTCCTGTGACGATTTTGGCAGCTACTCATCAACTCCGGGTGGAGTGAAATGCTCGGTTGCAAGATCAAGTTACAGTAAACACGATTAAAGCGAAGGAAGAACTGAGGTCAGTGATAACAATGAGAGAATATTGCAACGTTGCTTTTGTTTTGGAAAGCGAAAGCAAGACCGATTTAGTCAGATCAATTACCATAAAGAAACACTGACTTAATGGTTTATTCCTTTGAAGCCACATGGCCATGCAATGAATAACTGCACTATACAATGTTGCAAAATACGTACAACAGCACGTTTACTTCACTTGAGAAATGGTGAATGACAGCGGCAACACTGGAGAAATCCACGCGACTACGAGAGCACCTGTTCTTGTCGATGGCATGTCGGATTAGAGAACAATGCTATTAAATTCTTTTGTAGGTAGATTATGGCTTGGGACGAGGTCTTCTTAAAATGGCACGAACAGTACAATAATCCCTGAGCTAAATATTCTGAAGAGCATGAAGTGAAGTATTGTATTGTACACTTCGTTGTCACATAACTGCTATCTTCTCTGTTCTACACCATGCTGCTAATCTAAAAAATTAACATTAAGAAAACTCTAATGAGCAAACTACCTTCTATTAGCTTACCATCTATTAGCTTAACAGTGACCGTTGAATTAATCACAGCCGTCAAGATTCCTAACATTATGTCATTAAGGGTTACGATACAAATAATTTAGCGTTCATTAATGTAGGCCTATCTAAGTTGTCATAATAATTCATGGTACTCTAAGAGAATTTTAAACATTGGATTGGGCTACGCAGACTAAGTGTCGTGATTTTTTTAATAATGGTCTAATAATTATTACCGTTCACATCAAGAGCAGAGCATTGAATAGTAAATGAGCAACTTGTACAATCTTACTGACTTGCTTACTTGTCATTATGGTCTGTAATTTAGTATTTTTCATGACATTGTACGGGGAATTGTTGGACTACTTCGAGCCACTACGGTTTCAATGTCTGAGTTAGCCACAAGTAAAATCAGTACCGAGTTTTGATGTGCCATACTTTGTGACGTAGGCCTATAAGAACAGACCTCACCAAAATATTATTGAATTTTAATATATATTGACTTGTAAAGAATAAAATAATTTTTTGCACTATGAAGAGTATAAAATATGAAGGTCATTTTGATTTATATTTGAAAATAGCAAAGTACTTAGGATACGCACAGAGCAATTCGAAAAATTATTCTTTGTATAGTATGATGATAACTTTCTTGGCGTACACTTCGTTTCTCAGTATGCTTGTCGACTTGTGCTTATATCTGGAAGATTTTGAACATCTGATGGAGTCCGCAAGAATTTTTTTCCCTGTATTCCTCACTATCTTCATCGATATATTTTTCAGGTAGGTAGCTTATCGCTTTTTAGTAGTATGATCTCTCACCAGGATATGGTATGATCCCTGGACTTTGATCATACGAAAAGCAGAGCATTGAACAGTAAATACTAAATCACTCCGTCCCATAGATGTTATAGAGACATTTTCTTCTTCTTGTAGAGTGTATTGATGGGAGTTCGTTGTCTTCCTTCTAGCTTATCTCCCGCCAGTGTCTAAAGCATACATGGGCATTTACTGGTTCGCGAACCACTTGTGGTTCTTGACCTTCCCGCATAACCCACAAGATGGCATTGCGGACATTCGGTGTACGTGGTGGATTATGCCCATGATTGAGTCATACTCTCTTTGCAAGCATTGACGGATCGCGACTCAGTTCAGATTGGAAAGGCGTTATGGCACATTCTAAGCCTTTGTATAGTGAAATAATTGCACACGTAAAAGAATAATTAAAAATGCTAAATTGTTTGTATTATTTGTTTCTTGTAGTGTACATTATTAAGTAAAATTAGTGTTTCCCTAAGAATGAGCAACCGCCACTGCACTTATTGTCTGCTTCTGTCACCATCTACCCGTTCTTTTTGAACTATGTGTAAGTTGACCTAGTTTGCGGGTTGCGTGTCAATGGATAGGGGTTTGCCCATGATTGGTCTAAAGTACTGAGCTGTGCTTATATTCGTGTTCTCTGTATTTTGTTGTCCTACTTATTTTGCTCACAGTAGCTGATGTTGAAAATGTTCACCATTTGCTGCTTTTCGTGTTTCAAATTTTGAGAAGTTTTCACTAACATGCAACAGTACTTCAATGCCAAATGCCTGAATTTCAGATCTTAAGTTCATTAGGTCCAAGTGGGTTATTCCAATATATGCTTACCATATCTTGCAGTGCCTTTCATTAATAAAAAATGTCATGGGTTAGATTTGAGCTGTGTGAAGGCCAAAACTTTTTACTTATAGTTTACACACTATGCTCATGACGCAAATATACAATGAATTTCAGTCAACAATGCAGGTCTTCCTCACAGTGAGGGCATTTCCCACCAACACTAGCCCTGTATCCCTGAAGTTTACTACATTCAATTACACTAGTTTTGTGTTTTGCTTTCATAGCGGTTCTTGTACATGTACCGGTATGAGCACAATCTATGCGTTACTTACTTACTCAATGGCAATAGACAATTACTTAGCAAGCTAAAGCAATGTTATCTATTTTATGGAACCCGAAGGTCCATTGCCGCGCTTACCTGAGCTCGCCATTCAACCCTATTTTGTGCTAACTCCATCCAACCATCCTTCAAAAATCCTACTTCTCTTAAATTTATCCTAATATTGTCCTTCCACCTATGTCCCACCACCAAGTGGTCTTTTTCCTTCGAGTCTCCCAGTCAATATTTTTGAGATGTCTTTCCTCCCCCATGTGCGCAACATATCCAACCCACTTCATCCTCCATGATTTAATTACTATATCCGGCGAAGAGTACAGGTTATGATGCACGTCGTTATGCAGTTTTCTCCAGTCCCCATTCTCATCTCTCTTAGGCCCAAATATGCCTATAATGTATGCCTACAGTCTTATTTTGAACTGTACACAATTGCACCTGCAAAGAAAATTATTTTGTAAATTATAGAAAGATACCATAAATTGCTAAATATTATATACCCAAAGCTAGACCAAACATGTGCTATTATGAGCAAGGGAAGTACAAATATTGAGAACATGAATAAAACATTGTACAGTGCTGTAGACATGCTGAACATGCGGGACAACCTGGCACGAGTTAGTTAGGAGCAAGTACTCGTTGGGATGATGAAAAATTTTCTTTGTATCAAAACAGTAAATCTTGTAAAAGTATATATTAAATTAGTGCAAACACTGCTTTATTAAAATATTTTTGTTACAGGGTCCATTATTTGGAACTGGAGGTATTGATTTTTCGAAGTAGCAACTTTGCTGTGTCTCACACATACGATGTTAAAATGATGCGAATGATTAAGTGGATACACTTCGGAGAAACACGACTCATGCCATTAATAGTTGTACTTTATATTGTACTTTTAATTTCAAGATTATTACTGCGAGATGATAGACCACTAGCTCTTAATGCTTGGTTTCCTTTTAACACAACACGAACTCCAATTTATGAATTCATCAACATGGCTCAGGTGATTTTATTGTTAATGCTTTTAAAAATAATAACATAATAATACAATAATAATTAACTATTGGTAACTATTAAATAGCTCAGTTAATTAGTAATAATTAGGGGGCGGATTTCTATGACATGTCATATTTTTCCCCTTTGCATTAGCCTATTTCAGGTTTCTGACTAATTTAAACCCGATTCCAAGCATCCTGGTGAAAACGGAACGGCTTATATTGAGCATATAAATGCATATTTGGGAAATTTTCAACTATTGTAGCATATTTAGTATGGATATGCATATTTAGGTCATATTTTTGGCATATTTGTGTGCATATTAAAGAAATTTTGAAGTTTCGTATCATATTTTGTAAATTTTGCATTATAATCATACTTTTTAAGAATGTACAGATATTTTAAATAATTAACACTACATTTTAACAAAATGTATTGTAATGAAATTTTTAAAAACACAATGTGTAAGTGGTAAAGTCATATTTTAAATTTTATTGGTCATATTTTAATGTTTTTAGGTCATAAATGCAAGCATATATCCTATTTTTTAGGTCATAGAAATCCGCCCCTAGTAATAATTATTAGTAGTTTCTGTAATGATATTTTTATACCCACAACACTAAAATAATTATGCCATTTCAGACTCTTTAATACTGCATAAGTACAATGAGAAATGTCTAATTCTAGGATTATTAATGACAGATTACGAAAGTAACTAATCGAGGCATTCTGTGTTTTAGTAACTTCATTTAACAAAGGAAGTATGGCCTTACCGAAAAAAAGCGCAGAAGTAATTACTTTGTTTTCACAATTTGTGAATAAAAGATGTGATTCTTATCTGTAAATTATGAGACGAAACGAGAACAGCGTACGTTTAAATGAAGACATATTTCACTTAATATTGTTAATTGAAGTGCAATTGAGTAGGCCTACCAATAGCTTTCTTCCAAAATGTTATAAGCCCAACAACTTAAAAAAAGTTATAAAAATGACAGCACATTTTTTATTGTCATTTCTTAATACTGTAATTGTATAGGGTGTAACAAAAAGGTAGCCAAAGCTTTGGGGAAACATTTCTTGCTTATAGAGGGTGAAACTATGTTATGATTATGGGTCTGAAAATGCTTTATTTCTTTGCTAGAGCCCTCATTAAATACTCGTCTGGAATCAAGTAATAGTGCTAGAGGGCTCACATACAAAAACATCACAAAAGTACGATATTATTCTTTAGATTAATCCAAATACTATCACACAATTTTGTTCTTTCTAATCCCTTTTTAAAAATTATAATCTCCGCCAATCACACTTATTTAGGCTTAAGCAAAGCGTTTTTGCTTAAAATATACTAAGTATCTGGAAGTAAAATCTTCTTATAACAAAAAATTATTTACTTTTTTACAGATAGCTTCATTACCAGTACATGCTGCAAGATTCGTAGCATATTCAGGAATTTATTTCACTGCATTGGCTATAGCATGCTCTCAACTGGAAGAGTTATCAATGGATATAATGCTCATCAAGGAGGGTATAAATAAGCAACAAAAGCTAGACTCCTGCATACGCAAACATCAGGAAATGTTGGAGCAAGTATCTTGTACACTCATATTCATTGAGCCGAATGTTTGAAATATTCAACCGTAATGGAAATATTTTCATGATTTTTCTTCGTGTTTTGGAGGTTAAGTGTGCAAAATTTCATCGAGATTGGAATAAAACTGTAGATTTGTATAAAAGACAAACACACACAACTCTTCTATATAGTAAAGGATTATTATATGTTACAAAATGTATTTTAAAATTCAAACATAAATTTATAAGTCCAAAATTCTTAAAGTTATTTTGAGGAAATTTTTCCCATGAAGAATATCGAGTCGAATGTATGTTGTATGTGCAGGTGGTCAGCCATAGGCCTAGACATTTCAAGATTCCCAGCTTTTCTTTTTCATCAGTGAGAAAGAATTCTAAATTATTTTTTAAATCCAAATTACCAATTTCATTTGATTTTACGTCTTGTAAAACTGTATAACAATTTTGTATATATGTTTTGTTTTGCCAAACAATCTTTCTTTTGCGATGATATTAAGGTAGGGGTTTGTTGATAAAGGAGCATAATTAAATTAAATTCTAATTTGTTCATAGTCTACTACTGCTTATCTTGTGAAGACTACCTGTTGTACTATTTTCAAACTATTCATTTAGTTAAGAACGTACCTGGGGATAGAATTTATATGGGGGATCACCTCTGACATATCCTGTTAAGTGGGATCTTCTCCATTCCATCTAAGGGACCGGCTAGCCACTACCCCCAGTGATGGGAAAATTACAAAAAAATAGTAATTGTGCTGAATTACAATTACTTGAGAAACATTTTACTTAATTACAATTACAAATTAGTTTTTGAAAAAGTAATCAGTAAAATTACAATTACAATTACAATTACTTTACAAAATGGCAGTACCTAAAAATTCCTTCATTTTGGGGGGGCACAAAAAAGTAATCAGTAAAATTACTATTACAATTACTTTACAAAATGGCAGTACCTATTTTTTTTATTTTTGGGGGCACAAGGCCATAAACTATCGGGACATTCAGTGGTAAAGCAGCTTGGGACGTTACCAAGTCTCAAATTATTAATGAACAAACAAAACAAAAACACATCAACACCAATATTTCCAGACACATTGAATAACTTTAGTTAATATTACCTCTAATTTGGATATTAGTAAGTTGCAAAACAGTAAAATGAAGAAGATATAGCAAGCGAGATTGAAAAGCAAGTTTCAAAACATACTTAATTAAGAAATGTTCTTACTTAAACATTTAACTGAAAAAAAAGTTATAAATGGGAAGAAATAGATATTTATTTATTTTCCCACGGCTTACAATATTATGCATAATCTTTAAACATCAAATAATGAAAATATACATAGTTATTCCAATGCCATTTTAAAAATGTCTGATGTTATTGCATACCGAACACCGTTCTGTCTGCGCATGATGCTTTCCATGCGTTCCTTTTTAAACCGAATCTGTAAATCGCTTCAGCTTCACTGGGGTTAAAAGGAAGGCCATGACAGTTCAAGTAGCAAAACCCATAACGTGACATTTACAATAGTGAAACCCCCGCAACACGCGTCGTAATATTGCAGTTTCACAATAGATTAGATTTGATTAAAATTAGAAAAATACGAATACCGGGATCCAGAATCCTACTATCAGAATTATATGTGAATATCACCTTGTTGTAAATCACTGGTCCTCATACAGCATACGTGAATTTTCAATGCCAGAAGCAGTATTTTCAGCAGAGCATCTAATGCTCGCAGTCAGAGGCGTAACGAGGGGGGTTTTGGGGGGTTTGAACCCCCATTGAATAAAAACGGAAAATTGTACAATTTTTTTGAAGTCTGCTTAAAAATTACTTAATACGAGTATAAAGCGTGGGAAGCTTAAAACTCGTTATTGTGATCTTAATTTTTTTAATTTTCCGGCGGAGGACCCCCGAACCCCCTCACTTCCAGACCCCTGGATGTTCTAACCCCCCATATGGTCGGCCTGGTTACGCCTATGCTCGCAGGGGCGGACGCAGGGGGGATACATCCCTCCCGAAATTTGAAAAAAGGTTATATATGTACCCTAAGTGGTCAGTTTTGTAAACTAATTGTATATGTGAGTTAATTTTTTTTAGTATTCTTTATACCTAATCAAATCCCCCCCACCGAAAAAAATTATGCGTCCGCCACTGAATGCTTTGCAATTAACTTTGAAGTTGAGAATTATTAAAATAACTAATTTTCAACAGATAAGGGTTGGAACACATAACCTTCTTCTTAAAGAAAGGGATATAAATAAATTTTATAGGCTGAGAACAGCAATTTTCATTTCTTGAATACGTCTTGAAATAAATGGAAACCATACAGAAATCTAATTAAATGTAGTATCGCTCCCCGTAAATTTCTCTGGCTGTGGTCACCATTGAAGAAAAAAAGAAAAAGAAAAAAAAACATTCGACTACCGTTCATCTCAGCTGATGTCGCGTTGCCACGTTTTTCCGCAGAAATGCCGGCTTGCCACGTCGAATGTCGCGTTGCTGCTTAAATCGCTACAGCTAACTAAAGTGTAAAAAAGAACGGCTGATAGTCCATGCAGCAAAACCCGTAAAGCATAACTGACATTGCTTCACCACTGCTGCAGCGACCATACAGCGATGCTGGAACAGCTGTAAAGCGCTTTACGTTCGCTTTAAAAAGAACGCTAAATTCACCGCCGCTGCAGCGAATGCCAGCGAGTAGAAGAAAGCAACATTGCCGAATTCGCAATTCGATACTTTTCGATTACTAAAATGTAACGATTACTCAAATGTAACGATTACAATTTTATTTCCAGAAGTAAATTACGAGTAAAAATTACATTTTCAAAAAAGTAACGTTTACAAGTAAATGGGACCAAAAAAGGAATCGTTACTGTAATCTGATTACTTTTACTCAATTACTTCCCATCACTGACTACCCCTACGAGTAATCTTGATAAGACACATAAATCACGATGATGTGGTAAAGTAAACAGGTCTTTGGCCTATAATGAGAGAAAGAAGATTTCATTACTTCCAATGGCTAAAATTTCTTTGTTTATGTTTCAGATTTCTACAGATGATTGAAGGCGTATTTAACATGTTGTTGCTCAGCCACTTCCTACTTATAGCGAGTACGCTGTGTTTCGCTGCTGTCTCGTTTGTAATGGTAAAGAAATTTGAAAACGCACGATTTTAAGGAACAGAAATGAAAAAAAAAATTATCTTTAGTATATTGCCCATAAACTAAGATCACTTAATGTATGTTTCCTCGGGCTAGGGTCGAATCTGTTGTTGTTATTTCGCGATGCTACTTTAACTTGTAACTTCGGAACTCTCATCGGTGTACTGTATAACTCGATCGTTAAGACCTGAGCCAAACACGCGCAGATAGTTCATCGTCTGCCGGTAGAAATGGAGTAGGGGCAGAAGAGAATGCATATACTGTACTATTCATTCCAAAATATGCTTTTCATAATAGCCCGTAACTATTAAAAACAAAAATAAAGTGAATAATGTATTTGTTTTTTTAGTTATGAAATATCATTTAAGTAATGGTATGTAACTCGCAGATTATCGCTGTTGGGTCTTCACTGTTGAATGCTGTGAGGCTAACTAAGATGTTTTTACACGGTCTGTACAGAGACATAGAACACAGAACATCACGTGCTATAAAGGTCAGGCAGGTCTAGATTGCGTCGCCGTAAACTACTGCGCAGCCGTTTGTTTGGCTCAGGTCTTACCGATCGAGTTATAACTTCTTAACTCTCATCGGTGTACTGTATTTCTGTCTTGACGTATTACATATTTTTAAATTTACGAACATGAGACTAAAACATTTACGTACATATAAATCAACCTAGGTCGAGAATGAACCTACAAACTTTCTGACTGTTTCACCCAAGCCAACCAATGCCAACTTTTTTTTTTAATCTATCAACTTGGGGTATTCGGTTAAAGTAAATTTATTTGTAGATACAATTACAATTGGCATAAATCTGATATTTGCTCCTGCTTAGTTAAAAAAAAAAGTGTAATTTACAAGAAATTATCATCTTTTGAAACAGATGGGCTTAAACCACTTTTACACTGGACAAGGGAGCGAGCATACTGCCCCTACTGTTCCAGATTCGTTCGGCTGAAGTATCACTTCTATTGTCTGTGAGGCATGAAGTTAATGGTTCTTTTTTCAGACACTCGCTCATTTGTGCGGCTAAAGTAACATTTTCACTGTCTGTGAAAGAGGGAGTGAGCGAACTATTTATTCCACTTTTTCAGACAGTTTTAATTGGTCTTTTGTTCGGATGAAGTCGCATTTTCTCTGTCTGTAACCCAGGAAGCAATCGCAATAATCCACTTATATTTCTTACTCGTTCATCCTGAAGTCGCGTTTTTATTTATCAAACTGTGTTTGAAAAGAAGGAATTACTTCTCGTTTTTAGGTGAGGTAATTATTAGTGAAGGTTAGTAGGCTCAGCTTGTGTTGTTGAGGTCTCAATTTAAAAATGATGAACATCATCTTTTTTTTTTTCTGACCAAAACCCGAGCTCTATTCATTGGTCTACGGTATAACTCGATCGGTAAGACCTGAGCCAAACAAACGGCTGCGCAGTAGGCTACGATGACGTAATCTAGACCTGCCTGACCTTCATCTCACGTGATATTCCCTGCTGTACAGACCGTGTAAAAACATCTTAGTTATTCAATAGTGAAGATCCAACAGCGATGTTCGGTGAGTTACATACCATTACTTAAATAATATTTCATAACTAAAAAAACAAATACTTTATTCACTTTATTTTTTTTCAATAGTTACGTAATAATGATACAAGCATGAACATGTTACAAATATAGCCCAGTGGCTAATATTCGCATAACATAACAAATCTGTTTGACATTTAATTAAATCTGTAGATCAAGTCCAAAACTCTATTTCTATTGAGCCTACACGTGTTTGTCCCATTGTTCAGGAGATTCACTGCATATAAATTGGGGTGTTTGTTTAGACGATTCTGGTAGGCCAAACTGTATTTACTTATTTCCTGTTTTACTATTGGTATTTCAACAGATTGTAATGTTGAAGAAAGATTTTAAAAAATAGTTACGGGCTATTATGAACCGCATAGTTTGGCATGAATAGTACAGTATTTGCTTTCTCGTCTGCCCTTACTCCATTGCTACCGGCGGACGATAAGCTATCTGCGCGTGTTTGGCTCAGGTCTTACCGATCGAATTATATATGTCTGATACGAGCGCATAGTTATATTATAACAGTTAAATCTCTGTGATTTATGTGGCTCATATCTGAGTCTTTTTTTATTCTTCTTTCATTTGCGAAAGACGGCCAAATTTCACGTTATCTTGTTCTTAAAACCCCGTAGAATCCATTTAATTGTAAGCATTTTTGTACCGGTATGGGTATTCTAAAATTAAGTAAAATAGCTAAGAAGTTCACACAAAATGAACCTAAAATGGTGCTGTGAAGTGATGCATATTCACTAGAATCGTCCGTCAGCTCTGAAGGAATAGTAGGGCTACGTGATCTCAAAACAGGGCCAACTTGATGGCGATCAACACTAATATCACTGTTCCTAACCTAAATGCCATCAACCTAGCTAGTCTATATCCCACAAACAATATTATCATGATTCTTAACCTAACTGCCAAAAAACTCTAAGTCACTATCAATAATATCACTATTCCTAGTCTAACTGCCACTTACCTAGAATCTGTGAATATGATGATACCACATGGGCAGCAACAGCCCGGTAGCATCAGCGCATGAATAAAAGTTATCTAGCCTGTGCGTCAAGGACCAATGAGTCAAAAGTTCGACGGTAGCCAATGGGAGTGTTGGTATGCTAGCTAGGGCCCGCATAACAGCTTGGAACACCTCTTGTAGAAACACAGACATGAATTATACCACTATAATAACTTAATAATAGAAGAACCTTCACTGGTTGATTGTATATAAATATAATTCACTTTTCAGAGCGATGGTGATTTTGATCATATTGGCCAAGCGGGATTGATAGCAACTTTGTTCATGATCACTCTGTACTGTTACTGCTGGTTTGGAGATCAAGTGAAGCAAAAGGTAAGATAGCTTCCTTCACACCAGATAAATTAGCCACGGGGAAAATGGGGGAAGGCTATAGAACCTATTTTAATATTTTCACAATATTTGCTACTTTGGAAACAAGAGTTTATTAAGAATTTCTTCCCAAACTTGCTCTCGAATCTATAGACAATATCTACCAGCATAAATGTAAGATCTTAACATATGACAAGAATACAGAATTTTCTTCCTTCCAAAGAATGGACTCCAAAAAAGGTGCCACCTCTCCACTTACAGTACCCAATCTCATGCTTAATGTACTTGCAAGAAAAGCATACAGAAAGAGACGGCACATCGCCCTAGAAAGACAAATGACCATTTGTATCATTGGTTACGTATGTTATGTATGTCAAATTTCAAATAGGAAAACATTTTTATTGTTCCTAAAATTCACAGTCTTCTCATTACAGTGAAACTGCAACTCTAAATATTCATTTGTTTAGGCCTAAAACGGTTTGAAATCGAATTTCCTGTGTTTTGTTAATGTTGCTTCTGAACTGTTCAGGAACTAAGAGTCGATTAATATATGATTTTATCATTAAGCAAAGACGTACAGTACCGATATATTGCTTTTCAGCATAACTATAAAGAAAATGTTACATAATTAGGCTCTATATTTAATATTAATTTTTCGAATCTTCCAAAAAACTAATGTTCATTTTTGAAAGTTTGATATAGGAGGATGTCAGTGAATTAAAGATATTTTTTAGCATTATATATAAATTACATTTGTAAAATTTCTATACAGCCGTCTCGCGGGTATTGTTCCCGCATTTTCAGCAGAGTGTCAATTGAAATCTTCAGGAAGAGGTTCTGGTGAAGAGTGGCATTACTGGAGGGGTGTAGTGGGGTTTGGTTGTAGAAGTTGGGTTTTAGTGTCGTGTGTATTATTGTGTAAAATAAGGTGTTTGATTTGAAATTGAGTTCGTTGTTAAAAACCAGATTTTTCTAGTATGCTTAGTACACTGTACTTGCTTTTATGTGTAATCTGTAATATTTCCTGTCTGTACGTTTTCATAACTAGGGTCTGTTTTGTTTGTGTTTCTGCGAAATTTGATTTATATTCTGCATTGTGAATTACTTTTAAGTTTTCGTTGTATCTGGTTCGAAATGATCTACATGTTTGGCCCATGTAGAAGTTGAGGCAGTCCTGACATTTGACTTTATATATTGCTGTTGAATAAAATTTGTCTGTGTGTGTTTGTTGTGAGATGTTTCTTCAGTAATAATAATAATAATAATAATAATAATAATAATAATAATAATAATAATAATAATAATAATAATACATTGTATTACCATTAAACCAATATAAATTAGCAATAGGCAAAGTCAGGTAACAGTAAACTTAAATTATACAAAGTTACAGTAAGCTAAGTATTACGTCATAAGAAACTTACATTTCTACAATATTGCGTAACCTGTCAATAGACCAAGAAAATAACAAAGTATCAGGATTACAGACCAGTCTGATTAGTGTAGAAATAAAACAATATTAGAACTACATTGTTAGCCTATGGTGTTGTATATAGAAATGGGTATGGGCAGGCTTTAAAACTTAGTGCCCGATCGAATATGTTAACAGCAACCGTACTGTACTGACTTTGATCGGCGTATGCCCTAGCTACCATATGCTAGTTCACGTGATAGTAAACAAACCGGTTTACAGGTATAGGAAGACCACAAAATAACTTCTCATTCTCTAAACTCACATTACAAGCATGCAAGACGATACGTTCTCCTGTTTGTGTATAATAGTCCCTCCCAAATGTTTCAATATATGTTTGCGTTTCAGAACACTTTACTTTCGGCATGCCGAACACGTATTATAAGTTTATAAACACGCACAATGACAAGGTACACTGTTGACCAATTTGAGAGGCACCGCACTACGAGGGCATTCACTTCTCAGTACTACTATCAATGTCTGTCTTATCAGCCTACGCAATCACCCCCACCCCCTATACTCAGGTTGTTGGTAACCGGAATCAACTCCCTCTGTGGGTTCGGGCACTAAGTTTTAAAGCCTGATTATCAGTGTGTTGTTTGTAAGCCATGTTAAAATTCATTTTTCTGAACGAGGCGGCAAGTTTACACTTCTTATTGCTTTGGCATGTGAGTGTGTTGAACTAGTTACCTTTTGTGTTTTTTGAGGTTTTGTATGTTGTTCGTTCAGCTTTTCTGAGTATTGAATTTTTATTAATTTTTCTATGGTTTGAATGTGGTCAGTTCTTAGTAATAGTCAGATTTGTTAATTCGTACGTTTATTACCCTGTGAATCAGACTGGAAAGCTCCGTGTTTGTGTTGTATAGAGTGGTTTGGTGTGTTCTGTATGAGGGTTGTAGGTCTCCAATATCTTGAATTTGTTTGTTGTCATTCTTAATTTCTTAATTGATGTAATAACAATTATCACTTTAATAATTAAATTACTCCAAAACTAAACACCCCTACAACATCAACTTACATATAAATATATATTCAAGATATTTGTTTAACACAGATGAGATATAGCAGCACAGCATCGTGAAAGGAAGAGTTCATTACAAAACTAGGAATGGGAGGTTTAAGTTCCATCCTTACACTGCGAATGCCATTTTCCACACGATATTATATTGTATAGACCACATCTTGCTTCCTATTTTACGCACAGTACCATAACGTTGTAACACCGACAGCAATTTGTCATTTGACAGTTCCGGAAGGACGTTAAACACGCGTACAGTTGTTATGTTAATATCAGCAGGTCGTAAAGACACAGCACCTTCATCGCCATTGTGCAATTTAAAAGGACAGGCCCTTCAAATCCTATTAATAGATTTGTACGTATATAAGACAGTGTCATTCAACTTAATATACACAGAGTTCTCCATACTCACAACTTTTAAGTAACGACTTTCCCCGCTGGAATGTGTAGCTCAATATCCATCCAATTATGTACTTCAATCGAAGCTGCTTGTCAAAAACAATCTTGGTTGTATTTGTTCGGATTGATTTATTCAGGTTTACAACAAGAACTAAACCAAACAGTCACCGATGTCCGCTAGACGCTGCACTTCAGCAGTTAACTGAATAAATACCAAAAACGCATAAAACAAATCTACACTGTCATCCACCTCACGAGACCAGAAAAGCTTGACTGGCCGCGACGACACTCAAAGCTCGACTGATATGAGATTACAGGAAGTTTATGGTATTGTCGTCTTCGGTTTTCAATGTGAATTTTAGTTTAGGATGTGAATTGTTTATGGACTGGTGTATCTGTTCAGCTTTCCTGGTATTGGCTTTGTACTTGAATGGAATTTACGTGCTTGTGGCTTGTGCATTCATGTAGGTGATTCCTGGCCTGATTTGCGTAGTTTGTATGTTTATTTTGGGTAGTGTATTTAGTTTTGGTGTTTGTGGGTTGTTCTGCCTTAGTCGTGGATGAACATTATCATGATATACTGTAATTTTCCCATTTTCCTCCTGTTTCTGTCAGAGTGGTCCATTCCTACGGTACAAAACGGTTGCCCTCCTTTACCGTAAAAAACGATGAAATGTAAGTTACAATGAGATAGCGCAGTAGAAAAAACATACAACCTAATCAATAAAACAACGATAATCGGATATCATAAGCAGGTTCATTCAACAATATTATTTTTCTCTCGGTCTGGCTGGAAATCAAAGGTCGATATATCGCTTACAAAAAAGATCAGGAACAAGAGGATGGGGAAGGAATGCCGTAAAAAGGCAGATAAATTTATCCAGGAACAAATTTTAAAGCCATGGGGTTCTCTAATGTGCTGTATATCTACTTTACAAGACCAACGCCTTTACTTCCCTCCAAAATAATGCATGCTGCCGATTTTTTCCTCTAAAAAACATAATATGCCTTCGGGCAAGTTTGAAGTCTCGAGTCTTGGGTTTAGTGACAGTATCAGAGGAATTTAAATTACAGTTCTGGCAAATCACAGAATTTCAACTATTCTTTTATGTAGGCAGAAGAAGTAGCAGAAGCTGCATGGGAATGTGAATGGATTGGAAGTTCTCTCTCGTTCCAGCGTTCTATCCTTTTCATTATTGCCAGAGCAAACAAAGAATTTACATTCACTGCTGGAAAGTTTGCGCCCGTGTCGAGGACGACCATGGTAAAGGTAAGCTTATACCTCTTATATTACAATATGGTCGAAAATTATAAGAAAGTTTTGGAGAGTTTCCTGGGTTGTGGTGATGATAGGGGACGGCAAAAAACGAGTTTTAAGCTGTTAAGCTATATTCAAGTAATAGAGCTTGAAAGTAAAAAATCGAGCATTTCTGCAAGAATGTCATTGGATACGTTGCAACATCACAATGCTTTGTTTACAAACATTACATTACGGAAAAATAATGCAATGTGTTTCAGAAGCTTTTTCAAGACATTTCAGTGAGGTAATGCGATAATAACGTTTCTCGTGAACATGGAAATTATTGCTACATCAACTGCAGTTCTTATTTAGGTATGAAAAAACAACAAGAAGGAGATAAATCTACCAAAAACTAAACACATTCTAAGTAAAGCAAAAATCAGTATGCCATGAGGATTTTGTGCGAAATAAAATAAATTGCTGTAGGCCTATTTATATGTCTACATTTCAACTCAATGCCCTGTGAGAAATGAAAATTAATTGCACTTCTACTTTGAAAGTAATGTATTAGGCCTATGGTTTTACAAATTACAAATAAAAACATCTCGCCCCCATAAAGCCTTATTGATTACTGGGAATTATGTAATGACTCATATGATTCCCCATAAATTGTAACCATATCTAATCATATTTAAATATTTGCGATTCGTAACTATGGCATTCACGAGTCAGCAGCCCTGGTAGGCCTATGCCAGGAGGTCCTTGCCCGCTATGGGATGCTTGAGGGCTAATTCTAATTCTAATAACTATGGCATCATTCTTGATTGATATGTTTTAGAGGTCTATGAGAAGACTACAATAGCATCTGACTTCTTATTTCATAGCGCAGGTAGTCTCTGTTCACTCGCATAGAAACCAGTTGGTAGGGAAAAGAAAGTTTACAAGGAATGTAAATAACAGCAAGCAGATTGGTGTTCTGTGGTAGGTCCTAAGCAGTGTGCAAGCAGATTTTCCCATAGGTTTTGTCGTAGAAAATTGGTAATTCACCAATTACTGCTTTTAACAAAGCTACTGAAAATAGAGCATTTTGGGAAGATGTGATAGCTGAATAATTTCTTTACCTCCCTCTTCGCTTTGACATTCTAATCTATAAAACCAGAATAACAATCATTTATACCGGTACCATAAATAGGGTTTCAAAGATCAGACACAATTTGTTTTATCGAAATACCAAAACACCATTTGACATTTTGGTTACCTATAACCCAAAAAATATGCCCTTAAAATTAATACACATACACCCCTTCCATCCTGTATATGAAGGGTTATACATAATAGGCTATTACGTAATACAGTAATTGGATATCTCCCGGAGTCTAGAGTTCTGGCTCTCACACTAAACACGATTACTGAAAATAATATGAACATGGTTATTTCTAGTAGTGACAGTATCGAATGACTTGTGGACCTTATTGAATACTTTGTTATCACGTAGTTTTGACATACATAAAATAAATGAATCCCATTCATATTCTATGGAATTTAAACCAGCTTGCCTAGCTTAGGCCTATAATTACCCACGCATTTTAATAACATTACTAACAACCCGAATTGTTTCTTAACATAGACCTGAAGATAACATTACAGGCCGAATTGAGTCGAAACTCACCCCTATCATCACAAGCTGGTCAACTCTCCAAAACTTTCTTTTAATCTTTTACCACAAAATAAAGTATTTTAGCATCAGTTTGTTATTTTCTTCAATGGCGTAGTTTCCCCGCTTCAGCAAGCTGGTGGTATAGTTGCTATGTAGAACAATTTACAGTAAACTATAACTGAAAAAAGTATAGTGTATCGTAACACAAGACATAATCTTAATTTAATCTATATTCGTGATTATATCATAAATGTGTTGGTAAACATAATGTTTTAATATTAAGACAACCTAGCAAAAAATGTAAAATTATGTACTAAGAAAGTAACCTGAAGTAATTATTCTGGTCTGTAATACCTATTTAGAGTTAAATAAAATAATTAAAAAGTACTGAAAACTCTTGTGCATAAAACGTTTGTGTAGAAAAGCGAAGTCTGATATAAAGTCTAATAATGAATAGGGCAAGATAGGGTGACGCACCGCACTTTTGTGGAAATTCGTCTACGTCAAAACAGGATTGAATATTTTGAAAACTCTTATTGAGATTCCAAGCTATGATCTTCAATCCCTTTATTTCAGCAACGAAAATATTTATAAAATAATAATTAAATGTGTAAATACAATTATTAAATTGAAAGACAAAGCGGGAGAGATGCCGCGTTACAGGGTGCTATGCCGCACGTATGGGAGACATGCCGCATTCATAATAACAGTCTAAATTCACTTCAAAGGCACGTATGAAACAAAAGAGAACCTATCTGCACAATCTCTGGACATGGGTGACTAGCCTTTTTTCATTTTCTGTATCAAATAATCCTTCAGGCCCAAGTGAGGATTTTCCCAATTTCCTGTGTCCATGCGCCTAAGAATAGTCCTCTCTGGCATAAGATAGCGACGTTCGACTTCCCGAATGGAAATTTCCCATGCCTTAATTCGCCGAACAGCTTCTTGTAGGTCATTGTCACTCCATAGGCCACGATGTTTAGCTCCTTCCCTTTCCCTATACAGAGTTGACATGTTTATTGTTGAAAAGAGCAGCAAAATAATTTTGGGGGGTAATTATACTGCCAGACATTGTACGGCGTGTCACCCTTGAAAGCTATGCGGCATGTGACCCAAAACTCCGGGTCACGCGCCGCACTCATCTGTTGAGCTTATTGTTATTGTTGTTATGGCGAACTTCACTCACAATATCTTTACAACCTCTAAATAGTCTATTAAAAGTAGTAAATGCAGAAAAAATGGAGCAAATACAGATCAGGAAAGAATAAAGTAATGCGTCCAAAAAAGTTTCGCAGTGAAACTAGTGCACTTACCTGATAAATACCGCTATAACAATGACATAAACACCACAAACAATGAACACATGCAATCCAATTACTCTAACGAGGGAACTGGAGATGGTTTCACGACAACTAGCGGTATCTAGCGTCAAATCTTCGAGTTAGAGGGGGTGCGGCAACTATCCCGGTGCGGCGCGTCACCCGGTCTTGCCCTACTCATTTCGTGCTCTCTTAGACAATATATTTATTTTCTGGTATGCATCTTGAAAAAGTTATAACTTGAACAGTAAATAAAATTTTATATACCGTATTTTACATTCATTATTTTTATCAAATTAGAAATTAAAAAAAAAATGATAGCTACAAAATCTAGAAGTAACTTGATGTGAGATGTAGTTTTAAATCTCTCTCTTTCTCTCTCCCCCTCTCTCTAGTTCTGTTTCTTAAACTCTCTCTCTCTCTCTCTCTCTCTCTAGTTCTGTTTCTTAAACTCTCTCTCTCTCTCTCTCTCTCTCTCTCTCTCTCTCTCTCTAGTGCTGTTTCTTAAACTCTCTCTATTTATGTTTCTTAAACTCAAACTCTCTCTCACTCTCACTCACTCTCTCTCTCTCTCTCTCTCTCTAGTTCTCTTTCTTTAATTCCATATCATTTTCAATAAATGTGATCAACCAATTGTTTTAATTTTCAGGTATTGCGGCAGACGCTATCAATCCTGACATTTCTTCTAAGCCTGAAGAAATAAGAAGTTTCTTGTCTAACTGATTGTGTTATTCTGTTACTCCTATATAAATTTTATCAAAATAATTATTCCTTCGTTGTAGTGTCCAATTATAATAATTTAGAATGTACAAAATTCGAGTCTTCACCATTTTTGCACTGTTATATGATGTAATTGTAAAGCAAAGTTAAGAGTAACCCGAGTGCAGTAAAAGTGCGTTAAATACATTTTATCGACTACTAACGTCTGAGCCACTATAATCTAATTTTCAATATTTCTAAATCTGAAAATACTGAAAACTCGATCTTCGAGCAATTCAAAAACACAAAGGAAATTACGCACACGGAAGTAGTAATCCACTTTTTATAAAATCTTGAATATTTCTACTTTGACAAGATAGATTTTCATAAAATGTTGTACACTCATTCTACATGGAGTGCTTTTAATCCGGTATATTATAACACATAAAATTTATGTTTTCTAATTTTCTTTTCGACAGCTAAAGCATCAGAGATGGTATTAAGTAGTCATTAATTCATTATGAACTTTACATTAACAATTGTGGTTCACCTGTAAAGATTGTAACAAAGAACAACTGTGAAAATTATATATGAAATCAGACAAATGATTCTTGAGATTTTTTTTCTTATCGAAAAATGTAAACGCGTCTAAAGATGTGGCATCTAGTTGTTACATCCTCCACTTAAAAAGCATTCACCAAAAAACACAACTAAGAATTTAAATGGTTACCTGTAAATCTGGGGCTATGTACAGGCAACCATACACTATCATTTGAAAAGAACCCTAAAATACACACAATTTGACAGTTTTTAGTGCATGAGCCCCAGTGGTCTGTGTAAGATAGCCAAAAGCAGTTTCATCACAAGTATATTTTAATCTCTCATTGAATGATTTGTTGAAAACAAGCAAAGGTGCAGCGTGTATATAAGATTGCTTTAAAAAATGTATTCCTCCATTCGTCTTTTGTTTTAAGTAAATAATAATTAAAATAATAATAGAAATAATAACAATAAAGCATACGAATAGAATATCAACTATGTCGAGATTGAGGCTAATGCAGTTACATGCTTCAATATTATCGTTTTATTGCTCAAATTGATCATTTAAGTATTAAATTTGGAGGAGATACCTTTACCGATCCTTGGGGTACGTATATAGAAAGTGGAGGTAGGGTTTGCTAGAAATCGCATAGAAATCAGCGAACGATGATGATTCTATCAAGTAACAAAATCTGGATGGTGAAATTTTTAAAACCAAAGTAGCTTTTATGTATGGCTATTAAATACAGTATAAAGCAGATTACAGATTTTAATTTGAAAATAAAGATAACCCTCAATGAACAAAACACAAAATTTGATGCGCATTTTAATAAAAAGAAATAAGTTCTGATATTGCAACGGCTCATTCTAATATAGTTTTAATTAACACAACGTATATGCATTGTAAACAATAACAATAAAAACTATGTACTTATCTACCAAATTATCCATCAAGAAAACTACTTTCCACCTGCTACGGAATTTATATTGAATGCAATCGGGCTGTCTAAAATACAAAATACTTCAAAAATTTATAACTTAATGGCCATAATGCATTATTTTTGGAAGTACCTCAATAATGATGTGAACTAAATGAAGCTGTAGAGTTGTGTCTGGCATTAAAAGAATTAAAAACTAAACTCCGTGGCACTATATCTCTGAAGCGACTAGGTCTACCACCCGACCGCTTTGTCATCTACTATAGGCAGATGGCAGGATTGGGGCATCTGGTCAGCATGCCAACACCCAAGGTCGTTAATGGTGGGTTCCGTGACCGGAGTAACTACTTCTCTACCAAGTATCTCCTCAGTTAGTATCACGAGGCTGAGTGCACCCCGTTCCAAACCTCCCTACCTCAGAAAAATCCGAGGAGGTACCGGGGATCGAGCCCGGGACACTAACCACGACAGCACGCAGGCGGTCATTTAGAATATTAGACTACGTTATGTAAATTGATGCATTCAGGATATTTTACACCTAACATGGTTTTTCTTCCCCTTATTACTTCACTTCACATTTTTGGTGAAGTATGAGGTCTTCCCACCTATACTCATCAGCTGGCCTCCTAGATAATTATAGGCTAGAGAAATTCCCTAGATTAGTTAACTGTAAATATTTCACATATCTTCAGCAATAGAACAATCAGGTAGATAAAATTGTACATAGTAAGTTAGTCAATTGTAAAGCAAGGGCATGCAATGCATGTAATATTACAGATGTAATGGAGCATGCTGACTGTACTGAAATTTAAAAAAAAAAAAAAAAAAAAAAAAAACTATTGAAGCTGGTATTAAGTTTACACTAATTGGAATTTGGAACTTAATGAGGAATTTAAAATACGGTAGTGTTCTAGGTTGCTACACATGATGAAGTATCAGTAAATCAGTTAATTCTTATTTATATTTAGGTCCTCAGTTTTACAACAAGCTGCCTTCTTTTGTAAAAATGTATAGCAAAAATAAATTATCGAATACACGTTTTAATTGGTTGGTAAAAAACCGTTCTATAGGCCTACTGTGGAAGAGTTTTTAAATCTACACCCTAGTGTGGTTTTATGTTGATGTTATATCTTATATTATGTCAATGCCTGTATTGTGACAACTGACAAAATAAATCTAAATCTAAATCCAAGCAAAGGTTAAATTACGGAATTGGCAACCTGAAAAGAATTCACATTGGTATTTGTTTTAAACTCCAGATCCTCACATATCGAATAAGCTTCTGGAAGTCTAGAAAATACTTTTTAATGTATAACGTAGAATAAAGTAAGAAGTTACATAACCAAAGAAGATTGGTGGCATTGAATTATTACCGGCTTAATCAATTACGGGTGAGAAGGCTGCAGCTGTTAACATACAAAAAGGTGTCTTTCTTAAGAAACAATAATGAAGCAGTTCTGTGGTAAATTATTCAAGATCGGACTTCGTGTCTACTCACTTATACAAATCGATGTATTTTGAGCTTCGTAATTTCACACTAGAAGTACAGTCATGAAGATAGTTTAGGCAACGACTCGGAGGAAGCTGTGATGACGTCTTCTTTCACCCTGAAGTTGGCAAACTTTTTAAAATAAGTAAATTATGCCAGAATCTATATTCCATTAATTTCATATTTATGAAAATTGTTACACTGCAACTTGAAAGATTAATAGTCGTATTACGATTTCATTGTTAAAGCAACTTAAGTGCAAAAATAAATAAAGCAATATTTCTGTCATTTCTGTTGTTTTAATTTTTTACCACCCTTCTTGGGGCTTAAGAGTACAGGGATAAATCCGATATTCATAGATTGGATATGAACAGACTCCTGAATTGCGATCAGAACAACTTAGGGAATCATAGACATTAAACGAATTAAGTCAGCAGGCAAGGGTAGTGTCCGGGGTAACACTCCGGCAATCTGATATTCACCTTTTACACGTGAGGAAGTCCCCTAAAATCTCAATCTCAGATTAACCGTCCCAGGACTTCAATCCGCGACCTTCTGACAGGGCCGTAGCTAGGCGGTGGCGAGGTGGGCCCCCGCCAAGGGCGCAGGTACAGAGAGGGCGCAAAATTAACCATGAAAAATCCCGCCTTTTTTTTAGACTGGTGCAATTTATCAAGCAATAAATACTGCTAAAACCTCGGTTAAAACATGGACCAGGGAAAGACACCAACTGAGGTGGCAAACCTATCCAGGACAAAGACAGGCCAGGAAACTGGTCCTGGGTCCAAGCAGCACTATCTCCTCATCTATCCTAAAATTGGACAGAAGAGGAATAAGGAAAGTGGTTGCGTTAATATCTGAGCATGGTCACTTCAGAAAACATTTACGCAAAGTGGGACTCTATGAGGATGATCCCATCTGCAGACTATGCAAACAGGATGAAGAGACGGCCTCACACATCCTGTTTGATTGCCCAGCCCTGGCAAGAAAGAGGTTCACTCTCTCGATATCCAGGGAAGACCTGGGGAATGAAAAGGACATTGGAACTAAAATACTACACCTTGTTCAAGGAACAGATTTTGGGAAACAATAAGATCTTCTCACCCAACGGGATGAGGTGCAAAGCATAAGCAAGCAGGAGGAAGGTATCCAATACCCTGCTTGACTGCACTACCCTGGCAATATCCAGGGAAGACTTTGGGAAAGGAAGCCAACAAGAGCTTCTCTACCAAAAGGGGCAGCACAATAAGCCTTTTAGGCTGATGTGCGGGAGGTCTCTAAACTCTCTTCAAGCCCCCCGTTATCTAATCTAATCTAATCTATCAAGCAATAAAAATTGCACGTTAATGGAAGAAATCTTTCAGGTTATTAAAAATTACTGCACGTGAACTACCTGCAGTATTATGCCGATTGTCTACAAACAAAAGGCAGTCATGCAACGTTCTTTAATTAACACGTTTTTTTATTGACAGAGTATAACATAAATCATGAACAGTATGGAATGATATAACAATAAAAATTAAAATGCACGTTATTATTGAGATGAAAGTGGTTCAACTATTCTAAAAAGTACTTTTACCTATATTAATGTGTTAAAAATTTTAGTAGGCCTCAGGCCTATTATGTAATTTACTTTTGAAACTAGATTTTATTATTTTATTATTTTTTAAGTAGTTCAATCATCTGAAAATAAGGTTTTAGTACCTTGAAAGTCCAACACTTAGTTCATTTTCAAATTGAGGTTTAGGTTTTTTTATAATAATAGTGTTTTTATATTAAAATAATAAACAATTTTACAGAAATTTAAAAATAGTTCAGACCCCATAGTACTGGAAGGCGCAGATTTGTAAAACTCGCCAAGGGTGCAGAAGGACCTTGCTACGGCCCTGCCTTCTGAATATAAGTCCTCGATATCCACTTCGGTCAACCCGCTAAAAATAATTGCATAACCTAATTGGGGATTGTCGGGAACATACACGTTTCGAAAATAGTATTTTTTTTAACAAAAAGTTATCGATTTTTTTATATTCTGTAATCAATAATCTGCATTCGCCTTGACTCTGTAATGAGCAATGTGACCGCCAGTTACTTCCTAAACTGTTAAAGCTATAGAAAACAAATATTTCAGATCTAGTAAGATGGGAAAAACCTGTTTAGTTTTCGAATAGATTCTACTAAATTAAAAAGGCGAGTCTGCAACAACTATGCGCTTAAGAGAAAATGCTCCTATCGATTGTGGTTCATGTTAAACATCGAGACGAAGTCTTATAAGAATGAAGTTCGTCATTCATAAATTGTTATTCACCGTAGCATAGAGTGGGTTAACCATACAGTGCTTCCTGATGTGAAAATATCACCGAAACGTGTAGCAATATTAGCATAACGCTCAATCACAGAATTATCGACGTTACATTACCGACATCAACACATATCTTCAGTGGCGCCAACTTATATGGGCCCATGGGGCCCAAGCCCCGCCCAAAACTTTTCCATGTACATATTTATTGCTATCACCAAAAATCTTGTTTTTTTTAATCGCTGTACGCGTACAACGAAAATCAGGCTCTCCTATTGTTCCATTTCACTCACTATCGTTTGAAATCGTTTCTTAGTTCTATAAATATTTACGACTCTCAATGCAGTTTTCACAGCCACCGCCGCGAAATATCTTTTTACGCTTTGAAAAGAGTAAAGTCATGTTTCCGTCCAGAAAAAAATCTCATTGTTTTTCTAAGTGTGTCAATACATAAGGAGAGCGCGGAAAAATTAGGTAATAGAAATTAGATGATATTTGGGATATATTTGTGACATATTTATTCAATGTATAAATATTGTTTTGGTTTTAATTAATTTAATTGTACTTTGGATTTATGTTGTTGTAGCTGTAATTGACTGTGCTCTAAACATAATTTTCACTGCTGTAATGTATATGGGCAATAAAATATTATTATTATTATTATTATTATTATTATTATTATTGTTATTATTATTATTATTATTATTATTATTATTATTATTATTATTATGGACAAGGCAAGAAATTGTTTTATAAGTGAAGAGTGTGAAGTACAAGATATTACTGACAGAAAAAAAAGTCAGAGTGGAACTAACATGTTGAAGGAACAGCAAGGGACAATAAACCAGAGGAAACTGTATCTTGCTGGGAGCTTTGGTATATCGAAATGGTAAAAAATTACATGAATCTTATTTGAATCAAATATCAGTACATAAAAATTGCCTAAGTATGCAATTAAATAAGTACAGATTTTCACAAATGGTTATAAAAAAACACTGTTGTAAACAATTATCGGAATTAGGAAAAATATGTCTCTGCCTAGTTCCATGTAGTCTCGGTTTTGTGGCAGCTTGGCCAAACATAACACAAAATAATTCTGTAACGGTGACATCAAATTGTACCCACGAATTAAAAATATTTTAGTACAGTACTTGCATTTAAAACCTAAAAGGACAGTCATATTAGCATTGATACCCTAACCTACTTGATGATCTGATTTCTCTTTAATAACAGAATACTTTAATTTCACTAATGATGAAATTAACTTCTATTTTAAAATGTAGGCCTATAGACTTTGCTCCGGCATTGACATACTGCAAAATGGAGATCATTTCGAGTCGTAGAGTAGGATTACCTCCACAAAGTCTCTGGGTTTTTACGTATATACCTTAGGAGCGAGTCTCATCGTTCATAGAGTTCCTGCGTAGGGGAGGTAGCTGCACCCTGATTGGCTATCCCACTCCACGTGTTTTCTGTCTCTGTGTCTGCGGCATTATCCCTCCACTCAACTATTACAGTCTTTTCTACCGCTGCCAACATGCAGCATGATCTTTACTCTCTGCCCAGCGGTAGCTTACTGATCTTACGCGCAGCGAATTCGCGCATCTTGGTAACGAGACGTAACGAGAAGCTCGCTGGCTGAGTTAGTCTTCAAGGCCAGAGACTTTGTGGGAGTAATCCAACTCTAACAGTAACCATATAGCCTTCTGTAATACTAATGTCAACCTATGTCCTCGAGAGCCAATCAAAATACTTTGTGGCACCGAACATCAGAAAATAATTATAATATAGATGTTACTAAATAAAGAGGGTCTAGGCTATATTTTAATGCAGTCGTATGTTTACGGACAAGACTTTCGTATTCATTGCACGCGAACTTGGCAACATTGACAGCCGGCCTACTTCACCAAATTATAAACATAACTTCACTATAATATGTTATTTTTCTTTCACCCGAAATGTCATTCCTAATTCCATTACAGACTGAAGTTATGGGTAACAGAAATCAATACAATAAGCTGTAGAACACATAATTAGATGAGAATGTGTGTATTACTGTACTCACGATAACGAAATATGCCGGTGTTCTCAAGAAATAGTCACCACAAGAGAAGCAAATCAAATCACGTCGAGTGAAATATGAAGACACAATAATAACAAAACGTATATTTTTATCACTGTCACTACTGAATAGTTCACATAAAATATAAATAGAGCACAGCTTTTCAGTATAGAACACAAACAGTCCGCCATTTCCATGGGTAAATCGAAACAAGGCTATTTAAATCGATCGATAAAAACTCGATAGACAGGGGTGCCCACGGGGGGGGGGGGGTTAAGACGCAGAATGCGTCATTGAAATTTCTGGGGGGGGCAAAATATTAGCGTTTTATGAATTTTCTGGGGGGTTGAAAATTGTTGCAAAATTAGCGTTTTATATGCTAAAATTAAAAACTGCCAAGCTAACTAGTTTTTGAGTGCTAAATAGCGTAATATGTGGTTTTCATTAGTTCCATATTTAAAAATTTCCCGGGGGTGGACACCCGACTTAAGTAACAATTTCTTGTTTACAGTGGCATGTCTTAGAGCAGTGTTTTTCAACCTTTTTCATGACACGACCACCCCTAGTATCAAAAAATATTTCGCGACCCCCCAACCCCTTTTTCCATGTATGTTAAAAATATGTAATACTTACAACAATTTTAGGCGTTTGCGTTATTTGCGCCATCTGTTGGTAACACTAGGAACTAGTGCAGGTTCCGGATGTTAGCAACAGATGGCGCTGGTAGTCCACGAAAGATCCACAAGTTTCTCGCTAGAATGCGCTGGCCTATAAATACGGCGGTCAACCGCGGCCATGGCAGTTTAACCGCAGTGCGTAATTTGCTTTGAAATTTTGTCAAGAGAAAGCATGAAGCCATCGAAGTTGGTACGCCACCTAAACACAAAACATCCTAATGAAAAAAATAAACCCGTTGAATTTTTTGAGCGAAAATTAAAAGCTCTTGAACATCAAAAAACTGCTATAGGACAAATGTCCAACCTAAATGAGAAAGCGTTGCTCGCTAGTTATCGAGTAGCTTTAGGTGTGGCTAAAGCCGGGAAATCTCACAGTATTGCCGAAAATTTTATTTTACCAGCGGCTTTAGATATAGCAGAGATTATGTTTGGCAAGCAAGAGGTCGAAAAGCTCAAAAGTATACCTCTCTCGATAGACAGGGGTGCCATTCAACGCAGGATAAGCAATATGGCGTCTGATGTTCGTGATCAAGTCATAGAAAAAATAAAGAAAAGTTCTTTTGTATCCTTGCAATTTGATGAATCAACGGATATTGCGGGTTGTGCGCAATTTGTAGCTTTTGTGCGTTTTGAATCCAATGAAATAATAATGGAAGAAATACTATTTTGCAAGGCACTTCCCAAAAATACTACAGGTCAATGCTTGCATGACATGTTCCTTGAAGCTACGCAAGATATGAATATCGATTGGGCACAAAAATGCATTGCTATTTGTAGTGACGGAGCAAAAGCCATGACTGGTGCGAAGAGTGGATTTATTGCTAGACTGAAAGAACAGATGCCAAACGCTTGTTGGATGCATTGCTTTCTCCATCGCCAAGCTCTTGCAGCCAAATCCTTACCGCAAGAATACAGTCAAGTTCTTAATATTATTATTAACATTGTAAATTCTATTAAAGGAAAAGCGTTGCAGACTCGATTGTTTCGAATCATTTGTGAAGATATGGGGACACTACACCGCAATTTGCTTTACCATACAGAGGTTAGGTGGTTATCAAAAGGCAAAGTACTGACCAGAGTTATGGAACTTCGCGCTGAACTATTGGTATATTTACAGCAAGCCAAGTCACATTACTCTGAATTCATTTCTGACCCGGAATTCCTTTTAAAATTGGCTTTTCTTTCTGACTTATTTGAACATTTAAATAACTTGAATAAAAGTCTTCAAGGGCGTGATGAAAATGTCATTACAGCAAAAGACAAACCCATGGCTTTATAAAAAAAATTGAATTGTGGTCATCATCTATAAATCAAAACAACTTTGATTCATTTTCGTCCACACAGTCTTTCATTGAAGAAGTCAGAAGCGAGATCAACATCAACTCATATATATCTGGTATGAAAATGGTGTTACATAATTTGAAGAAAGAATTGTGTCATTACTTCTCACTGCAAGAGATATCGGATAACACTGGGCAAAGATGGATCTTAAATCCGTTTTTAAATGCAGCTATAAACGAGGCAAATTTAGCAACTAAGCTCAAAGAGAATCTGCTGGAACTATCTGCCGATGGGATGTTACACTTGGAATTCAAGTCTGAAAATTTGGATACGTTTTGGTTAAAAAGAAGAACAGAATACCCGGAATTAACAACCGAGGCTTTGAAGTGTTTGATTACATTTTCTACCTCGTACTTGTGCGAGTTGGCATTTTCCTCAATGGCGCGAATAAAATGTAAACTAAGAAATCGCTTAAATTTGGAAAACGATTTAATACTTAATGTGGCAAAAACGGATCCACGATGGGAGAAATTAATTGAACAAACTCAAGCGCAACCTTCACATTAAAATGAACGATTACTCGAAGGTTTTATTTCTTAGTAATGAGTTTGTGTAAATAACATAAAGAGTATCATTTTGCGTTAACAATACATACTGCTATTTAAGATAATCAAGCACAGATGTAATCATTTTCTATTTAAACACGTTTTTAATATATTTTTTTTTGTAATAACATGTTTTAAAGTAGCATTTTTCTGACTTGTATGATTGATTATATGGAAATTTTGTTAAATATAATAATTTTAACTCTTATCGACTTTTTATTTAAGTCTCACAAATTATATGTTGTATAAAAAAAACTGAAGTTTTCTCGACCTCTCGCGACCCCCCTACAGAGGCTCCGCGACCCCCCAGGGGGTCGCGACCCACAGGTTGAAAAACACTGTCTTAGAGTATGGTAAACAAATTTCCAAACTAGTTTTTCTGTGCTAAAATAGTGTAAAATGTGATTTTCATTAGTTCAATATTTAAACATTTTCTGGAAATGGACCCCCGACCACCCGGCACTTTCGACCCACCCGAAATTATTTTTTGGTTACGTGATTGTTGCACTTATTATATTATTAATATAATGTTACAAAGTGGCCCAAGAAGTTAAAGAGAAAAAAATTAATTAATTTAAAAAATTGCCCCCCAAGAAAATATCATATGGGCGCCCTTGTCGACAGCCAATCATGTTGGGGGTGAGCAATGAAGTTGGGGGGGGGGGGGTGAGTCATGAAGTTTTGGGGGGATGGGCACCTCTGCGATAGACAATAGCTATTGCCTTTACTGGCAAATGAATCGAACACTAGACTAGCGCTGATCTCTCGTGGTTTGCAATTTTAAACGTTTTGTCTCACACTTGTTAAGTTATACATTTCGTTGTAACCGTGAACGACTTTGTTGTAAGCAATAGTCCAATACTACAACCTTGTGTTTTAGAAGGATATCAAAGAAGTCATACGAGCGAAATCATCCCATATGCGCTAGTGAAGTTCAGTTGTCTCCATTTTCAGGAAAAATTACATACTCTCATAGGTAATTTGAGAGGACAGCAAGACATTTTATTATATAACTAGCTGGTTACCCGTCTTTCGTATAGGTTAAAAAAGTTTTTTGTGCGATTCTTAGCGTTATGCGAGAGACACTACGTAGGAGGAGGGCTTATTACGACCAGTGCAGCCAACTTACATGGGCCCCTGGGCATCAAATCCACCCAATAATTTGTCGTGTATTATTATCATAATTATTTAATGACATTATTAAAATCACGCTTCTTTGTTGAATCCCTGTAAAGCAAAAAATCAGGCTATACTAGAACGATCCTTCTTGTTCCGATTCACTAACGATCGTTTGAAATCGTTCCTCAATACATTAAAAGTTTTACGTCTCTCAACGCAGTTTCCACAGCCAAAGTTACAGTTTCAAAAGATTAAATGCGAACAAAAAAATGCATTGTGTACTTGATCACATTGATCACATTGCTGGTCTAAATATACATAAGGAGAGCGCGGAAAAGTTAGACATAGAATTTAGACGATGCTTGAGATTAATAAAAATCAATGGGACGACATTATTGGACAAGGCAAGGAATTGTGATAGGCCTATAAGATAAGAGAGTGGGGTACAAGACAAAAAGTCAAGAGTGGTACAAAAATGTAGAAATAATGAATTAAGAAAAATTGGTTAAATCAGCAAGAGATAATAAACCAGAAAGACGGAGGAGTTCGGATTAGGGAGACCCGAGCTACTGGTCTAGGGAAAGATGCTTGTGACGAATTTCTTGAGAGAACTCCTGTCAGGAGAAACATTTTGCAACACGCCGTGCTACATTATTTTGTTTTAGTAGTTACCTTAAACAAAACAAAAATTAAAGAAAATCTTATATGAAATATAACTTCCTATAGGCCAACTCAAATAAAAGTTGAGGGAATTAGTATAACAATATATTGTAATACATAATATACCGTATAATAGAATATATTATGCATATATTATGGTATTCAGTCAGGAAATTTAACAATTTTTTTATAAAATCCAAAAAATTACATTTTCTACATGTAAATTGGTTGTAAAAATTAATAAAAAGTAGTTACCATATCGCATCCCCGAAGGATACCTAATCCAAATACAATCTAATGTACTGCACTCACGTAAGGTCTTTTGCCTGAAACATTGGGAATACATCTTTCTCACTTCAAATTTTGACACAGAATCTATTTTTACGCAAGCAGTGCGTATTCAGTTGTTTCAACTTGTTGCAAAGCAGGCAAGACTGAATTTCTATAATTCAATTCAACGTTTTATCGATGCCTTGAGCAAAAGAGAATTTTTGCGAAAAAATAGTTCAAATGAAAGTTTTTGCTCTTAGTATGAGTACGACATGTACAAAATTTAAACAAAATAGTTAGAGACGTATCCGAGAAAATGGAAAAAAAAGTAAATTTTCTTCACGTAAAGTAACATAGAAGTAAGAGAAAGTCGTCGCCAACTTTCGTGTCACATCCCCTCAAGTTAAGCCATTTTAAAAATTAGATTTATACGATTTTTTATACGATTAACATATTCTGAAAATAGCATTTTTAGATTCAGAGAACCTCAAAAGGTGTATTGTGTTAAAAACTCGGTTTCGAATTTCAGAGTCAAACACAATAATCTACTTCCTCTACCTACAATAGCTACAGTACGGGCAGAGGAATTTAAATATTTATATAACATAAAATTTGAAGAATTTCCGTTAAGTAGGATACACAACACTTATTAATTAATACAGTTATTATTCTAGTGCAGTTCTGTATTTATCCCTAGTCATATCAACACTAGATAGGCTAAGCCCATTTCATGAACAAAATAAGCTTAGGTGGAAGTATGGCAATTTTAAACTCTTTTGAGTCCACCCAACGTTTTTCAAAAGTTGGCGCCACTGCATACCTTCAATCCTTCGCTAATTACATCTACTTATCCCAAACTATGGAAACAAGTAACTGCACGACCAATCCTTAAAATGACACACCCACCCTCCCAAGTGATTATCGACCTATCAGGATATTACCTACTGCCTCAAAAGCACTGGAGTGGATCATACATAAACAAATATACCGGTACTATTTAAATGAATACCAAATTCTTGACCCTTATCAATCCGGATTTTTAAGTCTACATAACATTGCAATTGCACTACTTAACTTCACTAAAGACATACGCGAAGCCATCAAAAATAATTGTGTTAACTCTCCTAGAGTTCAGCAAGGCGTTCGACCCTGTAGACATAGACATACTTATTTCCAAACTCTGTTCTAGTTGTCTGAAAGCTGCATCCGCTGGATTGGCTCATATCTTCGCGATCGCCAACAGTGTGTGCTTACTTGCAGGTCGTCTTCCTGACGTCCCGTGAAGAGAGGAGACCCCAGGGATCAGTTCTCGGTCCTTTATTATTTTCATTATATGTTAACGACATTTTAACAGTACTCCGATACAGTAGACATCATCTCTATGCAGATTATCTTCAGATTTACATTCATACTAGACCCGAAACATTACATAACGCTCTGTTTTTTTTTTTTTAAAGCAGGCCATAGGCCAATTTCCCTGAACTTTTTTTTTTTGTTTTGTCTCGTTTAACCGTTTGTTTATCTTGTTTTACTGTATGTTTACTTATTTTCCATACCACACACAAACACCCATGCCCGAGGCGGGACTCGAACCCACAATCTCCTTCACCGAGGCTCCAAAGCACCATGCCTTAGCTACCACGGCTAAGGAGACCGGCATTTCAACTAAATGACGATCTCTTCGCTGTATCTAATTGTACTGAAGTTGATCTCAAATTAAACCAAAAATTAGATTGCAATATGAATCCGCAAGTTATGGTAAACAGTACGCCAGTCCCTTACACCTCTTCAGTGAAGAACTTAGGGCTCCATTTGGATCAAAATCTTAGCTGGGTCACTTTAGCAACACAAGTGTGCAAGAAAGTATTTGCCATAATTCTTTATTTCAAACGCCTGAAATTCTGTTTACAATTTTCTTTGAGGAAGTCCCTAATTGAAAGACTCATTTTGATTACTGTGATGTTTTATGTAACCTTAGTGAAAGCATAAAGCCGATGTCCCACGATCCAATTTGTTGGTTGAAAATTTTGTATCAAGTAGAATTTCTATACAATTATTTCTGACTGTGCACACGAGAGTGCGTATTGGTCCAATATCCAGCGCCAGCTGTTCTCCCGAAACGAAAATCGATGTCTACTACAATCGACATGGCGGTCGATATGTACGCACGACCATCTATGTAGATGGTCTTGACACAAGTAACATTTTTTACGGAATTTTTATCATAATTTCCAGAGCACCTCAGCTTTTATGCCGGTTGTAATAATAATTGTTGTTAATATTGTTAAATTCAAAGTCTTAGCATCCGTTAATCTTCTTGACTTTAATGTTATAATATTTTATCTTTTTGGTTATGTTCGCTGGCCGAGCGAGCGCTGGCAACGGAGAGAATCAGCTGTACGGAGGAAAAGCCATGTTTCTACGTCATGCACGTCACGCGGGGATAGAATGACGCTCATTGGTTGATTTCATACTTTTGGATGGAAAAATAGAAACGTTTCTATTCCGTTGCATGCAAAATAATTGTATGAAAAATATAGGATGAAATTGTGTGCAATGACAGTCGGCCATGTCACACGATCCAATCTGACGGTTTGCAGACATTTGGACCAAAAATTGGATCGTGGGACATCGGCTTAACGCATAACGCATCATTCGCTTTGTGTGTAATATCCTACTAGCTGGGCATGTCACACCTTCCCTTCTAAATCTTGGGTCCTTGTCTATGAAAAAAGATCTATGTCCTCCGTTTCTTTTCTTTATCAAATCTTCCAAATCTCAAATACCCATAACCTGGCTAATCGTATCGGTATTTATTTTCAAATCACCCACTAACTACCAGATTACAACATGATTCTCTGCTTTCAATACCTATCCATAGAACATCCATCTATTCCCAGTCTATTATTCTAACTTCTGCACGTTTCTGAAATCGTCTTCTCTCCAGCATCAGGGTCTGTTGTACACTGTCAACATTTCAAACCAGGCTAAACGAGTATCTACTCAAAAAACGCTCTTTTTAGGTATAAAACATTTGCTTTTTATTGTTTCTTGTATATTGTAAATAAAGTTAAGTAACTTATTTTCTTAGTTTAATACTTTTGTTAAAATAGTAAAATTTTATGTAACATAGACTCAATTAACTACTGTATATGTATATAACTAGAGTATTCTTATTACTTATAGAACTATGTTAGTGTATTGTTTGTTCCTTTATTTTCTGTCTCTGGTTGAATGTAAGAAAAGACCTTAGGGTCAAATTAAATAAAGAATTATCATTATTATTATTATTAGTAAGTTGCTGTTATTATTATTATTATTAACAACACAGAAAAATTATAGTCATCGTGACGAAAACTTGAAAACAACTTTCACGACGCCTAGAAGTAGAAGAAAGTGTTTTTTGAATGATGTCTGTCTGTCTCTGCAGACCCGTTGTGGGTAAATGGGTCATTTTAGTTAATGGAGTTTGTTGGTCTCTTAACGCCACCCCCAGAATTTGGTTTTTATATCTAAAATATTAAGGGTATTTTAATGAAAACTTTTTTTCAAAATTACTTTCAAAAATGGCGAAAGATTTTGTTAAAATTATATATTTCAATACTTCTACCCACGACTAATGAAACGGTTAAATTTGTATTCCTGTAAAAATTCCTTAGAGGAAATGACTATGCCATCTTGGAGGAGCTCGCCGAACTGATCGCCGAGGAGGCGGCGAGGGAGTACAAGGCCACCAGGGTGGCAAGAAGAGACACACCGGAGGTGTTAGAGGTGACAGAGATAGAGACAGCTCCCCTAAGGTGATCCGAGAGATTGTGAGAGGTTCAGGATCGTGAAAATAATAAAAATTAAAAGAACAAGAACCACATTAGAATCAACGGGAGAAGGGAACTCTCACAATCCTTGCGCAGACAGGAAGAGCTGCCCAGCTGAGGATAAACCTAATGGAGAACGACTTGGAAGAAGGAGAAACTCAAAATATCCTAGAAGAAAGAAATAAAAAACAAACAAATGAATAAATGCTGGCTGGTTTGACAGGACGGTTGATTAAACTCAAAAAATGAAAAAGAAGAAGAAAAATGTAATAGCATGAGAGCCGAAATCTAAGTTTGGCGAAGACCGTTTTCTTACGAAATGCTTGCATTCCGGCCCACTTTTTCCGGTCCCCAAGGGCAAAGTTGGATCGATATTACAGTTACTTCTACCAACATGGCGCACAGAATACACAACTGGTTGGTCAGCGACGAAGAGTCTCTATCAGATCACAACCTCATAACTTTTGAAGTGTTGAACCACTCCTCCAACACAAAACTAATTCGCCAGGACAGCAACTCTACCAGAAAGTTTGCCACTCAGGTGGGTCATTGGAAACTGTTCCAAAACAAAATCAAACAAAAAGGTAAACAGTGGTCGCTACAAATAAATAATACCTCTTCTAAACATCAGCTGGATGACACCATTAACACAATATGGGATGAACTGAACGATATCAATAAGCAATGCTTCCCACCGTTCATGCCAACAAACAAGTTTAAACCTTGGTGGTCACCAGAACTCAGCAATCTCAGAAAACAAGTCAACGCAGCAAAACGAAGGGCCAAGAGAAGCAAAAACCCGAGACTTAAAGAAGTATATACATCCAAATTCAATGCCCTAAAAAACCATTACAAATTGGAAATAAATAAAGCTAAATGTGAATCATGGGAACGTTTCTGCACTGAACACAGCAGAAAATCACCTTGGAAAATATACAAACACTGCAAAAATGGCTTCGCGAAAGGCACACCACCTTCCACCCTAACCCTACTCGACGGAACTCCAACCTTGTCTGAGAAAGACACAGCCATAGCCCTCCTTGACAAGTTCCTTCCAGACGATGTTCCCGAACTTGACAGTGACACTCAGCGACGCATCAGAGAATCAAACGAAGATAGTGAAGCCCCGAACACACCGCAAGAACTGGAATTCGAAACTCACGAAGTGGAAGAGGTCATATCCAACTTAAATGAGAAGAAATGTCCAGGCGCCGACGGAATCGATGGTGCCATTACTAAAAACATACATAAGAACATACCTAACCTCTGGAAGACAGTGTTCAACAAATGTCTACAATTGGGATGCTTCCCGCAAAAATGGAAACAGGCACGAGTCATAGCCATTCCTAAGTCGGACAGAAGAAAGCTGCTGAGTGTCACCGGCTACAGAGGAATTAGCCTATTATCTACCCCTGGGAAATGTCTGGAAAAACTTGTCATGGAAAGACTCAACTTCTTCCTTCAAGAGAAGAATCTCCTACCCCCACAACAATATGGCTTCATAGCCGGCAAATCCGCTACTGACGCCATCAAAGCAGTCTCAAACATCGTACACCAAGATAGAAGTAAGGGCCTCAAATCTTGCCTCATATCACTGGATATCAGCGGTGCTTTTGACAACGCCTGGCACCCAAGTATCAAAGCGCGCCTACGAGAATTAAACTGCCCCTCTAATATATTTAACCTCATAGTGGACTTCCTGCGTGATCGCTCAGCTCACCTCATACAAGGGAAATCCTCAACGAGCAAAAGAGTCACCAAGGGATGTCCCCAGGGATCTGTCCTGGGCCCAATTCTCTGGAACATCATAGTTAGCGGTTTGATGTCAATTCTGGCAGAGATACCCAATTTGGAGACAGTGGTATATGCTGACGACATAATGATCATACTAAGCGGTACTTCCCACGCTGAAATACTAAATATGCTCCTTCCAGTATTACAAACCACTCAAGATTGGTGCAATACAAATAAACTAGAAATCTCTAGGGACAAATCCTTCCTGATGCCCATGTTCATCCGTAAGAAGGACACATACGTCAGGCACCCGGTAGTAATGGAAAGGCGACTAAATGTCGTGAACAAAATGAAATATTTGGGCGTGATGCTAGATCACAAAATGGACTGGTACCCTCATTCCCTATATTTGGAAAACAAAGTACTACAAATTAGAAATGGACTAGCCAGATGCTCTAAAGCGACTTGGGGTATGTCTTTCCACCATCTTATGACCATATATAACCGAGCCATTATCCCTGTTATAATGTATGCGGCAGACACATGGAACCCCCAAATCTCCAGACGGGCCAAAATAAAACTGAATCAAATACAAAGACACTTTTTACTATTCGCAACAAAAGCATACAAAACAGTTTCATACAACGCCCTCCAAGCTATAGCATGCGCCATGCCTATTGACCCAAGTACACTCCTACATAACGACTTAAAAGCAATATCCAGAGGACAACCCACCAATGCCATAATCCCTCTATTGAAACGAACGGAAATACCTGCAGCAACCAAAGGAATCCACCCTAGAGACAACTTCATAGATATAGATTTCACTGGAACTTTAGGGAACGCCGACTACTTAATCTTCACGGACGGATCCAAAACTGCAACCCACGTGGGAGCTGGCATGGTAGTTGAAAAAAACTCAAAAGAAATATTCATCAATGTTAAAAGACTTGACCTTCAATGCTCAATCTTCCAGGCCGAACTTCTTGGGATTCAAATGGCCGTCGATTGGATTAAACTACAAAAAGAGGCAACCTCGTCATATGCTGTACACGTTGACTCTCAAGCCGCTCTGCTAGCCTTAGCCAACAGAAAAACTACCCACCCTTTGGCAGTCCAAATTAGAGGAATGCTTATCACACTCAAAAAGACTACAAAGATAGACCTCCATTGGGTCAGAGGACACGCAGGCCTTAGAGGAAACGAAAGAGCTGACTACCTTGCCAAAATAGCCGCCAACCACAAGTCTACAGTCGACTACAATTCAATTCCTCTAACCCTAGGCAAAAAGTTAGTAAAAGAATATTACCTAACCATCTGGAACTCCATTTACACCAATTCCAACGACTCCCTTCACACCAAAATTTTCATTCCGACCATACACCATAGACTGTCCTTATCCTTATGGCCCAATTATATCACCACACAATTCCTCACCAACCACGGCCGATTTAAATCCTATCTACATAAAATGAACAGAACTGCCTCGCCCTACTGCAGCTGTCCGGAAAAACCTCTGCAGACGGCCTACCATCTAATGACTGAATGCACTAACTTCTCCAGAGACCGTCCAGCTGTACTACAACTTGCTTCACCACCAAATATTCTGAAGGGACACTTCAACACAGTCAGCGTCGCAGAATTCCTCACGAGCATCTTCCATCAACTTCAGCATTAATTTTGAACAATCAAAACACTGTTAATACCCCGTGATATACTTCTGGTAAAACACGGGTTGTAATTTTATGCTAAATAAAAAAAAAAAAAAAGACTAAGCTCTCCCTGCCTTTTAGTAGTCAGGTAGTAATTTGTAGTTTGTTCTGAGGAGTAGCGTAGTTTGTAAACTACTGGACTCCAGTAGTGGTAGAATAGTAGAGTAGAATAGTTAAAATTATGTGTAGAAATTTGATCTGCTTTGTTCTGTAGAAGAGAGTTTATATGTAGATGTGAATGTTTATTATAATCTGTATAATATGTTGTATTAATAAAATTACTATCAAGTTGAAATAAAATAAAATCCTAGCAGATTACGTCCTGGTATATAGGATCTAATCCAACAGATTTATTTTATTTATTATTTTATTAGGGGAAATAAGTAGCTACTTACACAACAGGATAATTCAGCACCTTTATGTTTGTAGTTTTATTGTATATTTTTACATAATTGTATTATAAATTTTGTATTTGCGTTGTAAATCAATATAACATTTTTTAATGTAACATGTAAATGTTCCAATGGACTGAATAAAAATCAAATTAAAAAAGTATGTCTTCAGTGTACAATATCTTACAAAAAGGTGAATAATGTTATTATGTTGTTCATTAACACAAGTGAATAAGAAAGATACGACTGACTGTTGTTAAATATAATAGCGTATACCTGTGTCGTAATGCACATTCTAAAACCAATCCGGGCGAGAGAGTAAAGGTGAAAGTCTCGGGTTCAAACATTGAACCTCGTGGCCTGCCACTTTGATTTTTCATTACCGTACCTCATTCGCTAAGGTAAACGTTGGATTGTAGGCTATGCAAATTTCCCATAACTCATCGCCGAAATGTCACCTAATACAATAATGCAAAGTGAATGTCAGTTCAGAAAATATCACAGAGCAACAGAAACAGACACGAATCAATTAATACAATAGCCTATTGGTAAACCCAAAGATCCTAAACGTTCGATATGACCCATATGTAGTGAAAGCGTGCATAAATAAACAAACTAATAATAATAATAATAATAATAATAATAATATAAAGAAAATAGTAGACTTAAATATAAATTACCATATTTCTGAATCCCGGAAAGTAAAAAGTACTTGGATTCTGTAGTACGTAAGTTCACAAATATATCCCTACATAAAATAGCAATAATTTAATTGGACTTAAGTCATATATTATATTGACTTAGCTTAGTTTATACTGTCCTGTATTATTTATTTTCTTCACTTGGGAAATCCAAACGGATAGCCTGGGCAATTGTTTATTCAGTTAATATGTTGAAGGTTACGCCTGTTATTTCAATACTTCGGTGTTACGATGTATTAACTGTCTTAATTTGATTTATTATCGGTATCTGAATTAGCCTATTTTCTGCTATCGGTACCATCTTCTTTAACATCGTGATGTAAATTTAAAACATAATATATAACTAATTATTCTTCCAACGTAAGAAAAGTTTTGCCAATATTTCGTTCTTGGTCTCTTTATTTGGGGAGGCTAAATCCCTCTCACAAATTGTAAAACCATATCGGACTACAGGACATAATTTCTACAATGATTACTCCCGAAGTACTTTCTTGTACATCTGTTATATAGAATAGCTGCGATGTCCGAAGACCCGAAACATTTTGAATGGCTCTCGACTTTAGCTATAATCAGCGGCCGAGCAACCACAAACCAGTAAATGAATTACACTTTTGAAAGCGAATACTGGGTCATTACGTACTTGTGAGGTATCAATCGAAAGATGTTTTCGGTGTCATTACTTTCCAAGCCGTTAAATTATAATATAGTAGGCCTACGTGTTATTGTAAAAATATTACAATTAAAATGTTGTATTTTAAAGTCGAACAACATTTCGTTTCGATATCTCATTCCAAAACTCCATATTGGGAAATGCGGACTTTCAGATATTCACTGACGGATCCAAAACAGAAAAACACGTCGGCGCTGGGATGGTAGTGATGAAAAATACCAAAGAAATTTATTCTGATACAAGAAAACTTGGTCTCGACTGTTCCGTCTTCCAAGCTGAACACACCGGGATCAGTCTGGCAGTAAATTGGATAAGCCACCAACGGACAGAAAACAATCGCAAACAAAAGGACAACCCATCCAATAGCAGTTGACTTAAGAAACAAAATAATCAACAAGAAGTCAACACCCATCAGCCTCCACTGGGTTAAGGGTCACACAGGTCTCCAAGGGAATGAAAGAGCGGACTACCTTGCAAGGATTGCAGCCAGCCAAAGAACCACTACCGACTACAAAGGAATCCCTTTCACCCGGAGCAAGCAGCTACTGACAGATCACTACATAAAAATTTGGAATTCAACCTATAAAAATTCTGAGCAAGGAATCCACACCAAGATCTTCATACCCAATATACACCACAGGCTTTCCTTAACTCTAGGTCCTAACTACATAACTACTCAATTCCTGACCAATCACGGCTTTTTCAAGTCATACCTGTATAAAATGAACAAGTGTCCTTCACCACTCTGCAACTGTCCCGAAAAACCTCCTCAAACGGCCCTACACCTGTTAACTGAATGCTCACAATTCGCAAGAAGTCGACCTAGAGTACTACTGACAGCACCTTTGCCAATGGTTCTCAAACACCACTTCCACATCGTGGAGATCGCTGCCTTCCTGAAACACATCTTCTGCACACTGCAAGAATAATCATACTTAGACTAAACATATCACTGTAAATTCCCCGTGATATGCCCTATGGCGAAACACGGGTTGTAATCAATTTTGAAAAAAAAAAAAAAATTTAAAAAGTTATTCATTCATTGAACAATCTACTCTTATACAATTCAACGGCCCTAGATAGCGTGCTCACTCCCTCGCTCACTTCGTGAGACATCGGGTATACTCGGCGATGTTCGTCTCTCGCAGTCTAAACTTTCACGAAGAGTACAAAATTAGGAAAACCGTTTCTTTATTATATAAGGCCTAAGTGAAGTGAACACAATGAACAAATATTTTTATTTTATTTTTACTTACAATTTCCATAGCTCTGAACCACAAACATTTTTAATAAACTGTCAGTGCAAATTTCTTAAAAATCCTGGAGTCAATTAATAATGGCGGGCGAAGCCGCGGGCACCAGCTATAATATTTTTGATAGTTTAACCAAGGAAGTATCGCGGACAATAAATATCCAAACAAACCATTCCTTCCCTTGAAAAATTATATTATTTCTGAAAATTACACTGAATTTATCAAATAAAATTCACATCATATTCATCTGTCAACAAACAGTTGAGAAACAATACGTATTATGTGTTCAAAGCACCGCCGTCTCGAGAATTACAAGTAATACAGTCTAGTCTAGAAGGCAGTGGTTCAAAGGTTCCTTTGGAACTGCATAATCGAATCTGAGATCGTTTTCCCAGGGGGCGCTTTCTAATCGTGGAATATACTCTGAAGCCGGAATTTTAGCTGTTTCATTAATTATTAATTAATGCTTTAATAATTATTATAGGCTACTCTTAATTTTTAATTTTTCAATTAATTATCGTGGGCGAAGCTGCGGGCACCTGCTAGAATGTAACAAACAAACAAAATGTAAATACCAGCGATTATGGTCAACTCTGAAGCTAAAATTAATGTGAGTAGCCTATATTTCATTTTAATCATGCCTATAATTCATTTTATTTATGTGTCAGTATTAATGTATTAGCTGACGAATTGTGTACAGCTTAAAGGTTGTTTCATTGAATCATATTACAAACACCATTAATTGCAGGGCAATCTGTGAAATCGGCATATATTTTTAAGCATTTCTTACGTGATTATGATGATAATGATGATGATGAAGTGTTCGGCCAGGAGGCCGGTTATGCCCTAGGACCGAGCCGTGGGGGATACCCACGGCCAGACCGAGGGACACTAGACAACACAACACAACAGTCCTGACTCAAGAAGGTAACTTTACATCTCTGTAAAATCCCCGGCCGGGTATCGAACCCGGGCCGCCCAGGTGGCTACCAAGTCACCCTCGGCGGCGTCCTATGTGATTATAAACGACTTTATAATGGTGAACCGAATTACTTAGCTAAATTCCTGTTTTTTTTTCTGGTTTTTGTCAAGAAGGGGAAGTGCGAAAGTTCGTAATGCAAATTAAATTTTAGGCCAACAAAATGCAAAATCATTCGTGTCATATTTTTGTATGTACTGTGGCTGAGTAGACGCACTACCCACTGGTAAATAAGTGTTAAAATAATCATACTAATATTACGAATCTAGCTAAAGTTTAGCTAGCACGAACTGCTAGTAATTTTGTAATTTTGCATGAAATCTAAATCTCTTTGTCGATTTCCTTTCCTTATTTTTTACAAATACAAGATACACAGCTGTAACCAAAAGGTCCCATCACTCACTTACGGGTTAACAACGTAGTAAATAATTCAAACCAGTTGAAACTCAGGAAAATCCTGTGTATATTTTGTTCTGCAGAACTAACTTAATTTCAGATTGGCCTCAGTAATTTTGTAGTTTTAATATCGTCAAATGGAATCCTTTTAAAAGAAAACTCAGAACAAGTCTTTAGTTCTTAAAGTTACGGTTTTATTTCCAATCGAGAAGTCATTACAATGTCATAAATAAATGATATTTGTTGAAATGTTTTGAAAGTTGTGTAGAATTCAATTACTTCTGTGCTCATATGGAAACGCCTGTTTTTAACACGCAGATATAAATCGGGTTGCAATTGTGACATATCATTCCCAAGCTTTGGACTTTGTTGAAATAAGGCTAAGAAGTCAGCAAGGTTGACAACATGAAAGAGGGATCTAATGAATTCTCTTTAACGGAGAAGCGGTTTGGATTTTTTATTGTCCTTATGAGATTTGGAACTACTCCTATTTTCATCAAGAAAAGAACGATTTCTTATGGAATATATGACGTTGTTTCTACAGCCTTCGCATACGCTTTGCCTATCGTAACAGCGATGGACTTAATAATGAACAAAGAAGGCATGCGCCACTTCATGGAAACTTTCAGGGCATTTATAATTATAACCATGGCTCTGTGGCAGCATGTTAACCTCAGGTACTTATATTATTGTCATCTGGCTAAACCTTCGCATGCTAAAATAATAAGAAAGCATGTAAAGTAGATTTCCTAATACAGTCTAGTCTAGCCTATATGTACATAATTTTGCCCAACAGTTTTAAGGGGACCAACCTGTGAAACTTTGAAATTCTATATTTTTCATTCGATTTTCTTCATTCTTTTTCCCTGACTCTGGAAGCATTTACCACGATTTCCATTTTCTTAATATAGACAAAAAAAATAAGAACTTGATGTTTCAGGCTGAAAAGAACTTCCCTCGAAGAAATTTTCCAACTTTCTGAAGAGTTCACTTGGGAAGAGCTGCCCCCAAGGCACTCAGAAACAGGATATGTAACCAATGCTGGTATCCTTTCATCCATGCCGAGACTTCTGAAGTATGCATTGGCTTTGATTGTGGTTCCTCATGTTCTCCAATCAACTGGCCGTATGATCTTCAGACATGCCATTGTGGTGAATTCCTGGTACCCTTTTGATATAACCACTTCTCCTGCCTATGAGATTGTCAACTTCTCGCAGGTGATTTATCTTATTAGCGTTAATTGTTTTAATATCAAGTATAAATTAAGTCAGAGTGACTTTTTAAAAACGAAACCGGAAGAAAATAGTATCAAGCTTAATTTACAATGCAGAGATTCTGCTATACGACGGAACAATGTGGCATCCAGTATTTATTGACCAAAAGTAACAAAAATTTTGATTTGTAGAAATGGAGGTATTATAAGTAAATAAGAAGGTTAGTTTATAAATAAGGCGAGAGTACAAGTAGTACAGAAATTTAAATATTTAGGGTATGGCAGGGTATGGCTCAATAGGAGAGGAAATTTTAAGGATCATATTAATATGATGACAAACCAAGGAATGGAAAATGTTCACTTTGTAATAACTTAAGGAAGAAACCATGAGACATATCATGCTAGAGTAAAAAAGAATGGACAACAAATTGAAGAAAATAACGGGATTAGAGAATAAGGTAGTCATTTTTTGTAACTTCATAATCATCTCTAAAGTCTTTGAAAGTTGGGGTAAATAGTTTTTGTTTTCCTTTTTTTCTAGTCTGAGTAACTGTTTTCTTAAATTTGTAGTAAGAAAATAAAGAGATTAGATAATAAGGTAATCATTTTGTTTTCTCTTTTGAGACGTAGTACTAAATCTGTATGGTAAATCATGTTATAAATGTGTGTGTATGTGTATGTGTATGTGTATGTGTGTATATATATGTGTGTATATGTATATATATATATATATATATAATCTATGTAGCTGTTATTGTAAATCTGTTATATATGTGACAAGTACAGCTGTCACTTGAACAAGTTCTTCATTCATTTTTTCTGCATGCAGATGCTGGGCTCAGTGCTTTGCCAGATAGCGTTTTATTCTTACCTTGGAGTGATCGCCACGTTCATACTGATTGCTTGTACCCAGCTAGAAAAATTAAGGATGTCTCTTTCAGCCATAAATCAAACAGATGATATGCAAAAGCAACTCAGCCAATGTATTCGTCACCACCAGAAAATAATCAAGTAAGTAAAAAAAGAAAGAAAAAAAAAGGTTAAATTCTCTGAGCTGTAAAACGAATAAATTACCAATTCAAAATTCAGACTCAGTAAGAATTCTTCGATGGCAAGGTAATCTATCTACAAATATCCCATATCTTATCTGAATTCTATTAAAACGTTTTGTTCTACTTACTGTCGAAATCATATGAGGGAATAAAAGCGCGAAAAGTGATAAAGTAATTATACACAAGAGCCTGAAATAGAATGTTCTAAGTATTTTTTGTATGAAATTGTCACAAAACATATACCAGACACGAATTAATAACATTATAATTTTTTGTAAAAAAGTACCAATGTGCCAACTATATAATTCACGTACCTCTGAAAAATCTGACTTTCAATAATTTACTTCTCGACGATAAGCACAGTATGTGAAAGCATTTTGCGGTTTAAAGTTTATGGAAAATTAAGTCTGCTTGGTATTGATTCTTTAACTCTCTCCCTACTATTTAGCAGGGGTGTCATCAGGAATTTTATTAAGGGGGAACTCAACATAATTCTAAACACAAAGATTCTTATTTATTAGGCAGCACCTGTAATCTATAATGTATCCATAATATATCTATATCTATAAGCTAAATTTCTATCGTGAACAATTAGTGGTATTATGATAATAATTTACTATGTTTCGTACATATGTATGTATATAGGTATGTATATAGGTATATATATATATATATATATATATATATATATACAGTATATATTCATATATCTATACACATATAATATACATATATAAGGGGTGGGTCAATGTCACCACGGCATGGCGTGTCCTCAGATTGCGGAAAGAGGACACGGCCTCCAGATATGGAGGGTAGCTGCGAATATGTTGAATAAGCAGTCGCGCGGACAGACGACATATTGAGGTGGTGGGGGTTTGGCGTGAGGTTAACAACCTCTCACAGTAACAAATATTGTTAAGTAACGCTGCCTGAATTATGGATCCTATCAGTGTAAAATTTTCCGGAGGTAAAATAGTCCCTCGTTCGGATCTCCGGGTAGGGTCTACATTGAGGGAGTCTAAAAATCGTAGGAACTATAGATTGGGAATGTTAGGGGCTTATATAGGCCTGGGGTGTTTAAATCGGTATCTAGAGAATTAATAAATACAGGTTACATGTAGTAGCAGTACAGGAAGTTAGATGGGAGGGCGGAGGTTCAATATAGACAGACAAGTATACATTTTTCTATGGGAAAGGAAATTATAACCATCAATTAGGGACCGGGTTTTTCATAAATAGGAGAATTAATTCAGCCATTAAGAAAGTAGAGTTTATTAATGATAGGCTTTCTTATGTTATTCTAAGAGGATAAACAAGATGATGATAAGGACAGTTTTATGAGGAAATAGATCGAACATTTGATCAGTTTCCGACATATCACATAAAAATTGTGCTAGGAGAATACAATGCCAAAGTAGGAAGGGAGGTATTTTCAATCCCACGATTGGGAACGAAAGTCTCCACTTGCAGAGCAACGACACTGGGGTTAGACTAGTGAATTTTGCCACCGCTAAAAATCTAATCGTAAAGAGCACAAAATTCCCACATCGTGATATTCATGAACCTCGCCAGATGGAAAGACTCATAATCAAATCGACCATGTGCTAATAGATGCAAGGAGGCAGCCTAGTATAATCTACATTCGAACTTTTAAGGGTGCTGTCTGCGATTCGGATCATTATCTCGTAGTTGCGGCTGTTCGGGAGAAACTTTCTTTAAACAAAGGAACTAGGCCAAATTTCGATATAGAGAGATTCAATCAGAACAAGCTAGGTGAAGACCAAAGTAGGAATGCTTACGAAGTCAAGATTTCAAATAGATTTGCAGTTCTAGAAAACACTGCAGAACAAGAAGCTAGGAATGATATGAATATTGATAAAACCTGGGAATGCATTAAAGGCAATATTAAAGTAGCCGCAAAAGAAAAAGTAGGTCCACTTGAACTGAAACAAAATAACCCGTCCGTGGTTCGATGATGGGTGCATGAAATTAGTAAATGCAAGAAAGCAGGCAAAACTACAGTGGTTGCAGAATCCGAATGACACTACTGTCGAAAATCTCAACAATCCTAAACGAGAAACCTCTAGAACTATTAGAACAAGGAAAAGAAACTTTCTCACAGACAAAGTAAATGAATTAAAGGTAAATAGTAAATACGATGTTAGGGATCTCTACAAGGGAATAAACGAGTTCAAGAAAGGTTTTCAACCTAGAAAGACACAATTAAGGACAATGATGGTACTATACTCGCGGCTCCAAATAATACTTTAAATAGGTGGAAAAATTTCCTTCTCAGGCCAACAAAAATAAACCGCAAAAGGAACAGCAGATATCTGTAACGACTGAAGTTAAAATTGAGTTAATTTCACGTGATGTGCCTGTTCAGACTATAAAAATTTACCAGCACACTTGATAGTGTATCATGACTTCACGAGTGTATTTAATATTTTATTTTGGAGCAATAAAATAACATTTAAAAACTGTAGGAACATCTGTGAAAGAAGCACACCGACACCTGTAATATTATGTATAAAACTGTGTGTTTAACTTTATATGAGATAATACGGCCCAGTGTAAATGGATTCTAAATTACATACAACGCGAATATAAAACAGTACCGGTAAACGGATTTCCTCAACATTTATAAGGCAATCTTTCTAACTTCCAATGTCTGTCCTAACAAAATATGGCCTTTTTTTACAAATTAATTAAAGTTATATGTTATATAAGTAAGCCTAAATCAGCTATAAGCATGTTCTTTATTATAAGGAGGTAGCATTTACTTCAGGCTTGGCGACAAAAAAATTCTTAAATAAGCCACTGATCATTCTATAAACACACAAACAATGCCTTAAAAGCGCCTTCATTTGACAAGGCCTACGTAATTATGAACTCCTACATGTTATTGCTCAAAATTAAAATAAGCGATGTATGAGAAACTAATAAACTAATTACCGGTACCTAAAAATTTCCAATTACAGTAGTTAACATCCTAATATGTTCTTCATTTAAACGAAAATAAGATATAAATATGAAATTAGTGTTTAAGCCTATATTATCAAAATCTTACAGTTTCAATACATTTTTTCACAGGTTCGTGAGATCTATAGAAGACTCCTTCAACATTGCAATTGGGGGAACGCTCTTATTCATTTTGATTTCACTCTGCAGCGTCGCCTTCTCAGCAATTCTGGTACAGTATTTCGTAACTAACAGGAAGATGGGGGAGTAATTTCATGAGTAAAATGTATTAGCAGAGTAACCACATATAGGCCTATTCGAGTGTTTGGAAACCGCGGGATTGTAGCAATGGTACACAGGTTTTAATAGAATATCTCGATATTACTTTTACCCCGGTTTCGAAACAGCTGAAAAAACAGGAGAATGGTGAACTCCGGTATCAGAGTTACTACTGGCGTAACAAGAACCTTGAGACAGAGGATAAATAAACTGGTCTAAACCTATTTTCAGTTTTTAACCGGGGATTTTGGGGATGCCTTTTTTATTTTCATATCTTCTTGAAGAGTTTAAGTAAATAGATGCCCATTTTGAAATCTTATGATTTTTGTGGATGTATTTGTTGCTGTTGCATACAAGTCTATGTAGTCATTTAAAATTTCGTTTTGTTTTCTTTTGTTTAACAACTTCACTATTTTGCATTGATGAATGTGGCTAGCCGCTAAGCCATTTGTATGCACATTATATGTTACTGAGTTTAAGTTAACTAATACAAATATTCTACAATAATTTTAAATTAGTTGTGTGGTCCTCACGAAAAAACAAATTTGATACATAGGCCTATGGCTCTTGCAGAACCCTCAGTTTGACATGCCTGGTGTAGATGCACATTTTCACGTATAAGAATCGGCGTTAATAATGCAACTTTTTAGCTCGTATAGAATGGGTCTAACGCGTCCTTTCAACGATTAAATTGCAAAGAGTTTGGAACTAACCATGGAGAGCATGTAGAAACGAATTTAATGAAATGTCATATTTTGGTCTTATGGTTGTTACTTTAAATTATTATAAATGTTCTGAAAAAAGTAAATGCATAATTACTTCCACAAAATTAAATTAAAACATAACACGCATTTTGTATTTCCTCCAGAGCTGGAACAGTCCAGAGGAGCTACTCCAGATACTCCTCATACTTGTATCCCTCGTTTTACAACTCTGGATTCTCTGCACTTTGGGAGAAGAACTTACACAGCAGGTACTGTGCCTAGTGTTAAAATATCATCATGTAATCAAGTTAGCCCTACGATGATGTTAATTTCTTGAAGATCAAACTTTTAGCTGTTATAGAATTGATGAATTTCATTTTTCCAATGACGGAATATATTTGTTAGAAAAATATTTCAATCCTCCTTATACCCTCAATAATTGTAAGTTAGGATAGAACGTAGGAAATGCCAAGAACATTCATAAAGAATTATAATATTTATTTGTATTATATGTTCAAAAAGTTATTGTTGTAATTGAAGGTACAATATGATATATAAGTCTCACAGAAGATTTGCCAAATATATTATGTATAGGCTTGTTAGATATAAGATATAAATTAAAAAGATAAAATTAAAATTAGATGGAGTAATATTGTCCGATTGATAATATAAAACTTGTGTTAAAGTTTTATCTTTGTATATTAAAATATTAAAAACATCGAAAGCACATAGGTTTGTTAAACCATGTTAGTCACAACTCATTTAGCTTGCTGTAAGTAAATGTTAATTAGAAGATTATTATTTGAGTATTTATGTACTGTGTCAAAACAGTTATGTTAATCAATGTTTGTACAGCTTAAAGTTAAAAAAGTTTTTCTTCGTGTTCGTAAGCACTTGTATAATCAGTGTATTTGTATGCACTTGTAAAATCAATGTACTTACAGATTTAGTGTAATATTAAAAAATGTGCATTTGTTGAGTTTTCTTCTATTCTTCTTTTTTCTTTTTGCTTTCTTCTTACTGGTGATGTTGTAGTTGAATATCTTCTTTCTTCTTAATTGTAAAAGGTTGTTATTATGGTGTTGTTGGCAACTTCCAAGACGCTAATTAATTCTGTTAATTCTTCAACAAAGTGTCCGCAGGAATTTCTAAATAAATTTCTCTGACTTTCCATGGCCATAAACTTACATTTCCCTGACTTCAAGAAACGAGGTTTTCAAGGTTCTTGGTCCTCCTCCATCCTCATAGCTGGCCTTTCCTTTCCTTTTACTTTTTTCTTTTTAATTATTAAAATATCAAGACACATTTTTAAAAATAAGAATCATTGGTAGAAAGTAGTTATAATGATAACACAAAAGATAATATGAACTTGCAAACATTCAGTTTACGCTATTCTTTGAATACTCACAAATACAAATAAGCAAGTCCGGTCTTAAGAAAAAATTAATCTTCTCAAACAATGATTTATTACTAAAGTAAATTATTTTTCCCAAGATATATTAAGTTCATTGTAATACACTAGAGTAACTTACAGTACTCGCCTTCAAACCGAAAGCATGGATGACGTCACAGACAGAAGCGACGGTAATTCGATTGCAAGCGAAACATGCCGAGATGAAAACATTGACACTGTAAGGCGATAGTATCCATGTGGTTAACTAAACTGCATGGAGCCGTAGACTTTATTTCCATGGTGGACTTTAGCACTTCACGTATGCGCACTGCCAACGACAAATTCAAATTTTAACTGCCGCGATGCTTTCAGATTCCAGGTGAGAAGTGTACTCATACACTTATCAGATTTAAGAAATCAGTGTACTCATACACTTATCAGATTTAAGAAATCAGTGTACACATACACTTATCAGATTTAAGAAATCAGTATACTCATACACTTATCAGATTTAAGAAATCAGTGTACTCATACACTTATCAGATTTAATAAATCAGTGTACTCATACACTTATTAGATTTAAGAAATCAGTCTTCTAATCAATAGTTTCTAACTCTTCAATTTCATTTTCCCAGGACGTCTTTTTTGCTGCATTATCATATCCTCTTACCCAGTCTGGGTTACAACAGATTGGAGCAGAACACGCGCCCTTCACATTTCGGTCACTCGGGCTGGTTACAATGGAAGATGTAATAAAACATTCCCTGACTCACTGACATTGCCATTTTTTAATATAAATTTCTCAGACTTTTTCCTTTACTCTATAAAATTCCCTGACTTTCCCTGACCGATTTCAATTTCCCTGACTTTCAATGACTTTCCAGGATGTGGATACCCTGTCCAAGCTCTAATCACATGCTTCGTTCCTCCCCTGAGTCTCTCCGTAGTGGATCAAAGCGATAAACTATTGTTAACCATTCTCGATTGGCTCGTTCTATAGGACGCCTTTGCTTAGCACAATAAACTGCTATTGTACCACCTTGATTAATTTAGCATTAACAATATTACGTTTACGTGGTGTATTATCAATACGCTCAAGTAGATAATTATGGACTCACAATCAGTACAATCCGAGTTAGGGTCTCAAGTACAATAGGGGCGGGCATCTGAGTTGACATATTAAACGGCGTTATTGTTGACAGTATGTTACAGATTATGATGCATACAGTAGTTTGAAATAAAAGCTAGAAATGAATACAGAATGCTAAAAATAGTACGATTTCCAGTACATAGTTTTACAGTCTTGTCTATAAAAAAGGCGATAGACAAAACTGTGCCAATTATCGAGGAATCAGCCTCTTAAATACCAGCTCTATTTTCAAATTACGACTTAATGCCATCATAGAACATACACTATCAGAACTCCAAAATGGCTTTAGGAAAGGAAGATCATGCATAGATTGTATTTTCACTGTAACACAATTAATAGAAAAACACAGGGAATTTAATATACCTGAACATTCGGCATTCATCGATTATGTTAAGGCATTCGACAAAGTAAATCGGAGCAAACTCTGGAATATTATGTTGGGAAAAGGCATTCCTCAACACCTTATCATAGTAGTGCAAAGCCTATAAACTGACAACCAAATTTTAATTGACGTAGGCTTAAAATCTACAAATAAAACAACAATTAACCGTGGAGTAAGGCAAGGGGTTCACTGCCATCAACACTTTTTAATTTATATATTGACGAAATTGTCCATAATTGGCAATCGAGTTTAACAAACGAATTTTACACAGGTAATACTCCATGTAATACACTCTTATTTGCTACTCTTAGCCGAATCAGAAGATGCATTGCAAACAGCAATTTTCAAGTTAAATCAAATATACAAATTATATACCGTAATATGAGTATATCTATAGAGAAAACAAAAGTTATAGCATTTAAAGATATGAATCCTATAAGATCAAAAATAGTTTAAAAAAACAAAACCATTGAACAAGTTACAAATTTTAACTATCTCGGCTATGATATCTTAATAATAATAATAATAATAATAATAAAGTTTAATGTCGTAAACATCATGAATGATGTATGGACAGAGTCAATAACATTAAAAATTACATATACATATTTGCAGATGCATCTAAAAATTCATTTGTATTATAAAATGGATTTCTTGCTAACCATTGGTGCAAACGTCTTTTAAATCTTAAAATAGGCAGACCAGATGCATATGGGGGTAACCTATTACTTAAACAATATAGACTTGACTAAGAAGATTGGTAAATTTAGTTATCTTTGTGGAACAATAATAAGAACCTTAAAGAATACAAGAAGAGAGACAAAATTAAAATTTTACAAAGTAATGGCTGTTCCACTCATTCTGTGTGGCTCAGAATGTTGGACTTTAACGAAAGGAAAAAATTAGAAGCAGTAGAGATGAAATTCCTACGAAGAGTAGCTGGATATACGCTCCTGGATAAAAATAAAAGAAAAGAACGAAGACATTAGGAAGAGTTAGGAATATTCAACCTTAATTATTTAATAAAGGAACGCAGGAATAACTGGCTCTCGTATGTGCAAAGGATGAATAGCGATAGTATACCACAAAGAATAGACCTACTACATTACACACCTTCAGGGAGAAGAAACATAGGCCGACCACGGAAGCGATGGAAAGAACAGTGCTAACCTTCCATGATCCGGAACAAGCCCAATGGGCTTAATCCTTGCAGCTGATAATGATGATGATAGTTTTACAACATACATAGGTGTCTACAGTAACAAAAGATAATGTTAAAATAAGCATATATTTAGTACTGGATGATTAATGGCATATATGTTAAAATCTGTAATAAATAATGATTAGTTCATTAAATATGGACATATTTCAAAGAAAAATGAATATAAATAACTTTTTTAAATAATCGATTTTTACATTATATTTATCTTTTCTTAGGGATAAACTGTATAATTTTTACAAATGATTTATTCTTCCATTTTTAAAAATCTTCTTATCATGAAATATTTACAATTTTTACCATTATTATTTAAATTAATTAAAATATTGTCACCATTATTATTTAAATTAATCACAATATTTAAAGTCTTAAAGCGTAATAAATTGAAATTATCCTCCTAAATTTGAACTGTGCTTTACTGTTCAACAGGGAATGAATGTTTCCTTGGCCGCATACAGTTCGGATTGGGTTGGAGCACCGATTCCATTCCAGCGCAGTATCCTATTCATCATCACTACTTCGAAGCATGGACTCAAACTCACTGGTGGAAAATTAATATCTGTATCCAAGGAGTCTATGGAAACTGTAAGGCATTAATTTTACTTTATAGTTCATAGCAATTCCTGTGTCAATATACGACAGGTGGATGGGATCCAAACGGTATTGCAAGTAAAATTTCTTACCTTCATTAATAGGCTACCATCACCTTTATTTCACATTTGAATCTCATGCAGCCCTGTTTACATGGATTATCGGATACAACTACTGAATTCTTGTACAGCGGAATCGTCGACTTCGCGTCCCGAGCCTTGATTAAACAAAAAACAAACGATATTACGCATCTAATGACCAGGCTTTAAAACTTAGTGCCCGATCGAATATGTTAACAGCAACCGTACTGTACAGACTTTGATCGGCGTATGCCCTAGCTACCATATGCTAGTTCACGTGATAGTAAACAAACCGGTTTACAGGTATAGGAAGACCACAAAATAACTTCTCATTATCTAAACTCACATTACAAGCATGCAAGACGATACGTTCTCCTGTTTGTGTATAATAGTCCCTCCCAAATGTTTCAATATATGTTTGCGTTTCAGAACACTTTACTTTCGGCATGCCGAACACGTATTATAAGATTATAAACACGCACAATGACAAGGTACATTGTTGACCAATTTGAGAGGCACCGCACTACGAGGGCATTCACTTCTCAGTACTACTATCAATGTCTGTCTTATCAGCCTACGCAATCACCCCCACCCCCACCCCCTATACTCAGGTTGTTGGTAACCGGAATCAACTCCCTCTGTGGGTTCGGGCACTAAGTTTTAAAGCCTGCTAATGACTGTTATTCTGAATTCCGAATAGCCTACAGAAATGCACAAAACAAGCCGTGCTTATGAAAATAGTACATTATGCACCAAGCCTGTAATGACACTTATTCATGATTTTTATAGAAGTGTACGACTGTTTTTGTTCGACTATAATTAGAAGTTTTTGGTTTTTGAATAACTGGTTAAGCAGACGACTCTCGCCATAAGCTATTCTACTTCTTGTCTTCACCGATAGATGGCAGGCTGCAAGGCATGCAGGCTTGCTTCTCTTCATGATTATTGTCAAACAAAGCATATTAAAACACAGGAAATAAATCCAATGTAGTAGGCTATAACATTCAGTGGCGTAGCGTGACTGAGTCTACCTAAATAAAGTGCTAAGAAAAGTAGAATCATAAAGAAAGAAATAAAAGCATCGTCAACCAAGTTATTAATCATTATAAACCCATTAGTATTATCATTAAAATATTTTTCGCCTCTGCATACCCGACTTCTAGTGTTATTATGCGTCAATTGTGTTTCCGCGTGCTTAGGCAGCTTCAAAATCTCTTGATGCGGCAGAGGAGGCGAGTTGAGACTGGATAGTAGTCAGCCAGGTCACAGTCTCATTCAAGTGCGAGTTATATGACTTTTCCCACTGAATGTTAACCTGCATTGTTGAGAAAAGGCAGGCAAATTCCTTGCGCAAGAGCGATATATGGCACAACCGCAGAGACTAGAAAGATTTATCTGGGTCGTAGTCTCATCCCTCAGATACCTGCTCGCTTGAAACCGGTGTAACATTACATTCTCATTGCTGACCTAAACTATGTGTTTGATTATTTCTCAGTGTTGCGTGGACAATTCCACCGATATACAGTTGATCACCTACTAAAAACTTCGTTTTCGGTTCTGTCTTATGAAGAAACGTGTGAAACGTAAGTAAATTACCAACTCCTGAGCTTGACATTGTCTTGGATGAAAATAAACAAACATTTCAAACATCTTAATACAGTAAATTTAATTGGTTAACTACCATACAAACAACAAAAGACAACTGAAAATGACGGTCAACTTTACAATTATCTCCACCGACATTGAAATGAACCCGATATTCAATTTCTGTGCAGGTTACATGATCATTTAAACTGCATATAGTAAAGAATTCAGTTCAAATTGATTAAGTCGAATGATATTTAGAATAATCCAATGTGTCACGGGTCACAAAACATGTTGCCGAGAATGGCCAGTTGGACAAGTCTATCTTCGATGGTTTATTGAATATATACTATTATAGCCTATTTCAATGTGTCTGCAGATGTGCATTTAAAAATACAATTCAATGATAAGGTCTTCACAAGAGAAGTAGTGTAATACGACAATACGATAACATAAGATTACAATTACAATTACAATTGATTAATTGATAACATGTTTAGACTTATTCATTACTACATGTAACATTCACTTATTTTGTGTTTTTGTCCGCAGATACTGAGACAGACCTTATCGTACTTCATGTTTCTACTGCAAGTTAAAGATCGTAACGAAGTGCTAGCACAAGAGTATGGATTAAGTTAATCGCTTTAATAAATTAACTTTAGACAAAGATATATTTATAGGCTTAACACAATTCCAACAGTTCATCATTGTTTAAAACATATCCCTAATTATTCTTTTCGTATTTCACATTTGTTTTACCAATTAAGGTTCTAAATTGATGTTCAAATAACAATGTATGTACACTTGATTGCTTAAACCCTGCTGACGTATATTTTAATCACCTAAATTTGTTTTATAAAAAGTAGATATATAAGCAATAATTTAAGTTAAAATATGAAGATTTTTATCCACTTTTTTATGGTTGTCATTCACGGATAGTAGTTATTGTTTTCTTCGTTGATGCCAAGATTAGAGCCCACTGGTGATTTCACTTGATGATTGCTTATATTAATAAGTGCGCCGGTTTTGAATTATCAAATTATTCACTTTATCTTTTTCCAAATGCATTAACCAAGGATATAAACATTTTCAACTGACCTTCGCATTTGAAGTATGGAAAATTATGACCCCCCTCAATTGCACCGGCATCCAAGAACGCTGTCCGTGAAATTAGCTATGACTGCCTGTTAAATTTCCACTCGGATTTCGTCGAATTTCTTATTTTAACCCGCGGATGTTTCTGGGTTTATTGATGTACACCAATGATTTAAGGACACTTTACAAACATTTAACTCTAAAAGGGTTAAAAATAAAATGTGAAAATCGTTATTTGTACTCTATTCCCACCCTAATCTCATCTCGTAATGAGAAATATACTGTGTCAAAATATAAAACTTTAGTTGGAGATATATTTGCAGTTATTTACATATAGGCCTATAGGCCTAATATGTTTATAGAGGCAGGTGTGAATTTTCTAACCTGTACAAATTTTTTTGTATATCCATTTTTTCTACAAAGAGTTTGACAGAATACCAAGTATCATTTGAAGGGGCTAGTTCCATAAGGGCGTAAGGCACATCTTGATTTCTGAGCTTTTAACATTTATGCCTTCTCCTCATATATCTTAAATACTCAGTGAACAATTTATACTTGTGCCTTAAATCTCTGCTCAGTCATAAGAAAAGACCTGTGCTTGTAAGTGGTAACATTGCTTAGAAACATTAAGATTTCTCACAACTTTGCTGTTGTGCCTTACGCCCTTATGGAACTATCCCCTTCATTTCTATAATACGTACTCCTTGAGAAGTGAGAACTAAACAGAATATATGGTGTTCAAAATCCTACTCCTCCCCAATATATAATTTACACAGAAAAGAGAAACTATCTGCTATACTCATTTAAGTGCACAGAAAAATCGTAATGCATTTATACAGTGAGTCCATTTTATGAGGAAGCCTCGCATCACTGCCGCATTGCTGCAGTGCAGTGTATTACCGAAGCGGAATTACAGAAAGTGGCAAATAATTTGTTTAAACGATGTGAGGCATGTCTTACTGCTGACGGGGGTCATTTTCAACAGTATCTCAAATAAATGGTGAGTAGGCTAATAAGCCTCTACACGTAGGCCTATGTTATGTTAAAGTTTTGATTTGCCGGTTGTAACGGAACATGGTTCCCGCCGTTGCAAGCACAACAGCGGGGAAAGTGTGAACAGAGGAAACGCTGTTAAAAAGTTTCCGCTCGTAAATTAATGCTCTATCTAAAGACAAAATGATCACGCCAAAACGCACTAAAATTTTAAAAATCATGGTCTATAGCCAAAGAAATATGCTCTATAATTTAAATAATTGTAATACTTGACGTTCTCTAAATAGCTGATTAACGTTATAAATTACATAAAATAGTAAAAGTTGCATAATTTTTATTACAAACCTTTTTTAACAAGATCAAAGCAAAACAATTTTCAGTAAATATTGAAAATAATGAAGTGAAACGTCGCTTTCATATTAATCAATCAGTTCCGAAAATATTAAGCTATGTAGGCCTACTGTGATTATGTACAGTCTGTTTTCAAAATTTTCACTTACAGCAAACATTCTGTAAGTGTTTGAATTGACGGAGATATGCACAATATTTAAAATTTATCAGAAATATGCCGTTAAAAGCGTAACAAATCAATGAAATTTGCGTAAATATAATAATATGAAGCAAATATTACGCATCATCGCAAAACTAACAAAATATGCATCAATATGACAAATGAAACTATCAATTTTCTGTTATTTCTTTCAAGTCTTGTACACAATTTAATACTAGCATATAATAGAGTGCATTACTAAATAAAATCTTATGTGAAACTCACATAACTTCCTCTGCACAAATAAAAGTTTGTCTTTGTATAATCAATTATGTATCACATTCTTTTCATATAAATTGGTTGTAAAAAAGAAGAGAATGTCGTTATCGCATCGCATAGCATCTACCAAAGATGCATTACCCAAATAAAATGTGATTAATGCACTCACATAACTTTCTTAAGTACCTACTATAACCAATGGCCAATACATCTTTATCACTTCACATTCTATTATAGAATAAGAATAATCTGTTATAGAATAGAATAATTAAAATCAGTCCCTTCACTTTCTATATAATATATATATATATATATATATATATATATATATATATATATATATATATATACTATTACAGTTATGGAAATCACTGTGTGTGTGTATATATATATATATCGTCTTCTTTTGAGATGTTGTTTTTCTGCTTGAATCTTGGAATCTATGGAAATCTCTTCTTGTACAGATATGCATTTCAACATAGAGATACGTCATCAGACTGTGTACTTCCTCAATGAGTGCTCATATGAGTCATACAGTTCATAAGTGTTGTAAATATTACTTTTCCGACAATATGGTTTTAACCCATGGCAATTAATACTTTTAAAATATTTAGGTATAAATATCCAAATAAATTGTAACCTATAGTAGGAAAATGAAGATTATGAAACCTATATTTTATAGAAATGTTTTAAAATTAACATTTCGTACTTATGTAAATAACCTACGACCACAGTAAATTTACCTGAACCTAGAAAGTGAATGGACTGATCTAAATACATGTCCACGTAACAAGTTATAGAATCAGAGTAAAACATATTTGTACATTTTACATATCAGCAATGATAACATTGTATGTTGTTTGCTATAATTAGGTGATAGCACTCAAAACTGTAACTAGATTGCATTAAATATTAATTATCAGAATTTAAAAGAGTTTGTTTTCAGCATGAATCCATAATCAAGGAAAATTATATTCTGGTTAATGGCATAAAGGAGGAAATTCAAGTAACGGTTGGAAACAGTGGATGATTTTGACAAATCCCACTATGGGTTTTTTTCTAGGGAAATCGAATCTGAGTTTTTTTCCGAGCAGTGAATTTTAATCGTGAAATGTTCATCGAAGTCGGGTTTTTGACTTTTTAATTATTTATTTATCGTTTTAATTGCTTATGCATGAAGTGTGTACAGTTCATGAATCTGTAGTTCGCTTTAATCGTTTCATTTCGAATCTGTATGCCCATATAGTAGCATAAGATTCGTTTTATTCGTTTAATTATTTATATTTACTATGTAAAACGATATAATGAAGAATAAAATTATGTATTCATTTATGATTTATGTAAATCCCATTTCACTGTTAATCTAATATATAAAGTCGAATGTGTGTTTGTGGGTATGTATGTATGTATGTTTGTTCCTTATACAAATCTACATTTCTTTACCAATTTACACGGAATTTTGCACACATACCCAGTTAAGCCCGGAAAGTATAGGGTCAACATTAAAATTGAAACAAATCAGTCCTTCCCTTGAAAATTATATAATTTCTGTGAATATTCTACTGAAAAAAATGAAATGTTGTTCAGTTCACATGGCAACAGTGAATTGTTTACTGTGATTACATAGGGCCTTGGCAACTATATAGCCTAATGCTGGACTTTAACGAATTATGATTCCATGTAATATATTGGCGAAAATAATTACTGAAAAATGAATTACATGAAAATAAAGCACAGTGTGATGCAGTCACATAACTTTCTCTACCCTCGACAAAAGAAATATTTTCTCACTTCACATTTTGATGTAGAATAAGAGGTCGTATTGCAGGAACAACTTAAGTGTGTGAGTATGCTATATCAGAAGTCGGTAAATAGTCAGTTATCCATAGCTGTAGGCTTTGTATTAGTTGAGATTTATCATAGGCCCTAAGCATGGGATGGAACATTTTGAGTCCTATACTCGCAGTATATTATGTCCCGGGTTTTAGGGGAGGAAAGTATGAAAGTGATACTGCATTTCTATTTTATTTCAGGCCCGAAACGGTTTAACATGAGAATGAGAAATAAAATTTTCCGTCAAGTCAATACAATCTTACGTAATTTATGTTTCTTCTTATTTCAACCCCTCCCAGGCATGATGAGTAGAAGCAACGGAATGCAGCATTCGACATCCTCTATGAACCATAAAAAGCTATATCTAGCGTTTTCTGAGGGAATAGTCTGAGTGCCATATGTTGTTCTTCCTCATTTCGAATTCTACATACATTATTATATCAGGACCTAGAGTTTCAACATCGAAAGTCCTCCATAAGTTAATTTCAAATTACAAAATACAAAGCCCGGGCGACGCCGGGCCTTTTCAGCTAGTAATTAATATAATGCTTTAATCGTTTTTTTCCGTTAAGTAAATGATTTAAATGAAACATGTAACAGTTGAATTGATAATCGCGGACGAACCTGCAGGTACCTGCTACTACAGAAATAATTCAATATTGGCTGCAGTGTTGCTCAAATATATTATTATTTTTATTATTATTATTATTATTATTATTATTATTATTATTATTATTATTATTATTATTTGCTTCAAATAAGCTACTGTATCCAGAATTGACTCTCCGATTTAATAACAAAATACCAGACTCTTAAACAAAATGTTTCAGTGGATTAGTTACATGTTATTTTGTGTATGCAGTCGATGACGAGACGAGCAACTACAGTATAGGCCTACTGTTATCTGGAACTTACAACTTTTATGCGACCCATTCATATTGCAGCCGGCTGTATGTGTGATACTCGCTACGTACAGTCGGTCAAATAAAAAACGTCGGGCGGTATTTGATTAAGTATAACGAACGAGCATATGCGCATGTACAGGAAGACTTAAGGTTAGGTTCACACACGCCTCTTGTCTATCCATGTATTTTCTTGATTATTTAGTCAGTTTTGTTCCAAAACAAACATGTATAGAAGGCTGTGGCTATATGCCTCAAATCCGCCATATTCTTGGTTGCAAATTTTTATAATATTAATAATTAATAGATTCGCGAGGAATATGTTTATTCAAGGAGCATTTTCTAAAGATTTTATTTTATAATACCGGTACTTCTAGTGCAAAATCAATTACTTACGCTCAACTTCTGCAACCAATCTAGCATCGAAATACGCGGCCTTCCGTAGATCCACGCTTCCTATGAAAACTTCCGGTCGCATTATAGTAAAGTTCCCACCACTGAGCTGCTCTTTCATAAATATGGAACCTTCTCGCTGCTTCAGAGGCCGAAAAATGCAGGTCAATTACAGCCCTAACTACACTTTCTCTCACTTTAGCATTTGTATGTGGCGATGACACAAATCAAAATTAATTATTACAATACATTAAGTTGAATATCGTGTGTTGAGCTTTCCGCGTTGTTCATTTTTTCCCTCGTTGTTCATTTTTTCCCTCCTGTCGCATGGCCTCATATGTTCCGAAAATGACCTGTATTTTATGTTTTTTTATAGGAAACTTGTGAACTAATGCCTTAAAACTTTAATTTTAACTGCATACGAGTCCCGACGTTTTTTATTTTACCGACTGTACATATGTTTATTAAAAAAAGGGGTCACACTTGAATATTTTAAGACGAGATTATAAGGAATTTAAGAGTGGGATAGGCACAAAATATACAGGGCACGTGTGATGCTTTATGATTCCAACAAGGGCTATTAATAACTCTGTAGAAGTTGTCGGCATGTAGGAATTAATTTATTGAATAAACTACTCTGAATTACATTTAAAAAGAGCGTATTTTTGAAAGAAGGAACCAAGTTTATATTATTATTTTATGTCTTCTCATTTCTACATGGTATAATTCTTGAAATAATGACAACGGCATATTAAGCAAGTTATCGCTACACAACTAACAGTCTTTTCCTAGAGTTCTTCGGACAATAGCACAGGTATTCAATATGACTGCCTTCTGCAATTGGACACAAAGCGAGGCTTGTAGATTCAGCTTCTCTAGGCTCATTATCGTCTTCTTTGGGACCATACCGGTAGCTGATATTACCACTGGAACCACATGCACCGATGTCTGCTTCCACATCTCTTTTATTTCATCAGCCAGTTCTTTGTATTCATCAACCTTTTCAATCCAAACGGCATGCATATTGTGTGTAGGCCTATTGGGTATTGATACATCTATCAATATACTATTTATGGATTTATGTACCAATATTATGTCTGGTCGGTTGCAGGTTATTTTTGTGTCAGTTAGGATACTGCGGTTCCAATATATTTTAATGCTATCATTTTCTATGATACTAGGAGGACTGTATTATTGCACCCAGAAGGTTAGCCTTCTTCGAATTCTGGGTGCAATTTCAAATATTCCTTTACACCCCTATCGACCTCGCTGTAGAAGGTCGGCCATCTACAGTAGGCCTATACTTAAAGATTGTGATACTATTAGCACACCTAGTATTTAGATCAGCTCCTATTTTTGAGAGAAAAACATTTTATTATGTGAATTCAAAAAATCAAAGTTATTGGATGAAAGCATTCAGGAAAAATGAATTGAATTTGAATAATTCTGGTAGCATACAAATTATACTATCATAATAAGTAAATTGCTGGAATTTTGTATTGACTATTCCATTCATACCCCGCGTGTTTGATATTGGCCAATAACGTTTAGCAATTTCTCGGATATAGACCAATCACGATCGTTTATCTTATAAAATGTATCTTATAAAATGCTTGCTTAATAGCAAGCATATGAGGAACCGATTTTGTCTGATAAAGCATCATCTCGTTACTGGACAACGTAAGGCAACAACTGATTAATACGTTACATGCTGCCAGTGAACACAATAAAACGCATTATTTTATACAACACAACTTGTTTGAAAATTGAAATAATATAAATTCACATTGATTAAAAACACAATTTCAATTCGTTGCAAGTCAGTTTCTGTGCTTTTATTCTGTTCTTCTGTTAAGTTACCTGAATTAGGTTAACTATGTCTTATGTACACCATTGGTAGCATAGGTCACAACATGGTAACTCGAATCGATTCACGGATGGTTGATTCATAGTATGCCGTGATCTCGCAGCTATTATTTTTGTTTTTATATAACAAAGTAAGAATGATATTATAATTTGTATAATCCGTTATATTTTTGCGCATTTTTAATTCTGAGAAGGGCTTTTCAATCATGGATATTGCAAATTTTAAAAATATAAGCCTATTTCCTTACAATCCAATAACTTTTGACTCTTAGTGAATTGAATTATCTTCAGAAGGAAAATCTGTTGAACTCAATTTTATGAGAAAAATTACGAGATGCTTTCCAGAATATACTACAAGTTTTAAATAATTATATAACTCTTTCATACATGTCACATTAAATTGCCGCATATTTTCTGACTGTGAAGTACAATGAGATAAGTTAATATTAACTGGATTGGACTTACTGCAACTCGTATGTGTGAAAACGTGATAAGAGGATTTTGTGCGAGCTTTGTTTTTTAAACTATACAAAGTGAAATACCTAAATAACAGGTTTATATATTAAACTGCATTGAATGTTTGTAAGAAGTTATGGAAGTGTGCAAAGCATAGAAATAAACTTACTGCAGCGAGTTACGTGGATTTATTTTCTCTCTCATATGAAACGTGAAATAGATATGCAGGGTAAAAAGAAGAAAACTAACAACTTTAAGCAGTGGTTTATGAAATCTTTTCCAGTGTTTTCTGTTGAAGTTGAGTAATTTATGTTCGTTGAAGTGTAACTTTCATACGCTCGGGAAGAAGTAGAGTATGATTATTTCCACAAAGTATCTGACCTTGAAGACTTAACCCAGCCAGCGAACTTCTCGTTACAGCTTGCGCAGACTCGCATGCGCGGAGATCAGTGAGCTACTGTTGAGCTCAGAGTGAAGATCACGCCTGCAGTACGTTGCCAGTCGTAGAAAATACTAGGGCTATAGTAGTTGAGTGGAAGGATAATGCCGTAGTGAGGCAGAGACAGACAGCACGTTGAGTGGGATAGAAGAGCTGGACCAATCAGGGTACTGCTACCTCTCCATGGCAGGAACTCTAGGAACTGTGACACTCGCTCCTAAGGTATGTATGTAAAAATCCAGAGACTTTGTGGAAGTAATCGTATTCCTAAACCAGAGGGACATTATTGACGTAAGTGTACACGCATAAATACTTAGTTCGAAGTAATATTCCTGGATACGAACCGATCGCACGCACTACAAACTCCATTACCATCTAAAAACCATTTCTATGAGTGCAGCATTAGACCTCGAAAAAGAAGATTGATGTGTATATCATGAATTGAAGCCCAAAACGATAGATAATGTTATAACTAAAACAATAAAGTGAAATAAAAATGTGCCCATATGAACAAAACAGAGAATGTCGTACGTTTACACACAGTGCATAAGCAATGCGTTTCAGGACTGGGATTCCATTCTTTCGAATATAGTCTTCATTTGTAGGGAATGGCTCACTTTCAGGCAGGTCTATAGACACCGGCTGTCCTTCCAAGTTGGAATGGGAAATGTGTAACCTTGCCTAGAAGACTACTAAATTTTAATGATGAACTATTTGAGTAGCCTATGCTGTGGATATTATATCACTATCTGCAATGCTTTGTTTAACCAGTCCCGTTTTAGTTGTTAATAATACTTCTTTGTAAACATAAAGAAGAATAAACCACGATTTTCTATGCATATAGAAATGCATTTTTATTAGGTCATTTTTTGTCATTTTATGCCATTTTATATTTTTAGGGCATTTATTTCAATTTTAGGTAATAATTTTGTCATTTTCATGTATTTACATTGAGTGTATTAACTTTTTTTCGTCGCTAGCAGTGCTGTCTTTGAAGTGTTGTTTGTTTATTGCAAGAAGGAAAAAATCGGCATTAAAGTGTTGTCATGTCTCAGTCGGAAATGAGAATAAAAGAAACGCAAAAATTTTTTATTTTATTACTATTGTTATTAGATTGACTTGGCACCAGAGTCTACCACCTGCTTGGATTTGAGAGTGCAAACTACTGTTTACCCTCAATAAACAACAATATAATCCGTAGGCCACAAAAGGAAATGCCGAATTTTGACTCGCCAGTGCCTCAGTGCCAGTATAAATTTCCGTGAGAAAAGAACATTCACAACATTACAGTTATTTACAATTTTTGGAATTATGTACAAACTAGTCTATAACTGTGTGTGTACAATAATAATTTTTTATAAATAAAATATCAGTTTTAAGTCATTTTTTATAATTATTAAGTCATTTTCTTTAAAATTATTGGTCATTTTATAGGTCATTTTTCAAAAATATTAGGTCATCAGAATCCGGGCCCTGCTTATTACTGTATACAGTTGACAGGGTAAGAAAAATACGAAATATGACGTACCATTATTTTGAATGTATTATACCAGTACTGTATCCTTTTTATAAACAATCAGGGGAGCAAATTAAAGCAATGAGCTCTTTCTTACTGTTTAAGGACACAAAGTACCGCATTCCATCTCCAGGCACTTGAAAAATTACAACGTGCATATTACTCCGTTTGCCCCGATGCAAAGAGTGTTGGGTTGGTTATATGGTTATTTAAAGACGTAGTATTGCCTACTGCAACTTAGGCTTGTGACCGTCGCCTGTGTGCCGGAATTTTGTCCTGCGGGAGTTCTTTTACATTCAAATCTACAGACGCATATATGCACACATAAACGCCATCTACATCGGCCGGGATCAAACCCGCCACAGAAAGCGCCATATTCACTGCGCTACTGAGGCCGAAATTAGTGGTGTGTTTTAAGGATAATTTCCCCCAGGGCTAGGTATAATACCCGCAATTGCATTATTGTCAAGACTCCTAAAACTTTTGTTTTAAATTAGTAGACTGCTACTTTACTTGCTAACAAAAGCGGGATTCTGTGTGCAATTTACTTAGCCCTGTACACTTTTATGAGAACTTCCTGGAGAGACAATCCCAAAAATAAAAGAATGTCTGTTGAATATACAAATAATTATAACTTTGTTGGATGTAACACTTTCTAACAATGTGTTGTTATGCACTCCACCTAGAATTTGGCACCTGTAAGTTATCTTGAGCAGGTTTTATGATATTTATTTCTTCTATAATATGAACAAATGTTGAAAGAAACATTCCTTGTACAAGAAATTTCAAATTAGGCAAATCATTTTTCATAAGTTCATCGTTACACTTAAATAACTTATATATATATATATATATATATATATATATATATATATATATATATATATATATATATATATATATACATTATTTGTACAACATTATATTATATTAATTTCTTAATATGGGATAATTAATTTAAAAAATCTAAACTACGAATATATAAAATTAACTTTGAAATTTGCGTATAAAATTTCAAGCCTATGGAAAAAAAAAAACAGTTGTGCAAGGAGCAACTTTAAAATGAAAGGATTTGTTAAGTTTGGGAATAATCCTTGTTTACAGTATCAAAGTACTTACAACTACACATACCGTAAATACTAAAAGCATATTTTTAGCGTGAACCCTCCGGAGAGAATTTTGAGTCATGCGTCCCAAGACGATCAGATTTCTTAAGTCTACGTGGTCCCAAGATAAGCGTTGCTGACTATGGATACGGATCCCCGGGCTTGTTCCGTGGTATCTCCTTGGATTTTCGAAATAAGTGTAGGACTCTGTGTACTTAGCTTCATGAGGACAACTGAGTTACTAGTTGATAAAGAAGTAGCGACTACGTAAATAATTTTTTTCAATAAGGCCGTGGTATATGCATGCTGACTACATGCATGCCATCTGGTAACTCTGTCAAAAGAGGAAATATAAAAACAGCGGGGTTTGGCCTTTTCCCTTCATGGAAATGGAGTTTATTCATTGCATTCTTTTATTTTAAAAATCCTATTTAGAGCGAAGGCTACTGTATACCCCCCATCCCCCCCCCCCGTGGGAATTTCCGACACATATATTTTTTTGTTGGTATTCCCATCTAGTTTCAGTTTTCAGTTGTTTGCCCCTTATCAATTACAGCATTTACCCGGAAACCCCGGAAATCCGGAGAAAATGAGTTTGTTTTAATTTTTCTTTGTTCTTTGCTCCTAATATGCCCAGGAAATTTCTGGCTCACATATTTTTTGTTGGTATTATAATCTAGTTTAAGTCTTCAGTTGTTTGCCCCTGATCAATTACAGCATTTACCCGGAAACCCCGGAAAACTACGAAAATCTGGAGAAAATGAGTTTGATTTAATTTTTCTTTGTTCTTTGCTCCTAATATGCCCAGGGAATTTCTGACTCACATATTTTTTGTTGGTATTGTCATCTAGTTAAGTTTTCAGTTGTTTGCCCCTTACAAATTACAACATATTCCCGGAAAACCCGAAAACCCACTTTTATTCGGAGAAAATTACAATGTTTTATTTTTTAAATCTTTGTTCTTTGCTTCTAATATTCAAAGGGAATTTCTGAATCATATGTTCTTTTGTTGGTATTGCCATCCAGATTAAGGTTTCAGTTGTTTGCCCCTTATCATTTACAGCAAATCCCCAGAAAAGTCCGAAAACCACGGAAACCCGGAGAAAATGAATTTGTTTTAATTTTTTAAATCTTATTTTTTTACTTCTAGTATTCAAAGGGAATTGGTGACTCATATGGTTTTGTGTTGGTATTGCCATGTAGATTAAGGTTTCAGTTGTTTGCCCCTTATCAATTACAGCAAATCCCCAGAAAACTCCGAAAACCACGGAAACCCGGAGAAAATAACTTTGTTTTAATTTTTTAAATCTTAGTTTTTTACTTCTAGTATTCAAAGGGAATTGGTGACTCATATGGTTTTGTGTTGGTATTGTCATGTAGATTAAGGTTTCAGTTGTTTGCCCCTTATCAATTACAGCAAATCCCCAGAAAACTCTGAAAACCACGGAAGCCCGGAGAAAATGACTTTGTTTAAATTTTTTAAATCTTAGTTCTTTGCTCCTAGTATTCAAAGGGAATTGGTGACTCATATGGTTTTGTGTTGGTATTGACATGTAGATTAAGGTTTCAGTTGTTTGCCCCTTATCAATTACAGCAAATCCCCAGATAACTCTGAAAACCACGGAAGCCCGGAGAAAATGACTTTGTTTTAATTTTTTAAATCTTAGTTCTTTACTCCTAGTATTCAAAGGGAATTAGTGACTAATATGGTTTTGTGTTGGTATTGCCATATAGATTAAGGTTTCAGTTGTTTGCCCCTTATCAATTACAGCAAATCCCAGAAAACTCCGAAAACCACGGAAGCTCGGAGAAAATGACTTCGTATTAATTTTTTAAATCTTAGTTCTTTGCTCCTGGTATTCAAAGGGAATTGGTGACTCATATGGTTTTGTGTTGGTATTGACATGTAGATTAAGGTTTCAGTTGTTTTCCCCTTATTAATTACAGCATATCCCCGGAAAACTCCGGAAACCTAAAAAATCCCAAGAAAATGAGTTCGTTTTAATTTTTTAAAAACCTTTGTTCTTTGATCCTAATATTCCCAGGGAACTTCTGACTTACATTTTTTTTTTTTTGGCATTGTAATCTAGATTAAGGTTTCAGCTGTTTGCCCATTATCAATTACAACATATCCCCGCAAAACCCGGAAAACCACGGAAGTCCACAGAATTTCTAGAACTCGGAACTTGTGATCTACGGTCACTGAAACCGTTATTGCGAAGTAATTCTTCTACTTCAAGTGTGTCCCTTGCAGGTTGAAAAGGGTGAGTATATGGACTACGAGATATCTGCCATAATTGTGATGGTGACATGCAAAGAAAAGGGGATGGCAATACCAACAAAAAAACATGAGTCAGAAATTTCCTTTGAATATTAGGAGCAAAGAACAAAGATTTAAAAAATAATACATAGTAATTTTCTCCGTATATACGTGGTTTTCCGGGGTTTCCGGGGATATGCTGTAAATGGTAAGGGGCAAACAACTGGAACCTTAATCTATATGGGAATACCAACACAAAAACATATGGTTCACCAATTCCCTTTGAATACTAGGAGCAAAGAACTAAGATTTTTAAAAAATAAAACGAAGTCCCTTTCTCCGAATTTCCGTGGTTTTCGGAGTTTTCTGGAGATATGCTATAATTCATAAGGGGCAAACAACTGAAACCTTAATCTAGATGGTAATGCCAACAAAAAAACATGTAAGTCAGAAATTCCCTTTGAATATTAGGAGCAAAGAACAAAGATTTAAAAAATAATACATAGTAATTTTCTCCGTATATACGTGGTTTTCCGGGGTTTCCGGGTATATGCTGTAAATGGTAAGGTTCAAACAACTGGAACCTTAATCTATATGGGAATACCAACACAAAAACATATGATTCACCAATTTCCTTTGAATACTAGGAGCAAAGAACTAAGATTTTTAAAAAATAAAACGAAGTCCCTTTCTCCGGATTTCCGTGGTTTTCGGTGTTTTCCGGGGATATACTGTAATTGATAAGGGGCAAACAACTGAAACCTTAATCTAGATGGTAATGCCAACAAAAAAACATGTAAGTCAGAAATTCCCTTTGAATATTAGGTGCAAAGAACAAAGATTTAAAAATTAAAACATAGTAATTTTCTCCGTATATACGTGGTTTTCCGGGTTTTCTGGGGATATGTTGTAATTTGTAAGGGGCAAACAATTGGAACATTAAACTAGATACCAATACCAACAAAAATGTGTGAGTCAGAAATTCCCTGGGAATATTAGGAGCAAAGAACAATGAAAAATTAAAACAAATTCATTTTCTGGGAATTTCCGGGGTGTTCCGGGGTTTCCGGCTAAATGCTGTAATTGATAAGGGGCAAACAACTAAAATCTTAAACTAGATGACAATACGAACAAAAAAATATATGTGTCGGAAATTCCCACGGGGGGGGGGAGGGTTTCATAATGGGTCGTATGAATAAAGATGAGAAATTACTTTTTACTCCGAGTAAAGAGAAAATTCTCTCATCCGTATCATTAAAATTGACTCATCTTAAGAGCAATTTCTCTGGCTAAGAGAATTTGATCAACAACATTCAGCGTTGCGCAATTTGCTCACTTTGGTATCATTAAAAATTACTTTTTACTCACAGGTTGGAGAAATTGCTCACAAATGTTGGAGTAACCTCAATAGGTGACTTCAAATAAACTGAGCAACACTAGTTTACTGCAATGGCAACGTATTTGATAGTTTAGATGTAAAAAAACTTGCAGAAACTCATCGGTGATTGATTATAAATTGGGTTCCGATGTTTATGAAAAAAAAAAATGGAAAATATGACTGCAAATATGACCTTAAAAGTGACTAAATATGACCCAAAAATCCTAAATATGACCTCATAAAGGAACATATTTTCTAAAAATAAATGTTCCACATTTAAACGTTTAATGACACTAAATTATTATATCACATTAATTCAATCAGATAATCACTTTTTAACAATTTTACAGGTGATTTACAGTTTTGCTTGTAAAAACTTCTAATCTGTTAGTGTTTCTAGATGCCACTGCAAATGTGAACTGTTAATATTTTTAAAATATGTATATTAGAAGTTTTTAATTACAAGGAGGAAGAGGTATTTGTTCTATTACATGTTGTTGTCCCTTCACATTTCAGTTACAGTAAAACCAAAATATTTTATTCTTTTCTGGAAAAAATTTAAGTCAACAATTGAGTGCGCATACTGCATAACTGTGCTCTTCTACCGCGTTTATAACTGCAATATGACGTTAAATTACAAATATGACCAAGACCATGAAAATGACAAAAATATGACACTACATGCAAAATGAAAATGGTCCTATTAGGATAACAAATGTGCAATTCATGTTTAATTTGTGTTTGCGGCGAGAATGGAGGTCAGAATAAAAATATGACAGTTCATAAACATCCGAACCCTAATTACAAATGTCTACGCACATTTTGGGAAGAAAATGTCAGATGGCTACAACAAAACTTTCTGGGTCTGGAAATTAGTGAAATAAGAGAGGAAGAAACGATGTGAATTTTCTTACAATGCATAGACGATCCAGTAATTCTGACTGTAGTAGTAGAAGATGTCTGTGTGAATCAAAGTGCAGTACTTCTGATAATTTATTGTGTTATTGATGCAGTAATAAGAAAAGCACATAATTTCCTAAAAATCTCCATTAATCTGAATCTGCAAAAGCTGAATAGCAGCAACGATATAGACTACTTTTCCTGCTGCAATAGGATCTATTTATTGTACTCATGTACCTATCCATATAGAAGCCTAGCATTCATGCATACGACTTTTTTTCCCCCTCCACCGCCCCCGGAGCCTCAACCATAGGCCATACTCCGGTCCCAACAACTTTTCGGCGCTTGTGTTCTATTGCTCTACTTTTCGCTCTTGTGTACTTTAAGCTTGTGGGACCTAGGTATTTTAACCGAAAAGTGGTGGCCAGTAATGTACAAGCTATTTGTAATTCTAAAGAACTATTCACTAGTATCGACACTACTTGGCCAGGTTCAGTACATGATTTGCGCATTTGGAAAATTCTGATGTGTATAAATTAACGATGAAAATCGAACACATGCATATTTTCTGGGCGATGCAATAGCTTTTCAGTTCATGCATGGACGTCCGCAGAAATTTTGTCAAGGGGGGGGGGAATGAAGAAATTATTACCACCCCCACCAACACTATGCTACTATAATAATAACAATAATAATAATAATAATAATTATTATTATTATTATTATTATTATTATTATTATTATCCACATAATCATCATCATCATCATCCAAATCCTTGATTTAATGTAGTTGGCCCATGAGTATGGATACACAGTAAAAATTTAATATATTATCTACCCCTTACAATTTCACAGATTGACCTACTATTCACATAAAATGGGTCAGACTACATCCATTGCTTTACCTTCATTGCAATAAATTGCTTGACAGGAAATGATTTCAAGTTTAGTGGGATTAATTATTCCTAAATGTTCATATCAATTTCCTGATTCATATCTGAGAAGTCAGCTGTTACCACTCGTTTTTCTTGAATTTGTCCAAACAACTCATATTATAGTATGTGGAAACCTAAGCCTCACTTCATATTAGTTGTAATAGTTATAATAATTTAGTTTACAGATTTATGTATAAAGAAAATTTCCAGAGGGGGCTGCGGCCCCACCCATTACGCACGGCCTTGGGCTCATGGTATTCGCCGAAATAGTATTTCCCCACAAGATAAATTTTATAATAAGTGTACAGACTAAGTAAAGCAAGTTTAACAACTAAAAAGAGTTTTAAGCAAGTCAAACAATTTCCTATTTGTCAAAGCAAAAGAAGAATAACAATAGCAAAAGTTCCGTCAGTTATGATGTGCAGTTTTTGTTCTCCATCTAAATTTAGGTGGGATGGACTTCTCCAGTAGGCCTACAACTTGATGATCTTTAAAAATTATTTAATATTATATAGAAAAACAAGATTGTAAAATGCATTTAAAAATGCGTTATAACTTAAATGCTGGTATTTAGACAACCTTGAATTAATTAGAAATAGTAATAGTTACTTTTCCTGAAGGGCAGGGATGTGTTTGAAAAGTATGACCTAGCATAACACATTTATTTTGTGCATGTGATGTGTGTTGATGAATGAAGAGCTTCTTTGTTTGTTTATCTTAGTCATGTTTAGCTGTGAAAAGAACTGGTGGTGAGGGGAGGTAATTACTCCCATCGAGGAGTAATTAGTCAGCCGTCACAGGCAACTTTTAATGATACCAAATGGAGAAATTGCTCTTAGGTTGAGTAAATTCCTTTTTACTCAAAAGAGACTTCTCTGGAGAAATTGCTCACTTTTATTCATACGACCCTTGGTAGCCCATGGTCTAAGCATCTTCGTGCGCATATCTATGCATATACGGTTTCTGAGGAAACGGCCAGTAAACAATGACCATTTTCCGATAAATTCATTGCTATGCGATAAACTTAGCTTTGATTTATGAAAAAACAATTTTGCGACATGAATGCAAGCTTGTTTAAGAAGTTAGGCGCCGGGGCCATTGTCCTAGGAGCTGGAATTTTAGGGTTCAATAGGGTTCTTAGGGGAACTGGGTCTAGGACCATTGCTCCTCTTAAGAACCCTCTTGAATATTGGGTTCCAGATGGTGTAGATCCGGAGAGCGACGTGAGAGACTGGATTCAGCAAGAGATAGAGGGGAGAATGAGATTTAGGGATTATGAGTGGGAACAAGAAGCGGATAGAGAGATAGGTACAGATAGAACAGAGCATGACATTCATAGCGATAATTAGCAGGATGCATCTTGATTTTCACCATCTGGAATCATAAGTCCCCCATAACATCTAGGGGGCATTGGTGTGCAAAGTAGGTTGCCTCCACGTGGTGCACACTGGGTAACGCTAAATAACCTACAAATCCAACATAAGCGACGTGTTTTAAATTACGTACTGCCTGCGTATTTAGACGTGAACACTGTAAACACAATGCGCAGTGGTATCAGTCTCACGTGATCCATGCTAGCAACACACTCCCCTTCCGTCCCGCCCTATGTCTGCGGCGCATGCAAGTGTTCACGTCTAAATGAACAGGCAGTAGAGTAAGATTACCTCCACAAAGTCTCTGGGTTTTTACGTATAGGGTATACCTTAGGAGCGAGTCTCACCGCTCGTAGAGTTCCTGGCTAGGGGAGGTAGCTGCACCCTGATTGGCTTTCCCACTCCACGTGTTGTCTGTCTCTGTCTATGCGGCATTATCCCTCCATTCGACTATTACAGTATTTTCTACCACTGGAAACGTGGAGCATGATCTTTACTCTCTGCCTAGCAGTAGGTCACTGATCTTACGCGCAACGAATCCGCGCATCTTGGTAACGAGACGTAACGAGAAGCTCGCTGGCTGGGTTAGTCTTCAAGGCCAGAGACGTTGTGGGAGTAATCCTACTCTACCGTTTAAATATTTTGCTGCTGAAGCTGCTGCACGTTGCGATTTTGAGCATGTGCGATCACTTCCTCCATTCAATAGGAAGCCAGACGCAGATGTTAGCGAGCGTCATTTTGTGTTTGAATATTGTTAGAGCGTTTCGAAATGATCAATCGAATGAACCGCTGGTTACATTCTCGCCCAGGAATGCGATAATCAACAAAGAGACGTCTGCTATTATCAGGGCCCGGATAATAATGACATGTCATCTTTTTATTGATGCTGCATAGACATTGCCAACTTCTGGATAAATCTTAATCATGTCCTCTACATTATAGAAATGCATTTTTATTTTTATTTTATGCAATTTTATATTTTTAGGGCATTTATTTAAATTTTACGTCATTATTTTGTCATTTTCGTGTCATTTGCTTCTTTATTTAGTCATTTTCATGTATTTACATTGAGTGTATTAACTTTTTTTCGCCGCTAGCGGTGCTGTCTTTGAAGTGTTGTTTGTTTAATGCAAAAAGGAAAAATTCAGCGTTAAACTGTTGACATGTCTCAGTCGGAAGTGAGAATCAAAGAAACGACAAAATTTTGTATTATATTACTATTGTTCATAGTTTGACTTGGCACCAGATTCTGTCACCTGCTTGGATTTGAGAGTGCAAACTATAAACAACAATATAATCCACAAAAGGATGTGCCGAATTTTGACTCACCAGTGTCTCAGTGCCAGTATAAATTTCCGTGAGAAAAGAACATACATAACATTACAGTTATTTACAGTTTTTACAATTATGTACAAACTAGTCTATAACTTTGTGTGTACAATAATAATTTTTTATAAATAAAATCTCAGTTTTTAGGTCATTTTTTATAATTATTAGGTCACTTTCTTTAAAATTTAGGGTCATTTTATAGGTCATTTTTCAAACAAATTTAGGTCATCAGAATCCTAGCCCTGGTAATTAGACAAGATTTTTAAACTGCGTGGAATTAAAGCTTTGCTAATAAATATGATTAAATATTAAATATTATTAAACATTAAATATTATTAAGTATTAACTATTAGAGAATCCCAGCTTCCCAAAGAGAAGAAGTAACAATATTTCCTATAATCTATACATGCTTATAATCTGTGGCTCATGAATGCTTATATATCTATCTGTATATAGAACTCAGGGTATGCATCTCCTTCTGTTGCAACTTACATTTAAATTAACTTAAAGCGCACTGCTCATTTTAGCCTATTCTTGAAGTAATTTCTTTGGTTTCTCACCGTAACAACACCTTGAGTGCTGATAACCACCAATAGAAGAATCCAGCTAAATTCTGATAGGGTTTACTTCTAACTAATAATTACAGAAAATTGGCTGCAAATGAGAAACAAACAGAAGAATTCGCAGAAAATACAATGTCAATCTATTTGTTCTATTTATGTTTTTAATTGTTGTTATTCCTATGTGGCGTGGTCTTGTGGTTAGCGTCGCTGACTACAGATCTGCCGGCCCGGGTTCGATCCCCGGTACCTCGTCGGATTTTTCTGAGGTAGGGAGGTCTGGAACGGGGTGCACTCAGCCTCGTGATACAAATTGAGGAGCTGCTTGAGAGAGAAGTAGTGGCTCCGGTCATAGAAACCACCATTAACGGCCGTGGGTGCCGGAATGCTGACCACATTTCCCAAATCCTGCCATCTGCCTAAGGGTAGATGACGCAGCGGTCGGGTGGTAGGCCAAGTCCCTTCAAGGATGTAGCGCCGCGGAGTTTTTTTCCTAAGTGTTATAATAGTACATTATGCAACGAGCCAATAATGTAATTCGTTAAAATATGACTATGTTTATGAAACGAGCGAAGCTACTTTCATACGAGTATCTTAATTACCATTATAGGCAAGTTCCATTACAACATTTACTGTTCGACCATAATTGAATGTTTAAGTTTTGAGATTTTAGGTTCACTCCAAAAAACGCCCTTCGCAATCAGCTTTTCTCGTAGTTCTTTCCTTCTGCGACGGATATTTGGAACAAAAAATGTGAATACAAAAATGTGATCTGACTTGTAGTTACGTTGTTATAAGCGTTTGAAATTTCTACATTCGTGATAAAATAGCAATAAATTCGGCAATAAATCCGCACAGAAATTGAAAGTAACAAACAAAATGGGTTTAATTTACATACTTATCATACACTTCGCCCTAAATCTTAGTTTGCCATCAGATTTTCAAAGATGCCTCTCTGTACGTCCAAGCACTTTGACGCGCGGGTACGAACGGCGCGTGTCGCGTACCGTAATCAGGACTGTTCTTTATTATTCTTGCAACGTACGTACGTTGAGCTCTGTTCACACCGAGACGTTCATAAATATCTACATTACTCCGTAATTATTTGAGATAGGTAAAACTTTTATTAGGACAAGTTGTTCCAAATAACGCCAGGAACATGCTCTGTTACTGGCGGTAAAACTTCGTGAAACACCCTATATATATATATATATATATATATATATATATATATATATATATATATTTGTATATAGTATTTTCCAAACCACGAAAGCCACGTCTCACTCCACCACCCGAAGCGTCTTTGAGGAATATGACGTGTACCTTTCTAATGAGGTTTGCTCTTCGATCTTTTCATGGGCCGTGCCCAAATCGTCATCAATAAGAGTTTTGAAAGAATAAATCAATGTCCATCGATCTGACATAGGGGATGCGTTCGCGCCTCTCACGAAGCGGGCCCGGGTTCGATTTCTGGTCCAAGTGGTGTTCCCATGTGGTGTTTTTCCTCACCTGTGAGACCAATACCGGGAAACTTAAGGTCCGGACGGCGTGGGTCGCGTAAACGTCCCTACTATGGGGGAGGTTATATTAAGATAAAGAAGAAGAAGAAGAAGAAGAAGAAGAAGAAGAAGAAGAAGAAAAAAGGTAGTGTCTCTAATTGTGTCGTTTACTTCAAATTCCAGTATCGTGCAAATTCCCAAGACACCTATGTCGACAGAAGCAATAACTTAATGTTGCAATGGGACTGTGCACATTTAATGTGAGGGCATTTGGAGAATTCAGAGTAATACTTTCAGAAATCATGTAATTTAAAAAGAGAAAGCATGGTTTATTTTGAATTTTAATGCAGCCTCCGTTTCTTTACTGGTTGAAGAAAATATGTGGCAAAATTTCGTGCAAACTGCATTGAGCATATAAATTTGTATAAGGAACATACATACAAACACACGAAAATAAATACACACTTTTAACTTTATATACTAGACTATACCGTACGCCATCAGCTGCAATCTATCGCAGAAGCCAAGAACTACGAAAACTTAGTAAGAGCTGATCGCCGCGTTCGGCAGTTTTGTTTTTCTTTTTATTAATCTAAATTCTCAAAACTTAAAAATTGAATAAATTAGGACCGAACAAACACGTCGTATTATACCATATTACCTTGGTTCATTGCTTAATGTACTTTTTACTATTATATGGAGGTCCTACCGGGTCGCGAACGACCCCTGGAGATCCCTTAAGGTGATATTCACGGCGGATTTGTTTCCGGGGTGCGCCAGTCCCCTACCTGACACTAAAACCTAAAGACAACACAAACACCCAGTCCTGAACCCGGGAGAGGGATTTCTGAAAAATCCCCAACCCGGCCGGGAGTGGAAGGCAGGCGTGCTACAGACTCACCCAAAACGATAATGAAAATTCAATTTTTGGTCCTCGTGCATAAGTAAAACTTTTGCCATTCATTGTGATTTTTTGTTAATTACATTATAGTTACCTAGTAGTTTGTATATTTCAGTGTTATTTAAGATTATATGGTGAAAATTAATATACTAGTTTCAATAATTAATTGATTTTTCATACTTCTAACTGAAAAATTATCTGCAGAACTAAAATACCTATAACTCGGCGAAGGAATTCTCCGAAATAACATACAAGTTACACTAACGCAAGGCTATTGCCAAAAGCAATACGTACATTGAAATCCTATATAACAGACTTGACGGTACTATTTTTCTCGCACATAACGCAATATAAACAAATTAAGGAATCGCGCACAATGTGCATTTCTTAACCTAAGACTTAACCTACCCGGGAAAAGAAATAACTTAATAGGCTGGGCGTCGCACGGGTTTTATATTTTGTAATTCGAAATTAACCTATCAAGAACTTTCTATTTTTAAACTCTTTCAGTCTTACTAATAATCCAGTTGTAACATTTATACCAGGAATATACACAGCTGAGGAGATAAAGTGTACTAATAATCCTTCCATAATGGGGCCCTTACACGATCAATATTATTGACAATATCAGTATTGTCAATACAGTCGTTAACTTCTTGAGGGTACCACCGTCAATATCGTCATACCCTACACGGTCAATATTATTGTCAATAATTTTATCAATAAATGTGCTCAGTACGTTTGTTTCCGCCATTCGGACAAGTGAAATTATGCCTTTCCAAGTGGATTTTCATGGCGTTTTGTGTTTTGAAAACATGGACAATCGAAAAAAAAAAAGGTTAGCCATAATTATGGCTATCGGAAGTATTCGTCGAGTTCAGCGAAATCGATGGATGAGAGAGTGGTTGAAAAAACGTGAAGAATAATCTCATATGAGGCTGCTGAGGGAAATCAGATTGACAGATGCGGAAGATTATTTCAGAATGAAAGAAAGGACGTTCATAAAATTATTACAGATGGTGGAACCACTCTTCATAAGGCAGAACACAAACATGAGGGAATGCATCCCTGTAATGAGAGATTAGCCTTAACCCTGAGGTACTTAGCTACAGGAAGACGTTTTGAAGATTTGAAGTTCTATGTCATCATGTCGTTTGAAACGTGTGAAACTCTTGTTCATGTCCTAGACTACATGAAAGTAAGTGTTTCAAATATATTTTCCAGATACCTTCCTACTTACCTAAGTATATCAGTCTGTCATTGCACAGAACCTCTTCACTACCTGTATGAAAGTAGTTGGCATGACAGTAAGAGTAGGGAAACGCATTTTGAATAATTTACAGCAAAAGATTATAGTAATTATGCATTGATTAAACAGCAAAGAAAAATACAACAAGAAATAAGGCAATCAAAATTCTCAATCTGAGAAGATGTTGAAAAAACTCGCCGCTAATAAATCCTGATGTTGGTTGTTGATTAGTTGTGGTGGATTATCACTGTGAGTAGGAGAAGAGCAATTAAATGTGGAGAAGGATGAAGTGCTGCCACGACTTGTTCCCGGGTGTGTGGTTCTTAGAGGGCTTGGACATTGACATAGGCCTACTTCATTTATGTTTACGAAGTTGCAATGGAGAGTACCCAAGCTTGCTTCAAAAAGCATGTCATTTATTGCTTTCTTAGCAAACTGTCTCTGCTTGGCATCCCAAGTGAGCAGTTTTTCTCCACAATCTTTTGAGATAGTCGGTATGATGCTGCCAGGGTTCGTCGAGTTTTCTAAATATGAGCTTTTGTAGAAGCTCATTTTGTTTAGCAATCGGACCTTGCGCTCTAGCTTTTTTTTTTTTTAATTTTATTTCAAGATCTTCAGATATTTTCTCAAGGTCACTTGTATAATCCATAATACTCCGCACAAAGATCACTTCCGTTCCCTACGAAAGCACGGCAACAACTGAGTATTGACAATATTATTGACGTCCACCCCAAGACGCTCCATAATATTGACAATATCTCCTCCACTTTGAAATATTGACGCCCTGAGATCAGAAAATCTGGATTTCATCAATATCGCTTCAATATCGACCGTCAATACTCTTTTTTTCACCTTACATGATCAATATTATTGTCAATATCATACTTTATTGTCAATATTATTGATCGTGTAAGGGCCGCTTAAGACTGATTGTGTGCAACGCTGTACACAGCCTGGCCCCTTGTATAAACTGGACGTAAATAATCAAGATGGCCGATATCCGTAACAGCCGGTCGTTTCGTTGATGTCTGAGATTGAATTTTGAGGCTACGCATATTCTGAGCTGCTTTTGCGGAATTATAAACATTGTTCCTTGTTTGCGGGACATATTTCCGTACTTGTACCCATGATTACAGCTTTCTGAAAACAATATAATGAAATACTGAAACTAGGCAGACGACGCATCGCTGTTTGCCCGCTACTCCGATAGATGGCTTTCAGCAGTCCTTCATAGCCAGAGGCTAGTAACGTCATGAAAAGCGTGACGTGTTTGATGACGTGACCGTAAAAACCCGGTGTGAACCTCGGCAGTTACACTCAGCGTGTTCCGTTTCTCAACGCTTTTACACCGGACCGGTGGCAAACGATGACGTCACGCTGCAGCGGAATTGGAACAAAACTGCTGGATTTATGCTGCCATCAATGGTGACTAAATTACTAGTCATTCTAATATTTTCTTACAGGAAGCATTGGTGTATTATGGTTTAAAACAAATAGAATTTACATTATTATTGACATAGCTAAAAGTCTTCCCATCTAGTAATAACTGAATATCCCCCCTTTGCCGTACTAGTCACGTCTAACCTAAAACTTTCGGAAGAATGTCTCCATATAAAACCCAAACACAACTGACAAGTGTCACAATTTTTAATATAACAAGTTTTTGCAGCTAGGGTTTCTTAAATAGCGAATACCATATCAAATTAAATCAGGTAGGATAATATAATTGCTGGTCAGTAATTTTAAACATACCATCCAGTTATAGACAGCGAGTTCTTATAATCTGAAGAGAATATACATCAGTTAGCCTACTTCTTCTAATATTGTTTTTATGCCTATACTCGTTACCTTTCTTCCTAAACATTTTGGAGTTTTATTGTTCCTATGCATCTATCATTAAGCTATACATACAATAATAATAATAATTTTATTTTATATATATATGTCATCAAGTCAAGTGACAGCATGGACACCGGGCAGGATTGAGTGAAGCCCATCGTCTGCTAATTCCCCCGCAGTTTTACGTGAGCCAATCAGATTCATTGGTGGATTCTCGCACCATATCCACGGGCCGGTGGAACCGATGCCAAAGCGCTGTGGAAACTGGTGGCACCGATGACGTCATTACTTAGCTTTGGAACAAAAATGCTGCCAGCGCTTTCACAGCGCTGAGAAACGGAACACGCTGACTGCGTTCATTGCTATAACGACTTATGTAGAACTTGCGCGGTGAACAACCAAACAACCGTTCAACGCAGATATAAGCAGCTTTTATTAGTAAGGCTGTAAGTCGTTACATAGGTATGTAGAATTTGAAATAAGGAAGAAAGGTTTATCCCACTCAAACTATTTCCTCAGAAAATGCTAGATATGGCTTGAAAAGGATGTCGAATTTAGCACCAATGCTTCTACACACCATGCCTGGGAAAGGCTGACATAAGAAGAAACAGAAATTCCGGTAACATAAAATTGTATTGTTATTAAGGAATATTTTATTCCTCCCTCTCATGTTACCATACAACCGTTTCGGGGCTGAAATCAAAAAAATAAATTCAATATCACTTTCATACCTTCCTCCTCCAAAACCTGGGACATAATAATATACTGTGCGCTTAGGACTAAAAATGTTCCACCCTATTTTGTCTCCTTTTAGATGCTAAGGGCCTATGATAAACATCCCTATTTCTCAACTAATATAAATCCTAACTAAACTCCGTGGCGCTACATCCCTGGAGGGACTTGGCCTACCACCCGACCGCTGCATCATCTCCCGTAGGCAGATGGCAGGATTGGGGGCATGTGGTCATCATGCCGACACCCACGGCCGTTAATGGTGGTTTTCTGGACCGGAGCCGCTACTTCTCTATCAAGTAGCTCCTCAATTTGGAATCACGAGGCTGAGTGCACCCCTACCAGACCTCCCTACCTCAGAAAAATCCGAGGAGGTACCGGGAATCGAACCCGGGCCGACGGATCTGTAGTCAGCGATGCTAACCACAAGACCACGCCGGTGGACAAAATATAAATCCTACAGCTATGAATAACGTATCAGTGGAGATGATGTTTTTACCGACTTCTGATATACGAAGTAACAAACTCTTTGGCACACACTCAGGCTGAGACAATATGATTAAGCTGTCCTTGCAATACGACCTCATATTCCACATCAAAATGTAAAGTTAGAAAATTATATTCTCCATCTCCAGGGTAGAGAAAGTTATGTGACTGCATCACATTGTGCATTATTTTCGTGGATTTCATTCTTCATGATTTATTTAGACCAATGAATTATATCGATAGCCTCAGAGTTTGTTAAAGTCCAGTATCATGTAGCTCCCAAATCCCTATGTGAACACTGTAAACATTACACTGTTGTCATGAGACACTGAATTGCATCTGATAAATATTCAGTGTAATATTTTGAGAAATTGTATAATTTTTCAAGAGAATGTTAATGTTGACCGCGTTACTTTCCGGGTTGAACTGGGTAAGTGTGCAAAATTTTATGATAATTGCTCTAGAAATGTAGATTTGTATAGGGAACAGTCATACCCACATATCCACATAAAAATATTCAAGTTTATATATTAGAAGTTAGCCATGCGGTTTCATAATATAACTAAAACTTACACATATTAGTCATAATTACAGTTGGTGTATGGTAACTTAAATGTAACTTAAAACTTTAAAGGTAAATGTATGACAAGTTCACCAATGGACAAGAGCTTAATATTGGCTTACTATTTTTAACAATGGATATAGGTGTGATTTATACTTTTTTTAATGAAATACTCTTCAACGCCTGCTTCATCATAAATTATATTTAATTATACACAAAAAGTGTTTCACTTTTAACCTAACTTGATGTTAGCGAGCTTTATAATTCACTCTTAAGAATTCTTACGCTTGCTTAATGCTAGACACAAACAAAATGCACAAGCAATCCAACATATTTTAGATCATAAGTTATGTGATAATTTTAGTTACAAATGCTATTTTATTGTATTAATAATAGTTCACTTAACTTATATTTTAATTATAGTGTGATACTTGTGTGAAACGTTCCATGCTAAATATCTTGAATGTAATTACTTTTATATATATAACAATATAGAATGAACATGCTCATCTAATTGACACTTTACAAAAGCTGTAAAATTATTATATAAATATTGGCTTATACAAAATTCTAAATAAAATTTGAATTGTATATCTCCCAAGTCTTTCATATTCGGACATAATACGTTATTTGTGGTACTGAAATTTTACTAGTACAAAGGCTGAAAATCTTATTAAGTTATATGATATAATTGTACTAGTTGAGATATATCCAAGCTTCAGAATGAAGTTTATCAATGATTATTGATATTGTTAGTAGTACTAACATAGTCTAAAATACCTACAAAATTATTATTTGTAGAATTTTGGGTAGAGCTATGAATAATCAAATAAACTAGCTAGTATATTATGTGAGTGATCCGTATCTTAACAATCTTTACAAACTCTCTACAACTGTAAGTAACAGACCATTGTTAATACATATTTAAAATGACAAGTAAAAGCAGTTAAAACAATAAAATATTACAAACATCTTATTAGAAATGTATAATTAAGATCTGTTAAAAGTTCAGTTACAGTTAGTTGATATAAACTTGAATTAGTAGCAATTCAATTAGTAAACTTTTGGGTTGGCCTATAAATTTTTAAATACATAGCTGATAAACTGTATGAGGTATCCATATCTTAAAAACTCTCTAGAATTGTAAAGAACAGATCACTGTTAGTACATATTTACAAGTGACAATAAGTAAAAGCAATTAAAATAATAAAATATTATAAATATCTTATTAGAAATCTATCATTAAGATAAGTTAAAAGCTCACTTACAGTTGTTGATACAAACTTTAATTGAAGTTATAGTAGTTGTAATAGTTACAGGCCCGACGAGAGGGAGGGGCAGCCGGGGCTACAGCCCCGGGGCCCGGACCCCAAAGGGGGCCCGGCCGGCCAGGTTTAATTTTTTACTTTTAAAATTTACTCCAAAATAAAATTGGTTATAAGTCAATAAACAACTTAAGTTATGTTTTATGTGTTTATCTTTCTACATTGTCCTTTCGTATAACGGTGACACGGAAATAATCAGTTAATCTGAAACGGATTATTCTTGAAGAAAAATTGCTATTTTTGAAAAGTACAAGCAGAAATCATTTTGCACTCAACAGTAGGCCTCACTAATGATATGAAATGAAATGAAATGATTAGCCTAAATGTCCCGTTAAGGGCAATGGCCTCCTCGAAGAGGGTAAGCTCGAATACACCTACATGTGGTGAGCTATTCCACATGAGGGATATTTGTGCTCTGTTCGGCATTTAAAATCATAATTGTCAAAAGATTAAACTGGTACATACAGATAAAATTGTCCCTAATTAGAACATTTTAATGTATTTTTCCGTTATGTGCCCGGTATCAGTTAACCGATTTGGTCCAAAATCAACAGACTTCGTCCCATGGGCGTCATAAATGGTATTATGAAAATCCGATAAAGCGTATTTGAGTTATCGCTCTTACAGACAGACAGACAGACAGACAGACAGTACTGTCTACCAGACCATCTCATAAAGTACCGGTACCATTATGGCACTTACTAATTATGTAATATGATTACATAATCTAATACATATAAAGGGCGAGTTGGGTAGTGAATTTAATATTTGATGGGGGCCCGGGAAAATTTGTCCCTGGGGCCCTTGCTTTCTTTCCACGGCCCTGAATAGTTACTATTTTAATCGCTGCAGTATGTTGAAGCTTTTCGTCACGGCTCACTTCCTTGCTTGTTTAGTATTTTACCTTTTAGAATGTCATTAATATTGCGTATTAGAAGGAAGGTGTATTACATCATCATTGTTGTTGGCTCTGCACACACTTTTTCCGTAAGTTAACGTTAGACGATATTAGAACCCTATTCTGCGTAACTCCATCCATCCATCGCAAATCCTACTTCCCTTACATCTATCTTAATATTACCCTCTCACCTACGTTAGGTCTTCTAAGTGGTCTCTTCCCTTCGTGTCTACCACTCAATGTTTCTGAGAAATGTTTTTCCTCCCCCAAGTTATGAAGCTCATCATTGTGCAGCTTTCTCCAGTCCCCATTTTGATCTCTCTTAGGTCCAAATATTTTCCTAAGTACCCTGTTTTCGTACATTCAGATTATGTTCTTTCCGAAGAGTAAGCGACCATGACTCACACACATATAACTAGGGACCGGATTCTTAGGTTTTTACCTATTTTTTCCTTACTTCCAAAACAAAAAGCGCTCATACACTTTTTCGAATCGTGTCCATAGGATTCACCCACATTAATTCTGTGGCACCTAAAAATACCTAAATGGGGTATAAAAACCTAAATATACCTAAACGGGATATAAAACCTAAAATATATAATTTAGGCTTATTTTTTGTCTTTTTTTTTTTTTTTTTTGTTTTTTTTTTTTTGTTTTGTTTTTTGTTTTTGTTTTTTGTTTTTGTTTTTGTTTTTTGTTTGTTTGTTTGTTTGTTTGTTTGTCAGTTGAGAAATCGATATTTTGCGGGGAGAGAATAATTATTGTCCGATAGAAATTAATACTACCAGCGTTTCATTCAACCCATTGTCGTCTAGGATGGACAGTATCAAGAGAGAAAAAGAGTACCGGAGTATTCCTTTTAAAATATTCGTACGAACAACCATTGTTGCCGTGTATGAACAAGGATATAGATTTCTGTGTTCTAAAGCGCTTGTTTTTTTGTTTGCATTTAGTACTTTCCTGTTATTCATACTGAGCGGTCACACTGTGAGTTTTAAGAAGACGTGTTAATTATGCCGAAACAAATGAAATCGAGTTTTTTTACGGCAGTGGATTGGCGACGATCTGAATTTCACTACATATGGCAAGTAATATTTTGTCAAGCCTGCCAGAAACATATATTATTTACCTTTCTAGAAAAGTTCGTCCCTATTTGATCTGTTGTACGGTCAGCATGCGTAACAACCGAAAAAGGGAAATAATCAGTTTCACATTATCCACATCCAATCGTAAAGTATTTTACTCACTAAAATAGAAGCATCGTATTCGAATCCTGAGAAGGATAGTGTCTAGATACAGTATTAACTATTAACTAAGAGATAACAGGAAGAACTTCACAGTTGAGAATCTTGAAAAATATTTAGTGATATATTGTAACCAGGAAATGTGAGGCAATCTTATTTTCACTGCTTCTTTTGATTTTTTTTTTTTTTTGCTTTCTTTCTTCAATTGTATAATATTGTCTTATAGCAAGTTTACACAAATTTAAGTCAATTTTTTATAGTTAAACTTTACAAGTATTATGTATTCAATCCTGTGTAGCACATTCAAATTCATTAAATCAATTATTCTACCCGAAAACGATATTTTGGACAAAAAACCTAAAAAAAACTATTTCACCTAATGGAAAACCTAAAACAGTGTTTTTAAAAACCTAAAAATCCGGTCCCTACATATAACACAACCGGTTGGATAATTGTGTTATACATTTTTATTTTTAGACTAGCTTAAAAGGCCCGGCGTCGCCCGGGTTTTGTATTTTTTAATATGAAATTAACTTATGGAGGACTTTGGATGTTGAAACTCTAGATCCTTATATAATATGTGTGTAGAATTCGAAATGAGGAAGAACGACATATGACACTCAGACTATTCCCTCAGAAAACGCTAGATATAGCTTTTTATGGCTCTCAGAGGATGTCGAATGTTGCTTTCCATTGCTTCTACACACCATGTCTGGGAGGAATGCAAATAAGGAGAAAAAGAAATTCCGGTTACATAAGATTGTATTGTCTTGACAGAAAATTGTATTTCTCACTCTCATATTACCATACAACCGTTTCGGGGCTGAAGTAAAAAAGAAATTCAATATCACTTTCATACTTTCCTTCCCAAAAACCTGGGACATAATATACTGGAGCGTAGGACTGAAAATGTTCCATCCCATTTTGTCTTCTTTTAGATGCTTAGGGCCTCTGATAAACATCCCTAGGCCTATTTCTCAACTAATACAAAGCCTACAGCTATGAGTGACGTATGAGTGGATAGGATTTGTTACCGACTTCCGATGTAGCGTACTCACTGGCACACACCTAAGTTGTCCCTGCAATACGACCGCTTATTCTACATCAAAATGTGAAGTGAGAAAATGATATTTTCCATGTCGAGGGTAGAGAAAGTTATGTGACTGCTTTATTTTCGTGGATTTTATTCTTCAAAAATTATTTTCACAAATGTATTAACTACGTCGATTGTATTAGAATTTGTTAAAGCCCATATTATAATATACAGTGTGTCCCACGCAAGAGTTGGCCAATGACGCGGGTTCCTGCGGCGCGGCGGGCACAGCTCCACCTCCCGAGCGATCGGGTGAAATATCTACGCTAATGAAGCCGCGATCGGTGTTATGATTCAGGTTCTCACATTTACAGTTAAAATTACAATGAAAATAAACACGTACCTCATCACAAGAGGTGTTGGAAATGTTCTCCTCTTGCATCCACACAATACTGGCACCTTTTAAAGAAATTTTCTTTCACGCGCGTAAGCTCAGCTTCCGAGACAGAATTACTTCTCTTGTGATACGTATACAATAGAACAAAGGATATTTATGTACGATTCGTATGTGATTACATAATCTTGCAAGGACGCAAGACGTCGGTTTTTAGCAAAATTCCCAGGTGTACGTCCTCCAAGCAGAGAAGCCGTGCGAAAACTTGTAAGCAAACTTCGGGAAACGGGTTCGATTCTCGATTGTAAACGAGGGACCAAGCGGCGCGTACTTACTGAACAGAAATTAGATCAAACCCACATACATTAGAAGAACTTAAATACATTATCAGAAGAGAAGTTAATTCTATCTCGGAAGCTGAACTTATGCGCGTGAAAGAAAATTTCTTAAAAAGGTTCCAGTGTTGTGTGGATGCAAGAGGAGGAAATTTCCAACATCTCTTATGATGAGGTACGTGGTTATTTTCATTGTAATTGCAACTTTAAATGTGAGAACCTGAATCATAACACCGATCGCGGCTTCATTAGCGTAGATATTTCACCCGATCGCTCGGGAGTTGGAGCTGTGCCCGCCGCGCCGCAGGAACCCGCGTCATTGGCCAACTCTTGCGTGGGACACACTGTAGTTTCAAACCCCTATGTGAACACCGTAAACAATCTACTTTCGTTATGTAAACAATTGACAGCAGAACTTTCTAACTCTGCCTCATTTCACATTTCCGACTTTTCCCGTGGGTTTTCCAAAACATTTCTCTCATACAAACCTTGTCCTGACAATTACGAACACAACAAAAAAGAATCAGCCAAATCGGTCGAGCCGTTCTCAAGTGATGCTCCGTCATACATTTTGGAAATTCATTTTTATTAATATAGATTTCTAGACAGAGGAAGAGAAGATAAAACTGAATATAATTTTTTTCAGCCTCTGTACTAGTATATTCAAAACCACATATGACGTATTAAGCTCGAATATGAAGGACTTGAAAAGTAGACAGATTAAATTTTTTTATGATTTGTATTGAGTAATTTGTGCATTGGTAAAATACAAATAATAATTTTACATATTTAGTATCATGCAAGTTGGTTAAGAATGTTCATTGTTTGATTGAATTAAAATTTATATTAAGTTCTATTACAAATTGTACTAGTGGAATTTCTACGAAACTACAAAATGAAGTTCATTAGTGAGAGAAGATAAAAGTTTCTGAACTGCATAAGAATAAGTATTTTCTGATTTCTCTCAACATTTAACTTCTATCTTATTATTTGTATCTGTCATTATTGCTCCCAGATATTAAAATGTCTCCACTTGATCGAATGCTTTACTGGCTATTCTAATATTTTGTAGCGCATTATTTTGACCTTTCATGACCATATACTTTTTTTCTGTATTAATTTCCAATCCAACGTTCCTGCAGGCGTCGAAAAGACTTTCTGCATTTCTCTCAGTTATGTTTATGTCATCACCCAATAGACAACATTATCTGTTTAAGCTAAAATCAGGTGATTGCCGTTTAATTCTAAGCCTACCTTGTTTTCCTGAACTTTTATAATGACATATTCTAAAGCAAAATTAAACAGTAAAGGCAAGAATGCATCTCCTTGCTTCAAGCCACTTTTAATGGCAAACGTATCTGATATAAGTTTCTCCACCCTGGCTCTGCTATAAGACATTTACGTCATTCAGGTTATTCAGTAATATAATGCATACTAATTTAGTACCGGTGGTTTCTTAGTTGTAGAGGTGGCAACCAGAATTATGTTTGCATATTCGGGAAGATCATTTTCTTGTTCAGACTCGTTGCGAAGGAATATTAATTTTAAAATAGTATATTGTGATCGAGGAAATAGTTTTTTCAATTTCCGAGATCCGTTATGCGCTTACGGAACGAGTATTGCACGCTATTTTTTGCACGATGGTTATTTATATAAATTTAATTATATTAATTGAGATATTAGTTGAAGATATTATGTATATACATTATTGAAGATAGATGATATATTTCAGAAAGTGATTCGCATGTATTGGTTGTTATGGAGACTGAATATTTGTCCTATTAAAGTCACCACAAACTGGGGGGCCATGGTTCCGGTCTTCGATAAAGGCTCGTATTGTGATGGTTTTACTTACGGCACGTGTGCGCTTTGTAATTTTTACAGCACTGGGATTTCTTTTGTTTTCATAGCAACCAGATTGTGTGTGGGAATGTCAAGTTACGATCCACGGCAACAATATTCGTAAGTACCACTAATTAGTTACATAGTGCAAAAAATTAAAAACATACCTTGTGAACATTATGTTTTACTCTTGCCCCATGTAAATTAAATTCAGGTCTTTGATATTTTGGCAAACACTTCATACCTAAAATTTAAAATAATTTAAGTTAAACAGAATTCATGATAACGTACACGTTTCATGTTAAATACTGCTACATGTTATGGCTTAAAATGGTGCATCGGTTTAGCTCCAATGCTGCAGAAACTATTAATTATGCAAGTGGGAACAATACTAACTGCATGCTTTGCATACAAAAACATTTGCGCTCGAGATTAAAGTTGACATAGTTAATCCTTAGATGAAGTACAGTCGGTCAAATAAAAAACGTCGGGCGGTATTTGATTAAGTATAACGAACGAGCATATGCGCATGTACAGGAAGACTTAAGGTTAGGTTCACACACGCCTCTTGTCTATCCATGTATTTTCTTGATTATTTAGTCAGTTTTGTTCCAAAACAAACATGTATAGAAGGCTGTGGCTACATGCCTCAAATCCGCCATATTCTTGGTTGCAAATTTTTATAATATTAATAATTAATAGATTCGCGAGGAATATGTTTATTCAAGGAGCATTTTTTAAAGATTTTATTTTATAATACCGGTACTTCTAGTGCAAAATCAATTCAACTTCTGCAACCAATCTAGCATCGAAATACGCGGCCTTCCGCAGATCCACGCTTCCTATGAAAACTTCCGGTCGCATTATAGTAAAGTTCCCACCACTGAGCTGCTCTTTCATAAATATGGAACCTTCTCGCTGCTTCAGAGGCCGAAAAATGCAGGTCAATTACAGCCCTAACTACACTTTCTCTCACTTTAGCATTTGTATGTGGCGATGACACAAAGCAAAATGAATTGTGACAATACATTAAGTTGAATATCGTGTGTTGAGCTTTCCGCGTTGTTCATTTTTTCCCTCGTTGTTCATTTTTTCCCTCCTGTCGCATGGCCTCATATGTTCCGAAAATGACCTGTATTTTATGTTTTTTATAGGAAACTTGTGAACTAATGTCTTAAAACTTTAATTTTAACTGTATACGAGTCCCGACGTTTTTTATTTGACCAACAGTACGTTGGGGGCTCTGCTCCCAAACCCCCACTAAAGTTCTCGGGAAAGATTTTTTAAATTATTTTATTTTTATGAACTGGCACCGTATCGGAGATAGTCCAAGACTGCCTTACAACATAATAGTCATAATAAACCTAAAAAGTACGGGAAGACTTTCGGATTTTTTCGGGGTAAAACAAATTGAACTTTTTGGTTTCAAGCTAAAATGTAGCTCATCGGAAGTGGGTAAACATTAATGTCAGTACAGTGAGTCAGGTGAGAAAATGCCCAGGGTAGAGAAATGTATGTGATACATCACTCCTGATATTTATTTACGTAGATTTACGTTTAGATTATTGATTTACGGAAATGATTTCAATCACTAATAGTCAAAGCCCAGTGTATTGCAACTTCCAAAGCCCTATGTGAACACTGCAAACAATATTGTTGTCATGAGAACTGAACAGAGACTTTAACGCCGTTTTAAAATTTTTTAGGGGTAAAAAATAAAATATTTCTTTTTGGAGTTTTTCATCTGTTATAAGAAAAAAGTTATAGGCCTAAGTGTGTCAAATTTCAAATTAATAGCTCATCTGGAAGTGGGTAAACATTAATGTCAGTGAATCAGTTATTTAGCCATGTGGCTTCATACTCGTATATCCACTCACAATATGCTATTTTAGTGTTTTACTGAAAGTGTAAATGGTATTAACATGATTTCAAATTGTAATGTATCGTTTACACAAAGGCAATATTGAATAAAACATACATTGATGCATGAAGAAACTCTGCAGTTACTTAGTTACTCTGGAGTTATCCATTATCCATAATTTAATCTCTAGCGATTGTAAACTGTATGTAATTGCAACTGTACTACTTTTTGCATTGCAATTTTTGTTGTTAATGGATGATAAAGAATACAATATTTCGTAACCCACCGGCATAGATAAACTTAAATATAGATGCATTTAGAATACGGAGTAGTTAAGTTTTACAGAATGTCGAGTTGTCCAATGTCTAAATCATCTGTACTGTATTTCATTTATTAAAGAGAGACTGTTACAGATATGAATGGCATAATTCTCTAAAATTAATAACGAATGATCATGCAAAGCTCTGCCTATTGTTCTATCTCTATTAGTTCTATGCAAAAATAGATTCATTTAGATAAGTGATGGTGGAAAGTTTTCCTTGCGGGAACTATTTTCATCTCCCTTATCCCACCCATCAATTTTATTTGATTCTGAGAAATAATTCGCAATAAATTGTCAACACTGACGGTAGAGTACAAAGAGTGCTCTGTGCAGGGTACTAAGTTTATTGTAATTTTCAAGAAGCTTTGAAACTGAGATATATAAGAGAATATTTTAGTAGAAAAATTCCTCTGACACTGGAATTTTAACCCAGGACCTTTGACAATCCGTGCCACTGCTCTACCAACTGAGCTAAGCCAGATTTCGTTTCACAGCGCCAGATGGGACCTCTCTCCTAGGACTGATTGCCCTTAATGGTCTATCTCACTGACAGACAAGTTATGTTATATGCAGTACTGTGAGGCACACTAATTAGTGATTTTTGTGATTTTCCACTGTGATTGTACAATAACATTCAAAATGGATAAATATGCATTCATGAACCACAGATTATTGTCTCTGTTGGACATTACATGAGAATAATATAGGAGAAAAATTCCTCTGACACTGAAGTATATGGGCCTAGTTCTTTTAACAATAATATTAAAGCTCAATATCTTCGCTGTTCAGGTGAAATGACTTAGGCCTGCATGGTACAAAGTAAATGTTTAAGGTAAAAATCTGACGTGAAACTCACATGACTTCCTCTAATCAAGTAAAATTTGCCTCTTAGTACATTATATTATGTATGGCATTCTCTTCATGTAAATTGACTGTAAAAAAGAAGAGAATGTCGTTACCACATCGTATCGCATTCTCGAAGGATACATAACCCACATAAAATCACGTAACTTTCTTTACTCTAAGCATGACCAATATATCTTTATCACTTCACATTTTGAATAATGGCCATTCTGATACAGAATAAGAGGCCATAGTCTATTGCAAAGAGCTCTTATTCAGTTGTGATGCATAACTTTATTGTTCACCAGGCGAAACTGAGTTTCTACAAACAGTGGCTTATAACGATCCATCAGAGATTTTTTCGAAGTAATGTTGCAAATAAAAGTTTTAGCACCTCTTGTACAAAATTTAAATAAAATTGTTAGAGCCGTTTTCGAGAACGTTGCGAAAAACGAGGTTTTCTTCGTGTAAAGTCCCCTTAAAAATTAGAAAGTTTACTTTTTTGCTATTTTCTCGGAACCTGCTTCAACGGTTTTGTTTAAAAATTGTACATAAGATCTGTTGTACGAAGATCTAAAAATTTTATTTGAAACATTTTTTCGCAAAAATTCTCTGAAGGGTAGTAGGCCTATAAGCCAGTCAACATTTGTAGAAACGCCGTCTTGTCTGGTAAACAATGAATCTTTGCTAAGAGTTCTCTTATTCTATATCATAATTTGATGTGAGAAATATGTAGCCTATTGTCCGTGCTTAGGGTAAAGAAAGTTATGGAAAGTTATGTGAGAGCATTAATCAGACTTTATTTGGTCTGTGTATCCTTTCGGTAACGAAATTTGCTTAATTTTTACAACCAATTTGCATTAAGAGAATGTCATACTAACATAATACAAACCTTCTATAAAATTAGACAGTTCAATGGATTTATTCCGTTGCAAACGTAATCTTTATCACATTTTGAAACGTGGAAAGTAAGCTAATAATCCAGTTTCTTAGGCAGATATTTCAGTGTAAGGTATTATTGTCGAATCATGCTACGGCTCCTTTAATAACTGTTATTATTTTGTAATTTTATAGTCCACTCTATTATTATGTACCATTAGCTTTAATAATTAATTCTCTAAGTGGAGAGCGGAGAGCGTTAAACTATAAGGGTGTTCTTAAAGCGTCCACAAAATTAATATACATTTTACATCCTTCAGGTTTGTAATTTTTATACGGTTGAAGGAGTATAGCAAAGAAATAAATATTTACACACCTTGTTTTATATTAATTGACCAAAATTCCAACCATTTTCAATAATAAATTAAGGTCATCTTGAGTCATACAAAATGAACAAAAATATAGCACACCAATAAATGTATAAATATCCATTGCAAAGATCCAATTGAGTTAAAGAGCGATTGGATCAAAGTAAATTAGGATTATCCCGTTTTAAGAACAAACGCAAAATAAAATTGGACATTTTAAGAGTGCGAAAAAGGACATAACTTGAGATAAAATAAGCATTTCCTTGAAAGCTTTGTGTAGGACAAAACTATTTACTTTCAAAAATATGTATCTGGGGAAAAAAATCGACGAAAAATCAATTTCAGAATCTCGATTTCGAAGAGTTTTTTTGCTAGTGAGATTGTGTGGAATTCCTCTCTATATGAAAAATGTTTCTGTCTTATTCAGAATTCACTCCTTCATCATGTTATCTGCGATATTTAGTATGTATATTGCTATCTGCTTGGATGCTGTAGTTAATTGGAGAGACTTAAAACAGTCTATGGCCACCGTAAGAGCCATTGTTGGAGTAGCAGACTTCTTATGTGGTCTCATCTATATAGGGTAAGTAAAAGAGTGAAGATGTGGGATCAAAAAGGCTCAATTTTTAATTTTTACGTTCTCCTGCCCTTACTTTAAAGTGGTCATAAGCTTATAAGTTAAAATATTTTCCCAAAATTTAACATTTCTTGTTTTTTTATGTCTTCTGATAAGAAATTTCAAGTATGTTTTTTATGTCTTGTTCATGTGTAACCGGTTCCAAAAGGGATGGGCCGGCCTTTGTTCGTTAGAAAATTAAAGTTTTATATTGTGGTTCACAAATGTAAACGGACTTAGCCATTGCTGTGATGTTTGTTTGACAGAACGTATCCGCCTTCTGTACCGAAGGTTGTGAGTTTGCTGCCCAATATTAGCTCAGCTATCTAAAGACTATATCCATTTTGTTTGCTAATAGGCCTATAGTATAACCATAATATGATGCTTTGAAATAATTAATTATAAATAATAATGTAAATTAAGTTTATTTTCCAGAAAACCAGATACATTCAAGATCGAATTACATTTCACAATCAATATTATTATTAAAAATATTTTTTCGGCTACATAGTTCAATATTGGCTCCAATGTATGTTTGCTCAATTATGTTCTTATTTAAACTTTCAGATAGCCTAGTGCAGCGTTTCTCAACCTTTTTTGAACCCGAGGGCCTCTAAAATGTCTAAAAAAAACTTTTGGGCATTTTTAAAAGAAGGCCTATATTCTTAACATTTTGGGTACTAATTATAGATCATTATAACGAAATATGTGAAAAATTTACGTCTTTACTTTCCACTTGCTTTATGATATTTTTTAATTATGTCTGCGGGCCATCTGCACCATCTTCGTGGTCCGCGGACCATAGGTTGAGAAACACTGGCCTAGTGTATCCAGAATTTACTCTTCTTTCGATTCAATAATAAATATCAGACTCTTAAACAAAATACAGTCAACTTCAACAGTTTTAGTTGAATGCTATAGGCCTATGGATATGCAGGCAATTTCGAGACGCACATGAGCAGTATTCTGTAAATAGAACTTGAAACGTTTAAGTGACCCGTCATTTTTGCAACTAGATGACTGGTGTGCGTAACTCTAATGTTTCACATGTACAATAAAAAAAATATTGCATGTTCAGCTAATACACCTTTTGCTTGTTAAAACAAAACTATCCCGCTCAGAACAAGAAATCCTATGTTCCGCTTTGCAAGCAACCTACCTCCAGTATAAAAGAAATCAGAATGATCTGACAGACTGGTAAGTTATATTATAGTTTCTCCATAGCAAAATATGAAGCAAAGAAACTGCAAGTTATATGTTTTGCGTAGACGAAGTCCTGTGACCACTTCGTAGAAAAGTTCTACTAATAGCCTACAGGCCTCTTCACCATTTCACCACCAACATAATCACATCATTAATATCATTAGTAAAATATGTTATCTACTGACAAAACCTAGTTGATGAAAGTACAACATGAAGCCAAAGTATTCTAATATGTAACTTACCACGAATATCCCTACTGCAAACTACTTCTTGTAACCTGTTCCAGCGTCTTCAGGAACTCATTCGACCGTTTGATCTTGCATACGGAAGACTTCGTGTGGGAAGATCTTCCTCTTAGAGATTCGGAAACAGAAGATTTCAATATGGTGGGATGGATTGAAAGATCGCAAAAACTGGCAGTTAAGGTTTACTTTATATGCATTGGCTTTCACATTACGCAGTCAACAGTTCGTATGTCAAACGACCGTGTAATGGTTTTCAACTCTTGGTATCCATTCGACATCTTCACCAGTCCTGCATACGAAATCATCGCTTTTACCCAGGTCAGTGTAATTTTTAAATCAATTTTTGCCTTAAAAATTAACAAAGCCCGATTGTATCAAATTGCATGTTAGAGTAATAAATTACTATAATATTTCATTCAATTTAATTGTAAATAAACATATTACATGAAGGTTGTTGGTTTTGGTTACGTAACGACGGGACTCTATTGCTGTTTAGCCCCATGACAGTTGGAGGTGTGTCGGAATTTTGACACGCAGAACTTCTTCAATATGCCTCTAAATTTACACATTTATTCACTCGTAAATGCAATCAAGCTGGGCCGGGATCGACACCGTTTTTTTGGGCCTAGAACGCCAGTATATTGAAGGTATATATAAAGAATGGGATATGCTAAAATAAACTATAACAGACAAACAAAGAATAGATGTGAATATTCTCGAAATAAAACATTGGTATATAGAGTCGCAGCAAGGCTTGGAAGATATTTTAGTTCAACCATAAGTCGAGAAAGATCTTTCATAATATGACAGTGACCAAATAGCTTATATCCCCCGATGTGATGCAACATAATGTAATATTAAGCGATATCCTGTTTTTCCGAGTTCTCACGCTTGTACATTTAACTTTACAGGGGACTCTAAATAAGTAGGCTAAATAGTTGAAGTTAAGAAATCTTTACTGCGCTTCTGAAGTCTGGTGGAAGTAATTTATCAGATTTTTCACATTCTTGCTGCAACAACATCTATGAATGGTATCCTCCCACCTACGTCTAGGTCTTCCAGGTGGCCTTTTCCCTTCGGATCTCCCAGTCAATACTTTTGTGATATGTCTTTCCTCCCCCATGCGCACAACATGTCCAGCCCATTTCATCCTTCGTGATTTAATTGCCCTTACTATATCTGGTGAAGAGTAAAGGTCATGAAGCTCGTCGTTATGCAGTTTTCTCCAGTCCCCATTTTCATCTCTCTTAGGTCCAAATATTTTCCTAAGCACCCTGTTTTCGAATCTTACTTTGAAAAGGTGGTTAATGTGTTAGCTTATCACAAAGTAACAAGAAATGCTCAAAGCTAAGCCACCCATATTATAGCCTTGAACGAAGGAAAATATTATATTCATTCTTTTCTTTACACATGAAGCTAGAAAAATATAATTCTTTCGTGTCCTCTGACTGGACCAATAAAAATCATCTCACAATTGAAATGCTTAATCGTGGATAACCTCGAACACTTATCTACGACGTCATTCTCGTTCGTGTATGTAGTTTCTTAACTCTTTCATCACATAACGACAGTATGGTGTTCCTTCAATTTTGATTCATTTTGATGGTGTCTCAGTTGGGAGCACCTACCACTTAACACAAAATACATCTGGCGTGTTCACCATACTATTTTTGTTCCATTAAATTTAAATGTTATAAAATATTTCTATTATCACTTACATATTTTTAACATTTTGAACAAATAAAGAATAGCTATTTCCAGTTATTAATGTCTACAAATTAGAGCCCATCTCCAAAAAGAAACAATATTTTACTCAGACGAGCCCTAGTGTAAAAGACCGTGGGTAGCAGTGGTATTGAATGGTCTACTGTTGCTTTTGTTTTGTGTACAGGTAGGCCTAATGGTGTATTGTCTTTTCAATTATTTTCATTTTCCCAATTGAGCTACTGTGTATCTGTGATAATGTCAATACTTCCACCTGTGCTCAGTTATAATATATTAATTATACAGTTAATTTAAAATATAACACGAATAAAAGCATTACACAGTCAAATATGCATTGTCTTCTAGCAGGAAATGAAGTAGGTGCGTGACGTTAGTGATCCCGTGAATACCCGTTCAGACGGAGAAAAATGCATTTGTGTAATGGATTATAAGTAGCCTTGACGATTCTTTACACATATAACTTACTGGTGTGTCGAAGCAATGACGCATAATTTTAATTTGTATAGAACACAATGACAAATCATCAATAAAAGTGCTTTGAATGACGATTCGTATATCACGAAATTGAGAACCCGAATTGAGAGTCCATCAAACCAAAATTTTCGGGAGAGGCAAAAAATTGTAATAGAATAGATAGTATACTTTACAGTTTTTCTTTGTCTAGACTCTAAGCCTTTAAGGGTGATAAGTCATATTTGAAGTGAAAACAAAATATTTGAGCATGAGAAAATCAAATATGAAAATAATGCACATGTGGCATTTCTCAAATGCATGTTATAGATTTGTTAATCAATTATCGAACATTCTCTTTTGTTAAAGAATTAATATAAATTTAAATTTGTTTTAGTTTTTAAATAAGATTTGTAACATAATAATTACAATGTATTTGGTCATTTTAAATAGTAAATAGTAGGTTTGAAAGTCATGTGACATTTCTCAAATGCATGCCCAATTGAACATCACGGACAGAATTACAAACAACAATGGATATGTGAAGTATCTCAGATTCATTGCAACTTCATTATGCTTTACAAAGCTAAGAAACTAACAAAACATGTGAGTTTTCTGACTGTAAAAATGGGTCTAGGTATACTAAATACATTCCTATCATAAAGTGATTGGGCCCAAAAAGTGGACATGTGGAATTTCTTAATTTCCTGAGTTCATTACGGTAAAGCTAATATATATTTTTTTTTAATATCGGTACTGTCACTTATTTTGTCTAGTGACCATCCTTAATCCGGATGTAGGCCAAGAAGACATCAGAAAATGAACAGGATATTAATTTCATGTTATGTTGTTACAGTTCTTGGGAGCTCACATAGCGGTATGCATATTCGTCGCATCTATTACCCTCTATGCAGTTTTAACATCCATCGCATGCAGCCAACTTGATAAAGTAAAATTGTCCTTACAGCGGATTAAACAAAATCATGATATGCAAGAACAACTAAAAGAATGCGTACATCACCATCAGCAAGTACTGGCGTAAGTCGATTTCCCATTTACAATACGGATTGACGGTAGAAAATATCATATCATGCACTTGTATAAAAATGTTATGATTCATCTGTCTGTTCCGATTTGACATAAAAACTACCAAACTGATAGAGGTGAAATTTTGCATGAAATTAGTTTTTATAGCCGGAAAGGTCATAGTACTATAGTCGTTTACTCATCTCCGCTATTTCACATAATATCAAAATTATTAGTCACTTTTATATTACAAGAAATATTAACAAGAAATATTTAATTATTGTATAAAATATTGTGTTTTTAACATTAATATGTTGTCATTAAATACAGGTTCATGGATTCGATGGAGGAAACTCTAACAGTTTTCCTGTTCATCAACATGTTGGTTCTCTTCCTCGGTACTTGTTTTATAGCTTTTTCTGCAGTAACGGTAAGTTTCAAATGCCCTTATTATGGTATATGACCATTATTTAAATCTATATTATTTGACCAATGTTATCATACTATATATACAGACCCTGTAGAACAAAGAGAAATGTTTAGGCAAAAGTAATACTATAGTTAAAACCGTTACTTAAATCTATATTCTTTGATCAATTCCTTTCAGAATTCATATACAGAACCTATAGAATCAGGAGAAAATGTTAGGCATTTCTAATTGTTGAACAAACCATCCCGTAAATGTTTCAATCCCTATTATATGGCTATTTACCTAAATCTACATTCTTTTACCAATTTTTACCAGATTTTACACACAATTCCTGTAGAATCTGGAGGAAATGTTTGGCGAAATTAATTTTGTAAAAACCACTCCTTAAATGCTTCACTCCATATTATAACATATCCTTTACTTACATTTACATTCTGTGACAAATTTTATTGGACGTTGTATACATAGATATAGATATAGGTCGATATAAACAACAGATCTATTATATATATTAGGTTTAACCTACCTAAGTAATCTCTATAACATACCTGAAGAGAACTGGTAAGTTCTTAGTTTACTGTTTGGTGCAAGAGGCGGATTAACGTCGTATGTATAAAAAGAAAAGAAAACAAACAAAAAAGTTACGTTTGGATTTCAGCCGAAAATTTGTATGAAACATATTAAGGGAACAGCACTAGAGACAGGAACAATATGAAGAAAATTTTGCCAAAATATGACAGTTATTTAGGCTAAATATGATATTATGAAAAAATATTTTAAAATATCATGAAATGCAATAAATCAATGATTTATAATTTTTATTGGATTTTAAGACAACACACACACTTTTCACAATGAGAGAACAAAATAAATTACTAGTTAATTGGTAATAATAAGTTAATTAAATATTATATTCTATCCAGACTTTAGTGAAAACATATTAATTACAATATGATACAAGCAGCTTTTCGTAGAATTCGTGAAACCCCTGTTCATTGCTATAGTAATATTAAGGGATGGAAAATTTGTAAATTTTACAGTTATAAAGTGGTTCCAGATAGCTGTTGGAATGAGTGGAATGTGCGGCTTGGGGATATGAGACGTGATTCCTGGAAAACTATCCATAGAATGTGTATTGCTATATTATTGCTATATTATAATATTGCTATTTATAATAGAAGTGTTGAAATGGAGGGAAATTTTGAATGAATCTTACAAAATATGAAGTAATCTTTAGATTTTCATCAAATATGCAAATTGTACTATAATATTATGAAATACGAACTTTTTTTGCGTGCATCGCCATCTAAACTTCGTGATTCGTAAAGATCCTACGTACTTTCCAAAGCACTAGTAGCCATTTTTTAGAATATTAAATGTCATATTTTGCCTGCCTCTAACCAACATTTATACATACTTTTAAAAAATAATTTGTAACAGATCTTCTGATCAGATAATTGTTTTAAACGTTAAACTTCAAATATTAATTTTATATTATATAAATCAACTATGTTTTTTTTATGTCAATTATGTCAGTATTCTGGACTCCTATACTTCCAGGCGGAAGAAAATAAAAGTTTTATATCTCTGTAGAATAATTATTTCTCAATTCACAATGCTTCACAAAAGAAATCATGTCTGTATTTTGCTTTTCCAATGTTTAACTCCAATAGGAATTGTTCGCAAGAAAAATAGTGTTTACTGTTGTTACAGAGTTGGGGAGATCATGCAGATGTATCACAAGCATTCATCGGCTATGTGATGTTTACTGGGCATACTTTTGTATTGTGTTGGTTCGGATCCAAGCTCACGAAGGCGGTAAGTAAAATAAAGCATAACTTAATGTGTATTTTATAAAAATCCTTACATATTCTGTACATAAACTATTTGTAAGTTTATAACAATAGATTGCAAATATATTAAACCAAAGTTGTACATTAAAAAGTTTACAACATTTTAGAAATGTACAAAGTTGAAAGTACATTAAACCAAACTCAGCTAAAATGTATGATTTCTTTTGAAATAGTTCATTCGCTTTTGCCACATGTATCACCCGGGAGGCTACAAAAAGCATAATGAAATGATTGTTCTAGTACTTAAATGCATTCAAGTTTTAACAATGTCTATTATATAAACCAGAGACGTGCAGGACGGTTGTTGCACTGCCTTCTTGATTTAATAAAAATAGAATAAAAATAAAAATAGAATAAAAATAAAAATAAAGAAGGCAGTGGTTGTTGTGATTACGCTTCAATCGCGACCTTGAGTATTCGTCACGATGGTCCCACTCCCCCCACCAACAATCCGTAACACTCTTCATCTACAGTAAAAAAAAATTTCTACCTGAACCTGCTCAGTAGTCCGGACGAGTTCACTATCGAAATGTTATCTGAAGCGGTGATATTTCGTTCGTACGCCAGTCTTCAAGGGAGTGACATCGCGCTAAGGTATACGTCTAGTTCCGACTTTGAACTGCTCAAATTTTTCTGGTCTCTGTGGAACAGCTCGAACTTATCTGGGTTAATTTTTCCCCATTAATTCACGTGTTTGAATCTCATTGTTTGTTTTGTTTGTGTGTTTTAGGCCGAGGATCTGAGAGACGTTGCATATGAAAGTGATTGGGTCGGGGCCCCGATACCCTTCCAGAAGAGTATAATGCTCATTATATCTCGAGGAAACAAGGAGTTCGCACTGACAGCCGGAAAACTGGTGCCCCTCTCAAATGCCACTCTTCTAAATGTTCGTATCTCATTTGGCATAAATTTAATTGCGAATCCTTATCTACCAAAAATTAAATCTACATGCAGATATTGTAAACAAACAAAAAATGTTCTCAACATATTTGGCTCATAGACTGAAGTTCTCTCAACATTTAATTTATAATAGCCACAGAATGAATTATAGTTCCACATTACAGAATTTTCCGGATACCTAAATAAGCATAGGTCAGATTATCAACAAATTCTGTAATTTTTTTTCAGATGATGAACCAATGCCTGTCGTTCTTCATGTTTCTCCTACACGTCAAGGACAGAAATGAAGAAGTGGCACACCTAGAATCCTGAAATGCAGTTGAATAAAAATTAAGACCTCTGTTTTACAAGTGATTCATATAGCCTAATTCTTAGCTGTTTGGTATAGTTTATTGATCACAAACTCTTTGCTTAAAAAAACGATTCTGCTGGTTTTGAAGGCATGCTTGCAGCATGACAGTCAGGAGAATAGAAAAAACAATAATTAGAAATAGTCACGCATCTCCTTTCTAAATGTTAAACTAAAAGTAAACTATTTAGCAACTAAACAATCCTGTATTCTCTTCGTTACTGTATAGTCCCTGCTGTTCAAATGATATATAAAGTAAAAGGGGTATAGGTGCATTAATTAAAACCGATAATATATTTTAATAAATCGCGTAGAAAATTCTAAAACTCTTTCTATGCTTAGAATGGTTTTTAAAAAATCATAAAAATTGTAAGTAGATATGTTGCAACTTTGCAAAGCTTCATTTACAAACGTGAGGTATATTTAGATTGCGTAGCCTAATGCATTATGTTTACATATAAGCTCTTGAAGATATTTCAGTGGGATATTATGACAATAGTTAAAATAGCAGGTCATTGCCTTTCCTAATGTTTCATGTAATTCTTAATTATGGACAAGAAAACGTCACAGAGTACGCAAAATTAGTAATAATAATAATAACTTATGTTTTTTAACTTGATAGTTACTTAACAAAATTCATAAACATAATTGTAATGCTAAAGTCAGTACGCTACGAATATTTTATGCGAAGCCCATATTTCAACCGAAAGCCCATGCAAGAAACGAAATAACTGCACTTGCACTCTCAGTAGTAACGTTTTGTGTTTTCAACTACTCAAAATAAAATAAAAATATCGTTTCTTAAAGCCTTACTGATTGATGGGAGTTCTTTCTTGATTCCCTTTAATTAGAATAATATTTAAGTACTCGTCATTCGAAAACTTTGGCATGGTTCGTGATGGACATGCTAAACGAAGAGAATAGCAACTGTCATTTTATGGCTCATAGGCCATAAAATCCGGTGAATGGGAGAGGCAACATGCAGAAGCAATGTAACTACAATTATTAATCAGTGCACAGTATACATAGCTTCCGGATTTTCCTTGAGATTTTGTCACCGTTTTTAAAAACGACGTTATACCACATCTTTTAAAATAACTGTTCATTGATTAAAATTACCTCGTAAACTGGCTATCAGGAATCAATTGGTTAATATCTTAATATTTTAGGAGAAAAATTCCTTTGACATGAGTTAGAACCAGTGGTCTTTCCCTTTCCGTGCCGATGCTCTCTCAACTGAGCTAGCCAGAATTCGGTTTATGGCACCAGAGAGAGAATCCCTCCCCTATGATTCCCTTAATTGTTGACCTCATTGAACGACACGTCATATGCGGCATTGTGAGGCATACTGATTCAGTAACGTTTGTGTCCCCGTTTCCACTGTTAGTACTGTAACATTTAAAATGTAGATATGTTTTCACGAAAGCAAAAAATATTGTTTCAGTTGAATATTACATGAGAATATTTTAAAATAAAAAATGATCTGATACCGATTCGAACCCGTGACCTTCAGCTTTCCGTATCGATGCTCTCTCTACTAAGCTAGTTAGATTCATGGCCTCAGTTGAAATCTCTCTTCTATGGTTATTCTTAATTGCCGATCTCTGCTGAAAAAAACGTCATAGCCTATACAGTACTGTGAGACACGCTAATTTAGTGGTTTTGTGACCGGTTTCCACTGCTGTTAATATTCAGTAACATTTAAGATGTAGGACGTTTTCATGAAACCCGAATATTGTTTCTGTTAAACACTATATGGGGATATTTTAGAAGAAAAATTCCTCTGACATCAGGATTCGCCATGTAGTCATTGCTTCATTAGTTAGGCTAGTTCGTTATTTTGTGTGGAGGAAGGAATACCGAGGGAATGCTGGCTGTACCATTCCAGTACAGCATGGGTAGCACAGCTCAAATCAATCCTTTAGGTAAAAGAAAACGACATCCAAAGAATGCCTGCCTCTCAAACAAAGGCAGTCGCAGTTCATTGTGAGAAGACATTATGATTATGATGATGATGACTTAACAGACCAGTAAGTTAATATTGTACGTTGTTCTCTGCAAGCAGTAAATTCTATGGAAATGTATGCTGTTCTATGAATAGGTACTGCATATCCATCTATCTAAAAGTACCGTCATAACCTAACATTAGGAGCCCTATGTTTTCATTCATTATATAGGAACAGGTAAACAAATCATTAAATCGCTGACATTATAATAGGCCTTTTAGTACTAAGTATGTTCCAGAATACCATAATTAAAAAATAGTAAATATATTACTTACCAAAGTTGCGGTAGTTAGAAGGGCTGTACACACAAACTCGCAAAAATCAATCTTAGTTGTTCAACGATGTTTTGTATACGGCACATTAATCACAGCAATAAATTCTGGATTTACAAACTGACTTGACGATGTTGTGTTCTATAAGATAAATATTACAGCAACAGTCTTTCTTCAGAATACGAAACTAGCACTAAAAACTAGTAAACACACTATAGTACAGTGACTTCTTTTTCGGTAACTGCAAGAAAACCTGTTATCGATATCTCATTCGTACTCGCAGATCGACCAAGTTGCGATAAAAGTAGAATGACTTCCGACTTGACACAAGAGCAAAATGATGGAATTTAAAATTAGTATGACGAAAGCGGAAACTATAGAAGATACTATTTATAATAATTCTAGTAATAGGCCTATGCTGTTTTGTTGAGAAACGTCTATGAAGTACCAAATCGGCCTGTAAATCATATAAAAATATTAGTGAAGGAAACAGAGATAGTATAAATTAGAAGTAAAGTAGACATGTAGAGCATTTGTAAAGAAAATTAAAAATCGGAGGCCAACATATTCAGAGGGGGGAATATTTGATCCGATCTTAAAATATATTTTTTTTTTTTAACGATGCTGTGTTGGAATCTTATTGCCACCCCTAGAATTTGACATCTATAGCAAAAATATGAAGGGCAGTTTTCATTTAAAAAAAAAATCAAATGTTTATTTATGAAAAAATTGATCTACTAATTTTGATAAAATCTAAATTTCAGTGCTTCTAGCCATAACTAATAAAATGGTGGTTATAGTAGTTTTTTTTCTGTAAAACTTACTTAGATGGTAGTGATAAATGCGAAGATAGATCAAAATTGTAGAGAAAAAATAGCACATTTCTTACAAAATTAGCATCTTATTCCTTCACCTAGTCAGTATATTATTATAATGTAATAAAATCCTGTAATATATATCATGTTTATAATATTTTATTTATCACAATATGTATCATATATAGTAATATAATAACTATCATCAAATTGTAGTAAGAATAAAGTAAATTTATTTTATTTTATAAAGGAAGTTTGCAAATTGGCATAGCTATTGACTTTTTATAATTTTGAGAGTCATTGCTTCAAAAAAATCTTACCCATTCTCCACCTGGGAACCATTAGTTTGGAAGATCAGTTTATGTAGGCCTACTTATAGGGACTTGGCTGTTGCTCCGAGCCTTTTGGCTCAAAATGTAGTTTGCATTTGTAACGTAAAAAAAAATATATGTAATTAGTTGTCTACTGCTATAGGCTTCGTAGGTAGTCGTGATACAGCATAACAGCTTTCTCCTGTTCATAAGTTTCCACTGAGCCTGGTCTCATAATTCTTATGTTTGTTATGGCTCGTTGAGGTGGTAGATCAGAGAAATGTACTAAATAACAAGCCGCCATTACCCCAGTCCTTCCTCGGCCCATCCTGCAGTGTACCCCTACAGCCTGAAATACAAACATCAGTTCCTTATCTTCAAAGGAATTTAAAAAATCCTTAGACCTTGTCATTTTGAACCTTCTAACTGCTGGTGCCGTGACCGCGAGGAAAATTTTCTTAAATGTGCTCACATAGAGTTGACAATTATAAAATACAAGTATTTTATAGTAATGCTGTATGTTAAAAAGTGCAGATAGTTATCTTTGTTTCATAAACATTACTCGTAAAACGCAGTTTTTTTCCCTCAGTGATTTAAAAATAAAATTCCACCGTCAAAGTGACGACTATATCAGTTAAATGGTTAAAGATTTGAAGAAACATTGAGGCAAAATTTATTATTATTATTATTATTATCATCATCATCATCTCAGTGACCTTGATAAATGCAGTTACTATTACTCACTACATTAAGAGATTCCTTTTGAAATACCGGTAAGTTACGAGAAAAACTTATTTCATTCTGACAAGTAGTAGGCCTACTAAAACAAAACCAGAATCCATGAGACAAACAGGCAAGTTTTTTAGCTAAATATATAAATACTAATTTAGCGACTCTGGTAATGCTATTAACAAATAATTATGTTTATATCTGGCCGACCTGATATTTGTTTTATCATGGCTAATTAAGTACTTCCGTGTTACGATTAAAATCAAATACTAAAATTCTCGCGTCTCACGAAATAGTAATAAAACGTTAAAGTTGAAAAAGTTTATTAAACACGTACGTAACTTGTTTGGGACAAGTTTTCTTCCATACTTCTTCAAGAATATTTCTTAGTGGGCGTTCATTCAGGATTTTTCGCTTCTGTTCTCGAATATGCTAGATTTTTTCATAATCTGAAGTTAGTATTTTATCATTAAATGAAAACTTTGAAAGGATTATATTAACTTGCATTATCTATTCTAAATTTTACTCATAGGCCTATCCGTGGCGCGACTCATGTCAAACATGCAAAACTAAGAAACTGGGGGGGAAAAATTATTTTTCTAACATTCAAAGAAAATTAATTAATTACTTGAGTCAGCTATGATAAATAAGTTTACTCAGGATTCTTTTTACTAAAGATTTTAATATGTTTACCCATTTAAGAAATGACTATTTTTCCCGGATGTCCCCTAACTATGATCCACGGATCAATTTGATTCTTTTTTTCTGTATCTTGATAATAAAGTATAGGGATATATATATATGTATAAAATTCCACCGTCAGGAACATATGTATATATATATAACATATATAAATTTCTGGAACATATATATAATAATAATAATAATAAATTATAGGGCGATATATATATAGATAGATAGATAGGTAGAGGGAGAGGGACAGAGAGAGAAAGAGAGAGAGAGAGTATTTAAAAGCCAGTTTTTACTAACCTCATTATTTTCTCGACTTGTTTTGCATATCCCTATGAATTCCTTCATTTGATCCAAAGTCGGTGGACAAAATTCTTCAATCGGTATTTCAGTCCACTTTATTTCCGGAAAAGCTTTAGCCGGGGGTCTTTTTTCAGGTGATAGCGTTATTAGGTGCTTAATTCCTTGTTGTTCAAGATACCTGAAATTTTCTAGAGTTTGGGGCCAACCCATTCCTGCTAATTCACCTTTAACAACCCATCCGAAATTCCATGGAGGTATTGCCTTATCCAAGTCTTCCTCTGTCATTTGTTAGGCTGGTTCAAATATTGCACTGTTCAAAAGTCGTAGCAGAAGTAAAAGCTCTGTATCCTTGGAGATAAATATAAACTAAACCAGTGCAGTAAACTTAAGAACGCGAAAAGTTACTAACTGCAGTGAATTTATTGCCACGATCATACATTACAAGAACATTTTTTGTGTGTTCCTTCCAGACTTATAATAAATGTTTAATTAGGTTACTGCAGAAAGAGATGGAGTAATATTTAGCACACAACGACAGACATCCTGTGCTAAAGACGTCCTAAATATAATTATGTGACTCAGTGGCGGACGCAGAAATTTTTTTCGGGGGGGGGGGATTTGAATAGGTAGAAAGAATACTAAAAAAAAATAATCAACTTACATATACAATTAGTTTGTAAAACTGGCCACTCAGAGTACTTTTTTCAAATTTCGGGGGGGGATGTAACCCCCCTATCCCCCCCCCTGCGTCCGCCACTGATGTGACTTGCCGCGGCGAACAGCATTTGCGAACTATTTTCTCCAGAAGAAATACTGGTATGGAAATCAGTTATAATATAATTAAAAACGATGTGACGGTATTAAGAATGATGATGTTAATAATGAAAATAATAACAATAATAATAATAATAATAAAATAATAATAATAATAATAATAATAATAATAATAATAATAATAATAATAATAATAATAATAATAATAACTTTTTATTCCGATTTTTGACAGACCAATGCTTCATGCAAAATAGTTTCATAAACTGGTACAAAGAATTGTTCCTATTTTATATTGTGAGCAAAAAATTTCAGGAACAGCATATTGTTCCTTCGGCAAAAGATAGATTTATGCTGCACCCCAGCCAAGCTCCGCCATTTTGTTAGGTTAGGAACGTTTATGTTAGTTTAGGAGCAATATACTGAATAGCACGAGGTTTATTATGTCTCACATTGAATTTCTTCTGTGACGAAACCCTAAACCCCACCTTCCCGGGCGGGCCTCATTAGAGAGGAGCCTAGGGTGCAGTATAAAACTATTTTTTCCCGTTCCTTCTTCCATCATAATTTAATAATATTTTAATTAAGTTATTACATCACTACAAAATGGACAAAACACAAGAATTTAATAATATTATTATGTAGGCCTATTTTTTCATATATTGTAACGTGTCACTTAATTATTTTCTAAGAGGGTTATTGAACCATTTTGTAAAAATGTAATATAATAATAATAATAATAATAATAATAATAATAATAATAATAATAATAATAATAATAATAATAATAATAATAATACAGTGAAATGTGGTGGATGTGCATTAGATTAATTAATTCTCTATTAATTCAATGAGTTGATTTCCTCAGTTGGCATGCATGATAGCATCCGACAAGGTTTTTACTTCTTATCTCTCTACAAGCCTTCAGTAGAATTCCTGTCTTATTTCTGCCTTTTTCCTTATTCGCTTCCTCTATCAGCAATTGGTACCAGTTACATGATAGTTGAGTCCTAGGGTATTTCCTAGGAGACAATGACATATCTGAGAAAAAATGTATTAAATTTACACTTTTATATTAATAATTTATGGGCAGTGTTCATCTAAATTCTAAAACACTTGCAATAATGTACTCGTATTAATACTTGAGAATTAGGTGAAAAACTTACACTCATAACTAGCAAATCATTTTGTGACCTATTGATCATTAAATAAAAGCCAACACAAAAGATTTTTCATTATTTGAACTACTTAAGCAATTGTGAGGTTTATGGAATCTCTGTTACTCCTTTGATCGGGTGCACAATTTGAAAGTGTCGGTGACTTGCTGTTGCCATTAAAATTGAGATTCCTCTAACGCTAACAAGCTGACCTATGATTTAGCCAATTAAATCTTCTCCAACTTTTCCCTATAAAAACCTTTCTCATCTTGCAAATTCTCACACGGCTTCATACAGTTTTCTGAAGATACTTTATGCTTTTTGTAAATGAGAATATGTTCTTGTCAACACTGAAAAAATCTAACTTAGCAGGATTCTTCTTTTTGTTAACCTATAGCCTTTTAAATTTATTTTTTATTTTACTTAATAATAATGAACATTATAAGTAGAAAACCCAATTACAATGTTCATAAAAAAAATACAATTCATTTGTACAGTGTAATAAAAAAAGATAAGAATACACAAAAGATATATTAGTTTAATTTAATGTACTACTAAGTATATCCATAAAAAAAAAAAAAAAAAATTCCTAGCCACTTCTGGATTCAAGCAACTGCCAGGTTTTTTCTCTAAACATAATACATAATGCCTTTGAGAACAAAAAGCATCTGTTTACATTGTTTCCTGAGAAGAGGATGAAGCATCTATCAGTCTCGGCCACAATAATGGTAAAAACATTGCCCTAATATTGTGCGGAAAGTCTTCGATGGATTTCTGCTCCTGAACACATACAGAGTGTTTCAGAAAAATGTATACACACTTTGAACTGTTATAGGAAATTTATTTCCCGTTCTATGAGGTTAAATTTCTGGAGGAAAGTAATGTTATAATGAACAGATGGCAGCAGAATAGATTCAACAATCATCCAACAAACGTGCCATAATCATCCAACAATGAAAAGTACCAAACAATGCTCGCTCATTCCATATTTCCTGCCATTCGTGTATTATATGGTTTTATTACCAACAAGATGGCGCTCCGCCACTCTGTCATAAGGACGTATGAGCATACCTGGACCAAAATTTGCCAAGGCAGTGGATAGAACGCAGGGAGCCAATAGTGTTTCCTGTATGCTCTCAAGACCTAATGCTGCTGGATTTCTTCTTATGGGGCACAGTAAAATATGTGTTCAAACATAAACCATGTAACCTAAACACACTTTGTAATGAGATTCAAGCGGTGTTCGCAGAAATCTCTTTGGACACTTTGGTACGATATACGGAGTCAGTTGTGACTCGTACTCAGAAATGTATTGATGCTGAAGGCTACCGTTTCGAACATCTGAACATTTGAACATTAATCACACTTTCATCAGAAAGTCATTTATTTTTCAAATTGAACTTTAAGCTTTCCATTTCCAGAAATTTAACCTTGTAGAATGGAAAATAGATTTTCTATGACACTTCAAAGTGTGTATACATTTTTCTGAAGCACTCTGTATTTGGAACATGTCCATTTGGGAATAGTAGGTCTATTTTGTTTATTTGCTGGATGTACAACCAGAAACTTGTAATTAAAATAATTAAGGATAATTTGAGATTGCTGACATGACATAATATTTATATTACATGATTGTAAAATTCAATATTGGTTCCCATGGATTTATGTTGCTCAATGATATTGTTATTCTATTCTTCACATCACCTAATGTATCCAGAATTGCCTCTCCACATAATTCAGTAACAAATATCAGGCTCTTAAGAAAAATACAACCAACTTCAATGATTAGTTATGTACCATAAAAAAAAAGTGTTTAAAATTATTGCAAAATCAGTGGATAAACGTTAAAAAATTAAAACACATTTCAACTCTGCCCTTGAGTCTTTCTCAGATGACTTCTCACACAGTACATTTATCCACTGATTTTGCAATAATTTTAAACACATTTTTTATGGTATTTGACTCAGTGGAAATTTGGGACCGATATGGATGATTAGTTATATGCTACCTTGTGTATGCGGGCGATGACAGGACAATCATGTGCAGTTTTCTGTGTCTGGAACTTAGAACATTTAGTCAGCTCATCCTTTTGCAGCCGGCTGTATAAGATTAGATTAACCACATGCAATAACCTTGGAAAGAATTTAATATCCTCAGTTCCAAGAAACATTCAGATTGTTTGCCATTTCCAGCTTACTAGTAAAAAAGCATGTCTTATATGAATGTATATTAGTAAGTTACTGAAAACTTAATGTTGTCTAGGTAATAGAGTAGGGAGCTGGTTTCCTTGACTCAAAATCACGGATTCGATCTTGACCCAGGATTATCGCATTTACATGTGCATGACAGGCCAATGTCAGTAGATTTAGAGGCATATAAAAGAACTCCTGCAGGATAAATTCCAGCACACCGACAACAGTTACAGCTCTAAGAAGTTAAATAACCATATAACCAACCAAACAACCAACCAAACAACCAACCAACTGCAAGTTAAACTGTGTTCAGAGGCAGCATGAGTCTGGTCTATAACTGATTGATAGATCTAATGCATGAGTCCAAAGTCTTGATGATTTGTTCACAGCAGATTGGTGGGTCTAAGCGAGTGAATGCAATGGTCTGAAAGCAGGATTAGTTTTAAATAAGAGTCGCTATGAGCAGCACCATACTTGTACTAGATATAAAGATATTATTGATACTTAATTTAGATTTAGCTTTCTTTTTCTTTTCCTGTTACATAAGCATGTAGCTGTAAAACATAGGCACTTTGTAAATATGACCATATTTTCTGTAAGTTTCTGTAAACTCAGTATTATTGTAAATGTAGTTTTTAGTACAGTGGTTCTTAACCTTGTTAAAGGTACTGAACCCCACCAGTTTCATATGCGTGTTCACCGAACACTACTTAATTGCAAAAAGAAATGTTGCGTGATCACCTGCAGCCAATGATGGTCAAGCGGGGCGTGTCATCACGAATCATATGAGTCGGGTGTGTTTTGACCTCCGCCGAACCTGCGAGACTGACTCACCGAACCCCTGGGGTTTGTTCGAACCCAGGTTAAGAACCACTGTTTTAGTATGTTAGTTAAATGACGTGTCCAATATCATTCTTGTATTGATCCTACAGACGAAATAAATATAATCTAATCAAATCTAATCTAATACTTGTCATTAAATTTATAATGCTGTATTAGGACTATGTTTCAGTACTGTATTAATTCTCTTAAGTCTTAAGGTAGCTTTCCTATTTCAGCTTACAATTTTAGCTCTAGTCTTGATGAGCCACCTGTTATTAGCTTAAGTCGAAAAAGTTAATGAATTTTGTGACAGTATATTTACATTTTCTTATATTTGAGACAATAATCCAGAGTAGTTTAACCACTCAGGCACAGGAGTGGTAGGTAGTGTAGTTAAAAGGCCATTTAAAAACCGAGCTTATTCATTGTATACACATACAATGCATATTTGTGTACTTGACCTTACAAAGGGGCTAAGTGCCAAAATTAAGTTTCTGAGATAATCAACAATCCTTGTAAAGAAATAGCATTGGTCCTTACCTGCGGTGCTTTCTTTCGAGCAACTTTGCAACCACACTATTATGAATTTCACTTAGTGCTTTTGTACAGGATGCCATGTACCACCATTGTATAGTAAAATGACATTTTTTTTTTTTAATTTGGCGGTTACCCCCTTTGTAAGGTCAAGTACACATTTCTTGAATTCATTTGTGGTATTATCAGTGCTGAAGTTGGGCTAGAATAGACCAGAACTACACTCCAGCAAAGTAAAAATCTACTCTTCATCGCTCTGGCAGAAACACAGGGAGGTAAACAAGTACATATGAAATCAGCGTATATTTTGGCAACACTTTTTTATAATAAAGAACCATTATTAGGGTCATGATGTCATGTTCTTGTTGTGACAGTTTGCCTTGCCTGCGAGGTTTTCACAGATTCAATGCGTATGTGATGAAGTTGGTTTCATTGGTTGTTATTGTAATGTGATTTCTATGTGATTCATTTAATAACATAATTTGACTATAAAGTTTGATATAAAATGAAAAATAAATAAACACCTGCATATAAATTTATGGGTTCCCTCTAGAAAAGATTTCCAACTTCAACAGTGGGTATTAGTGTAGGTGGAAGAGAATAACAACTGACAACTGAATTTACACGATAGGAAAAATAAAAGGGAGAAGAAACTTAGGTCAAGTCAATAACTGGATTTGAACCTATGAACAGCCAAATATGAGGCCTTAATATTTTAACCAACCACCGCATAACCACATTAGAAGACAGGTAAGGTATTGGTAAAAAATGTCAAGAAATTATATAAGTAAAGACAATTTTAGAAAAATGTATAATATATTGTAGCCCTAGTACATTATTTTTTTATCATTGATTCACCAAATTTTGTTACTACCTCCTCTTGTTCTTCCGTTTCTACAGATCCTGGTCTCATGATACGCAGATTAATGATAGCTCTTTCTGGAGTTAGGCCATGGAAATATATTAAATAGCATGCAGCCATTACTCCACTCCTACCTCGGCCATGTCTACAATGAACACCCACAGGCTGAAAAAAATGAATGCGGACAGCTATTATAAATAAAAAAGCAGTGACAAACAACAATTTATTTATATTTCTTAAATATTAAAATTATATATGAGCTAAGTGAATTACCTCTGGGATAATTACTATAAATTTTAGAAATGGCAATAAATTTGTCTTAAGTTACCTTTTCTAAAATAGTGAATAAAAATATTCTATAAATGTTACTAAAACTATTCCATTCATATGCAACATGATTGATATTGACCAATAACATTTAGCAATTCCTAGGATCTAGAACAATCATGATCATTTATTTTATAATATATCTCCTAGAGCTGCAAGGATGCAAGATTTGATAAAACGTCAGCTCATTACTGGACACGTAAGGTATCAACATGCCATTATTAATAAGTCACATTCTGGCAGTGAACAGAATTAAAACACATTATTTTATACAACATAACTTAATTAGAAATTGAAATAATGTACCGGTAAATGTGCATGATTAAAAAAAAATAATTTCGATTTGGTGCAAGCCAGTTCGTGTGCTTTTATAGCGTTCTGATGCTGACATACTCCATCTTGTGGAAATGCACTATTGGTAGTATTGGGAACTCGAATTGATGCATGGACTATTCATTTATTTAGTATGCCATGATCTCACAGCAGGAAGAATATTGACAATAAAGTAAGAAAGTACCACACACTAAATCTGTTACATTTTATTCATGGAATAGTCTTAATAAATCCTACTTGAGATTACTAGTTTCATCAGATAAATTTGCTTGAACTTCATTCTTGATAAACTCGTAATCTCTCATGAGATTACCTATGATAATAGGTATATTGAATTTCATTCACAATATTGTCTTATGATAGTGGGTATGGTGAATTACATTCATAATATTGTCTTCATATGTTAAACGAAACTGTTTGCTAGAAGTTGAAGCAACCTACACATTTTCTTCAGTCAATACTGCCTAAGACTTACCAAATAATCTTTCCTTAAAGAGATAATTATTGTCAAAAACGTCATGTCAGTGCAGTAGTTCGAAAAAAGGATACTTAGTGCTTTTAGCAAAGTTTTCTATGTGGCTCATTCACTTCAGTACAAGCATGGACTTCATGCTAAATTCTTCTGTATTAAAAAATAACTAAATTCTGTAAGCAGATCTTTAAATCAAAATATTAATGGCCCTGAACCCTTGTTAAAGCATCTACTTAGTCAAAATTACTTTAATTTATTAACCACAAAGCAAGATTCAAATTGCTATTTCATTAACCTTTACTAGCACAGGCAATGATTTCAACTTCAAATTGTATTTTTAAATGAGTTTTCATGTTTAATCAATTAAGTTACAGTAGTTATTCCTCAGGTTCGCGAGCGACCCCTGGTGATCCCGTAAGGGGATATTCTCAGCGTATTTGTTACCGGGGTGCGCCAGTCCCCTACCTACTTAAACCTAAGGACACACACACACACCCAGTCCTGAACCCGGGAAAGGAATTTTTCACTACTGAAAAATCCCCGACCCGGCCGGGAATCGAACCCGGGCCACCGGTGAAATAAAATATAAAATACTGGTAAATAAATCTTTTTGTATCTATTTGTCTGCCACATTGACAATCACACCCAGGGTTCTGGAAAAAATGCACATCACATCAAAGGGGTCATTGACACAACAAAGCTTAAGAATAATTGCTGTAATTTGTTTGGTAGTAAATGGTAAAGGTTTATAAGGAACATGGAAAATTAAAAATACATTATATATACGGTGTGTGTATATATATATATATATATATATATATATATATTATATAAAAATATATATATAATCTTGCATAGTACTGATTTTATAAAAAATGTTTGTATGAAAGTAATAGCTTGGAATTGTATTTTTCACAAGTTTTATTCTTTTTAAAATTTCAATAGAATGAATAATATTTTGCATCAGCATGCATGTCCTCAGGAGAGAGCCTTAACCCATCAAACCTAGCACATAAAACTGGAACACCATACCAAATATTTCAACTGTCTCGCACCAGCTTACGACACCACATATTTAGTGAACTGAATTTTGTTCCCTTCCCCCTCCCTGGTAAGTTTAGTGACTGTTATGTTATTGATACATAACTGTAAATTTCCATGCCTTATCTAACAATCGAATGAGCATCCATTGCATGTAGTTAACTCCTTTATTTACATTAATACTAAAATACAGGTAAAGTGATCCCTATACAGGCCATGGAGGCCAAGAGGGTTCCAGAAGGTTGAGGCTCCCAGATTTTGGACATTCGGCACATGAAGGTGGTAAGGTTGTCAGCCTTACGCACAGGCCGCCTTCACCCCCAGGATTGCTCCTGGTACTCATTTCTGTTAGAGGCTGAGTCCACCCCAGGGCCATAGTGCCACCAGAAGGATTATGCCAATTGAAAAATCTCAACGACCTCATCGGGAATCGAACCCGCGACCTTCCGGTTTGTAGCACAGCGCCTCAACCATTATGCTACGGCGTACCCCAATACTAAAATATAGCAGTGAAAAATATATTCATAATTATTACAAAACATTATTTCACAATGAAAATAAATTTTAGTTTATGTTGAAACATAAAAAATTTATGCAATTTGTGTTATGTAGTGTTTACTTAACTTTGGGATCATTGTGTCTGTGATATTTCAATTTTCACTTTAACCAAGTTATCACTTTATCCACGTGACAGCTTCCACTAAGGGAAGTTAACGTTAGTAAAAAAAATAAAAATAAAAATAATAATAATAATAATAAATAAATATATAAAAAATAAAAAAGCTAATAAAAGTAACAACCACATTCCAGGAAATATGGAATCTGTTGAATACTACAAACCAATCATTGTTGTAATCGATCATAAGAATCTATAACTTCTCAGCAGCTACAATGACAATTACACTTTAGTATACATTTCTCAATATTTGTTCTGGAGGGGGTGTATTTTGCGTTAATTTAAACATTTCATGAAATCCCACAAATTTTGCAATATTTTGTGGAAATAATTTGCTTAACAGTGACATTTTAAGTATCTATTAAGCTAAATATATCTCAGGAAAGCTATTTCATAAAATTGTGCACTTATCACTGTTACCAAAAAATACGAGCCTAGTTATGACATGTTGAGAAACATGTGCTACCATGCAGTTTAAAGCAGCAAAACCACATTTACTTACCTCATTCTTTATTTTACACCTTTGGCAAATATCAATAAACTTTCTTATTTGACTAATAGTTGGTGGATAAAATTCCTTTATAGCAATTTCAGTCCATTTCATATCTGGAAAAGCATTAATCGGTGGTCGTTTTTCAGGTGATAATGTTATCAAATGCTTGATGCCTTGCTTTGCTAAGAATTTCATATTATCAACACTCTGGGGCCATGCCATTGCAGCAAGTTCATCTTTCACAACCCATGAGAAATTCCAAGGTGGATACATAAAATCATCATCTTCATCATTTGCCATCGTGATGTTATGACTTATTGTTGCTTAATCTTCCCTGGTCCTAATACAATACTGAACAGAGTAAGACTGACACTACAGGATCACATAACTGTGTTTGACTGAGATGGAAAACACCTTTCTAGTTGGCCTATTGCCAGTCAGCACAAGTCCAATGCCAGGGAGGTGTTATTTTTGCACATAATGCTGCCCTAATTACAGTACAAAAGAAATAGTACAATAGATGAGAACAAATCAATTGCTCTTCATTTATTTGCTAGGAAAAGAACCTGTTCTTTGCATAGGCAGAAGTGATGTATTACAAAAAGAAGTTGATCAGTAGGGCTCGGATGTTTATGACATGTCATATTTTTATCCTGACCTCCGTTCTCGCCGCAAACACAAATTAAACACAAATTGCATGTGTTATCATAATCGGACCATTTTTAATTTGCTTATAAAGTCATATTTTGGTAATTTTTGTGGTCTTGGTCATATTTAGCCATATTTGTAATTTAACATGTTATTTCAGTTATAAATTTGGTAAAGGAGCACAATTATACAGTATATATACTACACGGTCGAGTTAAATTTGAAATTTATTTCATTAATTTATTGTTTATACCAAATTAAAAGGTAACTTGAATTTTAAAATTAATGCAATTGTTCTTATTTTATAGGGGCATGCAAGGTCTACAAAATATTGCGAGTATTTGGAGCTGATGAAGCGAGCAAACAGAAGTTCATTACAAGTAGAACTGTAAATCACCAAAATTGTTAAAAAGTGATTATTCGATTGAATTCATGTGATGTAAGAATTTAGTGTCTTTAAATTAAAATATTTGTTTCATGAAAAGACATTATTTTATTAGGTCATATTTAGTCATTTTTAAGGACATATTTGGAAAAAAATGTTCCACTTTTTTAGGTCATAAACATCCGAAACCCATTGATCAGTAAGGGTCAGCTACCAGAGAGAATTATGAAATCTTTCTTTGTAACTCATTTGAAAGAAGCTTTCCAAATCTTATACTCAGAAACATTTGCACTTTATGCATATGTTTTCCGCTGTTGATTTAAAAAATAATTATCTGAGCCGTCCAAGTGGTGCTGCATCGAATGTTGGTGAGCCAATGTCTCCACAGCTTTGTTGCTGTCTTCTTCAGGGCTGCCCAGATAGTTATGACTTTGGCTCTTGAGGACAGCCAATCAACAGAATTTCATATCCAGAGCATGGGAGCAGGCAAAAGTGAAGAACCGATTGTAATGATAAATCATCATATACCAGTATATTATTTCTGTAGTCATTTTGCACATTTCAAAGCAATTACTGTGTCAATATGTATGAGTGAGGTACCAATCAAAAGATTTTTTCGCTACGGTTTGACTAATTTCCATACTATTTAATTTTAATAAGTATTTACTCAAAATATTTAATTAAAATGTTATACTTAAAAGTCAAATAGAATGTTTCCTTTTGATACCTTGATCCAGAGCCCTACATTCGATTCAATGAACAATAAAACTAAACAAATGAAAAATGCTAGTGATTGTGGTCAACTATGAAACTAAGTTAATGAATGTAATACCTCAACTATCAAGTACACCCAAAACATTTAGTTTTATACACATTGAATGTGAACAGTGAATAGATGAATTGCAAAATAATTCAAATGCAAATGTTTTTTAAAAAATACTGAATTGATAGAATCTCTGACGTCATCTGAGCATTTATTTAAAACACATGTAGAAGGTAGTTTTGGTGTACTCCTAACCTGTAGGGCTATGCTATATTCTACGTGTCAGTGAATCATATAGGAACATAATTAACTGACCTGCATTCTGTGAAAAGATATATGTTTTAAAGGATGTGTTATGTTATTATAAATGACTGTGCCTAGTTAATTACAGTGGCGGTTATTTGGTGAAACTCTTGAAGGGCCTCTTCACCTGTTTCTAAATTACTTTTTATTTGAATATTTTGTTTATTGCAGAAGCAGAAAGAAAATTGCGGTCAGAAAGAATGAAGAAGTACTGGGCTGACAAAAAGAAGAAAAACCTCAACCAGAAACCTGAGTAAAGTGGTCCTATGAAGGCCAAAAAATTATTATTTCTTTGATTATACAAGGTGCGGCAGAGGAAACGGACATTTTTCAAATAACCATAACTCAGAAGATTTTCAAGTTAAACAAAATTTAACTACACAGAAATGAAGCTTGTATAATGCAGTTTCTGTTGACTATTTCAGAATTACCTCCGAAAAATAACTTCCGTCAAGTGACAACCTTCTTTCTGTATACACTCTCGTAACCTCACTTCGAAATTCTGCATTGCTCTTCCCAACATTTCTTCCTCCACATTAGTGATTTCTACATGAATAAACACTTTTAGTTCTTGGATGTTATGGGGTTTGTTTAAGTAAACCTTTGATTTGAGGTAACCCCACAAAAAATAGTCACATCTGGACAAGTCAGAGGAGCGAGGCCAATGACGCCAAAGCGGGAGACCACATGTTGAGGAAACATGTCGCGAACCACTTGCATTTGATGCTCTCCCAGTATGCAGTGAGCCACCATCTTGTTGGAACCAAATTTGCTGCGTGTTTAGTCATCGGCTGCCAGAGGTGTACATATTCTGATTTTAGCTTGCCTGCCCCTTTGAAATTCTGCAACCAGTCACAGCTTTTAACTTGCTTGACTTGAAAGCAAGCCAGATTACAACGATGATAAGAAATGCTGTCGCTATGAGTCACAAGCTCTTCATAACTTGATGGGTTGCACAGGACCTAAGGAAACTGCAAGGCCTGGCGGAAAGAATATGAAACTGGGTATAGCAGTGCACTGGTAAGTCGTGCAGTTACGTAGTTGAGGAACTTCAGATGTGTTTAGAGAATTTTACCCTGAAGGAAGCCGAGGAGAAACTAAAATGTGGACAGTTTGAATTATCAATGAACAAAGGTAGTACTAGTTCGGCATGGGAAAAATTTTCAAACATTTTCGAGAAAACATCATAAAATCATTAATAACAATAACAAAAATCCCTTTGGGCAAGCCTACAAGCTGAGGTAGATTTCGAAGTGCTTTTGTTTTAATTTACTGTCGCTGCGTAGCATTCTTCTTCTTTAGCCTTGGCATGACAAACCCGCAATTATAACTGCAAAAAAGAGGAAAGAGAACTTTTTCAAACATTCAAATCTCGCCTTATATGAGAACTATCAAGAAACTAGTTATTGATTTGTAGAGTACTCATCAAGAGCTTTTCAACGATACCCCACAAGACGTAGTTTCGAAAATTTCGAATTTCCATCCCCATCCCCCCCCCACTCGTACTCCCAAAACCCCCGAATCGTTGGTGTCACTGTGAACTCCATAAGGAGTACTCTAATTTATTCAATCAAAGTTTCCCTCTATACTTCATAGGGGCCGAGATATAAATGTTTTAAAATTTCAACCCCCTCCCCCGACCACCCTCTTGCGCCAATTTTGCTCATTAACGAACTTGTCTGAACTATTGGGCCTAGAAATAACATAATAAAATTTGATTCAAATATCTTAAAAATTACGGCCGCTAGCGTGTAAAGATATATATATATGTATATATATAAATATATATACATATACATATACATATACTGTATATAAATATAAATATCTCAATTTTTTTTAACAGGCGGTGGTTTCGTACTTAGGGAGGCATGAAACGTAAAGATATGAACGAATTTTTTGAAAGTCATTAGGTAGATTAGGTAGATTAGATTTTTCTTTGAAATCTACCTAATAATAAAAATAATAATTGTGTTAAGACGCTAAAAGGATTTTAATTCTTTATCCACCTTTTATTTATCTGCATGGTGAATTTCTTCTACCAGCATGTAGAAAAGCAAGAAAGTATTACCTACACTAGCAACTACAGTTGTTTAACTGATCGGAATGTCGCAAGCTTATTCTGGCTTGCCTAGGCTGGGTTTGACCTGACCCATCAAGTTTAAAGAAACCTGCCTGCTTCCTAGCTATGACGCTGGCAACTTGCTTGCCTGGCGTTCAAGCGGGTATGGGCAAGCTAAAATCGAGATTTGTACACCTCTATCGGCTGCGTAGTTCCGGAAGCAGGAACCTGTTGAGCATTTCAATGTAGCGTGCTGAAGTCACTGTCACTGTGGTATTGTCCTCTTCAAAAAAATAAGGACCGATGATTCCAAATTTAGCAACACCACACCACACCACACTGTTACTGGGTATACCCAGAAGAAGGCCACAACATGAGGGCCGAAACATCGGTTTTAGACATGATGACACGGCGCCACCTGGACATTCAAGGTTATTATTAATGAGATTGCATGTTAGATAATTCCATTGTTGCGTCAATTGATGGCATTTATTTTTTCGAAGGTAATTCTGAAATAGTCAACAGAAACTGCATTATACAAGCTTCATTTCTGTGTAATTAAATATTGTTTAACTTGAAAATCTTCTGAGTTATGGTTATTTGAAAAACGTCCGTTTCCTCTGCCACACCCTTTATTTTCGTGCATTCATATTACCGCACAATGTCCATCCTGCTCTTACAGCTGGAGCCTGGCTTGAGAGGTATGGTGGGCAAAGTTCGGAGCATGATGCTCCTGTCTTTTGCTTGCTAAAGCAGCTGCAAGGATTGTTTGGTTGCCATGGCAACGAGGATGGAGTCATGTTTGAACAAGACCTGTTTCGAGGAAGTGCATCTCGCCCAACCACATGGGCTGCTGGAGCTTCAACCACTCACTTTAATCTCACTGTAGTCTCGTGGTTGTTTAGTAGCATTCGTGAAAGAAAAATAATGGTACTTGGGTTGTAAGCCTCCTTACCTCCAATCATTCTTCACTTCAGCTCTGGTTCTAGCTCGAATTATGAGTTGCTGTTAATTAAGTCAGTTTATTTAATTATAGTTTTCATTTCAATATGAATTAAATTTTTTTATTTAAATTAGATTATTAAATGCTCTGCCCTAGTTATTGCTGTATTACATTAAATAGTGAAAGTTTTAAATGTTGTTAACAATGATGAAAAAATAATTTAAACGATTTAGTGTTTCGTGCTAGACTGAGGATGTTAAGAGATATCTGTTATTAACAGGGAAACCAACAGCTGATCTTGATATTTGTGTTATGAAGGTAGTAAGAAAGGGTAGGAAAAGCAACAATAAACATTTTTAAAATCTTGGTACAGTGGGTATCAGCGACTGCGCGGTAGAGTGTATTTAAAAAAAAGAGTTTTGCTAGACTTGGTTTGATAATGGGAACAAAGAAACCAGTGTGGAATTCTGACGGATACAGTAACTTGCTGAATATCAATCATTCATTACACAAACATTCAGATTCTGCTGAACACCTTAAATGTGCCTTGCAATTAAAAGACCTTGAAAAATTCAGAACACATTGTTCATGCTCTAAAGTTAAATTCACACCTTGTTATAATTAAAAACAGCTAACCTACAAAAATAGGTCAGTTAAGTGTTTAGGTATATTTATTTTATTAAGAACTTCACTGACAACTGAAGTTGCAAGCCCCACTGAATTAAACTACGGTACTTCGCTAAACCTAGTTTTCATGGATACATTAAATACTGTACTTGAAATACCAAAAATTTATCATTTGTATCTCAAATTAAAGTACAATTTTTCTCTCAACAAAATAGGGCATTTTGTTTACATAATGAAAAACAAATTAAAGTCAAGAAACTCTAGATAAGACAGGATGAACTTACCAAACGGAATATTAGGAGTGTCTCCCAGATCAATGGAGAATTAAGAAATAGAAACATTTGAATTCCGATATATGGTACTAGCAGAAATCTTCCCCTTTTCGTAGTTTGTCTATTTGGCCTTGCTATTAAAATTGATGAAGTACCGGTATAGGCCTATAACCACAGAAGAAAAATCACAATTAACATTAAATGCCAAAGTGATATCATGTAAGCATAAATCCACATCATTTATGACAGCCTCTTAAAGGCAATTTTCTTCGTAGAAAATTAGCTTTTTCTTTTCTGCAAAAAGGGCAACCATGAGCAAGTTCTCTATACTCAAATATAAACAAGAGGCATTTTTCAGTAGTTTTCCTGTTGATGTATAGATGTGACATGTAACCTCTCTTTATTCTTTATCAGTCAATTTTTCAACAACTCCTTCAAATCACTAAATAATTCAGATGCAGGAACTTCTGTCTCATACTCCTTTGGTTTAAACTGCTGTCTATGACCATCATTTGGTTTTGGCATACTTGAAAGCTGGCATGGTAGAGGTGGCGTAAAGAAATATGGATGTACAAGAGCCTGAAAGAAAGAAATAAAACTACTACAGTGCCAACACAATTGCTCACCTGCTATAAACATTAACCTCCACAATATGTAAGAAAAAATTCTGTAATAAACAGAGTATTGCAAGAAGAACTAAATCAGTTAGGGCCTGCGTTTAATTAGTTTTTCTGCATTATTTACTTTGTTCCTTCAAAGAATCAAATCACAGATAACTTCTACTAGTAAGTAGGATTAGCATTAAAAGTAGGTGCTACCAATAGCTAAAATTTTCACCTGCTTAGCCTTCAATCTTTTGTCAGCATTATATATGAGGAACTTTCTAGACAAGTCTATGGCTTCAGGAGAGCAATCTGGAAAGATATGATCCCAACTCACTCCCTTGGTGTCAGGGAAAGTTATTTTATTATAATCTGGCAAATCACTCATACCAGGCCAAGATTCTGCAGTAGGAGTTCCCAATGTTCTGATAACAATGGCAAGCTGTTCAATATCTGTTTCACCCTGCAAAAGAAAGAAGTTAAAATGTGAATATTCTTAGTAGTATTTAAAACTCCAATTCCTTCAAGGACTTCAATGAGTCAACACCCATAAAAGCAAAATAAGGTACTAATGTTTTAGGTATTAGAGCTTTAAGCTATGGTTTGTCTACGACGTTCATTGCTGTTGCTCTCAATGAAAATCAATGCAGCTAGGATTGTCTATGACGATGAATGTGGCAATGAGCACCAAGGTCGATGGTGATCACTGGTAGTTGCTTTTGAGGCAAATTCAGGGCAATGATCGCCGCAGATTATCATGCATATAGTAGGTCAAGAAGAGCAGAAGACAGCCATTTTGCACCTACTCATGGCCAAAGTTCTGTAATTTTTCCCAAGTTGGAGATGAAACATTAATAGATTTTGTATCTGAACACATTGTTTCATATGGCATGAGCTTAAAGCACCATAAAGATAGCTACACAAAAGAAAATATGTGGCAAATGTAAAATTACCAGTTCATTTATTAGTAAAAACAATATTTTCGGTATATTATTACCAGTTTTATTATTTTATTATTCACTGAACCACTTAGTTCACCAAAAGTGATTTTCCTTTGTTCCTGTCACTGTTTTCTCTTTAGTGACTATAATATTATAGGCTATGTTGAGGTTATGAAAGCTAACAAATTTTTAATTCCATGTCCCCCCCCCCCACCACCACACCAAGCTGTTTGACATGGCCAACTATAATTGTGGATAGCAACACTGTCATGAACGATGATCGCCTGTAAAGAGACTGCCTCTACGACGATGATCGCTGATGCCAGCAGTAATCACCGGTGATGGACGCCGTAGACAAACCATAGCTTCAGAGAGAGCTTTACATTTTATCAATAGCTCATATAGCAGGAGGCTATTTAGATAAATTGTAAATGTAATTCATAACTTTTCTTGTACTGGAATCACATGTATAGTAGAATGGCTTATGAGTTTCATTATTTCATCCAATTTCCATTATTCAAAAAATGGCATTATCTAAATTTAACCCATCCCTAACACTTGAGAATGCTTGAGATTTAAACCCACAATGCCATGTTAAGCGTTCCAAAACGCTTCTTTAATGCGTGTTTACTCAATGCATTGAGAGACATATGAGGCTATCACCAGACCGATCAGTACGAGTCATACTCAGACTGTGTTCTGCGTATGCCACAAACATTCAAGCCTGTTTTCCTTATTTCACAATTAATAAACATAGTCTTTGTCCATGCAGATGCAAGTACAAAATCCCTCCTCAGTTAGAAGTTATTTTTGTCTGAGTGAATGTGTGTATTGTAAACAGTTTCATTCTCTACGGTCTAAATAACCGGCCAGCCCTTATAGCAAATTAAACTGACAGTTGACCTTGAGATTCAACTTACTACAGCTGATTAGGAGTTTTCACATCTTGCAAATCAGGCTGCTTTTTAGAATACCACCATCATGTGGAAATATAAAATTAAAGTGAGTATACAAATAGAAATTATGGATATCTCAGAACAAAAGTCCAAAAAGGAAATACAGGCCTATACTTCACTTTCTTTGTTTTATTAATATTTTATTTTTCTTGAAGAGGTACATTTAGGCAGCTGTCTTCGACATTTAAATACCCAGTTTAAAAAACATAGTTATTATGGTGGTTGTGCAGGGGAATTTGAATTGCAAGCAGCAAAGGATTAATAACTCAGCAGAAAATATGGAAAACGTAGCTTCACTATTCATCAGTTGAGAGTAGGCTACATGATGGAGATGCTGAGGATAGCACTATTAGGTACAGGTAGGGAAAAAAAAGCGGACCGACTAAAATATCTAAGTTGCCGATATGAGCCACTGCGCATGCCTAGCAGCATTCACAGGATAGCAGGGAAAGTATTGAAATCTGTTCTAGTGTCGACTGTTGACTTAGCCCATTTCGAAACCCAGAATATGGTTTATAATCATATTGTTTTATAACTGAATATATTAATTATTAATATTATTATAAAATACTAACACAAATTATATTATATTCAGCAACAAGAGTCGGTCCGCTTTTTTTCCCCTAGCTGTACATGAATTTTCTACGAAACATATGTTTAATGGAATTTTTTTCACCTTACAACCTCATAGAAAGAAAAGACCTCATTTCTATGAAGGTATAAGCAAAAAAAGAAATCATTATTCAGATACTATTTGTTTCCCTCATAATGTATCGTTATGAAATCTACCAACAAACGTTTAAACTTAATTTCATGCATTATCTTTCCACTTCCTCTACCCATAACAGGGTAGTAGGGAAGGATTGTTTCAATCCTGACACTCGATGTCAAGTTTTCACCAGAAATACATATTTTGAAGTCTCCTGATTTCATAATGCCCCTTTCAGAAACATGTCTACGTACATGAGTATGTCTGTCCATCTGATGAGCACACCTCACAAAAGGAAAATTCTATCAAAGCAAAATGTTATTTTAAAGGTAGACATTTTCTCTCAAAAGACATGTCTAACAAATTAATCTCAGTTACACTCATATAGTTTTTTTCCCTTAATTGTAAATGGCTCCACATGTTCCAAGAATGTTTTCTGTTTACATATTTTCTGTTTACATATTTTCTTTACACATCCCCCCTACATCACTATTTCCAGCCAGAAAATGCTTGCTTAGTACATGATCGCATGTGCCACCTTTAGAGGCTGTTATACAAATTAGTGAACAGGAGTGTCTTATTTGAACTCCAAAGACCCTTGACAAAATCCTTCTAATGGCAAATGATGAATTTTTACTTACAGGAAAGAGTGGTGAATTGGTAAGTAACTCTCCTACAATACATCCTACAGCCCATAGATCAACTGCTTCTGTATAAAACCGTGCTCCATACAACAATTCTGGAGCCCGGTACCATCTGGTGGCAACTTGATGTGAGTAAGGCCGAGTTTTATCGTTCCAGAACATTCGTCCAAGTCCAAGATCTGCTATCTTCAGTACTCCTTCCTTATTTACTAGAAGATTTGCAGGCTTCAAATCCTAAATGAAATTAAATATGTTTAATACAGATTTACTTTCAACATAAACATTACAAAACTGAATAAATCATAAATACTACCTATATTTCTATACATAATATAATAAAAACTCCATTTATTTTTCTAATGTATAGAGAGTACAGTGATTATGAAAAAATCAAAACTGGAGAAACATATTTTTTCTATGATGGTTTTCTTCCATTCATTTCCTGTTCATGCTGGTAACCTAACCTACCTACATATTTTTCTTCTTTGCAGCACATGTGTATTTATTATTGCAGACGTGGAAATAGTTGAATTTTACCTTTTCAGACTTACTTGTGTCTTCCATTTTATTTCTTAATATTCACTTACAATGTAATTCACAGCGGCTAAGTATGATGGACCAGTTGCACAAAGTAATCAATGCATCAATCACTACTAAGATTAAAACAGCCACAAGGTTGATACCCTTAAAATTTGACTACCATCTTGAATAACACTGTTTGTATAATAAACAATATGAAGCGTTTTATACAGTAGAGCATGATAATGATTAAAATGAGCCAAAGAATAAAAACACTTATTGCTCCTACGTAAATTATGTAAGTCGAGCAATAAGTGTTTTTATTCTTTGACTCATTTTAATCAACACTATTTGTATTTAACTATTTTTCACTTATTTCCCCTTATTGTTCAAAACATTGTATACAGTACATGTGAGTGAAATACATAACAGAATGTATTAACAATCAGTGATAATCAGGGCCCAGATTCTGATGACCTAAAATTGTTTGGAAAATTACCTATAAAATGACCCTAAATTTTAAAGAAAATGACTTAATAATTATAAAGAATGACCTAAAAATTTATATTTTATTTATAAACAATTATTATTGTACACGCAAAGTTATAGACTAATTTGTACATAATTGTAAAAAGAACTGTAAATCCAGAAAGAATGTTGTAGGTCTACATACTTCAGCGATTCTTTGATTCTCGTTTCCGACTGAGACATGGCAACACTTGAACACCGAGTGTGTCCTTCTTGCATTAAACAAACAACTCTTCAAAGACGACAAAAAAAAGTTAATATACTCAATGTAAATCCATGAAAATGACTAAATAAGAAAGGAAATGACACGAAAATGACAAAATAATGACGTAAAATTGAAGTAAATGCCCTAAAAATATAAAATTGCATAAAATGACAAAAAATGACCTAATAAAAATGCATTTCTATAATCTAGAGGCCATGATTAGGATTTATCTACAAGTTGGCAATGTCTATGAAGCATCAATAAAAAGATGATATGTCATTAGAATCGGGGCCCTGGTGATAATAAAAAGGAGCATTCTCCTTTATTATTATCTATAACTAATTCTGTACAACACCGAGGTTCAGTTTCTTGATAATGTATTAACCATGAAATCATGACGATTTTTAACTACATTCCATTACTAGATAATAATTAAATTAATTATATAACTAATTAAATTAATCAGTTCAGTAATTAATATTTATATAGAGAGAGTGACGCCAATCAGCCCCCCAAGTAAACACCAAGCCTATTGGGCTGGCTACATTATCCTAATGAAAAGAGATGAGACAATAATTTATTAATATGGGTGCCAGGGGTCGTTAAGCCTATATATTTACTAGTTTACTTACCAGCCAGTGATGGTCAGGGAAAGCTATCCATGTAAGATAAAATCCACTTTGGCCAGATTAGGAATCAAGCCCATAAGCTTTGACAATACAATAAGGACTTTAACTTTTTATAATACCGGTATTGTAGAAATAAATTATAAATTGTTATAATACTCACTCTATGCATAATTGAGTTTTCGTGAAGATATGCTACCCCTTTCAAAAGCATAATCATGTATGTTTTTATTTGCGGAATAGTGAGTGGATTGTCTACATCTTTTAGCATCTCCCACAGTCCTGACGGCATATACTCAAAAACAAGAACAAAGCCGAGACCTTGTGGGAAAACGTCCAGTAATTGCACTACCTGGAAAACATTTCAAGTTTATTATGCAAGTTTTGTAATTCTTTATAAAAAATGTAATATGGATATACAGTAGAGTCCCGAAAACTCGGCCTAATGTGGACCGAAGGGTGGCCGAGAGTGTGAAAATGCTGGGATATCGGGAAAGGTTTTAAAAAAGAATAAGTACAAGTGTTTCCTCAGAAAATACAGTACTTGTATGTATTGGTTGCTTGAGAATACATAAGGCATAAGGGCATAAGGCATAAAGCTGTCTATAATGAAAATTAACTAGCCGACTTTGCAACAACTGGCTACTTTTTTTTTTAAAGAAATGCTTAATATTCTGTTGTTTTCCGCACTGCACTCTGCGTTTTGCTGCTTCATCCCAAAGACAACAGAGGAACAGTAAGTCCATTACCGACGCACCTTTTTGTTCAAAATACTGAAGGGCAGTTTCGACACACACACACACGGGCAATGAATTCCGCGCGCGGGTTTTTTTTTGCCCTGCCAGGGAGTGGCCGAGTTATCCGGACTGCCGGGTTATCGAGTGCTGAGTTTTCGGGACTCTACTGTACCAGGCTATTAAAAATTGTAATAATATGAATGCCGAGAAATCATAAATTTGTACAAATAGTAAAGTGAGGAAATGTATGATGAATTTTACTCCAAATGGATGTGTTAATATCAGGAAATTGCCTTCTATGCAAAAAGAGTGCCCTGGTGCTGTTTCTTTTTACCACAACACCAATGATTAAATTATAAATTGATTTTTAAAATTGTATTAAACTACCATTACTTTATATTTTGTTTAATATTATTATACATAGATTTCTATATCCTAAAGGAAGTTAGAAGTGGAGTGAGGTTTGGCAGGATGTGCTTGCTCCATACCAGCATTTGTGTAATTAGGTTTCGACCACATTTAAATGGTTCAAGTTAAAATTCTTTACATTTTTAATGCTTTTGAACCCTTTTAAAAAATATATTTAAAGTTACATGGATTGTGGATTTGGGCCAGAATTTTACATAAGTAGCGAAAAAATCACACAAGAAAGCATTCACGTGTTTTGATAGCTAGTAGGCAATGAGAAAAAAAAACAACAATAATAACATTGCAGCAGCAAAAATACAACAGCTACAGAACCCTAAAAAGACATGCTGTTGTTCTGTTGAGTCAAACCTTCTTAGGGTGCTTATACTTACATACTCGCAATCTATCTCCTGAAGAGCCTTTACTTCTCTGATCACAGTATTTGGAATTCCATCCTCTAACTTCTTCAAAAGAACTTTTTTTAATGCCACTTCCTGGCCACTAATACGATGTTGTGCTCTTAGAACCAATCCATGTGCTCCTTCACCAATCTTTCCCGTTACCTTGTACTGGTCCATACAGGGCTTTCTGAAATAATTCATTTTCTTGCAAAGAATATACTGAAATTCAGTGACTGAATGAAAAGCGAAGTATTCACTGTAATTCTATCACAGGTGCCATGAAATTCTGTTCTCTTTACAAATTACATCCCTAACTTAGACATTGTCAGAGTCCTTGATGTGCAAACTAATTATAGAAGTAACAAAATTGAATAAAAAAATTACATTTTAATAATTATAGGTCTTCGTAAGTTTAACATTATAAATTAAAACAATCACTTGAGGCTTTCTGACATATTGAATAAATCAGGTGAAAGGACAATTGATTTTGTGTAGATACATGATATGATAAAGCTGTAAACAGTAGATGTAAAAAAAAAATTAAAAATAAAGTAAATAAATTTAAAAATAAAGTAAATAAATTTAAAAAACCTAAGATGTGCTCTTCATTGCAATCTTTATAGATTTAATAAACACGGTCATCCATTGTGAAGCCAGTATTGTTTCCAGGGAACCGTTTGGCTAGATTTGGTGAAAGAACTGAAAATTACATGACACAGAAACATTAAAACAGCCACCTTCTTGAAAATGAATAAAAAAAATTAAAATCTTTCCACACAAGTCGTTTTTAATGACTTCACGGAACAAATATGTCAAACTGGAAGAAAACTGAACAATAGGTTTGATTGTGACTGTGTAACAAAAAAATTTACAAACAGACGAAATGCCAAACAGTTGAGTTAAAACAGGATCTTGCTTAACTTGGTCAATTATTGGATCGGAATTATGCCAAAAAAAGGAAGTTATGGAAAATTAGTTATAGATATTTGAGGAGGTACGTTTCAAACTGTATTAAGTCCAATTTTGTAAATTTTTCAGGAGAGAAGAAAAACTGTTTAAATGTAAACTAAGGAATGTAAGAACACTTAGTTTTATGCATTAAACTTAATTAAGATAGATGAAAACAGAGTTCACAGGATGATAAAGCGTACTCGGAAGTCGGAACTGTACGAAATCATATAAAACTAATTTTCGTCCATGGGTGGACTTAATACGGTTTGAAACGTACCTCCTCATTTTTCTTCTTAAAGACATGAAAATGTTCTTTACCTGTCCAGCACCATAAGTTATCTTTTCTCACAGATGACAAAAACTGAGTAACAACTGTCATTAAATAGAGAATTAGTTGAATGAACTGTATTAGAGATAATATGGAGTACAGCAGGATATAGAGTAGAATAAGCCTACTATAAGACAATTTTAATAAAATACAAAAGCCAAACAATACTTAATATCATTCTCCATCTTCCATATGATTGCATGACTTGCTGTACGATTTATTACATTGGAAAATGTAAAAAGGAGGGAGGCAGAAGGTGGACCTGTTCAATCACATGAATCACATGTTTTATTTCTGAAGACCACATCTAGATCATCTCCTATCCTTTACATTTGATATCTTATGTCCTGCTGACGGAGTGTAATTGATAATCAGAGATCAGAGATTATGTGAAGACAATAAATTAACCAAGCCTTCAGCATTCTGAGTCAAACTTGTTTTTTAATTCTTCTTCTTATACAGAACAGTTACAATTCTACAACTCAAAGCCATTGTGGACATTAACTGTAAATAAAATGTTATGAGGTTTGAATAATAAAAATCTTTTTTAGACAGTTGAAGGTAAAAGAAGCACTTTTAATGGTAGACGACATTAACTGAAAGGAGAAAATTATGCCACTGAGTGTTATAAAATTATGACACTCCAAAGTGACCAACTTTGATTGCTTCATATGGAAAATACTCTTTTAGTTAAGAATAACTGCATGTGATTATTAAATAGGCACGGTCTGATATAAATTGAAAATGTTAAAATTCATAAGCCTTTCATGGTGGTCACAAAATGTCATACTTGTTGGCTGAAAAGCGTTGTCCATTCCATATGTACGAGAACCTTCAATGCTAACCATACAAAAATACCAATCGTTAACATGATTTTGTGGCTCTCTCCACACCATTGGGATTGCAAAAGGCATTGATTTTTCACCCCATTTTTCCACAGTTTCAGTCCGACAACCCATGTACAATGTATCTTGTGCTGTGTCCACCTTTTGTCTTCATCATCAAGCCTTATGATGAAGTATGCATAATAGACATTTGTTTAAATAAAAAAAGAGTTCACTTGACTTGCAAAAAAACTGTACACGATAGGAAAAAAGGATCGCAGATCTAGAATAAGCACAAAAAAAAATACTTTGGGAACACTTAAGACTACAGAATCATAAAAATCATGTTGCATAATGTAATTATTATTATATAATATTCTGTTACTGAGGAATGTTTAAAAAGCATTGGACCTAGTGGTATTGTCAGTAAGATGCCAACATAGGCCCTCAAAAGTTACTGGCCACAGCCAGCACATACTGCCTCACTTCCCTCACTGACTCTGATATCTCAATACCAACATGAGTCGACTTCACATGCATGCCACACAGAAATAAGAAGACATATCATGAAGTGACGCCAAGCCTTGAGTTCTCACATGGTTCATGTTGCTGCTTTAATAACGGATCATATCACCTAACATTTTAGACAAATCTTATAATTCTTTAGACTACGATGAAATATATCATATCCATCATGAGCCTCCAATACCCATTTTGAAAGTCCATTTTTTTCACATTTCAGGTTGTACTGATAATATTGTGATTCTAAAATAAGCAGAAGCAGAAACTCAAAAAGTTTATGTGGTAAAGTTATAGTTTGTGCTAGATGTGGTAGCACTGTAGCAAGGACGTATTTAAGGGGGAGGGGTCCTGAGTGTTCATACCCCCCAAATATGAGATTTTTAAAGCATTAGTTAATTACTTCTGTGCCACTCACAAAGGGAGGATGTCAGTAAGCTACTTTGTGGACAATGATATTTTTAAAGCACTAGGTAGAAAAAATCAATGGCTTATGTCACTCAGGAAGGATATTTATGGTCAATCAGTTTAGAACCCTCCCCGAAACTAATTTCTAAACACATGTTTGCACTCTAGCACTTAAAAACCCTGTTACAGTAGCCATGTTGAGCAATACGTGACCTGCAATTGACCAGAAGTTGGATATTCTTCACGTATAAAAGGTGCCCATGTGCAAGGAATTTGAATTTTGTGATTATTGCTTCACGTATTATAAGCTGTGTCAGGATTATAAAACTCTAGCTTTTGGCCATGCTTTCTGCAGTTTTCTAAAAATAATTTAACAATTGTGGCATCCAGTGAGAGAGTGGGCTAAGCCAGAAATAACGGAATCAAGATATTTTGAGATTTGTGTTTGGCTTTCTAAAGAGAAAAAATTTCATCTTAAAACTTTATTTATTTCTTCTTATCAGAATTAACACATTTCAAAGTGTTTACAAAAATTAACTTGTTAAGGTTTTTTCGTAGTTTTTCAATATTTTTAAAAATTTTCAAAACTTTGAAGCGCCATATCTCAGTACGTATTTGGTTTTAAAAAATGGTTAAACAATGAAAATGGTAGGAAATGTAATGTTCTTTAACTTTTGTAATGAAATGTTTTAGGCTATAACCCGTTGTTTAGGAGTTACTAGGAAAAAACCTACAAAAACCCAACAATTTCGAGGTTTTCGACTGCCCTGAAGTTCACACAGGGTTCTCGAATGGGAAAACTTGGATTTTACACCACAGAATACCCACACAGTAGTACCTGATAAAAGTACCTGGTGACTGACTATTACCGCACCCTGCATATTGCGTTATGCTTCCGAGCTGGCTTAGCTCATTCTCTCTGGAGAAACGGCATTCCCTTAATTTATGAAAATTGTCTTTCAAGAATAGATAAGGAAGGAACAACACAAACCTTTAATATTAGGTTTACAGTTACATGACTATATGTACTACACAGAGATGACAGTAACTCAAATTTGAACATTTTTGGCTTAGCCCACTCTCTCACTGGATGCCACAATTTTCAATGCATGTGAGATTAGAAGAAAGTTTAACCCCCTTATTTCTTTCTGACACTTTAGTTTAGTCATGTAAGTCATATGAAAATAATGCTTACCAATTATAATTTGAGTTGGGAAGATACTCAGTGAAGTGATTTCAAACTTAAAGAACGCTGAGATCGGAACTTGCACACAAACTTCACTTAATAGGTAGGCTATATTTACCTCAGAATACATTTCCATGGACACTTTCCACCATCATCAGCTGATCCGACAGTCGGACAGTGTCCATCGAAATGCATTCTGAGGTAAGTTAAATACACCTATTAAGTGAAGTTTGTGTGCAAGTTCCAATCTCAACAATCTTTAAATAATGCTTACCAGTTTATTATTCATTGATTTCTTGATGGAATTTTATATTATTAAATAATATAGGCCAATATAGGCCTAGTAATAAATATCACACCACTGTCAACAAGTGTACACTGCAAATCAACGATGACAATGAGAAAACAGGCTGACGCATGACAGTATTAGTGGCATGTGCATAGAAATAAATGCAGTAAAGATGATACAGTCCATCTGCTCTAAGAACCAAAAGTAAAGTAAACAAAAATCAGTAATTCTTCCTTGCTCTAGTACATTACTCATATCACCTAATAGTAAGACAGGTAGGCTATTCAGTTTTTGTTTACTTTAGGTTGGTTCTTAAAATGGATAACTATATGAACCAGCATCACCAGTAATCTATTATTATATTACTAACTGATGTTACCCATGAGTCCGAAATATCCCATTTTACAGCACCATTAAAAATTAAGGATCCATAAGTTACTCTTTAAAAGGAAAATCAATATTGCAATAAAAGAATTATTGTACATCAAAACTAATTTTATTGTGAACATTAACAACCTAGCCTAAAGAATAGTTTTGTTATAAATTTCTTTACAGGAATGGTTATGACGGCAAGTATTTCTCACCATAAAGGTGCAAATATGTCTTGTTAAGCAGGATTATCAGATTGAGTCACAATTTTTCAATTCAGCGTGTCCACAGAAATTTTAAAATAATTTTCCCTGACTTTCCATGACCAGAAACTTACATTTCCCTGCCCACAGGAATCAGTGTTTTCAAGGTTCTTTGTAAACAAAACAAAAACCAAATCCAGCCTCCTCCATCCCCATAACAAGAATAAGAAATGTTTAGCTCACGTACTGAAAAGAAAATTGCTTACACAGTCTGAGCAAAACACATGCCCCTAATATTTCGCTCACTGCGGCTAGTTATTTTGTCTGACTATTCAATTTTTATATATTTTTTTTATTTTACAAATTTCCCTGACATTTTCCTTTATTTTACAAAATTCCCTGACTTTCCCTGACCGATTTCAATTTTTCTGTTTTTCCAGAATGTAGACATGCTGCAACTTCTTAGACTGATATGACCAAGTGCAGTGCCATTTAAATGTATGTTGCAAGAATAGCACTTCACTGATATGTTGAAATATATTCAACTTTAAACGGCCAAAAGAAAAACTTTGCCAAATGCTCCAAATATTTTGCAGAAGTGTACCATAATAATCTTGCTTGATAATATTTTTTTATGCATTTTTGTTTATATTACTCTAAAGTAAATTAAACAAAATCAATAAGCCTCAATTTGTGTTCAAATCTTTAGGCTGCTTGTATTTTAGAGATAATTAATAACATAAAAGAGAACATAATTGTTTTTGTAATAATTAACTATTAGCATATCTTATATATAGGCTGTATGTCTTCTCTTCTCATTTTGAGATAAAGTAGACCTAGTAATTAGTTGATGCTCAAAAATTAAATTAAACTCCATATTTGGTAGTAATTAGAACTCAATATTAAATGGGTAGTACTTGTGGTTCTTAGCATGGTCTCTATGGCAAATGCGCAGATTCTGATTGAAACTATCAATATAGTCAATGTCACCTTTTGTAAGTTCAAAGTCAAAAATGTTTATATTATCACGGATGCGGGACGGAGTAACTGACTTCGGAATTACTGCCATTCCCTGCTGTATTAGATAGCGCAGAATAACCTGTGCAACTGACTTGCCAATACGCCCTGCAATATCCCTCAGTTTTGAATCTTCTAGGAGCTTGGGGGTACCTGGCTTCATGAAAGGCGAGTCAGGAGATCCTAAAGGACTGTATCCTGTGACCACTATGTTTCTCTCTTTGCAGAAGTTACACAACTTTTTTTGGGTGATGTACGGGTTGCATTCTATTTGTAGATTAACAGGTTTGATGCGAGATTCATTAATCACACGCTGCAACTGCTGAGAATTGAAGTTTGACAACCCCAGGCTGCGAACTAATCCCAAATCCACACATTTCTCCATCTCCTTCCAACTGTCCATGTAATCTACATCGCTCAGAATAATGTTGCCTGATTCATCAGTGGGTATAAGCTCATCCCCTTCTTTAAAAGCAAATGGCCAGTGGATGAGGTAAAGATCCAGATATTTTAGCTTAAGTTTTTCCAGGGAGCCTTTACATGCTGACACCACTAGGTCTGGCTGATGGCAGGTATTCCATAATTTTGTGGTGATGAAGAGTTCTTCCCTGGTGACAACACCTTCTTTGATTTTGTTTTGAATTGCACTTCCCACTTCACTTTCGTTTCCATAAGCAAAGGCACAATCAATATGTTTGTATCCTGCATCTAATGCAGCTTCCACTGCCCTTTCGACCTCTCCAGGTTTTGATTTCCATGTACCCAGTCCTATCACAGGTATCCTGTAGCCATTGCTGAAGGTTAACGATGGAACTTTTATGCTCGCCATAAATTTGTTTATGCACGGCAAATAATCTGAAGACCGTAACTTACGTATCGAATGTAATTTGGTTTATCCTTGAAGCAGACTAACAGAAATATGCATCCAACAGTCATAATAACATTCCAGTATCAGATAAAACCACGTGCTACTCCCGCGCAGTTTATTGTATCTCCCCTCTGCCGCATTCCACATAACTTACCGTAGGCAAGCCACTCCTGCCGCATTCCGGCCATATTGCATTTAAGATACGGCAATTTACATAAATGTTATCCATCCGATTTTACACTACCTGCGACAATTATTCTTGCCTAATCGAATAACGGATCTATAGTCCCACAAAACAAAGCAATTACGAACACATGGAACAAAATACAATATTAGGCCTAATTGCAGTACTAGGCTACATGATCCATCGGATATGCATCTCTTTACACAATGATAAGACGTGCGATAATTAAAGAATAGAATTTGAAATCTGAAGAATATGTGACCTTTAGCTACATACGGAATTTGAGACTATTAATACAACAGGCGGACAAGTTCGGTGTGGTTCAAGGCCAAGGACGGTTGTACAGTACTCTACGCAAGTTTTGTTGCGTTTTAAAATAGATAAGTTCTCTCAGCCCTGTTATTATTCATAATCATTAATAAACAACAGTGTTCAAATTAAGAGGGATGGGGGATTTCCTAAATTTACCCGGATTTTCAAATAAAAATTCCTTCCTTGCCGGGATATATTTTTCTACATTTCATTCATTATATCTTTCTTCTTCTTTTTTTAAAGTATCGGCATCACCAGCACAATTTGTATTAACATTTGTCTAACAAAATTTGTCCAACAATCATTTGACGTGCATGGTGTATTCAACAAAAGCGCGACAGTGAACACAAGATTTATATTACTGCTTTGTGTTGGTATGTTTTTGCCGGCAACAATACGGTCAAAGAATGTTTGCTATAAAGAGTGCAATAATAATTGGTGTTACGTGGTAGTCTGTCGAGTATATATTTTACAAAGTATGTTCTGGTTAATAACGTGGATAAATTTGGACCCACATTTAATTCCACCCCTCGTCAAAATGTTTGATTCGAACCCTGATTAAACAAATATATAAGCTTTCATGAACCACAGATTGTTGTCTCTGTTGGACATTACATGAGAATATTATAGGAGAAAAATTCCTCCGACACTGGGACTAGAACCTAGGACCTTTGGCGATCCGCGCCAATGCTCTACCACCTGAGCTAAGACGGAGTTCAATTCACAGCTCCAGATGGAACCTCTCTCTTCTGATTAAACAGTATGATAAATATACAGTTGCTAGAGCTATACTGATTTCCATATAATTATGGAAATCAGTATAGCTCTAGAAACTGGGTATTTTTAGAAGTTTTGGATATTATCCAATAAAATATTCCCTATTCTATATTATTACAATTTTCAACACTGATTCACTAGTTAGGTGAAAAGTGAATGGTTTAAAATTGTTGTATAATATGATCCATGCTGGTGAACTGTGTAAGTTAATATCAAAATAATATCAGTACGCTCCTCCTATAAAACTTAGACGTATTAGAACATTTTATATAAATTGTGCACGAACAAATTATTACAGGAATTCTCCCTTTTTAAGTGTGCATTCTGTACAATACTTAGGCTTGCCAGATTTCTGAAATGTTCAACCGGGACACCGGAATGCCCCCCAGCGTCGCGGGTATTCAAGGGTACACACCCTTGGCGGGTTTTTAGGGTGTTTTAGAGGGAAGTTTATTCTCAATGCTATGAATAAATGGTTACTGATTAGGAACCTAAACCAGGGGTAATAATAAATGACATATGCATATAAATTTAAACATTTCATTTCTAACGTGTTAATATTTAAAAGTTACTTAAGTAAGAAGAAACACTTTGAAAGAGGAATAAAAATCAGAACAATATTTACATGTACTTTTCATTGGCTAGGACTTTTTTAGAAAGTCTTTTTTGGTTTTAATCTTGTTGTAAAAATCTTCACAAGCTAATCTGATACTAATTTTACATGTCATCAAGCCTCTGTAAGTAGAAGGCATACTCAACAATCTCGATCGGATTGGGGGCTGCTATGTGATTCTCCTTGAAGTGACCAAACAGCCTGAGCCATTTTTACCGGGCCGTGAAGTAAACCGGCCGGGACACCGGAATTTTGTCTGAAAACCGGGACTGTCCCGGCCAAACCGGGAAGTCTGGCAAGCCTAATTCAATACTCTATGTAATGAATCTGATATAGATCTATTTCAATCCAGAACAGTCTTTTATATATGGTATGCAAAATTTATAGCATGCAGTCATAAAGTCACAAAGCAATGTAATTATTGTTCTTTTATTTGTTAACTTCTTTCATTCGTAATAATTGTAATTGAGTGTGTGTTGTTTTTATTTATTTGTTTTTTGTTATTGTTCTTTATTAAGTGCAAGAATGGTACTTTAATTAGATTGTGTTGTGGACGGGAAATGTCTGCCCGTCTATCCGTACACGCAGTGCTTTAGTTGGAAAATATTTTATGGGGGTACTCACCTTCCATAGAACGCATATCTATTGCGAATTTAATAGTGTTTGTCATTATTAACAAATACACACTCGTGAATTGGACATTTAATAAGTATTTTAGGACAATATCGTTCCTGTACTGCCAGTACGACGTACCGGAGCACATATTTTTCCCGGTATGGTAGAAGGAAAATAATTTTATACCGGTACGCAGTACCGGTGCATACCGGCCCAACTAAAGCACTGCGTACACGCTATAACTCGAATATACGCATCCAGCTGATTACCTCTTTGTGTCAAGTTATCGAATAAAAATGCATTTCCGAGTTGCTAGATAATTAATATATGATAGCATTTATACAGATTAAATAGTTTCATTTATAAGTATAAGACATGACTGTATTATGTTCCAAATCGAGATTCATTGTAATTTTTATCTTCCCTAAAATTTGTTCTATACCTGAATACACCACAATCATCAATCAATCAAAAAAGAATATGTGAAAGGATCAAAGACCCACTCACATTTAATTTATGACTTGTGCAATCATCAGTAACTATATATATTAGAGAAATGTGTTATAAATTTTCCAGGACCAAGCATAAACCAGTACCAGTAACAATAAAATCAGGTAAACTGATACAACAAAGTGCCAGCATGCTTTTGTTTAATCACAATCAGTGATAATTGCAATTATGATATGCAGAAAATAAGTTATTTTTGTAATCAATTTCTGAGTTAAGCTCCAGATCAATTCATTAAGCAGGGCTTATGGAAAACCAAAGGTCTAGTTTGATAAGCATAATTAAGTGAAGGTATATGTGGGTAGTGTTATTTGTCAAAGCTAATGTTATTACAACTTCCAAAGCCTTATATGAACAATGTAAAACAATATGTTGTCATAAGAACTGATTTGCATTTTTGGTAAATTCTTTCTAATATATTATCATAAAATAGGCGCTAAATTGAGCATTCCCTAGTAGCACAGATCGTTGGGCCAATGTTGGGGAATGATCGCCATGTTTCGTTGGTCAACGGTTAGGAATGTCCGTCGGGGTTCGGTTGCCAAGAAGCGTTTTATCCAACCAACTGCCAACTGTAGCCAACCAATATACAACAAAATCCCAACAGTTGAGAGACATCTATTAGGTAATGGTGGAACTACCACGCAGCGCAGCGCAGAGACATCTGGCGGAAATACTAGAAGCACACAAAATTTAATTTTTTATTTTCCCTTTCGCATCCCTTTTCTCCTCTTTTCCCTATTAACTACCTTCTCTCCTTCACCCTACCTACCTATTCCTATCGTTTAAAATTCGCACCTATGGGGATTCGATCTCGGAACCGCTAGCGTTATAGTCTATCGCTTTAGCCACTACGCTATTAGTGATGGTTGACATAGAAATCGAGAATTCTTCTAGCCTATTTACTACAGAGATGTGTAATACATGATAAATAGTAAGAAGGATATACATCTCGTATTTTGAATATTTGAAGTGAATATATGACAACGTTATTTTCAGAGAACAAATAAAGAGCCCTAATATTAATAGAAGTAAAAACACCATTCGGATTCTTCAACATATCAAGATGGCGAATAACTGTTGTATCTTCATGTCTTTGTTTCTGTTCTGTGTTCGTGATGACCCGAACTACGCCGGAAATTGCCGAAGACTAGCAGGAAGAGGTGGAGCGAAGTAAATTTTTATCATGTAACGCGCACAAAGAGCTCGAATAATTAATGAATTAAAACTGTTTTATTTTATAGGAAATGAAAATTTAACGCTTATAATGTTATTTCAACACTTTTTAATTTTAACAAAAATGCGATCACATTACAACGAGATTTATTGTTGGGCCAGCAATCATAACCCCAACGGTAGGAACGGTAGGAAGAGCCCTCGTTGGCCTAACGTCATAACCCCAACGGTAGGACTTGGCGCATGACGCAACGGAAACGTAACGTGGGCTAACCGAGGAAATTACAACGAACGTTTTCCCAACATATCCCAACCATGCCAACGAAATCCCTCCGTTAGGCCAACGAAGTGTGCTACTAGGGTTACTCTGGTACCAGCCAACCAATTTGGTCCAATATCAATAGGCTTCTTCCCATGGACATTATAAATGTGTATACCAAATTTGAAGAAAATTCGATAAAGCATATTTGAGTTATCCCATGTACAGACACATGGTCAGACAGACAGACAGACAGACAGACATTTCCCCATCCACCACACAATCTCATAAAGTACCATTCTGGCACTTAACAACAAAGATGGCACTGCACATGTTACATGCCATGATTTTGTTTCTAGACACAAGGTGTACTGTAGCTGGTCAAGTACACTGTCAACAATGTGTGACTAATAAATCATGTTCAATTTCTTTATGATCACAGCACCCAGGCAGTAATCCACCTGCATAAGAAGAATACTGTAATCTGAATTTTAGAATCACTGCATAATAAATTCTGTAGGTACAAGAAGGAATTTATATTTTCAGGAGCATAGCATAGAACTTTGTGAGTTCAATATTAAAGTCTTTACATTCCTGTCTGTTAAGTAGTATATTTTGTTAGTTGTTTATTATGAATTTATGACAATATTATATTACCAAATTAAAATAAGGTTGCAAGGAGTCTGCAAACTTATAATTCAAAAAATCATATTTTAAACTATTAATTTTGATCTCTTTTTCTTGTTGCCACTTGGTCTGCTCCGTCTATCTCTTACTATTATTGTGATAATTATTGCTTATTTTTCATTATTATAATCATTACTAGAGCTATTATCACTTGACTCATGCCATTACTCTCAGCTTTTGAATTTCTCCCCTGGTTATTTTTTCATGATAATCTAATATATAAAAGTGAAAATGTGTATATATGTATGTATGTTCCCTAAACAAATCTACAGGGTTTGACCAATTTGCACCAAATTTTGCATACATTCTCACTTCAACCTGGAAAGAACGCGGTCAACATTAAAGTTGAAACAAATTACCCTTGAAAATTACATATCTGAAAATACTAACACTGAATTCATGAAATGCAATTCAGTTCTCATGACAACACTATTGTTTGCAGTGTTCACAGGTGGTTTTGGAAGTGCATGGTAATGGGCTGACAAATTAGAGAGGTTAATGATATAATTCACTGGAATAAGTTAATAACAAAGAATAAAATCCATGAAAATAATGCACAATGTGATGCATTCACATAACCTTCTCTGCCCTGGACATGGAGAATATCATGTTCTCACTTCACATTTTGATACAGAGTAAGAGTTCATATTGCATGAACAGCATAATCCAGATGTCTCAGCCTGAGTGTATGCCAACAAGTATGCTATATCAGAAGTTGGTAAAAAATCCTATCCACTGATATGTTATTCATAGCTGTAGGCTTAAATATGGATGTTTATCATAGGCCCTAAGCACGTAAAAGGATTAAACATGAAGTTTATCAATGTAAAAGGCGACAAAATAGGATGGAACATTTTTAATCCTATGTGCCCAATAAATTATTGTGTCACAGGTATTGGGAGAGGAAAGTATGCAAGTAATATTGAATTTGTTTATTTCATTTCAGCCCAAAATGGTTTAAGGCAACAAGAGAGTGAGAAGTAAAATATTCTGTAAAGACAGTACAATTTTAGGTTACCTGAATTTCTGTTTCTTTTTATTTCAACCCCTTCCAGACATGGTGTTTAGAAGCAATGGGGTGCACAATTCTAAGTTCTCTATTAGTCATAAAAATCTATATCAAGCATTTTCTGATGGAATAGTTTGAATGTGTTAGGTTGTACTTCCTCATTTCAAATTCTACATATCTATATAAGGACCTGGAGTTTGAAAATTGGAAGTCCTTATAAGTTAATTTTGAATTACAATTACAAAACCCGGGTGATGCCGGGCCTTTTAAGCTAGTATACTACAGTGCGCCAGGGAACTTTTTGCGCAGCAGCTACATGCTGGAGAGGGTGCTAGCAACAGCAGTTATGTTGGCAGCAGAATGCAGGCAGGCAGAGGTCATTGGCACTTTTATCAATGGTTGCTTTGTTTAGCACCCATCAGTGCATATTGCAGTGTGCAAGCATTTAGACCAAATATTGTATACACAATTGACTGTTTGTTTTCATAAAAGCTCATGCTGCCAACATAACTGCTGTTACCAGCATCTTCTTCAGCATGTAGCCGCTGCGAGATTTTTTCTTTGGTGCTCTGTATAAATAAAATTAAAAGTGTGTGGGTTTGTATGTATGTAAGTATGTTTCTTCCCTATACAAATCTACTTGCTTTGAGCAATTTGCACAAAATTTTGCACATACCCACTTCAACCTGGAAAGAAACATTAAAATTAAAACAAACTCCCCTTCCCTTGAAAAATTATACAGTATAATTTTTGAAAATATTACACTGAATTCATGAAATGCAGTGTTCACAGTTGGCTTTGGTAGAGCATAATACTGTGCTTTGACAAATTAGAGAGGTTATCAATATAATTGAGTGGACTTGCAAATTGCAGGGCTGAACTATAAAAAAAAAAAGGTGCTAGTTAAATGTAAAATAAAGTGCTAGCCAGTAGCAGCTCGTGGCCGGTTAATTAGGTGAAGAGAAAAAAAATGCCACATGCTTATGTTAATAACCGAACTCACCTATGTCTTGTATACCAAATCAAACCTTCGGTAGTCCTTTAAGGCTGCAAACTTGTCAGTGATATTATCATAGAATGGCTGCTTTTCTTCTAGCTGTAATAGAAGTTCTTTCTGAATTGAAATATTCGCTAAACAAGATACTTGGCAGATTAGTTAGTATCTGGCAACATTTTTTATTCTTCATTTAGTAGGCCTATGTCGTGATCTGACAGCTGGCACAGTGATGATTTGATTTTAAAAAATGGGGGTAAGAATGCAGTTATTATTTATAAAATCTGATACATTTTATTCATGGAATACTCTTAATAAATCCCACTCGGGATTATGAGTTACGTGAGAAAAATTCGATTCTGCTTCTCTGCCGCGAATCTATCGATGTTTAACATAATTATTATTCTCCTAATCAGATTATTCAGAATATTCCATTCATGCGATGCGGATCTTTAGCAATCAACCAATGACTGTTGTTTACCTTATAAGTTAATATGCTTGCAAGGTTCGGAAAGATCCAATTTTATCTGATAAACTTCAGCTCATTACTGGATACTTCAAGGCATTAATATGCAGTGATTAATAAGTCACATGTCGTATGATTACCTATGAAAAAATATGCATTGTAGGAATGAAACGTCGTGATCCAGTGTTGCTGTCCTATGATGTCCTAACGGTGACGATCTCCGAAGCTAGTTCAGTGTTGTGACACATGATAGTGGCCTTTCATCACAGTACACAGTAATCTTGGTATATGGTGACACACATTAAATAAATTAACTTCTAGTCCCATCCCTATCCCTCACTTTTGTGCTAATAGAATCGTACGCCTATAAATAATATTTTTTTAAGGGGGGAGTTAATGATTTTTAATTTTATGAGGAAGAATCCAAGATCCTCTACCGTTCATGTTTTAATGATGTATATGGTTTTTTATAAACACCTTTCAGATAATTAATTGGAAATTTTTAAAAATAAAAATTCTAGCTCTTTTAGCGTCTATGCAAATCGTGTGGAAAATTTAAACAAAATTGTTAGAGTCATTTTGATAAAATCGTGAAGAATGAAAGTCTGTTCTAGCCTCGCCCAAAGATGTAAGACTTAAAAGCCTGAGTTTGTACAAACGATAGCTGGCTTATATCTACCCTTCAAAGTATAAGGATATTGTATAAAAGTAAGAAAAAGTTGTCAATCTCTCCAGAAGATATCTAATCCAAATACGTTTCATTTATACCCGATGTTTAGTTCTCAAGCCACACAGACACGTTCATGAAAATATTATTGGATAGAGGAGAATTCAAAACAGGTATTTATGTTAAAAACCTTGATTTCAAACATTTATTACCTTTGGTACGGGTAGAGGAAGTGAAATTGGTGCTTTGTTATTAATGGAGCTGTTAGCAGAGGGTATTTTCAGGAGTAGGTATGAAACCCGCCAGACACTGTCTTTTAAAATCGTAGCAGCTTGCTTTGGTAACCTTGCGCCATCATGAAGTCAAAGGACGGCCACGCTCTGTAATGTCAAGTACGAAGAGGATGCCTCAACAAGGAGCTAGACACCTTCATGGGTAGTCTGTTCACCTCAGCCTGAGGTGTGGGATAAGCGAGAAAAATGCTGCTTGCACCATGAGCCCACATCCTCATTTTTAGTGTAACAGACTACCCATGCATTAGAGGAAATGGTAACCAGTTCTTCCACACGCTTGCAGGAGCTCAGTGTTTCCAGCTGCCTAGCTTTGACACCAGATGGTGACGAGGCAGGCAGTACAAAAATACAGACATACATTTGTAGTAAAAACCAACATTCGTGATATGGAAAATAAACTTTAAAAATACGTATTGTAAAGGAAAAATACTGGTGAAGTGCTACTTCACCTACTTCCCCTGAATAGCCGCCACTGGTGCTAGCCTGTTTTGATACTTATAAAGGATATCACCAGATGTCACTGCTGTTCTTTTCCCTTTTGTACAAGTAAGTAATTATCCATGTGTAATATAATAATGAGTCGAGATTTGTAACAGTTACTTCACTTAAAATAGCTTTTTTCAGACTAGTTACCAGAAGATATTATTCCTTCCCATCCTCAGTTAATGGCTGATTGCTGTTACTTGCTCCTGTTGCTACACTGGTGCCATCTGGTTTTTGTGTGACGAATTTCCTGATCAAATCATTCGAATAGGGAATTTCAAAATTCATTATTTTCTCTTAATTTTTAGGGATGAATTTTTCCCAATTCTTCAGTTCCTTCTGGCCTCTTACAGATTTTAGTAATTTTGTTTCTGGTTCAATGTCATGTTCCCCCCCCCCCCTAGAAATGAGCAGCAACTGTTGATTTATCTATTTCATGGTTCTTCATGTTCTGGAAATGTTCTTTTGTCCAGCTCTTTTAAGTTTATTTTTGTTTTTCCGGTGTAAACTTGATTGCAGTCCCTACAATCGATTTGATATATGCCAGATTTGTTATGTGGTATTACATCTTTTATTGGAGATGTTACTAAATTTCTGATACTATGTTTATTCTGGAGGGCCAAAATTATGTTTTGTTATTTGAATATCTTCTATCTAATATCGTCTTGGCTCTGGGTGGTATGTGAATTCTTTTAAAATTTACATTACAAATTACAAATCCCAACTGATTATTATATTATCAATAATAACTTCACTTTTCCAACTTCCTGTATAAATTAATGATTATATATTTTTCCTTCATTTTAACCATTACAAATACTATTGTTCCTACTACCACTGTTATTGTGTCTCTATTAATAATTTACAATTCAAAACTACATATAATTTTGTATTTCTTTTTTAATGTATTATATTTGACAATTTGGAACTGAACTGTACCAGAGCTCAAGCTTGATCCTTCTGTTTCAGTCATTTTTAAAAATTAAAATTTGAATATGTGTTTACACTGTAAGGGATAGGGTAAGTGTGTTTGTGTTTATTTTTAATTCTCTTTCTTCTATTGTGTACTGAATCAGCATGTAGGTCCATGCAGGCCCATGAGAAGGTTTGAAATTTTTAATGTAAACAGTAGTTAATAAATAAATAAATAAATAAATATTAAGTTAATATGTAAAAAAATAACTATTTCAGCATTCAGAATTTGGTCCATAAACTAGATGTTTAAATGTTCTTGGCAAAACATAAACGTGAGCCAATACCTCAGTTTCATTTATAATTACTTCTTTTCTCTCCATTCGTAAATGCCTGCAACTCCTTACCAAAGTGAAGGATTTTAGTGATGTTAGTTCATTATTTTCTTTTGCAATAACTTCAAGAGAGATATCCATTTCTTTATAACTAGATCACAATTCATTTTTTTCTGGTACTTTCAGCTCTTTTCATACAGGGATTTCTTCCAAACAAATTGTTGCCAACCAAAAAGAGTTTGAATTCCGATACAGTACAAAATTACCAAAAAGTTTCTCATACCATGCGGCTGCTTACCCAACTTAGTGTATAAGAGGCTAGTAATAAAATAACAAATTTAAGCTACATCAGGTACAGAAAACCCTTCCGCCCCTTTAGCATTATTTTTTATCATAATTACATATAAACTCAGGACTCCTGAGAGAAAAGGTTATTTCCATACAGCCAGGAAATGCATCATGCTATTCTGATAATCACCTCTAATCTGATATACTACCTCTGATTCCAGTTAAACATACTGAACACAAAAGCATCCGCACTTGTGACTTTGGGTGTCATTAATTGGTGTGTAAGAAGGCAGGCGAGTAATTATGACGAATGAGGGGAGAGATTTATTAATCTGAGTTGGTAGTGTGTAGGATATACTCAGACATTACCATAGAAGAAGTTCTAGCATTTATTCATTTTATACAAATTACATTAGCCTGCTTGTACAATATGTTATGAGAATATATCCTCCTTGAGCATAAAACTTTTCTTTAAAATTTAGTTCAGTGGTAGAGTTTTCCTAAAATTATTTGAAATTCTAGGAACACCATATTTGTAAAGAATATTATAATATAGGATATCAATGCAAGTTATATTTTATGATGGACTTTTTAAAATACACTGGCCTACAATAATTGTAACAGTTGTTACTGGGCCTATTGTAAAATTCAAGTACTGTTCTGAAGTCAATGTCCATATTATAAATGAAAACTAAGGTAAGTAGGAAACGTTTCAAGATCCAAAAGTTATTGTGAGTTATTACTAGGAGGCGGATTTCTATGACCTAAAAAATAGGATATAAAAAATCTCTATAGGCTATATATAAAAGGCTGTGTCCTGACTGACAGGAATCAACGTAGAGCCTAAACAATAACAGGTAGAGACTTGGAATTTTGACAGTACCTTCGTTTCATAATGTAGGTACTCACTAAGAAAGGATTTTGAAAAAAATTGATTTTAAATGCCAAAAATCATATGTTTTTGAGTATACTTAATCCCTTTTTACACAGAATTATCAAATCCAAATCACAGAACATATTGTTGCCAGTGGTATCAGATGGGTTTGGAAATAAATGAAATGCAAGTTTGACAAATAAGAGAAGTTATCAATATAATTCATGTTATAAATAAATATTAAAGAATGGAATCCATGAAAATAATGCAGTCACATAACTTTCTCTACCCTGGACATAGAGAAAACAAAACGAGGTGTGCTAATGTGTATATTATTATATCGCAGGTTTTTGGAGAGAGAAGTATGAAAGTGATATTGCTTTCTGTTTAATTTCATGCCCAAAACAGTTTTATTGTAACATGAGAGTGAGAAATAAAATTTTCCGCCTTGATATTACAATTTTATGTTACAGGAATTTCTGTTTCTTCTTGCTGTGCACTGTACAAGCGATGGGATGCAAAATTCTACATCCTCTATGAGCCATAAAAAACTATATCAAGCGATATCTGAGGGAATAGTTTGAGTGTAATAAGTTGTTCTTCCTATTTCAAATTATAAATACCTATATTAGGACCTATGCATGTGCACGTATGCATGTGAAACACTATTCAAAACAACTAACACAGTTGCAATAGATAGAGTACTCAAGGTAGAAAGGAGAATAGTAAGAACCTGTTTAAACAAAAATTACCAAGTAAATGGAGTCTGGAAACTAGCTTCTAATGAAACAGTATATAAAGAAATAGAACCAATGACAAGTACAATGAAAAAAAAACGAATATCATTTTTGGGACATATTTTACGGACACCAGAAAATAGAATTAGCAGAAAAATAATAGAAAAATTATGGAAGAGTAAGAGTAAGAAAAATATAAGATGGATTACAGAACTTAAGGAAGATATGGCAGAGCTACATATTACAGTAGAGGATTTAATATACAAGACAGACATACTCAAGATATTGAAAGACAAACACACTACACTACAGATGAAAATCAACAAACAGAGAATAGGAAGAGTAGTTCCAGAAGCAGAAAGAAAATTGCGGTCAGAAAGGATGAAGAAGTACTGGGCTGACAAAAAGAAGAAAAACCTCAACCAGAAACCTGACTAAAGTGGTCCAATGAAGGCCAAAAAATTAAAATTAAAATTAAATTAAATTAAATTAGGACCTAGAATTTAAAAATTGAAAGTCCTTCATAAGTTAATTTCTAATTACAAAATAAAAAACCCGGGCGACGCCGGGCCTTTTAAGCTAGTAGGATATATGCATGCATTTATGACCTAAAAATCATTAAAATATGACCAATAAAATTTAAAATATGACTTTACCACTTACACATTATGTATATTTTTTTAAGTTTCATTACAATACATTTTATTAAAATATAGTGTTAATTATTTAAAATATCTGTAAATACTCAAAACGTTTCATTATAATGCAAAATTTACAAAATATGATATGAAACTTCGAAATTTCTTTAATATGCACACAAATATGCAATATATATATATGACATAAATATGCATATTCTTACTACATATGCTACAATAGTTGAAAATTTCCTAAATATGCAGTTATATGCACAATAAAAGCCGTTCCATTTTCACCAGGATGCTTGGAATCGGGTTTAAATTAGTCTGAAACCTGAAATAATGCAAAGGGGAAAAATATGACATGTCATAGAAATCCGCCCCCTAGTTATTAGGCTACATATCTGAGAACTATCTAACCTTTTTAATTGCTGAAGTCATCACTGTGACAGTGGAAGATAACTTTTAAATCACTGAGGAAAATTTCAGCAAAAAAGCTGCGTTTTAGGAGTGATATTTGTAATACATGGATAAAAATTTTTACTTTATAGCATAAAGCATTTTATTTCCAAATCTATGTGGGCATATTTAAGCAAATTTTCTTTGCTTTCACGGCCAAGTTCTAAAATTTGGGACCACAAATTAAAAGTGCACCCCCAGCATGCTATATAAATTACAAGTGATTATACAAGGTGCGGCAGAGGAAACGGACGTTTTTCAAATAACTATAACTCAGACGATTTTCAAGTTAAACAAAATTTAATTGCACAGAAATGAAGCTTGTATAATGCAGTTTCTGTTGAATATTTCAGATTTACCTCCGAAAAATAAATGCCGTCAAGTGACGCAACAATGGAATTTTCTAACATGCAATCTCATTAATAATAACCTTGACTGTCCTTGTGGCGCCGTGTCATCATGTCTAAAACCGACGTTTCGGCCCTCATGTTGTGGCCTTCTTCTGGGTATATCCAGTAACAGTGTGGTGTGGTGTTGCTAAATTTGGAATCATCGGTCATTTTTTTGAAGAGGACAATAGCACAGTGACAGTGACTTCAGCGCGCTACATTGAAATGCTCAACAGGTTCCTGCTTCCGGAACTACGCAGCCGATGACTAAACAAGCAGCAAATTTGGTTCCAACAAGATGGTGGCTCACTGCATACTGGGAGAGCATCAAATGCAAGTGGTTCGCGACATGTTTCCTCAACATGTGATCTCCCATTTTGGCGACATTGACTTGTCCATATGTGAATATTATTTGTGGGGTTACCTCAAATCAAACGTTTACTTAAACAAACCCCGCAACATCCAAGAACTAAAAGAGTTCATTCGTGTAGAAATCACTAATGTGGAGGAAAAAATGTTGGGAAGAGCAATGCAGAATTTCGAATTGAGTTACGAGAGTGTATACAGAAAGAAGGTCGCCACCTGACGGACGTTATTTTTTGGAGGTAATTCTGAAATAGTCAACAGAAACTGCATTATACAAGCTTCATTTCTGTGTAATTAAATTATGTTTAACTTGAAAATCTTCTGAGTTATGGTTATTTGAAAAACGTCCGTTTCCTTTACAATAAATTCTGATTATCTAAGTCACTGGTACTTTGAGCAAAAACTATCTGGTTATTAGGGGGAAAATCGATCTTCAGGGAAGCTATCTAGTAATTATACAGGCTACATTTAAGGTGACACATTCTTGTATTTTCAAAGCTCTATCTGCTTGAATATGTTATCTTTATTAATAGTCCAGGCAACGAACGAAAAATAAAAAACAAAATCGTGTAGTTTTGAAATTTTGCAGAGTGGTCGGAGGGAGTGTCCTGAACAACATACTAAAAGTCCCCGAAGGTGGGGGGTGAGCGGGGGGCAGGGGGGCCCGCAGAAGGTCCCTATTTTAGGTTTTTCGCTTATATCTAAACAATGGTGCATCATAGAGGAAAAGTTGCTATATACAAAATTCAAGCTGATAAAATTTCCTACAAGTTTTACTTTACACATTTCTTTCTATTCCCAATAGTTTTTTAGATATCCGCCAGCGAAAATAACAAATTTTCGAAAAAAGCTCTTTCGCCTCGCGCTTTTCGACACAATTTGCCTTCTAGCGCTTCAGCCCTTAGGTATACAGCAATGTTCTCATGAAAGAAGTTGTAGGTAAATAAATTATCTTGAAAATGAGTAGTCATTTGTTACTTTGTCTTCAAATGTTTAAAAGTTATAACAATTTTAAGATTCGGTCAAATTTCGAGATTTCGAAAGAAAACCGTACATCGCACTTTCTCTATATTTAGGGGTTATATCTTTGTACATAACCTGTATATTGTGTATTTACATCATGAAACAAGTGGAGAAACATCACACAACCATTAAAGTTGAAATTATTAAAAATCCGATCACGGTACAAGCACAGTACATGTAATGGAAAATACATTATATTGCAGGCAAGAAAGGAAAAATAGGGACAAAAAATCATGTAGTTTTGAAATTTGGCAGAGATGTGGGGGAAAGTGTCCTAAACAACGTAGTAAAAGTCCCCAAGGATAGGGGGTGAGCGGGGGGTGGGGGGCACTTTTACCGGTAAATGTAATTTCCCTCCGTTTTCCCTAAATACACAATAAACTATGGGTTCTAGCAGAAAACAGTTTATGCACAAAATTAAACTACATAAAAGTTCTTATAAAATTTATCTGAATGATATTTCTGTAGAATTAATAGTTCAGGAAATAGAAGGATATGAAGTATGACACAGTTCTGGAAATTCTGTTTTACATACACCTATATAGGCCTATTATATTAAAAAAAAAAAAAGAGATCAGATGTTAATTAAATTAGCATGATGTCAAGCAAGCAAACTAGTTCTTAGAATAATATTTGTACTAAAGGTAAACATCAAACATAAAATAAATATAATAATTATTATTATTATTATTATAAAGCTTACAAACAACACATGGTATGAGTGTACTTTATAAGAAATATAAACCAGGCCTATTAGCAGTTCTATTTTTCGCTTAAATATCATTTGGAAAAATTGTAAATAGTTAGAAATTGTAAATATTTTGAAATTATAAGACCTAATAGGCCTACATAGTACTTTAAATAAATGTTTAGTTGTCTATTTTTTTCAGTCTCCAATACTGGAATCCTAGTACTGTACATCGTATGATAAGTTAGGGTTATTTTTTTCTATCTACCGAACACTCAGTATTTATACACATATATAACATTAATTAAAGAGTGCCTAAACAACTTATTTTGCTTGGACGTCATCAATTTTAAATGCATCTTCTTCTTCTAATGGTATACAGTTGTATCAAGACAAGTTCCACAAACGGATGAGCATTTATTACTAGCTTTACTGGATCCATATCTTCCACCACACCGAGTTGCACATTGACAAAATATGATGTGCAAATATTCTCAGGAGCCACATAGACAAGTAAATGTTTATTTAAAGTAATAGGTAGGCCTGCTATTCTTAGAATCATTAAATATAATTGTCTAATTCCTTACCATTTTTCATAATACCAGTAATTTTTTTAACGAAACAAAAAAGTCTCAGCTTTACAAGAAGAATATTATTAATAATAATAATGATAATGAGTTTTATATGTAACATTAACCATTAGTAAGTATATTTTTCTGAGAACTGGTTTGCTTGCTTGGCATCTTGCTAATATCCTTCTATTTCCTGAACTATTAATTCTACAGAAATATTATTCAGATAAATTTTATAAGAACTTTTATGTAGTTTAATTTTGTGCATAAACTGTTTTTTGCTAGAACCCATAGTTTTTTTGTGTATTTAGGGAAAACTGAGGGAAATTACATTTACCGATAAAAGTGCCCCCCACCCCCTGCTCACCCCCTATCCATGGGGACTTTTACTACGATGTTTAGGACACTTTCCCCCACATCTCTGCCAAATTTCAAAACTACATGATTTTTTGTCCCTATTTTTCCTTTCTTGCCTGCAATATAATGTATTTTCCATTACATGTACTGTGCTTGTACCGTGATCGGATTTTTAATAATTACAACTTTAATGGTTGTGTGATGTTTCTCCACTTGTTTCATGATGTAAATACACAATATACAGGTTGTGTACAAAGATATAACCCCTAAATATAGAGAAAGTGCGATGTACGGGTTTCTTTCGAAATCTCGAAATTTGACCGAATCTTAAAATTGTTATAACTTTTAAACATTTGAAGACAAAGTAACAAATGACTACTCATTTTCAAGATAATTTATTTACCTACAACTTCTTTCATGAGAACATTGCTGTATACCTAAGGGCTGAAGCGCTAGAAGGCAAATTGTGTCGAAAAGCGCGAGGCGAAAGAGCTTTTTTCGAAAATTTGTTATTTTCGCTGGCGGATATATAAAAAACTATTGGGAATAGAAAGAAATGTGTAAAGTCAAACTTGTAGGAAATTTTATCAGCTTGAATTTTGTATATAGCAACTTTTCCTCTACGATGCACCATTGTTTAGATATAAGCGAAAAACCTAAAATAGGGACCTTCTGCGGGCCCCCCTGCCCCCCGCTCACCCCTCACCTTCGGGGACTTTTAGTATGTTGTTCAGGACAGTCCCTCCGACAACTCTGCAAAATTTCAAAACTACACGATTTTTTTTTCTATTTGGTGTTTTTTGACGTTTATTGACTGGACTATAAAGCATATTATGATGAAAAAGAGCTTTCAGAGTCATAGTCTGGGGTACAACCGTAATCAGAGTCACTTTCATACACAACACAAGGTAAAGAGTAGTCTAGTTTGCAGAAATTTTTACTACATCCACGGAAATCAAAAACTCTTCCAGAGATGAAACTGTCCATGTACATGTACTGTCCTATTCCATGTACTAAGCGAAGGTTTGGACATTTCAAGCATAATTCTTCAAGGAAATCATTATCAGTACTTACTCCTGGATAACAGTGTATTTCCTCTAATTTTGCAAGACTGATGCATTTAAGGATGTTTTCATTAATGGTATGCTGGTAGGGCAGGTAGACACTTAGTACCTTAATGTTGACACAGTGAGAAATTATAAATTCTGTGCTATCATAATCGCTTTTCATTTGTACTTTTAGACGTTCAACTGTTCTAAAATTTGGAAAGGTTTTCAAAGATGCCTTTGAAACACCTGCAGTACCACTTGCTTTTACATGTAAACATTGGAGTTTACTGCATGTTTCACCAATGAATTCTAAGTCCAAACCGTAGTATGATCTTAAATCCAAAGACACAAGACTTTTACCCAGAACAGGGAGAATCTTTTTGTAATCATCTGACATTCTCCCTCTAGCATTCAAAGTCAACGATTGAAGGTTCTTCAGCTGTTTTAAACAAGAGAGATCAAATTCATTCTTAAGTTCCAAAATCATTTCAGTCAGGTGTGATAACTTATCAACAAGTATATGTAAAGTGTTTTCCTCTTCAAATCTTATACCAAAAGACTTCAGAGTTGATGCAGACAAGACATCACTTGTTGTATCTGTTGAAATACCTTTAATAAGATTTACACACTCTTGTTCATTGTCAAAGTTTCCTAGCAGGTGTAGTGTTTCTAGGTGATTCAGTTTAACAATATCGGAAACACTGATAACAGGGCAAGTATTGATTTTCATTATCTTCAAAGACTTCAGTTCTCGGCAGCATTCAACAATACTTTTGAGATTATCATTGTCAAAATACCAATTATCACATAATGCCAACTCTTCAAGTTGTGCTGGAAGAACAAGCTGAACATCTTCCAAAAAAGTCTCAATTCCACCTACTAAAGTCAGTGTCTTTAAATTGTGTAAACACCCCACTTTCAGAAGAATAAATTCTTGCACATGATCTGGTCCCAGTTCAATGGATGTAACATCAGGATGCATATGAAATTCAACAAGAGTCAACAGAATCTGTCGAAAATAATCCTTGCTGGTAAATTCACTAATGTCAAAAAACATGTCCAATTTTATAAGAAGCCGTTTTGTTATTTCATTTGCCAAAACTGATGGAAGCCTTGTGCCGTGGAAGAAGTCTTGAAGTTCCCTGCAAGTTTTAGTCGCTTCGTCTATTGATGTAGGAGAAACTTTCACCCAGTTCAGCAATTGACAAGTTTCATCCTTCAAGTAAGTAGTGAAAGATGCAAAGGCGAGCTCAGTCAAGTCTTTTGGCTGATGACCTGACATCTGGTAGAGAAAATTGATATTAAATATAGTTTATGGAGATCGATACTTTTTGAAATGAGACTAAGAAAAACTTAAGGCACATTATCTGAATGAGGAGGATTTAAGAGAAAAATTCCCTTGTAACTGGGATTTGAACACATGACCTTTGGCTTTCCGAGCCAATGCTCTACCAACTGAGTTAGTCAGCGTTCTAATCCCAGTGAATAATGGAATCTCTCTCCTATGACTGATTACCTTTAACTCTTTAAGGCATGGTGGTACAAACAATATACCACCAAATTGTAACATCTTAAAGTGTGTACCACCTACTTGTACCACATATTTTTGTTGCAATGTCAATTATTACAGCTTGCTGGGATTAATTCATGAACCACTTTGAAGAGGTTTGTAATGTAGATTAACATACTGGAAACAATTGCCAGGAATTTTACAGTAAGAATCTATGTAGAACATTAGTTGTGATTTTTTTCACTATAATAAAAAAATATAATATAAGTTATATAACTTATTCTGTGTGCAGCTAACACAAGTTTTTGTGCAAATTTCCTGTGCCTGAAAGAGTTAATTGTCTACCTTGCTGAAAAACATTTAATCATATAAAGCAGGGGTGGCCAACTTCTTTACTAATGAGAGCAGATATATGATGTGTGTTGACATCATGGGCCCCAAATTTTTATAATGCAGTAAAACTGTTATTGAAAATTAAAATTACTACTTATTAAAATGCAGTACACATTAATGAGATCACTGTGGATGCTCATGGGAAGTAACTAGTTCAACAAAAACAACTTCTACAGGTGTTGATATTTTTAAAAAGCCCTGAAGGTGTGAATCAGTAATGCCCGGTTTCTATAAACTTGTAAAATACCTATGGGTAAATTATCCATTGGACAGAATTTACACAAGAATAACTTTTACAAACTCAAATAATTTAAAGGTAACAATCACATACACTTGTGGCGAGTTTCTCGATAAATGTCCTCTGTGTCAATATGAAAATGACAGAAAAAATGTTCCTTCAAACTCGGGCTAGATCTTTCCAAGGGTAAATCGTCGGGTTAATTTATCCTTTTATGGATGGCTGGATAAAATTTAACCTCTCATAGGTTCAATAAAAATTTAAACAATGAGAATCAAAGCCTTCTGAATTAAATTAACTGTACAACTCCAAGACCTTCCTCATTATATCATTGTGGGTGATTAGGAACTAATTTGCCCATGGATAATTTACCCATAGGTATTTCACGAGTTTATAGAAACCGGGCATAAGTCTGTTTCTTTGTGAAGATTCAACTGCTTTTATAATGGGAAATGTGAATTCAGAAAATACATGCTTCCAAAACTATCCATAATATAAAACTATAAATAGGCTACATTTTATTAATTGGCTTTGTCATGGACCGCACATAATGAGATCAAGGGCTACATACAGCCAGTGGGCCACTAGTATACTACATAATTATTTTGCTGTATAAATCTTTTAATCACTACTTCCTAGCCTTAAGAACAGTTAGATTAATATTACAGTAGGCCTATATGTATTTCATTCATAAAACAAACAAAAAATGTAATACTGAACTGCCCTGCAGCACAATCTCCTGCTCTTTCGGGGTTTCAGGACCAACTTATGTATCATTTTAAAATGTAAGAAAATTAATACAATTCTATTTGGATATGGGTTCATTTGAAAAAAGTCTCCATAATGTAATTTATCTTTATTAAACACCGGCGCTAGTGAAAGGTACTTATAATATTTTATATCATGTATGTCCCATCACTATTCTATAATTATTTTTCTTATCATGAGAATTGATAGCACTCAACTTTACTATTAGTGCCTATATGAGAATTATTATTATTATTATTATTATTATTATTATTATTATTATTGTTGTTGTTGTTGCTATCATAATTATATTGGCATTATTTTAGATTTCATTATTTTAAATTTATTTCCATTCTAATTTTGTCTTTTATAACCACACATGACAACCATTCTTACCCTTCCTATCCTAATTTTATATTCTTTGATTTTATAACTAACTAGCATGTGCCCGCGGCTTCGCCCGCGATAAAAAAAAGAGCATAAAGTTAGAGCATAATAGTTAAATCATTATATTTATTAACACCTAAATCACGTGGACTAATAGACTAACTCCTAATAGAAAAGCACAGAGAATTCAATGTTGAGACACACATGGCATTTATTGATCTGAAGAAAGCCTTCGATAAAGTCGATAGAAACAAATTATTAGAAATTCTTGCATATGATGGAATCCCGGATCAATTGATCAAAGCCATATATGATATTTACAAAGATAACTACATACAAGTTAAAATGGAAAACAAACTGTCTGATTGCAGACCAATAAACCAAGGTGTCAGACAAGGCTGCGGTCTTTCGCCCCTGCTCTTCATAATATATATGAACTCTGCCATTAAAGAATGGAGATTAAAACCACATGGTAGCATACCACTTAACAGATTATATAAATTGGACATCCTATTGTTCGCAGATGACATTGTGTTTATAGCGAACTCAGAAGATGACCTTCAACGTTCAGTTCACTTATTCCATCAAATTGCAAAAAATTACAATATGGAAATCTCAACAGAAAAATCTAAAGTCATGGCCTTTATTGGGAAAGATCCAGTTCGCAGTAAAATTGTCATTAACAATAAAACATTAGAACAAACCAATACATTTAATTACCTAGGATATCAACTCTCATATGAAGAAGAAAAAGATTTCAGTCAAAAAATTATCAAATTCAACAGAGTAACAGGAATAATTAATAACATTTTCAAACCTAACATAGTACAGAAACACACACGTACTAGAATCTACAAAACATTAGCCAGACCGATATTGTGTTACGGCAGTGAGGCCTGGACAATACGTAGTATGGATGCACAGAGACTAACTACGTCAGAAATGAAATTTATGAGGCGCACTGCAGGCTACTCAAGAACGGATCACAAAAGAAACTATGATATTATGAAAGAATTACAAGCAGAACCAATCATGGACTATATACAAAAATATAGAAACAACTGGATATCCCACGTAAGAAGAATGAGCCGAACAAGAATACCCTGTCAAATTCTAAATTACCAACCATCAGGCAAGAGATCATTGGGCAGACCCCTTAAACGATGGATTGAGACCGTAACGGGCCCCTAGGCCTAATACATGATAGGATGATGATGATGATGATGATGACCTAAATCACGTGGACTACATGTCACGATTAGATAGCGTCGCCTGGTAAAAGCGATCTCAGATTCGAGTTCCTTGGCCCAGAAAATCCCTGTATAGTGAGTTTCGTCGAAATCGAACAATGTTTACCCATATTTAGGCCAATATTGATTATCCCTCTTCCATGTAGGTTGAAAATTTCATATGTCTACGGGCCTTGACATTCTAAACAAATGAATCGACCAGCGTGGGCTTACAACATTCAAGCGATCGCGATGCTTTTATTTCCACGGTATGACAAAAATAGCCAAAGCCAACTGCAATTGATTTGACATTGAAATGTATTACTGAAATCTGATGCTTCGACAGCGCGAAAATCACGTTTTCTGCCAGTTTTTCACTCACAACTCGCGAACGAAGGCTAAAATTAAAAATCCGGCTTCGATACGCATTCGCCCACCTTTCAGCCCACCTATGTTTAAAATTTCAGATCTCTGCGTTCAGTAGATTTCGCTGGGCATCGTGGACAGACAGACAAACACGTCCTTTTATTATTTTAAGATAGCATGTGCCCGCGGCTTCGCCCGCGATAATTATTTCAAAAATTAAAAGTCAAGAGCATAATAGTTAAATCATTATATTAACACCTAAATCATGTGGACTACATATCACGATTAGATAGCGTCACCTGGTAAAAGCGACCTCAGATTCGAGTTCCTTGGCCCAGAAAACCCCTGTATAGTTTGTTTCGTCCAAATCGAACGTTTGACCATATTTAGGCTAATGTTGATTATCCCTATAATAATAATAATAATAATAATAATAATAATAATAATAATAATAATAATAATAATAATAATAATAATCCTCTTCGGTGTAGGTTGAAAATTTCATATTATGTTTGCGTTCCTTGATATTAAAAACAAATGAATCGACCAGCGTGAGCTACAACATTCAAGAGATCGCGATGCTTTTATGTCGAAGGTATGACAAAAATAGCCAAAGCCTAGTGTAATTGATTTGTATTACTGAAAACTCATGCTTCGGAAACGCAAAAAATACACGTTTTCTGCCCGTTTTTCACTCATAATCTCGAAGGAAAGGCTTTAGTCCGCCTATGTATAAAATTTCAGATCTCTGCGTTGAGTAGATTTCGCTGGGCATCGCGGACAGACAGACAGACAGACGGAGGACAGACACTTCCTTTTATTAATATAGATATACTGTAAGCTTACTTAAATAAACAGAAAAAGTGCAATCCAATGATTACAAAACCCAATACTGGTTAGTGGTAATCTGTTTTGGATTCAGAGTGTGGCTTCATTTTAGTCAAGACAGTACTTCAGTGAGAGATAATTGAAATCTACAGCACTTGTTATCTGAAAATGTCACAACTGTTGTCACATGTGACGATTATATTTTCTGAACTTTGAACGCTACATTGACAAGAGATTGTGCCATCTAAAATTCTTATAACATGTTTAGAACAGTATACTACAATACAATACCAATGCCTATTACAACCATCTATATTAATAAAAATGAATTTCCAAAATGTATGACGGAGCATCACTTGAGAACGGCTCGACCGATTTGGCTGATTCTTTTTTTGTTGTGTTCGTAATTGTCAGGACAAGGTTTGTATGAAAGAAAATTTTTGGAAAATCGACGGGAAAAGTCGGAAATGTGAAATGAGGCAAAGTTAGATAAAAATTGTTTACATAAAAAAATATTTAAAAAATTGAAGCGTGACAAAGGAAGTGTGACATATTCACAGATTGAGAGTTCCGCTTTCACATGTTTTCATAACAAAACAACAACAACAAAAGAAGAAGTGTTAGTCTTGCAACCAAGCCAAATCGAAAGTGTGTATGTATGTATGTGGGTATATAATTATGTTCCCTATACAAATCTACATTTATTGAGCAATTTGCACGAAATTTTGCACACATACTCAGTTAAGCCCGGGAAGTAACGCGGTGAACACTAAAATTCAAACAAACCATTCCTTCCCTTGAAAATTTGTATAATTTCTGAAAATATTAGACCGAAAAATGAAATGCAATTCAGTTATCATGACAACAATGAATTGTTTACTGTGTTCACATAGGGCTTTGGGAACTACACAATACTGGGCTTTAATAAATTCTGATGCTATCGATGTAATTAATACATTTGTGAAAATAATGCTTGAAGAATGAAATCCAAGAAAATAAAGCAAAATGTGAAGCAGTCACATAACTTTCTCTACCCTCGACATGGAAAATATCATTTTCTCACTTCACATTTTGATGTACAGTAAGCTGTCGTATTGCACGGACAGCTTAAGTGTGTGCCAGGGTCATTCCATATGAACTCAACCAGAGGTCCCCGCGTGACCGACTCAGATTTGACTAAAAAAAATTGTGCTGGTACCTTTACATATATAATGAAGAATTGCCAAATTTTAGGCCAAAATTCCTAAGGGTTTCGGTGCTGTGGCCCTTTAAAGAAAGGTCTGTTGTCCATTTTTGACACTGGCAAATTGCACATGTCCCTGTGCACCTACTTTTGGATGCCAATATTTCTGGAATGGAATATGATATCTGCCTGAAATTAGCTATACTGGGCAATTTAAACACAGGCTTTCAGAATCTGCCATCAGAGAAGGTGTACCTCTTCTAGTTTCTGAGCTACTGGCCTCCAAAGTAGTGATCTTTTTATGTAGGAAAATGAAAATTCCAATTTTCACGAGGCAGCTGTCATACTATTATGATTTACAACAGGCTATTGTTACTGGATTCCTTTTATTTGAGGATGTGCCCATCTGCAGAAGGTTTCTTGACTGTACCAAAGTGTTACTTTAGGAGTAAAAGGGCTCTAGAAAGGGCTCCGGCACAAAAAATGCTATTTTAGACCAATCTTTGACTGACAAATTCACTATGTGGCAATTACCGAGAGTCAAGAAATTTTTTCTACACAATTGTGCAGTTATGTTAATCATGTGACCAAAAATTCAGCTTGTTTTTTCACCTCCTTCATATTTTAATAATTTTATGAAATGTAGACTTTTTCTACCCATGCCAATTTATGTTAAACTGAATACTGACAATCCCTGAAGCCTATTAACAGTATTAGACTATACAGAATGAGTGCAGATATTTCCTATACTGATACTTGAATTGCAGGCTTCGTTATCTTTACTATCTGTTACCGCCAGTCCAGTTACCCTTCGGGTCATTCCATGCCAAATCATCACAGCTCCCAACCCGACCATCTCAGATAACATGAAATTCGGTAAGAAGTTAAAATACATGAAGTTGTACACACACGCAAAATTTTACCCCTCAGTGATTTACGATATTCATACAGAAGGGTTGCAAACATGATAAAAATTGTAAAATTTTCCCTTGCATGCTCTGCAAAAATAAATCATAACTTTACTTCTAATTGAGGTAAAACCTTCATGTTGGTCTCATTTTGAAGCTAAAGGTACATAGTTTCCATTAAAAATAGTTGCATTTCAAAATATTAATTTTTTCATTCCAAGGTCAAAAGGTGTAACCTTTGACCTTGAGTATCTAAGAAACTGTATCTTTAATTTTATTAAAGAAAAGATATGTTAAGCAGTTAAATGCATTCTATCTTTGGTACAAATTTCATTTTGGGATGGCTTTGGGAACAGGAGAAAAAATTTTCCCTATAATATAAAGCCACATGGCTGACTTACTCACTCACTCACTGACATTAATGTTTTTCCACTTTCAGATGAGCTAGAAACTTGAAATTTGGTACATGTATAGCGTTTAGGCTGTAAGCCACATAAAAATTCCAAAAAGGTTATTTTTTTTTATTTTTAGCCCTAAACCCCCCCCCCCAAAAAAAGGGCTCGGCTCGGCTAACTGACATTAATGTTTGACCACTTCCAGATGAGCCAGAAACTTGAAATTTGGTACACTTATAGCTTTTAGGCTGTAAACCACAGGAAAATTCCAAAAGTTATTTTTTTTTAAATTTTAGCCCTAAAAACTCCCGAAAAAGGGCTCGGCTCTGCTCACTGACATTAATGTTTGTCCACTTCCAGATAAGCTAGAAACTTGAAATTTGGTACACATATAGCTTTAAGGCTGCAAACCACAGGAAAATTCCAAAAAGTTAATTTTTTTAATTTTTAGATGTTTCACCCAATCGGTCAAGAGTTAGAGCTTCAGCCGCCGCGAGGCAGAAACCCACACAAATTTTTAAAAACACTTTTTGAATTTTCCTGTGTTTTACAGCCTAAACGCTATACGTGTACCAAATTTCAAGTTTCTAGCTCATCTGGAAGTGGGTAAACATTAATGTCAGTGAGCAGAGCCGAGCCCTTTTTCGGGAGTTTTTAGGGCTAAAAATTAAAAAAAAATAACTTTTGGAATTTTCCTGTGGTTTACAGCCTAAAAGCTATAAGTGTACCAAATTTCAAGTTTCTGGCTCATCTGGAAGTAGTCAAACATTAATGTCAGTTAGCCGAGCCGAGCCCTTTTTTTGGGGGGGGGGGTTTAGGGCTAAAAATAAAAAAAATAACCTTTTTGGAATTTTTATGTGGCTTACAGCCTAAACGCTAAACATGTACCAAATTTCAAGTTTCTAGCTCATCTGAAAGTGGGCAAACATTAATGTCAGTGAGTGAGTGAGTGAGTCAGCCATGTGACTTTATATTATAGGGAAATTTTTTTCTCCTGTTCCCAAAATGAAATTTGTACCAAATATAGAATGCATTTAACTGCTTAACATATATTTTCTTTAATAAAATTAAAGATACAGTTTCTTAGATACTCAAGGTCAAAGGTTACACCTTTTGACCTTGGAATGAAAAAATTAATATTTTGAAATGCAACTATTTTTAATGGAAACTATGTACCTTTAGCTTCAAAATGAGACCAACATGAAGGTTTTACCTCAATTAGAAGTAAAGTTATGATTTATTTTTGCAGAGCATGCAAGGGAAAATTTTACAATTTTTATCATGTTTGCAACCCTGCTGTATGAATATCGTAAATCACTGAGGGGTAAAATTTTGCGTGTGTGTACAACTTCATGTATTTTAACTTCTTACCGAATTTCATGTTATCTGAGATGGTCGGGTTGGGAGCTGTGATGATTTGGCATGGAATGACCCGAAGGGTAACTGGACTGGCGATAACAGATAGTAAAGATAACGAAGCCTGCAATTCAAGTATCAGTATAGGAAATATCAGCACTCATTCTGTATAGTCTAATACTGTTAATAGGCTTCAGGGATTGTCAGTATTCAGTTTAACATAAATTGGCATGGGTAGAAAAAGTCTACATTTCATAAAATTATTAAAATATGAAGGAGGTGAAAAAACAAGCTGAATTTTTGGTCACATGATTAACATAACTGCACAATTGTGTAGAAAAAAATTCTTTACTCTCGGTAATTGCCCACATAGTGAATTTGTCAGTCAAAGATTGGTCTAAAATAGCATTTTTTGTGCCGGAGCCCTTTCTAGAGCCCTTTTACTCCTAAAGTAACACTTTGGTACAGTCAAGAAACCTTCTGCAGATGGGCACATCCTCAAATAAAAGGAATCCAGTAACAATAGCCTGTTGTAAATCATAATAGTATGACAGCTGCCTCGTGAAAATTGGAATTTTCATTTTCCTACATAAAAAGATCACTACTTTGGAGGCCAGTAGCTCAGAAACTAGAAGAGGTACACCTTCTCTGATGGCAGATTCTGAAAGCCTGTGTTTAAATTGCCCAGTATAGCTAATTTCAGGCAGATATCATATTCCATTCCAGAAATATTGGCATCCAAAAGTAGGTACACAGGAACATGTGCAATTTGCCAGTGTCAAAAATGGACAACAGACCTTTCTTTAAAGGGCCATAGCACTGAAACCCTTAAGAATTTTGGCCTAAAATTTGGCAATTCTTCATTATATATGTAAAGGTACCAGCACAATTTTTTTTAGTCAAATCTGAGTCGGTCACCCGGGGAATTTTCCAGACTTTGGTTGAATTCATATGGAATGACCCGCCAGTGAGTATGCCATATCAGAAGTCCGTCAAAAATCCTATCCACTGATACGTCATTCATAGCTGTAGGCTGTTTATCACAGGCCCTAAACATCTACAAGAAGACAAAATAGCGTGGAACATTTTCAGTCCTATGCCTACAGTATATTATGTCCCAGGTTTTGGGGGAGGAAAGTATGAAAGTGATATTGACTTTTTTTTTTTTTTTTAATTTCAGCTCCGAAACGGTTGAGTGGTAACATGAGAGTGAGAAATAAAAAATTCCATTAAAGACAATACAATCTTATGTATTCGGAATTTATGTTTCTTCTTATTTCAACCCCTCCCAGGCATGGTGTGTAGAAGCAACGGAATGCAACATTCGACATCCACTGTGAGCCATATAAAGCTATATCTAGCGTTTTCTGAGGAAATAGTTTGAATGTGATAAGTCGTTCTTCCTCACTTCAAGTTCTACGTACATATTATACAAGGCCCTAGAGTTTGAAAATCGAAAGTCCTTCATAAGTTAATTTCAAATTACAAAATAAAAACCCAGGCGACGCCAGGCCTTTTAAGCTAGTATACAATAAAATAGCTCACTTATAAATTAGGCTATGCATATACAATTTAATTTATTTCAATCCTTTGAAACAGTAACTTGATAGTAAAAGAGCAATAATTTTTTTTTTGTGGTCAAATTAACTTTTTAGTACACGCTCTCTAAAACAACTGCTTGTCAGAATGTTAACATGTCAAAAAGTAGCATTTTATCTTATCTCTTCTCCAACTAGTTCCAACTGTTTCACCCAGATGTCCCTGCACTGTCGTCCAGTGAAATTTATAATCACATGCTAGGCCCTAGGTTAATATTATTAAGAAGGATCGTAAACCTTTTCGTTCAGACATCTAGATTTCAAGAAATAATTTGATAATAATAATACTGTATTTTATGTTGAACCTAATTGGAGGGGAACTTGAATGCGCAATGTCTCCATTGTCATGCCCTCGCTTAGACCATGAGACCAAACTGCCAGTTGAGTAGAATGAGTTCAGATGAGCCTCTTGTACAAACTACTGCTTATAACAATACACAATAGTTTTTGTTGCAGAAAATTATAAAAATTACATGTAATTTCAATCTAAGTAAATATGTTAAGTATAATTTAAAATCAAAACTATTATCTTAACAATGTTTTTAAAAGTATTTTTAAGAAAAAGAAACAAATCCATAGCAAGCCAAGTTTATAAACATGAACTACTGGTATTAGTATGATATCTTTGCTTTCTTTACACAGGGTCATTCCATGTCAAATCAACCAATTCTACTATGAGATTTGAACCTTGACCTCTCAGATTTGTATGATTTTTTTTTCAGGTATTGCACCCCCTAAATCTAGTTTAAATTTCAAATTTCAAATTTTTCTGACTTTTGGTTTTTGAGTTACAAGGGTTTAAAAATCCAAAAAACTATGGTTTTCTATTGCTTTAAGATCATTATAAAATGCTATAGCTAAAAAACTATACCACCTAGAGAGCTCAAACTTGCACCATTGTTTTCCTCTGAAAATTCCCTTTAATTTGATATGTCACAGAGCTATGTTGCTTAATTTTTGAAATGTTAAAAAAGTTCCCAAAAAACTTTTTTTGAAATTTAAAAAATACGTACCCTCGGATTTTTTTGGAAAAATTATATGTGATGTACACTCTAATTGACTACATGCATGCAAAATTTCAAAATGGGATCTCAGTGGGTTCTTATCTTGAAAAATATTTGACTACCAGAATACATGATAGTGAGATGTAAAGCGGACTATTTCTGGGCTATGAATACTAAGGTACATAGGCTAATTCTACCAAACCTAAATTATTTAGATAGCGTTCATATGTAACATTTCCCTCTTATTGCTTGTTAATTAAATGATGTGTAGTGTTGTTTTTAATTTAATTTATATACAACATGCTAATAGTGAAATTTTGAACAAAGCCACTCACCTTGAATCATCCAAAACTCTTAGTAATATCAACTCATATAGCTATAAATGGTAGAGGTTATCTTTTGCTTCGTTTTCCAGTATTATTTGTATCCTAATCATTTACAAAGAATCCCATATAAAGTTGTTTCACCTTGTGAAAAAGTTTTACTTGTTGATATTTGCGTGGATAGAACTGTATTTCTTAGAATATTAGGTGTTTACCGTACATAGTTAATAGTATTTATACACTTTAAAAGATTTCACTGAGGGTAACACAATTTAAATGTTTCTTTTTTATCTTTTTTAAGATAATTTTCCAAAGCAAGAGAAGACAGCTTTATTTCTTCAGCACTTAGAGTGTATGTTCTTTCCATTGCTGTAGTTGGATCCACTGTTTGCAAAAGAGTGTTTCCTGGGACATCTAATAAATCTCTTGGTTGTGGATAACAAAAAAAAAACGGGCTGGACCTTTTGGGTGTAAAAAATGTATTCCATACATGCCATTGTGTTTTTCTTCAATGCATCCTAGCCACCAAGAGTCATCATAAGCTACTGTCACAAAACCAGCAGCAATGTTTTCCAAATCTGATGGTGTTATTTGGTTCACTGTTGTCACACGTTCAAGAGATTCATCAAGGCTGAAATGATAAGGCTTGACAGTAATTTGACTCTCTGTGTGGAGTTTATATGAGTGAAACTTTTGTGTTCCCACAATCGCTTTTGATTCACTGAGCCGAGAAAGTAATCATTCTTTAGTTCTTCGTAGTCTTCTGTTGTGCAATATTCAAAGTCAATGTTTTTTATATTTTCCAAGGCAAATTCATAAAGTTCTTTGGGTGTTAAAATTTGTTGGTCATATGGCCTTTGTAAGCTGGCTAAAAGCTAGCCGCTTAACAGTTCCGCCAAGGCCATCACATGCACTCTTGCCATGGGATGTTGCAAAGAACTCCCACTCTGCCTCAACTTCAAAATCTGTTTTATGCAAGCATAGATTAAGGAAGTTTTTCTTATTCTTATATGGCAGCGCTCCCATCAGAAAAGTAGGTAATCTTTTTAAGTGCAAAAGGCAAGGTTTGCTTTAAGCTTTCTAGCAGTTTTTTCTGGAATACATAGAAAGCGACTGTATTAAGTTCCAGGCAATCTGATATAAAAAAAAATACTGCAGGCGGTATAGTTTCCCCTCCCATTTGCAATATATATGATGAAATGATGCAGTGTAGCTTGGCTGGTAGTCCAGTGGAATGATTGTATTTTGGCTTGTACGACGAAAGAGTAGTTTTCCGCAAAAATCACAATTGACTACTACATGGCCTTCAGTTAAATTTTCCTTGATTTTGCTTTAGTATTCTTTCTGCTGACTAGCTATAAATGAATGAGTTCTGAGCTTTGTTAGTGTGTCCAAAAACTCATCAATAAAGTCATCACTACATTACTACAGTTTCCATCACACACCTATCTACAGTTACCCACTTTTTCATTGAACTTTGTATTCAATAATTCTTGAAGTCTAGGAACACCAGGTCATTCTTTACAAACATTCATAAAACAATGTTGAGATGGTGGATAGCACATCATCTTGACCAGAGTGATAAGATTTCAAAGCAGTGTCATCCCCATCTAATACAAAATTTTGCATTTTTGCACTGTACATCATTAGCTTAATGTTTCGGTGTAAGGTACACACACAGACAGTATGTGTGCCACTTTTTCCAGCCAGGATACAGTTCTTCGGCCTCAGGTCGCAAAACTTTGAAAAACCAATTTTGTTTGCTGGGAATTTTTCCTTAAATAATTGGTATATTTCTTGTAAATTTGCCAACACTAGTCTCTTTTGTACCTGGATCTTTCCATCTTTATTTCCTATGGTCACACAATCTTTTCTCCCTGGCATCATTCTACTAATGTCGTCAGAATTGTAGAAGTCTTTTACAGAGTCAGCCTAGAAATAGTCCACTATACACCTCACTAGCATGTAATCTGGTAGTCAAATATTTTTTTAAACAAGAACCCATTGAGATCCCATCTTGAAATGTTGCATGCATGTAGTCAATTAGAGTGGGCAACACATATAATTTTTCCAAAAAAATCCGAGGGTACGTATTTTTGAAATTTCAAAAAACGTTTTTTGGGAACTTTTTAACATTTCAAAAATTAAGAAACATAGCTCTGTGATATATCAAATTAAAGGGAATTTTCAGAGGAAAAAAATGGTGCAAGTTTGAGCTCTCTAGATGGTATAGTTTTTTAGCTATAGCATTTTATATTGATCTTAAAGTGATAGAAAACCGTAGTTTTTTGGATTTTTCAACCCTTGTAACTCACAAACCAAAAGTCAGAAAAATTTTAAATTTTAAATTTAAACTAGTTTTGGGGAGTACAATACCTGAAAAAAAAATCACACATATCTGAGAGGTCAAGGTTCAGACTGTTAGTTGATTTGACATGGAATGACCCCACAGGATCATTAAAAATTAGTGAAAAACAGAGGTAATTAGTTGTAAAATTAGAGAACTTTTACTGAAAACTATTTTATGCACCATGCATGCAAAAACTAGTTGACTCATCCCGTATTGCAGACTCAGCTACATTTCGTCCTAAATACTAGATTCATCAGCTAAAGCCTTGCTTTGCCTAACTGTTACTAAGAAAAAGGAATAAACTGTCAGGTTGACTGTTAAAAGTTACAAAATCAAAGAAAATGGCAATGCCTAGACCCTAGTTAACTAATCCTTAAAGAATAAGTCGTTAGCATTAGTTGATAAAGTAGAGGTTAAGAAAAGTAGCTAAGTTTAACACTCTGGCAGTCCTGAACCTATTTCAACATTGGAGATCACATAGCATCTAGTAAGCAACATTGTGTCAATTCTGTAAAATCTCTCTTTGCTATTCATGGTTTTAGTTTACTGAAATAAGAAAGAATATCTAAAATTCTGCACTTTTTCATCCTACAGTTATGACACAATACGGTAGTATTAAAAATCAATAAAAAACATGTCTGTGTTGATACAAAGCTTAGTGTCAAGAGCAATGGAGAGTAAAAATAGTGGCATTCCTCTCAAAACAAAAGTTGTGAGAGTTTCATCTAACATTTCTGCCAAGATCATAAGATGGACAAACAACAATGTATTTTTCGCTGTTATAGACAAATTGTGATGGATTGGTAAAATGCTAACATAAATTATGCATTTAGAAGAATTCAACAGTTTAATTATTTGTCAGGATATCTTCAGAACATAATGAAGTATTCATGAATTTGATACAGCACAAATTGTTAAGAAAGACATAAAAACATGAAGTACTCTTCCTGTTAAAGATAACTAACGGTGAGTAGGCCTATGATGATTTTTATTTTATAACATGTCAAATCAAGTCACATGATCTTATTTTAATATAAATCTGAACTCTGTGGATCTACATGATTGGATGGAATCTACTGTATAGGGTAATCTCTGTATCAAAGAAGGCCAAGGGAATACACCCCTTGTTGGTTGGTCCTTTACCACTAAAAATCAAAAGAATGTTGTATATCATTATAACATGGCCTCTATTGTTATATGCAGTAGATTCATACATGCCACCTCAGTCCCTTAGAAGAGTAAAAAGAGAAGCACCAAGACTGATTACAGGAGAAGACTACCTGACATCTTAATGCATTTCTCAACTCTGATTTGGAACTTCCTGACATAACAGAATACAGTGATACCTCGAGATACGAGTTTAATTCGTTCCATAACCTTGCTCGTATGTCAATTTGCACGTATCTCAAAGCAATTTTCCCCATTGAAATTAATTTAAATGTCATTAATCCGTTCCAGCCTCAAAAATGCTACCCCCAATTGTTTTTGTTACGTGTTTTTGAATAAGAAAAATGTATTTATAAATGACAAATATTGTACAAAAACATAATAAAAGAGAATGTAAAGCAAAAAAACTGATTTTAAAAAGTGTACATACATATTTGTTACACTTTCTTCGGACCCATGGTTATAAAAAAGAAATGTGATAAAGTATGTAAATGCACAAAAAGCGCAAAGCCCTAGAAAAACTTAGCAAAGATGCTTCGACAGCGAGGTAAACAAGCACACTGGGGGAATACGTGGGATAATGCGCGAGACGCACGAGGCGCAGTAAACTGGTGGGCCGTGTGCAGTGTCGCAGCTGGCCGTTCCTCGTATCTCAAATGTCGCTCGTATTTCAAAACAAAACTTCGCTCGCTCGACAGCTCGTATCTCAAATAACTCGTATGTTAGGGCACTCGTATCTCGAGGTACCACTGTACTTGGAATCCTCTGTAGTCTGTACCAATATTATGGTTTGATGTATGGTTATTTAACGATAGAGGTGTACTGCAATTTAGGCCTGTCTCCATTGCTGGTGTGAAGGAATTTTAAACTTCAAAATCAGGTGATCGTTATCTGGGCCATACCAAGTGGGACCAAATGTACAATGCCACCAATATTACAAACATGACTATGTGCCGACTGAACTCATCAGATGGTCAAGTAGTTTATGGATTATAAAGGACACAACATGCTGGTATGTTATTTTGTATGGGCTAATATGATGGTATATACAGGATGTTGACGAAAATCACTATTATTATTTGGAGTTACCTTAAGAAATTATCCTACAAAGGTATTGGACTTGCACTGAGATACGTAGTGACAGCCACATTCTAGGTCAGTGACAGGATATGTTAGGTTAGGAGCAGTTAGACCTATATTAGTTTAGCAGCAGTATACTAAATAGCAAGGGATTCATTTTGTGCCATGTAACAATGTTCTACGAAGTGTGGAAGGGTAAAAAAGCTTCTGCATTAAGATAAGTAGTGACAGCTAAATTCTAGGTGCAAATTCTAGGTTATGTTTATGTACACATAAATGCCATCAACATTAGGCTCAGAACGCTTGTGCAGTATACCCTCCAATGCCATACAGACTGTGCTGCCCAGGCTGACAAACAAATATTGAAAGTCCTGTACTGGTAAATCTGTAATGATTCTCTCATTATCTTCTCTTGTATAAACAAAATTCTGTACATTTTTATAGGACCAGATAATGTCAAAAGAATGTCAGGCAAAAGATAAATTTAGGTCGCGCACCAGCCAAGCTCCACCCACTCTCGCCTGCCGCTGCTTCCCCTTGCTTCCAAGACATGCGCACGCACCTCACTATTGTACCATTGTACTCTTTATCATTTATGCATAAAAATATACAAATTCACAGCGTTACAAAAATGACCCTTGCGCCATATCAAAAGTATACAAAATAAAATATTCCAAAAATGACCCTTGCACCAAAACTGTTATTTCTCATGAATTATAATGCTCTCTAAACTTAAATAAATGAATTTTCCCTTCACTGCTCAGCAATCGCTCGTGGTATAATGGTTAAGGCTGTTGGTTACAGTGCTAGAGGTCACATGTTCGAATCCCAGTTGATCCAAAATTTACTGTTAGGAATAGGTACCAAATATGTAGGTAGCCTACAGAAAGGGAGGAAGAGAGTGGAAAAGAGAAAAAGGGAATAAAGGGGGAAAAAAAAGAGTGCGTGAAGGCCACGCGAAAGAAGTAAAACTTTATTTTATTTTTTTATTTTTTCAATTTTTTATTCTTGGATTTTTTCAATTTTGCATTATTGGACTTTTTAATATTGGGTTTTGGACTTTTTGGATTTTGGACTTTTCATTTTGGTTCTTTCAATTTTTAATTTTGGATTTTTTAAATTTTCGATCTTTGAGTTGTTTATTTTTTATTTTTGGATTTTTTAATTTTTAATTTTATTATTTATTAAATTTTGGATTTTTGGATGTTATAATTTTTAATTTTGTTTTTTTTTTTTAATTTTGGAAATTTGTATTTTTGATTTTTTTAATTTTTTGGATTTTTTAATTTTGGATCTTTGAATTTTTTAATTTTGTATTTTTTCAATTTTGATTCTTTGAATTGTTTATTTTTTGGATTTTTTAATTTTGTATTTTAGTTTTTTTAATTTTGGATTTTTAGTTTATTTCAATTTTGGTATTTTCGATTTTTAGTTTTTTATTTTTTATTTTTGAATTTTTGAATTTATTATTTATTAAATTAAGGATTTTTCGATGTTTAATTTTTTTTTTAATTTTGGAAATTTGTATTTTTTAATTTTGAATTTTGGATTTGCACGGTAATGAACCTCTGGGTTCCATAAAATAGATAATATACCTTTAGATTGCTTAGGAATTGTCTATTGCCATTGAGGAATTAAGGTCTGAAAAATTTCCTTTGATTACTCCTAATCATTGAGTTGATTGTTTTCTGTGCAGTCCGCTACGAAACACGTAGTTTTGAGTGTGACTGATTTTGTGACTGATTTCGTTTTAGTGTGACTGATTTTCCAGATTTACCCAAACCGCGAGAAAAGAAGTTTTACTTCAAAAAATTTCTCAGTCTCACCTTTTGCATTACTAGCAACGCCATCTAAGAGGAGACATTCGAAACCCTAAACCCCTCTTTCCCAGGTGGGACCAATTACAGAGTTGGTGGGAGGAGCCTAGTGCACGACCTAAAACTATTTCGGTCCGCGGCTGCTTCCCCTCGCTTCCGAGCCTGCGCGTGCACTTCACTTTTGTTCCATGGCTTCCTTGACGGTTGTAACGATGTTTTATGAAAGGTGTGGAAAGGTAAAAAGCTCCTTCATTTAATTAAATAATGATAGTAAATTCTAGATCAGTGACAGGTTATGTTAGGTTAGGAACGTTATATTAGTTTAGGAGCAATATACCGAATAGCGTGAGGTTTATTATGTCTCACATTGAATCTCTTCTGCGATGGGAAATTTTACCCTCGCACCAGCTGTTTTCCACTGCTCAGAGGGGCACGGTTGCAACCCTAAACTCCTCCTTCCCAGGCAGGTTCCATTAGAGAGTTGGTGGGAGAAGTCTAGTGCGCGATATAAAACTATATTTGGCAAAAGATAGATAGCCTATATGCTGCGCGCCGGCAAAGCTCCACCCGCTCTCGCCCGCCCGCTCGTTTCCCCTGCTGACCCTTGCTTCCGAGCCAATGCGCACACTTCCGCTTGCTTCCCCTACATCTCCTATCATGGCTATGTACATGCTCAGTTACGAGAATTACGAAAATTACAATTGTAACGTAGTAAAATTACTTTATTAATTTTGTAGGGCATTCTGAATCCTCCCGAAATTCTAGTTCAGTGGCAGTTAGGTTATGAACAGTGATATTAATTTAGGAGGGCATTCTGAATTGGTATTAGACTTGAATATCCTACCGGTTCCTTCCCCTCGCTTCCGAGCATGCGCACTCACCTATTGTACCATGGCTTCCTTCCCTTGACAGTTTTAACGATGTTTTATGAAAGGTGTGGAAGGGTAGAAAGCTTCTGCATTTAGTTAAATAATGGTAGGTAAATTCTAGGTCAGTGACAGGTTTTGTTAGGTTAGCAACTTTTTGTTAGTTTAGGAGCAACTTACTGAATAGCGTGATGCCTATTATGTCTCACATTGAATCTCTTCTGTGATAAAACCCTAAACCCCTAACTGTCGGAAGGCGGGTCCCGTTAGAGAGTTCGTGGGAGGAGCCTAGGGCGCAGCATAAAACTATTTTTCCCCTATTTTCCCTAACTCAATGCACGTGAGTTAATACAACGAAAAATAACTGTTAAATACACAACAGGGTAATGCTAGAAAAGGTTAGAAACGTGAATTTGGAAACGTCAATTTCGCGTGTCTAACCCTAAAAAAAAAATACCGTTGTGAATAATTCTAGCTCTAAAAGAAAACGAAAATAATTGTGCTGCACTTAACCTACGAACAGAAAAGACTACCGGTAACTTACTATTCTTTGTATTATGTCTATCTTATGTTTCACTTCCTTCGAAGACTATAGCGTTGTATATATTTATTATTCTTATGTACACATAATCGTAATTTACTTTCCAGTATAAAATGAGTAATACAGTAAGAAAAAACCTATAGGCACTATGTACGAACACAGAACACAAGTGTACGAACACCGTTCACAAAAACAAACAAACCGTTGCCATGGTAGCTGATAGTTGGCCAATCATGAGCGACAAGCTGGAAGATCAGCCAATCAGAACAGCAGAACACGTAGAATTGGCGGGAATTAAAAATGGCTGAAAGGCTGAAGAGAAAGATCACATCCACATTTAAGTTTAATGGATTATCTATTAGAAGGTGAATATTTATACGCATGCTACTCATAATATTTTATCTTCCTGGAAATTAATGTTATTTTTTTAATACTACACGAGTCGGATACGTGTGCTGCACCGCACTCTCCATGTTAATAGGCTTGTTGTTAGGTTAAGTTAGGTAAACTCATGTCTACTTAGCTCATAAAAACCAACGTTGGGATCGTAGAAACTCTGAAAGCTACGTTTTCTCACCCAGTTTCTAAAATTATGCAAAATCAGTGGCGTTCCTAGGGCGGGGCGGTACGCCCCGGGCCCCACTGACTAGGGGGGCCCCCAGTGATGCCCCACCCTAATATAAAAATTAGCCTAATGTTCCACCTCTATTTTTACTCATCGGAATTTTTATACTAAACAAAAATATAGCATATTTGACGTGTTACCAATAAGTTACAAAAAATTTACTCCAGTTACCAATGTTTTAGTCTCCGGCCGCGAGAGGTTACTAGGAGATGCGCTGAAATGCATCATTTAACTGATGAAAAATAGAACATGTCCTAATTTTTGTCATATTTAAACATAACCTTTTTCCCCATTTCATAAATTCTTAGAATCAAACAATTTGCTTTTTAAAAATCAATTTGGTTTCAGAAAAGATTTATCAACCTGTGAAGCTGTCATGACATTCATTCAGAACTGTATAGATGGCAAAGAAAATAACCTTAAAATTGGTGCCCAATTTTATGATTTATCCAAAGCTTTTGGCACTGTATGTCATGAAAAACTGCTTCTTAAGATTAGGTTTCACATCGTCTGCTTTAGCACTTATCAAGTCATATTTAACAAACAGAAAACAATCAGTCTTTATTAGTAACTCATATTCTAAACTAAACAGTGTAAATTATGGAGTACCGCAGGGGTCAATTCTTGGTCCTCTGTTGTTTATCATCTATATGAATGATCTCCCCAGAATTATTGAATGTAGGCTATGTAGATGTAGATGTAGATGTAGATGTAGATATCTCGTCCTGTAGATCCTGTGTTGAGCGGGGCTCAAGGATATAGAACACGTCAGATCAAAAAATACATGCATGTTATAACAATAATATAGGTCTACAGAAACTGCAAGCTGCCAAATTTATCCAAGCTGGAAATATTCCTCCAAATTGTAGAAGGTGTGAGTTATTAAAAATTCCTTGACAGCTGTTTTGAAATGTTTGCTCTTTCTTTGAATACATAATAATTTAATGTTGTCTGGAAGCTTGTTATATATCTGTACTGCAGAATAATACGCACCCTTCTGAAAGAGTTTTAACGAGTTATTTGGTCTGTGTAGATCATTCATGTTTCTGGTAGTACGTCCATGTACACTAAAATTAGTTTGAAATTTATCAATATTATTCACTACATAACATATAACAGAGTATATATACTCCCCTGTAAGAGTGAGGACTTTTAATTTTTCAAATAGCGGTTTACAAGATTCCCTTTTTTTCTTTCCACATATTGTTCTTATTGCCCGCTTTTGTAATCTAAATATTTTCTCCCTATGGGTAGAGTTGCCCCAGAAAACGATCCCGTACCTCATTACTGAGTGAAAATATGCAAAATATACCATAAGTAATGCATCCTGTTTTAATATATTATTCAAAATTCTTAAAGCAAAGCACGCTGAACTCAGTTTTGGACTTATCATTTCTATGTGTGTCTTCCAGTCAAGATTTTGGTCAATTTGTAGTCCTAAAAATTTTACATTGCTAATTTCTTGTATGATTTGTGTTCCATAATTAATTTCAAGATTTGAGATACATCTGTTTTTTGTCCTAAATTGTATAAAATGGGTCTTATCAATATTAAGTGTCATTTTATTAGCTAGAAACCATGTGTTTAACTCGTGAAAAGCCTTTGTAGCTATTCTTGATAAATGTTCTTGTGACGTTCCTGTTACAAGTACACTAGTATCATCTGCAAAGAGCAATACCTTTGATTCGTCACTTAAGTTATAGGGCAAGTCATTAATGAAAATTAAAAAGAGCAAAGGTCCCAGTATTGATCCCTGAGGTACCCCATTCTTAACAATCCCTAGGTTAGATTCATTTCCATTTATTATTACCTTTTGAGTTCTATCAGAAAGATATGATTTGAACCACTTAAGTGTTAAATTATTCGAACCCATAATGATCCAATTTTTGAAGTAATATTTCATGATTTATACAGTCAAATGCTTTAGCTAAGTCGCAGAAAATTCCCAGAGCATATTTCTTTTTATCTAACGCTTCCAATATTTCTGTAGTAAGTTGAAATGTAGCATTCTCAGTGGACATGCCACTTCTAAATCCAAACTGAGATGAAGTAAGAATGTCATTCAAATTAAGATAGTGTATTATGCGGTTGTACATGACTTTTTCAAAAACTTTTGAAAATGAGGTTAAGAGTGATATAGGTCTGTAATTTGATGGTACATTTTTGTCACCTTTTTTAAAGAGGGGCTTAACAATAGCATGCTTCAGTTTTTCTGGAAATATTCCATTTTCTAATGAACAATTGCATATGTGACTAAGAGGTTTACTGAGTTCCGATGAGCAGCTTTTTAATAACTTATTACTTATCTCATCCCATCCAGACGAGCTTTTACTTTTGAGAGACTTGATTATATTTTCAATTTCTATGTGGGAAGTCAGGTTCAATTGAAATCTATGGTTCCAAACTGTAGATTTTGTTAGTAGGTCTACTGCCTTAATGTTAATATTATTTATAGGAATACATTTCTCTGCAATATTTATAAAGTGACTATTAAAAGCATTTGTAATGTCTGATAAATTATCTAGTTTTATGTTTTGGTATATTAATGATGTACAATCATTGTTTCCCTTTGTTCTCCCCGTTTCGTTTTTTATTATATTCCATACAGTCTTAACTTTATTATTTGATTTATTAATTACTTGTGAAAAATGCCGACTTTTTGCTTCTTTGATTACATTCTTCAGTATGTTGCAATACTTTTTATAGTATTCCTTATGAGTTTGGTTGTTACTGGTTCTATATTTTAGGTAGAGCTCTCTTTTGTTTGCACATGATATTTTAATACCAGCAGTTAACCATGTGTTATTCCTTGAATTAGGTAAATTAGCAGTTTTCTTTTTTGGAAAATTTGCCTCAAAATGTCGTGACACTATGTTTAGGAATTCACTTAATTTACTATCTACTTTGTCATAGGATAACATAGATTCCCAGTTTTCATTCGCAAGATCTTGTTTGAAATTTAAAATTGAATCGTCATTCATTACTCTAGTCATATTACTATGAGCATGTTTACTGTTCGAATTTACTTTAATATTGTTCAGCACTAACATTTGTGCATCATGATCTGATAATCCATTTAATATTGGAAGTACTTTAAAATTAAAATGTTTTTCTATATCTATGAATATATTATCTATTGTTGTTTGGGAGTCGTTCTGAATTCTCGTTGGAAAGTTTACTATGAAATCTAGATTATAGCTACTCAATAAAGATATCAGTCTGATCTTCTTCTCACTATCAATTGAGAAATCTACATTAAAGTCCCCACACAGTATAATATTTACGTTAGTACTATACAGTGAATTAAGAACCCTTTCTAACTGATTTACAAAATAATTGAAATTACCTGATGGTGATGATGTATGTATATATGTTCTTCGTCTAATAATACTATCATGGAATTTCCCACTGACCTACCTAAAGACTGGTGCAATGCTAATTCGTTATCTCTAAATCTAGATAAGACACAAGAATTAGAAGTCTCTTATGACTGTAAATCAGCAAAAACTAGCGAACCAGTAAAATTTCTTGGAATCTTTATACAAAACGACTTAAATTGGCAATCTCATATCAACTATATATTAACCCAAAGATTAACAAAGGTATATTCTTAATAAGAAAACTTAATAACACTGTATCACTAGATGTGTTGCTATCTATTTATTATGGATATGTCCACTCCCATCTTACGTATGGAACTATATTATCTTTCTTTCTTTTCTTTCTTTCTTTATTTATGCCTGTTGGAATCACCAAGGTGACACAGTTGTCAATTTTTACAATCATAGAATTCGTGTAAACTATAAAATGCCTCATCCAATAAATAACACTTCAGTAAATACTTAAACTTATTAATACAAGGTTCATTAAGAATAAATGCTGGAAGTGCATTGTATACTTTAACACTATTGCAGTAAGGGCTCTTGCTAGTCAAAGCTTTTCTTATTTGCGGCACATGTAACATCACAGAATTTCTAGTATTGTAGGCATGTATCATATTGTTTCTTAAAAAACTTCGGGGTTGTGTCTTACATAAAGGGCCGATTCCATAACAAAAAGAGAAGTCAACGTTAAAATATTAAGTGATCTAAATAAGGGCTTGCAATGAGTGAGCCAATGGACGCCACATATAGTCCTTACAACTCGCTTCTGAAGTAAAAAGAGTCTGTCTGCTTCAGTACAACCACCCCAAAAAATTATACCATAGTTCAAAATACTATGGAAACATCCATAGTACACTTTTAGAAGCACTTCACGATTAACCAACCTAGCTAATCTATAAATCAAATAGCACACTGAAGCAAGTCTTCCAGATACGGTGTCAATATGAGCTGACCAATTTAGGTTACAATTAATATTAAGCCCAAGATATTTTACAGTTTCACATGTATGGACTGTCTTTCCATTCAATCTTAAAAGAGGAACAGAGTCAGACATTTTTCCAGATGAAAATCAATCAAAGAACTCTTGATTCAATATAAGTTTGTTTTGGTCACACCAGTTACTCATTTCATTCAAACCATTCTGAGTTCTATGGATCAATTCAGTTCTACATGTGTCATTAATCAAATGGCAAACAATTCCCATTCCAACTGCATCTTTATTGCTCAAAAACAAGCCGTAAGAGCAATGTTCAATAAGCCTCCGAGAAGTCATTGTAAACCACTTTTCATTGCAGCAAGAATTATGTCACTACCGTGTATTTATATATTACAATGTTTACTATTTATTAAAAAACACGAGAACAGCTTTCAATCTTACTCTGATGTTCACAATCACAACACTAGGCATAAAAGTGATATAACTTAAACAAACCTTATTGTCAATATTCAAAAACCTTAAAAAGTTTCCGATGTGTTTCTATAAAATTATTTAATAAACTCCCCATTTCAATTAGATCTTTAAGTACATCCAGATTCAAAACTACATTAAAGAATCTCTTAACTATGTCCTGTTTTTACAGCATAGAGGAATTTTTAAATTATGAATTTCAATAATATTTTCCATATTGGTATTATGCAAAATTAATTATCTAACTCCATATATTAACAATGTTTGTTCATGTGTACTTATACTTTCTCTTCTGTCATGTGTATATAGGCCTATTTTTAGATTTTAAGTTTCAATTGACGACGCCTATACAATCATTACTTCTGTTATGTATTGTTTAATGGGAATAAAGAGATTTGATTTGATTTGATTTGATTACTTTTTAACATTGCACATATTTGTATTTTGCTAATCAGTTAACTTAATATTATTGGACTAATGTCTGTTTGTATTTAATAAATAAATACATTAAATACTACATGAGTTCGCTCCCTTAATCTGTCTATTATTTTTTCGGGTGTATGTAATCTGCACCACGGTTGACACCGAATTTGAAATAGAATAAAAATGAGATATGTAAACCGGCACACAGATATGTAAACTGCGCCACGGAGATATGTAGGTCATTTCACGCAAAATATAATTTGATGTTCTACCACGCTTCTCCCAACATCTTCCTTCACATATGCACTTTTCCAGTTCCAAACAAGTGCCTACATAAAACTGAGAAGTATTGAATAAGGGATAGGCCTACCTGTAAGAAGAACAGCTAAAATAAATGACAAGTATTCTCGCCTACTCAAGTGGAGAGAAAAATATTTAGCCTAAACAGTGAAAAATCCTGTTTTGATTTTATTAAGAAGGTGTCTTATGAGAACAAAGTGCTCATGCATAAAAAAATTAGGATAGTGTTTTTCACAATTTTATAAGTGACGAAGCGTTCATGCAAAAGAAATTAGGGTATTGTTTTTAACATTTTTTAAAATGACAAAGCTACTAAGCCTAACATTTTTAACCACACCTATGCAATTTCATAGCCAGTCCTAAGTCTGCAGAAGTGTGTTAGTATTACCATTTAAATGTCGGTGGCACAGTTTACATATGTTGGTGGCGCAGTTTACATCGTGTAGGTTGAGGAAAAAGGGAAAAGTGGCACAGATTACCTTTTCCCATTTTTTCGTATAGATTAGCCCATGGAGATGATCTGAAAGATAAAAAGGCTAGCCATAGAAAAAGAATTTAAAAATAGTCGTGTTGGTAGCTTTTGTTGGGGGGGGGGAGGGAGAGGGGGCCTCAAAAATAAATCCGTCCCGGGCCCCAAGTGGTCTAGTTATGCCACTGTGCAAAATGTAAGAAAAATCATGAAGTGGACACTTGAGTTGACTTCGCGGGTAGTTAAAATACATGTTCAATAAACATTGATGAGAAAAGTACAAAAAAAAAGTAAATGGGATGAATTACAATTACCTGAGAGACATTTTACTTAATTACAATTATAAATTACTTTTTAAAAGTAATTAGCAAAATCACAAATACTTTACAAAATGGCAGTAGGCCTATCTAAAAGTTTTTTTTTTTTTTTTTTTTTTTTTTTTTTTTTGCCAAAACCCATAAACTTGGGTCATTCAGTGGTAAAGCTGCTTGGGACATTTTCAAGTCTCAAATTATTAATGAACAAACAAAGCATCAATACCAATACTTCCAGACACATTGAGTAACTTTTTGTTAATATTACCTCTATTTTGGATATTAGTTGTAAAAACAGTAATGATCACAATATAGCAGGCGAGAAAGATACTAATAGCCTACTAATGATTCCTAAAATGTAACGATTACAATTTGATTTCCAGAAGTAGGCCAATGGGACCAAAAAAGGAATTTTTACATAATCTGATTACTTTTATTCAATTACTTCCCATCACTGTCAATACCGCTCCGGCTGGTATCGTGTTTATTCCGTTTCTTTAGCAGGAAGTGGTATCATGTTGACAGCATCTTCAGCAACTGTCAACCATGCTGTCTACTGAATATAGTAGTGAGTGACAGTCTAAAAGTTTAGGCCTAACAAGTTAATGTTATTAACTTGAAAATCCACCATGATCAGGCCCCAAACTCTTATACATGAAATATAACTGGAATTTAGGGCTACTCAAGATAAAATTAATCTCTAATACATCTGCAACCCTTCACTTCTTATTAGCTTAGAGATGTTAGGGTTGCATTTATCCATCATAGTTTTGAAACTAACTTACTGTATTAAAAATATGCTGTACCGTATAAGTTACTAGCCTATGTAATAATGAACATAATTTTGAAAATTATGTATAAAATTTGCTACGTTTATTAAATTCTTGTCGGCCTTGGTGGTAGCGTGCCCGCCTCTAAACCCAAAGATCGCGGAATCAAACCCGGCTGCAGTCAATGGGGGTTTTCAGGAATTAAAAATCCTGGGCATAGAGTCCTCCGGGAGGGACTTTAAGCTGGGGGGCCTGTGTCATAGATTTATGGGACGTAAAAGAACTCCAAGCCTAAATTAGAGCCTCTGGACAAAATTTCTCGGCCCTTCCACATCCAAGTAATACCTTAGTTTCCAGAGGGGGGTTGAGAGGCGATGGGCTTACCACCTGTCCCTCTGCCCTCTCTCGGAAAATACAAAATTCTCATAGGTAAACAGAAGCCTCCACTTGGAGATCCTTCGCCCCAACCTGGGGGCATGGGATAAGATGGATGGATGGATTAAATTCTTAGTGCATTTCTAGATCCTAGTTTCATCGAAATTGTACAGTGTGATCAGATGATCAGTTAACCAGCCACACTTTTCTTTTCTACATACACCCTTAAATGGTGCTTCTAGCCATAAATGACCTCGTGTGACACGTTTGTCTAATCGCACTGTATTTTAGAAGTTTAGACGAGCATTTTGTGTGAGCATCCATCATTACACAAAGACAAGTCTTCAGGATTTGAGCATTATTTTTACCTGAGATCCTTAAATTATGTCTTGGTGTTTGAAAGGATTCTTTAAATTTATTACATTTCCACCTGAATGCCAATATTTATACTATTCTGTGATTTTTTTATATGTCACTATGTAAAATTGGACAGAAGTGGTTACAACTTTTTTTTTGTGACATAGACTTATATCATTTTAAAGGAAAAAGACTTTAGAATTTGATAATAGATACATAATTTGATTAAATTGAAGGTTTCTGTACATAGGCTATATTAAAATCCACTGAAATATGTACTTTTTTTGTTGACTGAAATTTATGATTTAATATGTTGGCTAGTATTGCATTAACTTATACTCCTGCATCAATTGATTTCCTGGAAATTTTAATTTCACCCACAAAAGAAGAAATAAGTGAACATTTTGCCACCATAAAAAAACTTTTAAGATGAGTTTAAGCGAAGATATTCATCAAATCAGTTTTCAAGGTATCCTTGTCACACCTGCCACACATGTAATAGTTTGGGTAGAAAGCCATGTAATCATTGTTTAAAATAGAAACTTTGTAAAAGTTAGGGTAATTCAATACTGAAGACACAACTAAAAAATAATTTTGAAATAGCCTACCTACTACAGTGAACGCTGCTTAATATAATCGTGGATAATGTTATCACCGTTATGAAGTCCTGTACGGATTAATAATTTACTGATAAAAAAAAAAAGTGGCGCTAACATCCCTTAAGGGACAAGGCCTATCACCCGACCGCTGCATCATCTACCATAGGCAGATGGCAGGACTGGAGGGCATGTGGTCAGCATGCCGACACCCACGGCTGTTAATGGTGGTTTCCATGACCAGAGCTGCTACTTCTATATCAAGTAGCTCCTCAATTTGAATCATGAGGCTGAGTGCACCCCTACCAGACCTCCCTACCTCAGAAAAATCCGAGGTACTGGGGATCGAACCCGGGCTGATGGATCTGTAGTCAGCGATGCTAACCAGAAGACCATGCCAACGGTCAATAATTTACTGATGCGTTGAAAAAATGCTGTTTATTGTGATCAAAGAATTGGTTTATGTTATCACATTTTCCTTTTTGTGGCTTTATTTCCAAGTACTGTACGTCATTTAAAATTTTCTTTTTAAGGGTTTTGTTTCTAACTCAAAGCTGTATTGTGTTGTATTGGAAGTAACAGTACTGTTCCCAGTTCACAGGATGACTTTTTTAAGCAATAAAAGCAATAAAACATGTTTCACTCCTCAGTTTATCTGTTGCTTTTGATTTGTGAAGATCACAATGTTAACATGCAGTGATTGTTAGAGTTGGTAGCCTATATTATCACAAAAAAATTTCATGAAATTCATGCAAAATGGTACAGAGGGCAGAAGTTACAAAGTGTAATAAAACCTGTCTGATCACACCCGTCACTATATATTGGCTCATGAGTCTTTCTTTTTACATCACATGTGACTTAATTATATAGTTAAAATTAGCATGTACTGGTATTTTGGATCCTTGTGATCACCCTTAATTAGCCGGCAGATATGTCTTTGTGAAATACATATATTTATAGTCTTGAGTATGGTATCTCAGCAGTTTATCTGGAAAGTTTGTTAGGCCTACTAATAATAGCACAACATTAGCACTAAATTAGCACAACATTCATGTATGTATTTCACTATATTGCTGAGTTTGGTTACCCTAATGCTACACTCTAGGGCAAAAAGTTTATTAAATTTATGCTTGCAATACGAAATATGCAGTTAAATAAATAAATTATTACTTGGGCTAGGTATTTAGCGACCATAAAATAGTAAAAAAAATGCATATATGACTTAAAAATACTGAAAAATGATACAATTTTTAAAAAAATTACCAATAAATTTACCATTAGGCCTACTTACTTACCTGTTCAGTGGCAATAGACAGTTCCTAAGCAAGCTAAAGGAATATTATATATTTTATGGAACCCGAAGGTTCATTGCCACGCTTACCTGATCGCGCCATAACCCTATCCTGTGCTAACTTTATCAGTGGCGGCTATTCAGGGGAAGTAAGTGAAGTAGCACTTCACCAGTATTTTCCCTTTACAGTACGTATTTTTAAAGTTTATTTTCCATATCACGAACGTTGGTTTTTACTATAAATGTATATGTATTTTTTAATTACCCGCCACGCCACCACCTGGTGTCAAAGCTAGGAGACACAGAGATCCTGCAAGTGCTTCAAGTCGGCCGTGGTGAAACGCAACTGGTTTACCATTCCCTCGGCTGCATGGGTAGTCTGATCCACTAAAATTGGCTAAGGATCCACTACGGATGGCAAGCAGCAGTTTTCTCGCTTATCCCACGTCCCCAAACCAACGCGAACAGACTACCCACGAAGCCGTCCCTCTTGTTCAGGCATTTTCTTCGCCAGTACCTCACACTGTCAGTTCGGAGGAACAGGTGGGAACGTTTGCACTTGAATACCGGGTTCATAAAGCACATATATTATCCATCACAGCCTTGATGTTAATACGTTGAACACTACAAATATAATTACACTGTAATTGTTCTTCTAATCCCAATCCATTTGCCAGTTTATACTCCGAAGAGAATGTGGATCATGATGTTTCATTCCTACAATGCATATTTTTAATAGGTAGTCATACGACATGGAACATATTAATCACTGCATAACAATGCCTTGAAGTATCCAGTAACGAGCTGAAGTTTATCAGGAAAAATTGCATCTTTCCGACCCTCGCAAGCATATTAACTTATAAGATAAACAACAGTCATTGGTTGATTGCTAAAGATTATTAGTCAATACCAAGTCCGCATCGCATGAATGGAATATTCTGAATAATCTGATTAGGAGAATAATAATTACGATAAATATAGATAGATTCGCGGCGGAGAAGCAGGATCGAATTTATCTCACGAAACTCATAATCTCGAGTGGGATTTATTAAGAGTATTCCATGAATAAAATGTATCAGATTTTATAAATAATAACTACATTCTTACCCGCATTGTTTAAAATCAAATCATCATTGTGCCAGCTGTCAGATCACGACATAGGCCTACTAAATGAAGAATAAAAAATGTTGCCAGATACTAACTAACCTGACAAGTAGCCTATCTTGTTTAGCGAATGTTTCAATTCAGAAAGAACTTCTACTGCAGCTAGAAGAAAAGCAGCCATTCTGTGATATCACCGACAAGTTTGCAGCCTTAAAGGGCTACCGAAGGATTGTTTTGGTTTACAAGACATAGGTGAATTCCGATATTAACAAAAGCATGTGGCATTTTTTTCTCTTCGCCTAATTGTCCGGCCACGAGCCGCCACTGAACTCTATCCAATCATTTTTATGGTTAGAATAGTTATGGTGACCTATAAGTGAGAAGTTAAGAAATTTATATCTGGTGTGTGAATTTAAGACTTTACAAAAGGATGTCTGTATTAACTGTTATACATAATGTGATACTATAGGCCTACTATAGGCCTAATTATTAATCCTAATTTTTATTTTATTTTTGTAGTGATGTTTGCAGCTTACTGGTATCACAGTTATTGCCCATCGATGAAGCTGAACATGATGAATGGCTTGATAAAATAATCGAAAGCATTCAAAAACAGTCAATTAATAGTCCCCTTATTGAAAAGGAGCATGTTGAACGAGCTTTGCAGGTAGGTATGTCTTCCCTGAGTTTCATCGATAAAAGTGCTTTTCTCAAATCACCCTTCCGAAGTATTCCTATAGGCCTACAATCCAAACATTTATTCACTTACAAGTGTAAATAACAGACATAGGTGACTTTCTAAATTGATCGGACCAATGAGCAATGGATTCCACTGACTGAAGGCTGGATTTCACAAATTTTTCTCAATGGATTCATGATAACTGATGAATTAAAGAAACCATTCATTGGCCAAAGCAATGTTTTTTGAGAGTGCCAATATAGTACTATGTATAAAATTGAAAAATATTAACGATGGCATTGTTGGTGACTCTGGTTTATTATTCTCGCACTAAAAAATGTAGGCCTAAGTCGATTTGCATTTACATTAAATACAATGGATACTGACTATAATAATGCTATATTAAATTAAATAAGTAAACAAAAAGTTATATAGCCTATGCTGGTATCTTATCAGATAAAATTGGTTTATTACACGTTATACTTTGTAGGCCTACTATTAGGCTGTGTTTTATACTGTAAACATTACTGTACTGTAGTTATGTTTTTTAATTGACCCTAAATTACTATTATTATTTTTGATATGATCTATATTTTATAATTTTAACAATTTCAACCAAAAAATAAAATCCAAAATATCTTAAGTGTGACAGATATACGAGTATAAGCATTCATGAGCCACAGATTATTGTCTCTGTTGGACACTACATGAGAATATTATAGGAGAAAAATTCCTCCGGCACCGGGACTTGAACCCAGGACCTTTGGCTATTCGCGCCAATGCTCTACCAACTGAGCTAAGCCGGAGCTCAATTCTCAGCGCCAGATGGAACTTCTCTCCTATGACTGATTGCCCTAATGGTCTACCTCACAGACAGACAAGTTATGTCATATGCAGTACTGTGAGGCACACTAAGTAGTGATTTAGGGCAATCAGTCATAGGAGAGAAGTTCCATCTGGCGCTGAGAATTGAGCTCCGGCTTAGCTCAGTTGGTAGAGCATTGGCGCGAATAGCCAAAGGTCCTGGGTTCAAGTCCCGGTGCCGGAGGAATTTTTCTCCTATAATATTCTCATCTTAAGTGTGACTTAAAATTCATGCCACTGTAAGAATTCATTATGGCTGCAAACTAATATTCTAATATTCCGTCTTTTGCTTCTTTCTCTTTCAGTTTTAGCCCTTTTTGAGGAATTGGATAACGAATCCTCAAAAATAAGTTTAATTACTGTACTACAGTGCGTCTCAGTCAGATTGCACCCGCCACGCCGCGTGTTGAGTTCCCCCCAGATGACGCTCCTATACCCGGTATGGGGCAAAGGAACTGCCTGGCAGTTGACTGACTTCGTCCGTGCTTGACAATGAAAATAAATGAAATAAGTTTGAAAGTAACAAAATAGGCACCTACGTTATTACAGGAGATGCTGAAATTGTTCTCCTCCTACATGCACACATTTTTGGCATCGTGATAGGAAATTCCGATTAACACGCATTAATTGCTCTTTCGTTATTGGGTTTATCTCTATCCTAAAATGAAAATCTGATAAAGCATATTTAAGTTATGTGCGTACAAACACTGAGGCAGACTGACAGGCAGATATAATAGGATAAAGTCAGTCAACTGCCAGGCAGTTCCTTTGCTGCATACCGGGGATAGGACTGTCATCTGGGGGGAACTCAAGGCGCGGCAGGTGCAATCTGACTGAGACGCACTGTATTTATGTGTCTGTAATTTTGTCATATGCGCTGTCTCCATTACACACTTTTGAATTGTCAATTTGTCATAATGGCAGTGATTCATCTCAACCATCAGACATTCAAGTACAATGGAACTGATGCGATTCGATGGACACCAGCGCAAACTCATCAGAACATAGAGAACGCTTTGATGGATAGCCGATGGATTCCATGAATGAAATTAAAAACTCTCTGATGAAAGCTCGATGCCATCGGATGGATCCATCGATGAATCTAGAAACTTGCCTAATGAATTTAATTCTGCAGCTTACCATATTTTCCTACAGGCAGTGTGGGTTACCATACACATAAAATGTCATTGAGCTTTCAACTGTCATCTTAAACCACAACTTTGGATGCAGATTCAGAAATAGGACAATATAAAAATGCTGTTTTTCCACCCCTTCCATCAGGGTTGTTATGAAAAAAGCCGGCTTGATTTTAACCGGCCGGTTTTAACCGGTTTTATCCACTTGAAAAAAGCCAGGCAATTTTATCTGGATAAAATCAAATTGAATAAAAATAATGGAAGTTTCTTTCATGTTTTTATTTCCAAACATCATAAATTTAAGTTACAAGCTCAGAACCTGTAGTAGGCCTACTTAGGACTACTGAGTGCAAATGCAGAGCTACCAGTTTTATCCACTTGAAAAAAGCCAGGCCGGATAAAATCAAATTGAATAAAAATAATTCAAGTTTCTTTCATGTTTTTATTTCCAAACATCATAAATTTAAAAGTTACAAGCTCAGAACCTGTAGTAGGCCTACTGAGTGCAAATGAAGAGCTACCAGTTTTATCCACCTGAAAAAAGCCAGGCCGGATAAAATCAAATTGAATAAAAATCATTGAAGTTTCTTACATGCTTTTATTTCCAAACATCACAAATTTAAAAGTTACAAGCTCAGAGCCTGTAATACTTACTGAGTGCAAATGCAGAGCTACCAGTTTTATCCACTTGAAAAAAGCCAGGCCGGATAAAATCAAATTGAATGAAAATAATTGAAGTTTCTTTCATGTTTTTATTTCCAAACATCACAAATTTAAAAGTTACAAGCTCAGAACCTGTAGTAGGCCTACTTAGGCCTACTGAGTGCAAATGAAGAGCTACCAGTTTTATCCACTTGAAAAAGTCAGGCCGGATAAAATCAAATTGAATAAAAATAATTGAAGTTTCTTACATGCTTTTATTTCCAAACATAACAAATTTAAAAGTTTCAAGCTCAGAACCTGTAGTAGGCCTACTGAGTGCAAATGCAGAGCTACCAGTCTTTTCCACTTGAAAAATGCCAGGCATTTTATCTGGATAAAATCAAATTGCGTAAAAATAATTGAAGTTTCTTTCATGTTCTTATTTCCAAACATCACAAATTTAAAAGATACAAGCTCAGAACCTGTAGTAGGCCTACTTAGGCCTACTGAGTGCAAATGCAGCGCTACCAGTTTTATCCACTTGAAAAAAGCCAGGCATTTTATCCGGCTATAATCAAATTGAATAAAAACAATTGAAGTTCCTTTCATGTTTAAATTTCCAAAGATCACAAATTTAAAAGTTACAAGCTCAGAACCTGTAGTAGGCCTCAGTTTTATCCACTTGAAAAAAGCCAGACATTTTATCCGGCTAAAATCAAATTGGATAAAAATAATTGAAGTTCCTTTCTTGTTTTTATTTCCAAGCATCACAAATTTAAAAGTTACAAGCTCAGAACCTGTAGTAGGCCTACTGAGTGCAAATGCAGAGCTACCAGTCTTATCCACTTGAAAAATGCCAGGCATTTTATCTGGATAAAATCAAATTGAGTAAAAATAATTGAAGTTTCTTTCATGTTCTTATTTCCAAACATCACAAATTTAAAAGATACAAGCTCAGAAACCTAAAATTGTATTTAGTATAATTTAATACAGTGGGTCTCATGCAAGAGTTGGCCAATGACACGGGTTTCTGCGTCGCAGCGGGCACAGCAAATAAAGCCGCGATCGGTGTAATGATTCAGGTTCTCACATTTACAGTTAAAATTACAATGAAAATAACCACATACCTCATCACAAGAGATGTTAAAAATGTCCTGCTCTTGCATCCACACAATACTGGCACCATTTTAGGAAATTTTCTTTTACGCGCATTAAGTTCAGCTTCTGAAATAGAGTTAATTTTTCTTGTTGAAGTTTCCCCATAAATAATAGTCACATGCTGTTAGAAGAACTTAAAAACAATATCACAAGAGAAATTAACTCTGTCTCGGAAGCTGAAATTATGCGTGTGAAAGAAAATTTCCTGAAAAGGTGCCAGTATTGTGTGGGTGCAAGAGAAGAACATTTCCAGCAGCTCTTGTGATGAGGTATGTGGTTATTTTCATTGTAATTTTAACTGTAAATATGAGAACCTGAATCATTACACCAATCGCGGCTTTATTTGCGTAGATATTTCACCCGATCACTCGGGAGTTGGAGCTGTGCCCGCCGCTTCGCAGAATCCCATGTCATTTGGCCAACTCTTGCGTGGGACTCACTGTACCACTTCACTGTAATTCCCAGCAATAGTTAATTACCGTATTTACTCCAATATAATGCACCCTCGAATTTAATGCGCACCCTGATTTTGAAACTTAAAATCATAAAAAAAGAGTTTGTTAGCGAATGTAATGCGCATCAATAGGATATTTTATTTGGAATTTTGTCTTAGTATTTATAGAATAATGAACCAACACATAAACATTTACAGTTAACTGCCAGTTTTAGGCCTACAAGTAGACCTATAGGCATGACTCATCAATATTCACTAATGTGTTCATCACTGGAATCCTCGGAGGTGCTTATTTTTATTGCTAAATGGACAAACAAAATGTTAAATGCATGTTTCACAATAAAAGCTGATACCACTCTTAAATGAGTTTAAAATCGACAATGCACAATATTCCACATTTGCACTATAGAACTGACAAAAACTATTTTTTCATTATGTTTCAAAAATTAAATTTCATATGGTGTAGGCTAACGATAAAATGAACGAAGTCGAGAATTATAGCAGTGCCTTGTTATGTAGATCATTATTACCTCCGACCTACGAAACGGATTTGTACTAGAATTTAACGCGCACCTCAGTATTGAAATCTACAAATGGACAAAAATTATTCAAGTAAATATGGTAAATTCACCATTCATCATAAGACTCTTGCATATTTGCTTTATTCTGCCTGTTGATGTATACAAGCTTCTGGGCTTTTTCATTGCCTAGTCTGTTTCTCAATTTTGTTTGTATTAACCCAAGTGAAGAAAATACTCTTTCGATTGATGCAGAACTGGCTGGCATACGATGTAAAGATTCTATGGCTTGACAAAATTCCAGTGATAGGCGATTACGCTTCAGATTTGTGTAATTGATGGAGAAATAAGTATAAAAAATCCCTTTAGGTAGGCCTACAATGCACAGGCTGAGGTAGATTTCATAGTGCTTTTTATGAATTTATTGGGGTAAGTGTAGAATAAAAACTGAAATATTTTTTTATAAAAAGAGAGTTGTTAATTATGTAGGCCTATTAATTGATATCTTTTATTATTTCATTTTTAATTTGGCCAAGGATTATTGTTCTAAAGATATTTAACTATTATTTTTAATATTTCAAACTTTATTTCATTGGTAATTTTAGCCTCAGTTGGTCCTCATGAATTCATTTCGGCATGCCTATTGGCTGATGTAGGCTATATTTTAAAGTGTTTTTGACTTTCAAAAATTCAAATCTCTCCTTATATGAGCGCTATTGAGAAACTAGTTGTTGATTTAAAGATTACTCATCGAGAGCTTTTCAACGATACCCCACAAACATGGTTTTAAACATTTTTAATTTCCACCCTCACCCCCACAACCACTGAATCATTGGTGTCTAATTTATGCATACTAAGTTTCCCTCTAAACCTCATAGGGTCCTAAATATAATTTTTTCAAAATTTCAACCTGCTCCCACCTCCCCCAACCAGGAAAAATTGATTTTAGCCGGCTAAATTTGATTTTAGCCGGCTAAAATCATGATTTTAACCGGCTAAAATTGAAAAAAACCGCTGGTCAGATCTTTTTCAATTTTAGCCGGCTTTTTTACAACCCTGCCTTCCATGAATGAAAATGAGAAGGAAATTCACATTGATTGTTGAATATTTGAATATTAAGCATTACTGTAAACAAAATAAGATGTGTGGGTGTGAGCTTTGAGAAGTTTTGACAAATGGTGAGATTTAATCAGTGCAGCAATTACCTTACCTAACAGTCTTAGGTACAGTTAATAATGGAAGATTCAGGTAAACTAGACCATGTAACCTGAGGGTAAAGTATATCTGTACATGAAATGCTTCTTGGTAATGAAAACAGGTTCCTATCCTAAAACACTGAACTTGTATATGCTAACAATTATTCGCATGGGGTTCAGAATCATGTGGACAAATAAACACCATTCCACACTTAACAAGTAGGCTATGTGAAGAATCTGCTACAGTCAAATACAGGAAAACAACTGTTACCGTATAATTATAAAAAATTAACTTAGGTAAATTTAGCTTAAGTTTTAAGTCTTACTTCCTTCCAAAAATTAGGCCAATATGGTCCAGCAAACAACTCTCAATGCTTTCTTCTAGCCCTCAACTGTACTCCTCCTGTAAAAATATTAAGAACAAATTTTTAAATTACGTTATTCTAAATAAAAACTTATACAGTATTTATTGAAAAAATATTTTGCCTCATAAATTTCCCAGAAACATTGAACTGAGGTGTAAATTCTATGCATTGTCATTAGTCCCCACTTCATTTTCTACATCCAACGGCTACATTATTTATAAATATTATTATATATAATGTTACAATGCCCACCATTAGGCTACTAGTAAGGCCTTTTTAGATTTCAAAAAGATTTCTCAAAGTGGAAAATATAGAAAAGTGCTGGTACTGTATACAATGAGCACCAGCTAAATTTAACCCCTGGGTCAAAGATATGGTAATTATTAACACATGCACTGCTGCAGATGCCATATACTGTTAAATAAATGTCAGCACTTGCCTTTTGTGCCCGTGCTAACAAATCTTTTTTGTGAATCTCAGAAAAAAAAGACTGAAGTTGGTAGTTCATATTTTCAGCAACAAGTGGTGGTTGAATACTCTTGCTAGATTTACCAGAACCCAAACAAGTACCGGTATGTAATTGACCCCCTGAGAGCACGGGAATTCCATGCCTGTCAGTAGTGTGAAAATGGCAAGCAATAAGACTAGTGGGGGATAGACTTTAGGATGAAATCCTTCAAGCAAAACTAAATTTATTATTATTAAATTGTAATGGAAGTTAGCACAGTGAAGTTATATAACATAATTATATAATGAGTTGAATTTCACTTTTGGTATAGTTTACCTGTACTAGTTTCGGCACCATCACTACCTTAGTGAGCAACTATACTTAAACTGCCTTTGCATCCTCCTGTGGACGTGGAACAAATTTTGAGATGAGCCCATCATTATTTGGGATGTCAAAGTTCATCAGTTGGTTTCCCTTCTTATGAATAAAAATCCTCTCTCTCAGACCCAACAGCTCCTTGTGGCCACATACATCAATTTTAATAGTTCTGAATCCCTGTCAACTTCATGTCCTGCATCCCAAAAGTGTGCCACTATCACTGATTTGCCTGTACTTTGATATTTGATGTGTCTTGTGTGTTCTTTAGTTCTAACTTCCAATGTCCTCTTGGCTTTTTCTATAGAGACCTTTTCACAATCATTACATTTAAATTGGTAGATGCCTGATCTTTTACTGTGTTGGGGGTTCTCCGTAGTTGAATTACTTTGAAAGCTGAAGTATAGCTGTTCACAATGGTGGTGTTGGCACCAAAAATAGTAAGGTAAACTATACCAAAAGTGAAGTTGTGTGTTAAATTCAACTCACTATAGGCTATTTATTATAATGTAAATTCAGTGGATTTTAAAAAGGCCCTTTATAAATTCCTGGGCATGAGTATTCAAAGAACTGGCAAATAATGGGTAGTGAAAATGTTAATATGATAAAATTCCCATGCAATTTAATAATTTAAATTCAATTATTGTTGGTGATTTACAATCTGAATACACTTCAAAATGGATACTTTAATTATTTTAATTTTGTTGTGTTTTGTACTGGTATGCCTTGTCTTAGGGCAACTTCTTTCGGAAAAAACAAATTAAAAAATATATCTTTTAAACATCTTGAGCAATCATCAAATTCAGGGTTTGCATATTATAATCCTATTAATACCTTTAGTGGACTTGGAACATTTTTATTTTATTTTCTAGGAATGTATCAGAATTGGAGCCGATGAAACCAACACGGTATTTAATGTAATTAGTGCTTTCGAAGTGCCTCTTTTCACATATAATCCAGAAAGAAAAAAATTTCTTAAGGATGAAAGGACAGTTCCACAGCTTTTTGATGGCGCTGCTGCTAAAGCACAACTATTTCAAAAAAGGTAAGTTTATTATAAAATTTATGTCTTTGCAAGTATCAGCAGATTAAAAAAAATTTTAACTTAATTTCTTAGTACCTTTCTCAGAGGTAATGTAATAGAAAACAGAAATCCTGTATTTAATCTCACAAAATCCTGTCTGATTTCAGTAGCACTTTAGCCCAGAGATATTCAATTTCTGAACAGATAAAAAATCCCAAATCTCATCTCTATACTAGTAATAAGTAAATATAGGGTTCTTTTCTATCTTCATACAGAATACACAGTAGTTGTGGATGACAGATTGTTACTAATTAATCAGTTATTGTAAACCCAAATATGTTCTGTTCTATTCTCTTTACTAATGACAGTAATTTGATTTTCCAAGTACTGGTAGTTCTGCAGCAGCTCTTACAATTTTGAACAAACATAATCACCTTGCTGGCATCCATTTTGCATTTATTTTAAGCAAGAGCAACAAAAATTATGAAAATCTTATTGGAATCTTATTATGCTAGTGTTATGCTAGTGTGAGTGTATATACCTGTATGTATGTGCAAATGAGTTTGTGAGGGAGTAAGCAAGCAAGTATGTGATAATGAAAATGCACATGTGCAATGCACAATGCTGTGGGCTCTTATCTTTCTAATAAAGTTTGTTTAAACAGTGTGTAAATACTTGCTTTCTACAGCACTGTACAAACTGACTACAATATAAAAACAGTACTACAGATTAGATTATTAACAATACAATTTCTTTCATTGTAGGTACACCATTCTTCTTCAATGTACAAAAAGACACAAATTATTCACTCCGGCCATACTGGGCTCCGGTTCAGAAGAAAAAAAGTACACACTTATGTCAGTGGAATATCTCTTAAGTTCCACAGGCAAAGTTTCAGGAGCAATTGTGCTTGGCATGCTTACTCAACTGAAGGAAGGATGTTACCATCTTGAGGATCCAACAGGCGTCGTGCAACTTGATCTTTCTGAAGCAATATCCTTTCAAGTAGCATTACAGTACACTTACTGGTATAATATCCTAAGAAAGTCAACAGAACAGAAGAGGCATTCAGATGCAAAATCCACAAAAATCACATTTATTATTATCATTATTTTCAATTTCAAGAAGAAAGGTTACTTGCAGAGGTCAATAATTTATCGGCCGCTGGGCAATTGGTTTTAGTTATCCAAAGCAGAAAATTGAAATAGTTAACAATTGTTGCAATTACTAATGTTTTCTAAAGTACTACACCCTCAAATAGGCAAATAGGATTTAGTGGCTTATTACATTTTAGCAGGTTTGCCAGATTTTGAAAATATCTAAGAAGGACACCCTTTTTTCCAGCATTAAACATTTTCATAAATGAACTCTTAGGCTTCTTGTCCACGATATGAATTTTCGCCACCTGCCGGTCTGGTGAATTTGCCAGGCTTACAGTGGTCCATTATTTTATATACGCCTGTGTCCATGTGGATGGCAGTTTTGCTGTGGCGTGGACACAGGCGTATATAAAATAATGAACCACTGTAAGCCTGGCAAATTCACTGGACCGGCGAATGGTGAAAGTTCTTATCGTGGTCAAGAGGCCTTAGGAAATATAGCTGGTATAAGTAGGGTAAAAATATATCGTGATTCATGACGAGTAATAATATTACTCATTTATGCAAATTTTAAAATATTTGATACAGGCAAATTGGATTTAAAGTTCTTGAAACCATCCTAGCATTGGTTATGTATCGAGGCTTTTTGGGATTCCAGCCAAGTAAGAAAGTTGAAACTGTCCAAACTTTTGGCTGCTACTTAATCTGCAGCCTTCTTCTGGGACTCTGAAATCCCAAGCAGCCTTGATAGATGGATGAAAAGTTATTTAGAAAAATCAAGTGAATGAGACTGCCCAGTTTCTATCTGACACACCTTCAGCAAAAATGTTTTAAGTTCATATTCAAGACCACAGTTAAGATTGGCAAAAGCTTGAATTTGATAAAACTGACATGGATGGTGCCTAAGAAGCCATCATAAATAATCTAAAAAATAACTTTGACTCCCTGCAAAAAGTGATTAGTAAGGATATTAACTGAAGTTGATTTGAAGTGAAGTTTTAAGCATCAAAATATTTTGTAATTAACAAAGCATTTCACACTTTCTTCAGGAGGTTTGCTAATTTGGAAAACTGAGTTAAGTGCAAGGAAATTACACTGATTATGATAAAATTTGTTCAAAGAGAAGTATTCAGGTACTAATAATTTAGTAATTCTCTTCTGAGTTTTGAATTTTAAGGCAGTTTTTCATTAATATGAAAATAATATAGGTTCACAGCACATCAACATCTGCCAAACCTACATCTGCATTAGGTACAAGTGGACAAAGAAGATGAAATTACTGACTACATTACTGTAAATACTACGATTTGACCATACTGACTACTGAAATTTTTGGCCGACTGGTTAGCCACCATAAAATTTTCCAAGACCTGGTCATTTGAGTGTTATCACATATTTTTCTTTCTTTCTTTCAAGTAAAATATTTCTTTAACAAATCTGCACAAATATCATACAGGGCTGTTCACTGAAAACTGTTTCATTGTTGCTGAAGGCACCTTCGAAGATAAAATTTTACATGTTGCTGGAATGGGGTTTCCAGCTGCTGAGCCTTCTGCTACAAGTAGGTAAGATTATCAACTTATTCTTTATTAATATTTAGAAATGAACACTATTTCTTATAGGTAATCTCTCATAAAGCCATCCACACGTACAATTTTATTTGTTCAGAGATAGTTAAATATTACATAATAAATAATAATTGTAACCGGGATTCACAGTGACGTAATCAAATATACACACTTAATTCTGTTTTCCACTCAACTTCACTTATATAAGTAATGACTAGGGACCGGATTCTTAGGTTTTTACCTATTTTTTTCCTTACTTCCAAAACAAAAAGCGATCACACACTTTTTCGAATCATGCCCATAGGATTCACCCACATTAATTCTGTGGCACCTAAAAATACCTAAATGGGGTATAACAACCTAAATGTACCTAAACGGGATAAAAACCTAAAATATCTAATTTAGGCTACTTTTTTGCCTTTTTTGTTTGTCAGTTGAGAAATTTTGCAGAGAGACAATTTTTGTCGGGTTGAAATTAATAGCAACAGCGTTTCGTTCAACTCAATGTCGTCTAGGATGACAGTATCAAGAGAGAAAGTGTAAGAGTACCTGCGTATTCCTTTTAAAATATTCGTACGAACAACCATTGTTGATGTCATGTGAGGTTGAAAGGACATTTTCTGCCTTCAAATGTATTCTAAGAGATAACAGGAAGAACTTCACAGTTGAGAATCTTGAAAGATATTTAGTGATATACTGGAACCAGGATATGTGAGGCAATCATATTTTCACTGCTTCTTTTGATTGTTTATGCTTTCTTTCTTCAATTCTTTAATATTGTCCTAAAGCAAGTTTACACAAATTTAAGTCAATTTTGTTAAGTTAAACTTGTACAAGTATTATGTATTGAATCCTATGTAGCACATTCAAATTCATTAAACCAATTATTCTACCCAAAAACTATATTTTGGACAAAAAACCTAAAAAAAACTATTTCACCTAATGGAAAACCTAAAACAGTGTTTTTAAAAACCTAAAAATTCAGTCCCTAATAATGACTTACACATAATGCATTTCACAGCTTCTTAGCTGCATCATCAGATGAGGTCAACTGCCGAGTTTGCTGGAAGACCGGTAGATGTGTCTGTTGGGCGTATCAGTGTAGTGATGAGGTCATTTTCCTTTGGGATATCGAAATTGACCAAGTTATTCCTGTTCCTTTGAATGAAAATTTTTTCCCATACCGTTAGTTCTATCAGTTTTGTTACAGATTTTACTAATTTTATGTCATCTTCAAATTCATGTCCTGTGGTCCAAAAATGATGTGCAACAGCCGACTTTTCTGTTTGTTTGTACTTTATATTTCTTAAGTGTTCCTTATGCCTTATATTTAAATTTCTCTTGGTTTTTCCAATATAAAGTTTGCTGCAGTCTTTGCATTTTAATTCATAAATGCCAGAGTTTTTCTTTGGGGGAATCTTGTCCATTTGTCCAGATTTTAGTAGTGTTTTTATGTTGGATCTGTTGATGCAGCTAAGAAGCTGTGAAATGCATTATGTGTAAGTCATTACTTATATAAGTGAAGTTGAGTGGGAAAACAGAATTAAGTTTGTATAAATATTACATAGTTTGGAATTATTGGAAAAAAAATAATTAACCTATTTTCTTCTCTTGTAATAATGGTAAGTAAATACAGTAGACTCCCAGTTATTTGTCAGGTGGAATTTATTCGTGCATTGTTTTCTTCTTCTTGTGAAGTATGCTTGAACATAGTCTATTGTGAACCCAGCTTCCAGCAAATGATGGACAAGAATACTGTGTGCACAGCAACAAAAATTCTATAGAAATAGGAGAGAATGAGGGGGGGGAAAAAAATAAAAGTGAAGATGACCATGACCTTACAATGTGTTGACACTTTGTTGTTATAAGTCAACAAGACCCTGATCACAATGACATTTTAGCAATAAGAAAACTATGTAGTGTCATATGAAAAAGTTTAAATTCTTTTTGCAAACAAACAAGCATTATATAATATTTTTCGAATTCAACTCCCCCCCCCCCCCCAATAAATTTACTGTAAAATTGGGAGTTAACAGTATTCACATAAGTAGATATCTTACACAACTTATGCATGGCTATAGTATGGTAATAAGTTGCTATTTAATAAGAAACTATAAAGTATAACATTTCCTTTTATAGGGCATATTTTGGCAATGTCAATACATTTGGAGGCCCATCAGAAACTAACGTGAGGAGTTCTGCTGAACTACTGAGATATGAAAAAGACAATGATGATGCTGTGCTTGTTTTCGTTGCAGATGTATGGCTGGATAGCATTAAGGTATGAAGTACAACTTAACTCATATTACTGTTACCTATTACCTATTTACTATAACCTACTAGAAAACTTGAATTTAGCTAAGAATTAAGTCACCAACAGTCATTTATAATTACATAAGCATGAAAAAGATATAAAAAAGGAGAGGAAGGTGCCAGAGAACTTACCAATTGGCAGGAGAAGCTAGTCTTCAATTGGTGCTGGCTCTGGTATCATAGTACACATAAAAAAGAGCATTAAAAACGAAAATTTTCGGACAAACTTTGCCCTTTGTCAATCACTTCTCTTTATATCTTTTTCATGCTTAATGGCCTAGAGCCACCTAACCTATACCAATACATTATAATTACATAAGAATTGCTTGAAAATATATTATGCAGGGTTCACAGAATGAACTGGTAATTAAAGATGTTCGATTCTTTGACATGTAAGTTATAACTTTAGCATAGCTGTACAGGTTAGGACAGGAATAAATCACCTTCAACCTGTAAAAAACCCGTCAGCAAATTCATTAATGCTGGCACATAAATAAGTAAACACTTCAAATTTTTTAAACATATTTTACACGCAACTATTTTGCAATTCATATATTTTTTTAAATTTCCTATTCAAAATTTATTAAAATAACATTTAATTACGTTCTTTTTGGGTTGATGATTGAGATATTCAAGCATTAATTTCAGCTCTGAAGTTGACCATAATCGCTAGCATTTATCATTTGTTTAGTTGTTATGAACTGCTCATTGAATGAATTTCCTACAAAATTTGGGTTTAAGTAATTGAAACAAAACATTTCGTTCGACTTTAAAATATAAAATTTTTATTAAATATTTTAGACAAAATACTTATTAAAACTTAACGGTATGCAAATTAGTCAAACCAGAGGCAAGAATATTTCAACTGATACCTCACTCGTACATATTGACACAGTATTTGCTCTGAAAGATGTAAAATTGTAGCAGAAATAATACTGCATATGTATTTGAAACTTATGCAAACATACACTAATAGTAACTTCCATGACTGAGGTATACACAGATGTCTTTTACCTGAATTTACAACAGAACCATGTTATCACATGAAAAGGAATCAAACACCAAACAGCTTGAAGTTCAGGGTTATACATTAAATCAATGTGGTTCAACTTTTTTAGTTATACTTTTTTCCCCTAGACATACTGAGGGTCAACATTATATTTTAGGCAGTTTTTATGATAATTAAATTGTATTGGAAGTAACACAGTGAAGTTATATAACATAATAATTATATATGATTATGTAATTAACAAAGTTGTTGACTATTAAACACTTTAGGCCTCACTTTTTCTTACATTTTTGCAGGACATACGTTTCATGGGCTTTGCCCACATTTTCAACTGCTTGTCAACTGTCTATTTTCTGCTTGGAGAACACTGGCGCCTTCTGGTTTTGGTTTAACAAACTTTTTGATCAAGTTTTCTTCTAGAATTTTGAAATACCGCTAGAAGAAAACTTGATCAAAAAGTTTGTTAAACCAAAACCAGAAGGCGCCAGTGTTCTCCAAGCAGAAAATAGACAGTTGACAAGCAGTTGAAAATGTGGGCAAAGCCCATGAAACGTACGTCCTGCAAAAATGTAAGGAAAAGTGAGGCCTAAAGTGTTTAATAGTCAACAACTTTGTTAATTACATAACTTTGTTGCTTCACTGTATTAAGTTCCATTACCTCTTGAGTCCTCATAATTATATATGAGTTGAAACTTTACACTAGACATCACTTCTGCTATAGTTTTACCTGTACATGTTTCGGCGCCTTTGCAACCATTTTCAAAGTTTTTATGATGATTGTTAATATTGACATCAACGTACTAACAAACTGTCATCGTTGTGCCATAATTTTGTTGCACAGCACTTTCTTTACATATCTGTGAATGGAGAGACATGAGCATTTGACTAAACCTAGAATAAAAATAAAAAAATTAAAATTTAAAAATCTGTGAATTCTTTAATAACTCTGTATTATGGGTGCATAAATAGCCATAGGAGTTATGGTATTTTACTCTGGGGCAACCACAAACAAACAACAAATTTGTATACTTCAAAAGAAAGCCATTCATATATGGTGCATCCCCAGGACATGCTGAACTGTTATTTATTAAATTGGGGAATCTCACTATGACATCCTTGTTTGTTATGAAATGTCTTCTGTTTGTTAAGATGAGAATTGATACTTATACTTATACACTACTACTTATACATTATGTTCCTCAGTTCATAGCTATTCCACTCGCAGCACTTTATATTGCTAAATGTAAATATAATAAATAAATAAATAAAATTAGCCTAGACATTCCAAAGGGCAATGGCCTCCTGTGGATCGCAGGGCGAGCTCATATACTTCTCGTTAGGTGAGCTATTCCTAGCGAGAGTTCTTTTGCATGGTTGGATTGCTGCTGTATTTCCACTAGGCACTTGAGGTGGAGGTTTCTCCCATTTTCTTCCACTCTTTTCTATTCCTCGCTACTCGAGACCATAGTCTTCCCGATGTTTTGATGAAGTCATCCTCCCATCTGGTCTTTTGCCTCCCCACACTTCTCCAGCCTATTCTGGGATCCCATGTTGTAGCTTTTTGTGCCCATTTTCGTTGGTTCATTCGCATCACATGGCCTCCCCACCTCCATTTCAATTGTTCCGCTGTATTTACCACATCCTTCATACCTGTTCTTTTTCTGATTTCTGTGTTGCGGATTTTGTCCTTTAATGAGATGTGGAGGATAAATCGCTCCATTTTGCGCTGGCATACCTGCAATGCTTGCCGTTGTTTTGAAGTAAGCGCCCACGTTTGGCACCCATAGAGCAGTACTGGAACCACATATTTCTCTAGGACCGCAGACTTCGTTTCTGTCTTCAGTCTTTTGTCAGCCAGTATGAACTTCAGTGACCAAAATTTCTTCCACGCCAAGCCGATCCATCTTTTGATTTCTTTTCCCATGCTGTTACCAAACGAGATCATTTGTCCTAGGTATATGTACTCTTGAGTGTACTTTAGGTGTGTAGTGCCGATGTGGATGGGGGTTTCTTCTTTGTTTCTCATCACTTGAGTCTTTGTTGGGTTCATGTGCAATCCTGCCTCTTTGCTGGTAGCCTCCAGGTCTTTCAGCATCTCTTCTAGATCTTCTTTACCTGTTTAATAGTCTTCCTGATCATGTTAAAGCTCTATCTCTGTTGGTAATCAAAAGAATGGTTAAATCTGCTCTACTTTCCAATCCATTGTATAGTGTTGCTGAGTTCTATAACAGTAAGTGTACGTTCTTGTGACCTTTTTTACATTTCATGTCCTTTTTATGATGTTGCTATACAACCATTGTATTGTTTCTGGCAACCTATCTATCTACAAACTTGGGAACAGAAAGGCTGTGGGCTACATCTGTTCCACTTACTGACTTTGGGGCACTTATTCAGCTTTCTTGAAAACGATGCAAGGGGAAAAGTCACAATGCATCAAATTTTTCCTAAGTTCAACCATTCTTTTCTGGCTCATTTGTTGAACATAATACCTTTTCAACTGAATACTGGAGGCTGGAAAAAATTAGCACTTACTCAGAAAGAAAGTTCTTCAGCTTCCTCCAATCAGAGGCCACTAATGCTGACAAAGCAAACTTAACAAATACATTATACTTTAAGAATTGACTAATACTGGCAGATAAAATGAACATATCTGCCTAGAAACATAACAGACATATACTGTAATAAGCAACTGAAATCAAATTCGACGAGTACAGAGATCGCCTGGAATCTGAAAGCTTTGCTACTGTTAAAATTTGAACATGTCGTTGGCAGCGTGCATGCATGGAGTGCTAAAGTTCACCATGAAAATATAGTTCATGGCTCCACACGCTTTAATTAACCACGTGATATACTACCGTGATATTGTTAATGTCTTAATCTCAGCACTTTTGCTGGCATTCGAATTCCCGCTGCCTCTGTCGGTGACATCGTCCATCGGTTTCTTTAAAAGTTTGATAATCAAAATATTAATAGAACAAATTTACAACAAATTCCTCATGTTAATAATAGACCCATTCCTTTATTTTTGTTGAAACACCTGAAGCCATACAAATATGCAATCAAAATTATCAGAGTTTATTTTGGAAGTAAAAAATTAAAAATTTGAACTTTTTGGAATTTTCCCAATGGTTATAGACTAAAAACTATAAGTTTCCCAAATTTCAAGTTTCTATCCCATCTGAAAGTGAGTAAACATTAATGTTAATAAGTGGATGATCTAGACTGTCATAGATGTAAACAATGTCACGGCTAACCAGTCAGTTTTTCCATACATATGGGACAGCTAGAAACACCAAATTTTGTATGCTTACGGCTGTTGTATGTGCCAATATTCCTGCCAAATCTTACAATTCTATCTGTCCCATACATGTGTAAAAAATTACATAATGTGAGGAAACTATAACAAAGTATGCCAAATTTCAAGTTTTTGGCTCATCTGAAAGCAGGCAAACAACTATGTCAAAGAGTAAGTTAGCCATGTGGCTATCTAGTGTATCTAGTGATGACTTGCTTTTTTAAAAAGTGTTTGACCATTAATTGGTCATTACTCTGGTACAGTCAACCGATTTTGTCCAAAATCAATAGCATTCGCCCTAAAGACATTATAAGTGTGTATACTAAATTTCATGAAAATCTGATGAAGCATATTCAAGTTATCATGCCTACAGACACACAAATGGACAGACACACAAATGGACGGACAAACATTTTTCCCGTCCACCATGCAATCTTAGAAAATACCATTCTGGCACTTAATAAATAAGGAACTGCATTATCATTTAGTTCTTACTTTAGGTAGTCTTGATCCTTCACAAGAAAAATTAGTTGATACTATCCAAATATAAAGTGCCAACAAGAATACAATGTCATTTCTGTTATTTAATTGCAGGTGATGGAAAAACTGCAGGTTCTGTTTGCTGGTTTTGCTGATATTGCCCCAGTGGCTTTCATTTTCATGGGGAATTTTCTTTCCTCACAACAAGGCAGTAAACATGCAGCCATACTGAAACAAAAGTTTAAAGGTCTTGCAGACTTAATTGTTCAGTTTCCTGAACTTGTAGAAAAAAGCAAGTTTGTTTTCATTCCAGGGTCTTCAGATCCATCATCACCAAACATACTGCCAAGGTAAAGAAATTATACAAATTATTTCCAATTATTTATCATCTGTACGTATGCAATCAAGTCTGCTGAACTGGTTCTATATTATTATTATTATTATTATTATTATTATTATTATTATTATTATTGTATTACTTGTTGTTAACTGGAACCAAAGAGGCAGTGTTGGTGGAAAGCTCTTCCTTACAAGTGCTTAACCTATTTTATTTAAAGAATAAATTATTTACAATAATATAAGACAGTTTTTTAAAAGGTAGCAAAAATTGTTAGCCTGTCATATCATAGTAATGCTTTCCGCCAGAAGCAAGATGAATAAAGTTTCTGTTCCCTGAAATAATTATATTGCATATTATTATTATTATTATTATTATTATTATTACTATTATTATTATTGTTGTTGTTATATTGTGCATTTTTGTTGTCTAGAGATAACAAATTTTGTATTGGAGTTACTTCCTAATAAAGCTAAAAGTTGCAACAACATCATGCTCGTTTTATTGTAAGATGCCAGAACTTAAATTAATGTTATAGTAATGTTCATAATCATTCCGTGGAGAATTTGATACTACTTAAAATAGTTTTCCTTAAAAATAATTAATAGGCTTTGAATGTTAATATAAGGAGCGGTTAGATTCACTAAGCATGTCCTATAGGAAGAGGTGGGGGTGTATGACGCGATGACGAGAAGAGTGTGGTCAGGTATAATCAAGTAGAGATAAAAATTGAACACCTAAATTGTTTTTATAATGAAGGCATATTCAAATAAATTATCTCTGATTTACATTCTACACATAAATGCTGACCAGTGACGTTTATGAATGTAAATAAGTTATCCTTTAATAATCATTGTGTAGAATGCAGTAGATGCACTTTAGGCACGCACTGCTTATGCTGTGGAGTAACACTGTGACATCAAGCTTTGTACAATTCAGTAAACTTGAGTCTTCAATCCCTGTACAAACATTTGAAGCCTAACAATTAATGTAAAGAATATGAATTTTTTACTTCCTCTGCCCGTACCATAGGTAGAGGAAGTATTGTTTTCGACCCTAAAATTCGAAGTTGAGTTTTTAGCATATATACACGTTTCAAGGCCCCTGAATCCAAAAATACTATTTTTGGAAACATGTCTGTGTGTGTGTCTGTCTGTGTGGAAGTTTGTGAACAGGCTAGCTCCGAAACGGAGAATCGTATGAAAACAAAATTTCGTATTTGGGTCAGGTACCTTCTGAAGATGTGATTCGAAGATTGGCGACAAATTTCCCTTATTTTTACGGGGACTTTACATGAAGAAATTTTCGATTTTCTCGAAAACGGCTCTAACGATTTTCTTTAAATTTTGCGCATGGATTGCTTGTACCAAGAGCTAAAACTTTTATTTGAAACATTTTTTCGAACAAATTCTCTGAAGGGTAGTTATAAGCAACCCACTGTGAATACGTGCTTTTTGCAATACGGCTTCTTGTAAATCGTACGAAAACAAAATTTTGTATTTGGGTTAGGTACCTTCTGAGGCTGTGAAGATTGACTACAACCTTTTCTTATATTTAAGGGGACTTTACATGAAGAATATTTTGTTTTTTGCTATTTTCTCATAAACGACTCTAAAAATTTCCTTTAAATTTTGTACATGGATTGCTTATACCATTTCAAAAACATTCTCTGAAGGGTGGTTGTAACCTACCAACTTGCCTGGTGAACAACTTAATACGCGGACATTTAAGGCATTTTATTCTATATAAGCACATGAAGAGAGAAAAATGTACTGTTGCCCTGTTTACAGTAAAGAAATGTCTGAGGGGAATATTTGATAAATTTCGGAAATTATTCTTAACAGCAGAAAGTTCAATAAACGTTTGCAGTCACTTGTTTTTTTTTCCCCATAGCATGCGTTTTTAGTCGCAACATTCAAAGAAGGGGCTATAAGATATTTATAGCATAATTAGCGTAAATGCTGCAAACTTTTATTTGGGCAGAGGAAGTTATGTGACTTTCACATCAGATTTTTTATGTCTATAAAGGGGGTAATAAATGTTTTAAATCGTCCATACCATCCTAATATAAACAGTTTATGATTAATATTTTTGCCCCCTAACAATATTATTTCAGCACATTGGATATGTTCTGTATCTTCCTAGTACATCTTCACAGCCACACTATAAAGCATTCTTTTTGCTTCAGATTTCCACTACCAAAGTTCATCACAGAAGAATTCCAAAGAAGAATCCCAACAGCAGTATTTACAACAAACCCTTGCCGCATTCAGTATTGCACCCAGGAAATTGTTGTTATCAGGGAAGATCTCATGACTAAAATGTGTCGTAACACAATTTACTTTCCCACTGCTGGAGATATTCCTAATCATGTAAGTCATATGAGCAATTTTAAGATCAGCCTGCAAAGAAATTAGAATATTGCAGTAGGCCTATTACTCCTATTCTTTCTAAGTCTGCCCTGCTCTGTTAAATTTACTAATATCATGCCCATATTTTTTAAGAGTTCTTTTAATAAGAGTTTTTAAATGCAGCTCAAATAAAATTTTACATAACACTTATATACTGGTATGCTAAAGTGTTCCTAACAACACTGATATGAGACAAAAAACACTTCTTTACTTATATAAGTCTTTATCTTTCTATACTGTATATATGAAAAATTATCTTTACTATTCTAGAGATACTGTATCACAAGAACTTGATACAAATTACGATTTTAAAAGTCCCTTACCTAGTTAAGTGAAAAAAATGTATTTTTGTAATAACAAACTTAATAGGGTTTTAATAACTATCTGTTAGGATCATATTTTTGGCAAAAAATGGCTGGTTTCAGTGTTAACTTTCTTTTATTTCGTGGCTGTTTTTCAAAATAAAATATTCTATACAATTATTCTTATGGGGATGCAATATTACCCTGCGCATTGTGTTCTTTTTTCAGAACCATGAAAAAATGGCCATATTTGAGGTTATATGTTGTTTAAAACATATAAAATATGAAGAATGAAAAAAAAATGAAGTGGGCATTTATATAACCTAAAATGGTGTAATTTATACACATAAAAAAGCCAACTACTGGGATAAAATATGAAATCTGTTGAATCTACATCCCAAACTCAGTACAGAGATAGCAGAAAAGAAGTGTATCATGATTAGGGTTTGGATGTTTATGACCTAAAAAAGTGGAAAATATGACTACAAATATGAGCTTAAAAATGACTAAATATGGCCCGAAAATCGTAAAAACCTCAAAAAAGAATAAATGTTCCAATTCAAAATGTTTAATGACATTAAATTATTACATCACATTAATTCAATCAGATAATCACTTTTAAACAATTTTACAGGTGATTCAGTTTTACTTGTAAAGAACTTCTAATCTGTTAATGATTCCAGATACCACTGTAAATGTGAACTGAAAATATTTTTAAAAAATGTCTATTGGAAGTTGTTAAAACAAGGAGGAAGAAGTAATTGTGCTATTACTTGATATTGTCCCTTCACATTTCAGTTACACTAAAACCAAAATATTCATGACACTTTTCCAGAAAAAAAAAGTAGACAATTTAGTGCACATACTGCATAATTGTGCTCTTTTACCGAATTTATAACTGAAATACGATGTTAAATTTAAAAAATGACCGAAATATGACCTAGATCATGAAAATGACCAAAATATAACTGTATATGCAAAATAAAAACGGTTCGATTAGATTAACGAATGTGCAATTCATGTTTAATTTGTGTTTGGGGCGAGAATGGAGGTCAGGAAAAACATATGACATGTCATAAACATCCGAACCCTAATCATGATCATTGAACAGCGTACATTCCTCAGTAATTGATCAAAAGTATCGATTACTTCTCGGCAACCATAGAAAAAGCAGAAAAGAAAGCATGCTATAAGAAATGAAGGAAAAAATCACACTAAAACAAAATATTATGATATAGAAACTAATATTTGGAAGAACACAGTGAAGTCATAATATATATTATTAAGGCTATTTTATCACACTTAAACTTCACTATTAACTATTTGCCTAGGACTACGTAGTTTCAGTCATCCTTGTGACTATATCCTCAGCTACATCTGAATTTCTGTTGGTAGCACTGTTCCCTTGTGCTGGATGCCATCTCTTTGTGGTTGGATTCAAAAAAATAAACACAAATTACTAAATTTCGAGATACTAACAGAAGACAACTTAATCAAAAGGTACATCCAACCACCAAGAGATGGCATCCAGCAGTTGGGATTGGTAGTACAAGGGAACCAACAGAAATTCAGATGTAGCTGAGGATAGTCACAAGGGTGACTGAAACTACGTAGTCCTAGGTAAATAGTTAATAGTGAAGTTTTAAGTGTGATAAAATAGCCTTAATAATATAAAATATGATTTTAATTTTTGTAAGTTTATGTATGGAAGGGGTGTTCTTTGCATTTATTTAGACCCTTTGCTCAATTTAACAAAACTGTCGATATTTCGTGGATTCAATTTGCTTAATATTGGTATTTTACAAAATGTATTAAACTAAATATAGCTAAGGAAAGCTGTTTTGTAAAATTTCACACTTATTGCCATTGCCAAAAAATGCGGCACCTATCTGTTATTACTAAGCCTAATTTTTTTTTGTTTTAACTTTTTCAGTTTGCGAAGACAATCATTAACCAGGCACATCTAGCACCTCTGCCAATCTCAGTGTGTCCTGTGTACTGGTCATTTGACACAGCGCTACAATTATATCCTGTGCCAGATCTGGTTGTTGTTGCTGACCAGGGTAACTCCTTCACAGCCACACATCTGGACTGCCAAATTATTAATCCTGTAAGTAGCAATAATTACATACTTATAGTCTAAGGGAGCAACAGATTTGACCCGAAAAATATATCCGTCAATGTAGATATTGAAATATTTATAAATAAGTTTTTATGGATATAATTATATTATAATAGTCTGATAAATTTATATGGCAAAACTCAGTCCCGTTAGTTTCATATTTTTGGCCACCCTGTCATTTTAATGAAATTATAAATTTTGAACCGTTTTTAATGAGAACTATGTAACATAACATAGAAAATAAATAAATGCATGTTGGTAACACTTGTGTTGGTGGCTTTGTTACTGAATGTCAATGGTTTGTACTCCATAAAGAATTCAAATTTATTACTGTACAGTGGACAAGCATTGTAGTGATGGAACAAATGTGGTATGCTAACACTGTAGTATCAACTTTTCTGTTAACCCATTTTTACCATCCCAATGTACTATTTTCAGCTCAGAGTAATATGGTCAGCATAGGCATATAGCAAAGAGTTATTTAATGCAGTGTCTAATCCCATATGTTATATGCTGCATTTCTTTTGTAATGAGAAAGTTCTCAATAAATTTAATCTGTCACAAGATTTTACTTATTGTGCTAAGGGTAACTAATTATTGGACTTTAAATAAACTATACATTTGGGGATAAAGGCCACAAAGTTAAATTATGAATATACCAGCAATAATTAAAATGTCGAGTCAGACTAAACACAATATTATGGCATAATTGAGTAATCAGAATTTCACTATAGTTAACAAAACTGACCTGAACATGTTTTGAAAGAAATCAATCTAATCCTCAGCACACACCAACTCTAGTTGAGAGGTCTGTGCATCCTCTTGTGGAGCTATACTTCAAGAATGTCAAAATTCATTAAGTGATCCGCATTTCTCTGGATAAAAGATCTTCCTGAGTGTTAATTCTATATGTCTCTTGATGTACCTTATCAGTTCTGATTCCTGTTCATTCTCAAGGTTGATACTCCATAACATAATTCTGTAACTTCAAACATGTAAGCATCCTGTATAAATTATGAACATAGTATGTGTGTTCCATGTACAAGTTGACCAATCATGTAGGTTCGTGTGTCGCAGTGGCCACAGCTCTAACTCCCGAGCGATCTAATGAAATATCTAAGCAAATGAAGCCGCTAATGGTGTAATGATTCAGGTTCTCATGATTACAGTTGAAATTACAAGGAAAATAACCACGTACGTCATGACAAGAGATGTTGGAAACATCCTTCTCTTGCATCCACACAACACTGGCACCTTTTTAAAAAAATTTCTTTCACATGCATAAGTTCAGCTTCAGTGGTAAGAGTTAATTTCTCTTGTGCTATTGTCAAACCCCCATACATTAGAAGAACTTAAAGACAATTACTCTTGTGATGTTATTAAACCCCATACATTAGAAGAACTTAAAGAGAATATCACAAGAGAAATTAACTCTATCTCGGAAGTTGAACTTATGCGCATGAAAGAAAATTTCCTAAAAAGGTGTCAGTGTTGTGTGAATGCAAGAGGGGGATGTTTCCAACATCTCATGTGATGAGGTACATCATTATTTTCATTGTAATTGTGAAAACCTGAATTTACACCGTTAGCGGCTTTATTTGCATGGATATTTTGTCTGATCGCTCAGGAGTTAGAGCTGTGGCCACTGCAGCACAGCAGTAGACCGCATGACTGGCCAAGTCATACATGAAATACACTGTACGTTAAAATATCTAGGCCTAAACTATAGAATCTAAATAAATGGACTCTGTAAAAGATTATCTATAGATTTTCACAAGCAATTTGTCTATAGTGAGTAGTTACTTGTGGAACATTTTGCATTGGAATAATAATTCTTCCTCCTTGGCTGTTTATGGGCTGTTGGAAAGGTAGTGTCATACTGCTCTGCCACTTCAGCTATCATGGCAATGTGCCAATACAACATTAAATTCTCCAACTGACTCATAATGGTTCAATCCCGGCTGTGGCAATGAATTTTTCAGTCTGACACTACCTTTTCAACATTTTGCATTGCTGTTAACTCTTTTCATAACACTATTATTGTGTTTCTGTGATTTATTTGATTCTTCTGCAGGGGTGTTCATGGTGGTCATTTAATTTAATTTTCTTTCCATCTTTTCTCAGCTATTGTACTTACCAAAACAACTATTTCTAAGGGTATGCTACAGTGCAATGGATTCAGATATTGTGCTACAGACTGGAAAGTTGTGGCTTCTATCTTCCCAAACGTTATCAAATTTGGCAGAATTCTGTTTTGAAATCTCTCCCCATAAAGTCTTACTCATTCACGGAAGGAGTGTTTTGATTCCCCATAAAATAGAATCATATTTGAGTACTCGCTATTCATAAACTTTGGCATCGTTCTTCATGCAAACATGCTTTACAGTTCTACAAAAAAAGACTGGCAATATTGACATTCTTATGGTTTAGGTAACTGTACTCTCTGTTCACTAGTGTAGAAACCAGTTGATAAAGACGGCAAAGTGCAATATAAACAACAGTAAGCAAGCAGTGTGCATATAGAGCATAGTTTCCAGATTTCCCTGGCCTAGAGGGTTTTGTTAATGACCGCCAGTGTGGTCTTGTGATTAGCGTCGCTGACTACAGATCCGCCGATTCGGGTTCGATGCCCGGTACCTCCTCGGATTTTTCTGACGTAGGGAGGTCTGGTAGGGGTGCACTCAGCCTCGTGATTCAAATTGAGGAGCTACTTGATAGAGAAGTAGCAGCTCCGGTCATGAAAACCACAATTAACAGCCATGGGTGTCGGCATGCTGACCACACGCCCCCAATCCTGCCATCTGCCTATGGTAGATGACACAGTGGTTGGGTGGTAGGCCAAGTCCCTCCAGGGATGTAGCGCCACAGAGTTTAGTTTAGTTTTAGAGGGTTTTGTTATAGAAAATTGATCTACACAAGTTAAAGTTTTTAACAGAAGTACTGAAATGGTACATTTTGGAACGAATTGGTACAGGAATAATTTCATCATCATACTTTTTGCTTTATTGTCCTGATTATAAAACCTGAGTATGAAATATTTATACCGGAAATAGGGGTTGTTATTATTTTTTTCTTTCTTTTTTCTGTTATTTCAATAGCAAAATACCATTCGACATTTCAGTTACCTATGACCTAAGGAACAAGTTTTTAAAATGAATGCACTTATACCTCCTTCATCCTGTATAGGTTACGCATTCTGTAAGTTATAGAGAATATGTGATCCATTAATTGTATTCTTTAAAATAAAGACTTTCAGATTTTACATATTTTTTGATCATCCATGCAACCCCTCCCTTTTATTTACATGAATAATTGGGGATTCACTGTAATTGAGTATCAGGAGTAATCATCAGTAAATAATAGATTCTCTTGTGTGGCTTTAATTAATGCTCTCTTATGTTAATATAAATCCTATATTGTAATTATAGTAAGCTAACACACTTCAGGTAATACACAAAAATGAGTGAAGATTTCATTTGACATTTTATATTCATTTGTATAATCCACCAAATATTAAAGATAACATTTCAATTTTTTTCCAGGGTTCCTTCCCAAAGAATGACTTCTCTTTCAAAACATATATTCCTTCTGAAAGAAGAGTAGAAGACAGTCAAATACCAACAGACTAATTATACTATATAGTCCCTGTACTTTGTAATTATATTACCAACAAAAAATAAATTTTTTTACCAAATTAATAGCTTAAATCCATTTTATCTGCAAAACACAGACAGTTGCAGTTGCTGAACATGCACTTCGGTTGGGTCACAATATCTGCTTTCAGGAAACGAGGTCTTAAGCACTATACCCAAATAAGTCAATAAGTATCTGCACTTTTTGTTTAATCTTTTGTAGGTTAGCTGTACTGCTTTATGCTTGCGCAGGTTGACATGTCGTTCATTTGTCTTCGTTTGTGGAATGTTTGACCATTATGACTCCATTGAGTATTGCGCTGTTGCACGCTCAACATGGCTGCACAATTCAGCATTTGCACCAAAGAAGAACATTATGCAGTGATCCGTTTTTTGTTGTCTGAAGGTGTAAGGAGCTTAAATTCTCTTTCCGCACAATATGGAGGCAATGTTTTACCACAGCAATGGGTGTATGAATGGATAGAAAAGTTCAAAAATGATTGGACAAGTGTGAAGGGCGAGGAAAGAGCAGGATGCCCATCCACATCCACTAGTGATGCCAACATTGAGCAAGTGCATATCATGATTCAGACAAACCGAAGAGTGACTGTCGAAATGGCAAACCATATGCAAATTATCCATCGTTCTCTATGTGACATTATTCATAACAGGCTTGGCTTTCATAAGTACCGTATTTTATGGACCATAAGACGCACCTTGGTTTTAGGATGAAAATTTAAAGGAAAAGAAATTTTATGTGATTCTAAACAAAAAATTTTAAAGGGAATAATATACTTCAGTGCATAAACAAATTATAAACTTATACACTGGATTCATTGTAAATCACTTCTATCTTAAAACCTGCATTGTACGAAAATCTCTTCTGTACAGGTGACATCGCGTAGATTTTAATTATCGAAATGATTTCTCATTAAAAAATTAAAATACTTTTACACCCTTTGAATTGAGGAAACGGTAAGTGTAACAGGACAAGGCTGTTTAGAGGTCATTGCCTTTATTTAAACCACCCAGCAGAGACAACTCCTTTCGTATAAAAGAACTCAACATCCCTTTCTTTTCGCATTGTATACCCTCATTTTACGATTGTGACATGTGCACTGAAGTAGGCCTACAGTCTGCCAAAATTTGTAACAATCTTATCGTTTAATTTGTTTATAACTATGGTATTCCGGCAATATTTACCATAATTTTAATTGTTTAATCTACTTCACACCATTAGATGCACCCAACTTTCAAGGCTCTGTTTTAAAGTAAAAAAGGTGTGTCCTATGGTCCGTAAAATATGGTATGTGCAAGGTGGGTCCCAAAACAGCTCACTGAACAGCACTAGCACAATTGTGTGTCCATCTGCCAATGCTTACTGGACCGCAATGCTTAACGAAGGTGAAGTTTTTCTGAAACGAATAGTCACGGGAGACGGAATGTGGATCCATCATTTGGAGCCTGAAAGCAAATGCCAAAGCATAGAATGGAAACACCCTGCATCTCCAGTCAAAAAGAAATTCAAGAGTCAACCATCCGCAGGAAAAGTGATGCTCACCCTTTTCTGGGACTTACAAGGGCTAATACTGCAACATTACATGGAGAAGGGCTCAACAATAAACAGTGCATACAGTGAGGAGTTGAGCAATGAGCTGAAACTTGCAAATTCGAACCGAATATTGAGGCCTATTGTCAAAAGTTGTTGTTGTGTTGCATGACAATGTGTGCCCACATACTGATGCCCACACTGCTCAAATTATTGCAAAAGCGAGTTTTAAGGTGTTAAGAGCATCCTCCATACAGTCCCGATCTCGCCCCATCAGATTTCCATCTTGTTAAAGATGCCTTAAGGGTCATCAATTCACCACAGACCAAGAACTGAAGGAAGTGGTGTATACGTGACTTGATAGTCAGCCACAACCTTTTTTTCTGAGGGCATCAGGAAGCTTGTGCAACAATGGATCAAGTGCATTGACAAGCAAGGGACTATGTTGAAAAATGAGGTAACTGAAAGTTTTGTATAGTTATTGCAATAAATTTAAAAAAGAGAGTTCAGATACTTACTGACTTACCATCGTACTATCCCCAATTATACCATGAATCTATATTAATTCAGGACCACAGAAACAACTTCAACACAAAGGGTACACAAAAGATGGGTTAAAGGGTTAAACATCCACTTTCAGTTGATGCCTTTTTCATCAACAATATTTGAAAATTGAGGCATGTATACTGATTTATAAAGTAACAAATATAAAGTTCAAAGTTTTGTGAAGGATTGATATTAATTAGCTATTTAAAATTAATTAAGTTATTTTTCAATAATTCATAAAATAAAAATTAAACTTGAATGAAAGTTCAGCATTTTTTTTTAAATATATTTTTTTGGAACGGTATCAGGTGTTTAATAAAAAGTGCAATAATGCATTCATCCTTTCATATGACAAGTTCTCACTGAGCCAGAAAGTTTTTGTTATATTTTTCTTCCCCCATAATAAAAATATTTCTGTTAGTGAGTGATTAGCTGCAAAGTAGCACAGGAAAGCCCCAACCCTCATGTTAGCCATTGTGAAGCCATCAATGACATAATTAAAAATGTACTAAAAATTATGAGGAAGAAATGTTTTGAAAGGGATAACATGGCCTGTAGGATTCTAGAGGAATATTTAGAGTGGGACTGGGAAATTTCTGGAGGGGATGTGATCAATGCTATGTTGCCAAGATCACTTAACCCACAAACATGTACCTAAACAAAGTGAAACTCATAATTTGAATTATTCATTATGAATGTAATTTATTTAGATACATACTGGATTGAAGAGCACATGACTATGTGACCTATAGGTAGAACTGAACCTGGATAAAATTAGTATCAGAGTTAGATATTGTCCATTGCATATGTTCTAGCCTCTATAACGTGGAGGTTTAGAGGAATATTTAGAATGGGAATGGTTAGGTCTTGGGGAGCCAAGTGTCCTGGTTCCAGCATACTAATGCTGGTAATGCATATGTGATTCTCGTCCAGGATAGGGTGACCAGTTACCTACACGAAAAAGAGAGCAGTAGGGGACATTGGAGAAAAAATGAGGACAAACCTTATTATGGAACCATAAAGAAATGGATATAATTTCAGATATAGATAGATATACAGGGTGCGGCATTTAAAGTTTCCCATTTTCAAAACTGTGTAACACATTTATTTAACAAAGAAATAAGCTACATTGAACATTTTAAAATTACTTACAGTCTTGGATTTGCAATTCTGGTCTTACTTTTTGAACATGATGTCCCTGAGATGCCCTCCATTAACTTCAACACATTGCTGCAATCTCCCTCGTACACTGGCCATTACGCGATGTGTGGTGTCTTGCATAACATTTGCAATTTCCTGCAAATCCACGCATAATCCACGAGCTGCCATTTCACAGTCCTAAGGTCGTGGTGTGGTGTGCCATTGCAGCACAGGGTATTATTGGCCCTTATTTCTTTGAGAGTGATAATGGTGCTTCGGTGACTGTCAACTCTGAACGTTACAATCATATGCTGCAAACTTTCTTCCTACCTGAACTGACACATCGTAACTTGGATATTTGGTTTCAACAGGATGGTGTTGCAGCACATACTGCACATCTTTCAATGGACACCCTTCATGCTGCTTTCCCCGGCCGAATTCTTACCAGTTTGGTGATATCCAATGGCCCTCCAAATCTCGCGACCTTACTGCACCAGGTTTTTTTTTTCTGTGGGACTATCTGAAGTCTAAAGTTTTCGCTCATGCCCTCCCTGACATTAACAGTCTTAAAAATGGAATTCAGCAGGAAAATGAAAATGTTACACAAGACACCACACACCACGTAATGGCCAGTGTACGAGGGAGATTGCAGCAATGTGTTAATGTTAATAGAAGGCATCTCAAGGAAATCATATTAAAAAAGTAAGGCCAGAATTGTAAATCCAAGACTGTAAGACATTTAAAAGTGTTCAATGTAGTTTATTTCTTTGTTAAATAAAAATGTGACATGGTATTGAAAATGGGAAACTTTAAATGCCGCACCCTGTATAAGCATTTATGAACCACAGATTATTGTCTCTGTTGGACATTACATGAGAATATGAAAGGAGAAAAATTCTTTAATGGGAGAGAGATTCCATCTGGCGCTGTGAATTGAACTCCGGCTTAGCTCAGTTGGTAGAGCATTGGCGCAAATAGCCAAAGGTCCTGGGTTCAAGTCCCAGTGTCGGAGGAATTTTTCTCCTATAATATTCTCTACAGATATGGAGTTTAGAAACGATAAAGCTTATAAATACTAATTAAGGAGTTAGTGGGTAATGTTTCGCCTTATACCCTCAAAATAATAATAACCAAGATCAGCAGTAGCCTCAGATATTTATTATTAATATAATGTAACCAGTTCTGGTCACCATTATTATTATATTAATAATAAATATCTGAGGCTACTGCTGATCTTGGTTTATCATTATTTTGAGGGTATAAGGCGAAACATTACCCACTAACTCCTTAATTACTACAACCCTCAAAGAAGAAAAATGAAATTTATTAATCTTATAAATACTTTAATGCACATGAAATTAAACATTTTTAACAATTTCTCAAATTGCAGATGCTAAAAACCAAAATGGCAGTTCAAAGGCATTTCCCTGAGGAAAATATTTAGGTTGGCTCAAGATGTACGAAATCTTACACTTCCTTCTCAAATAATAACGCCACCAAAAGACTGCAATGTTGGAAATGAACAAAGGTTGGATGCGATAAGTTCAGTGTTGCCAATAAATTGTAGTTCAGAGCAAAATCTACATTTGGTAAGAACTTCCAACTTCAAATATGAATAAAAGGAACATGCACAATGTGCAAAAAAATTCAATTTTATATATATATATATATAGGAACAATCATGTCCCTTACTCTTTGAGAAGAACATAATCTGAGTGCGTTCGAAAACAGGGTGCTTAGGAAAATATTTGGATCTAAGAGATGAAAACAAGGACTGGAGAAAACTATGCACAATAAGGAGCTTCATAACCTGTACTCCTCACTGAATATTGTAAGGGTAATTAAATCAGGGAGGATGAAATGGGCTGGACATGTTGCATGCATGGAGGAGGCAAGAAGCATCTCAAACATTTTTGACCAGGAGACCCGAAGGGAAAAGACCACTTGGAAGACCTAGCTGTAGGTGGGAAGACACTATTAGAATAAATTTAGGGGTAAGGGTAGTTGAAGATAGCACAGAATAACGTTGAATGGCAGACTCATGTAAGCGCAGCAATGCACTTCCAGGTTTGTAAAATAGATAATATTCCTTTAGCTTCCTTAGGAATTATCTATTGTTATTGAGTAAGTAATACTGTAATATTACAATCAGTTTTTATGGCTTACAGAATGAAAATAAAACAATGATTACTGAATGCATAATACTACGAGGGTGTATCAATAAATAACCGGACTGATTTAATTGTAATTAAATAAACCGCCCTGGAGCAAAACGGCTGCAGCCACGGAAAGGTGAATCCTTCGTCTAGCAGTGCTGTGAATCCCAGTCATTCAGAACGATTCAGTTAGGAATTATACCCGAATATCGCAGGTGGTGTTTACTGTACCAAACATAGAACTGAAACTGCACCAATGCAAGTTTTGTGTTCTTCTAGACAAAACTCCTACAGAAACCTTAGAAATGGTGCAGCAAGCATATAAAGACCATGCTTTAGGCAGAGCACAAGTCTATGAGTGGCACAAACGTTTCAAAGATGGTTATGAAAACCTTCAAGATTCTCTGCGCCCTGGAAGACCCGTAACAGCACAAACGGAAGTAAACATCAACACAATTGACGCAACTGTGCAAGAAGATCGTCTCATAACAACTGCCAAGGTTTGCATTTGTCTTTAGGAACCAGATCTTGCCAGGACACGATGGACCTTGCACCAAGACAATGCGCCAGTTCATTGAGCGCGTGCAACTCAAGATGTCATCGAAGAATTGGACATTGAGATCATGCCTCATCCACTTTATTCTCCGGATCTCGCACCTTGCGATTTTCACCTCTTCCCTAAAGTGAAAAAGGAGCTATGTGGTCTCCATTTTCAAAGTGATAAGGAGTTGAACAACGTTGTCATGGCTATACTGAACAGACTATTAAAAAAGAGGTTCAGTGAATGTTTCAAACAATGGGTAAATTGTTGGAATAGTTGTTTTTCAACAGACTGAGAATACTTCGAAAGTTTGCAAGTAAATTTGAATGAAATAAAGCCATTATGTGTTAATTACAAAATTAATCCGGTTATTTATTGATACACCCTCGTATATACCAAAAAGAGATTAGGTTGGGCAACAAGAGTCATCAACTATTACAAAAAAGGAGGACTTTTTGAAGACTAAAAATTTGTTCATGGACAGAGGATCGAGATGTAAAAATGAGGGCATGTCCACAAAAAAGAGGACGTCTAGTCACCCTAGTCCAGGACTGAATGCTACTGTATTTGCTTTAGCTTCTTTCTAAAACTAGATTAGTGCATAGAATTTTAAAGAATTATTTTATTGAAGTAAAATGTTCTTCAGAAATGGATATTGCAATATTAGTGATTACATTATTCATACATATTTATAATACATCCTCACATATCATAACATAAATTAATCATGTTTTATCCTTCATCTATATAGGCTAACATAATGTGTACAGGCCATGCAAACTTCATATATTATGTACAGACTATTACATAATCCTAGCATAATAATTCTGTACCAGTCGTATTTGTTAACTTCAGTTCCTTCACTGAATAGCATACATTCCTCAGTCTTTGCTGTAATCGATCACAAGTATCGATAATTTCTCAGCAGCCACAGAAAAAGCAGAAAAGGAAGCACGCTACAAGAAATGAGGGTAAAAATCACAATAAATCAAAGTATTACGATTTTGTATCAAATTTTTGTACAAATTTTCTCAATTTTGTATTTATTTTGATCAATCAAATTTTGCGGTATTTCGTGGATTCAATTTGCTTAAAATCGGTATTTTATGCATATACAAAACTAAATATACCGGTAGTTAAGGCAAGCTGTTCTGTAAAATTTTGTGCTATCACTTTTACCAAAAAATACAGTTTTTAATATTACTGTTTCCACTAAAACCAAACAGTTTTCTGTGTCAATCTATGTTTTTGCAATAAAAAACAAACTAAATGTTGTTGAAATACTGTTTGAATATCAAACTAATGTCCAAATATTCATATCAGAATATAAAAAGATGTGGATTTTTCTCAGTGGAAGTAAAATCTATCAAATACTAATACCAAAATCTAAAAAGATGTGGATTCTACCCAGTGTAAGTAAAACCTGTGGTCAGATTAAATACATCAATACGTATGGACAGGTACTTTTCATAAAACATAAAATAATTATTAATTTTTCATCACTTCTGCATTTTTTAGCCATTAAAATAATTATGTTAGTTTCTTTATGTAATTTCATTCATGTTAACAATGACAACATAAGACCCATCCCTGCGAATCATATAGCTATTGTACATGTTACATGCTATGGTAATGCGAATTATTTTGTCTAAACTACCAGTACACCGCATTACATTTACTTTGCTGCCTTCATACACCGTTTTCTGCTAACTTTGAGTATTGTTAATTTAATACGAGGGTGTATCAATAAATAACCAGTCTGATTTAATTGTATTTAAATAAACCGCACTGGAACGAAACGGCTGCTAGCTGCGGAAAGGTGAATCCTTCGTCTAGCAGTGCTGTGAATCCCAGTTATCCAGAACGATTCAGTTAGGAGTTACACCCGGATATCGCAGGTGGTGTTTACTGTACCCAACATGGAACTGAAATTGCAGTCATGGAATCGGAATGGAATCGAGTAAAGTACCCCCTAAGTCATTTTTACAGAAAAACAGATATAGCCATTTCATTAGTCATATACAAGAGTTTCCAATTTAAAATTTTTATTAAAATTGTTAGAGCCATTTTTTAAAAAAATCAAAATTTTTCAAAAAGTTTTCAAGAAAAGTCCCCTTAATATTTCAGTTATAAAACTCTAATTCTGGGCGGTTCGATAAAATTTTGAAAAAGTCCTTAACTCAAAAAATGAAGTAAATACAATGAACCGTTTACCGTCCATGGACGGACGGACAGACAGACAGACAGACGCCATTCCAAAAACACTTTTTTCGGTTTCTAGGCATCGTAAAACATGTATTTCTGGTGTTATCTCGATTTCGTTTTTTTTTTGTCATGATCACAATACTTTCTCTATACTACGTATATGCAAGAAAGTAAAAAGAGTCCAATGTCATTTTTACAGAAAAACAGATATAGCCATTTCATTAGTCATATACAAGAGTTTCCAATTTAAAATTTTTATTAAAATTGTTAGAGCCATTTTTAAAAAAAATCAGTCCCCTTAATATTTCAGTTATAAAACTCTAATTCTGGGCGGTTCGATAAAATTTTGAAAAAGTCCTTAACTCAAAAAATGAAGTAAATACAATGAACCGTTTACCGTCCATGGACGGACGGACAGACAGACAGACGCCATTCCAAAAACACTTTTTTCGGTTTCTAGGCATCGTAAAACATGTATTTCTGGTGTTATCTCGATTTCGTTTTTTTTTGTCATGATCACAATACTTTCTCTATACTACGTATATGCAAGAAAGTAAAAAGAGTCCAATGAAAACATATGAAAGTAAAAATTGTGATGTTAAAGAATGGAAATCAACTGATACCACAGTTGCTAGGAACTCCAGATCCGATTAACACTCTGGACAAAAGTAATAATAAGAATTGCACCTCTCAACTTTCAATAAGATATTTTTAAAGTGGAAAAATGGTTCAAAGGAATGACTTTGAATGGATGCATTTGCATAAAAATGAATTTTCCTGTACATTATAAAAAAAATAATATTTTAAACTACAAACCAACAATAGCGATGCACATCACCAAGGCCTAAGACCTTCAGCTGTCCATAGCAAACAGGTTTTACTCCTGATATCAGAGGAACTTTCATCCTAATTAATCTCATTATTGTCAATTTCTTTCATAGTTTTTCGTACAACTTTTCACTACAAGTTCATGTAGGTGCATCATGTGGCAGCCACAAGAAGTTTCTTTGTCTACCTTACACTTCAATGTAAACAATAGTTCACTTTTTTCTTGTTTATATTGGACACTGTTTTTTAACCTACAAATTCCTTAAGTATCAGTATCAGTGCCATCGTTTTCAAAATTTTCAATGATTTTTAATTTCTCATGTTTTATATTTTGTTTTCCCTTCCCTGACGATGCTGTTGGCTTGCTGACAGACATTGTGCACCCTGTTATGTCAACTTAACACCAAAGAATTTTAGTCCTGTGGGGTTCAATAGCACAAGATAGGATGAGCAAGGAGGGTGAAAGATATTTACTTCTTTCCTGAGGAGAGTGGTTGGTGGTATTGTATTGTTTTGCGCTTAAGGACAAGGACAAGCTATATATATATATATATACACATATATACATATATAATTTTTTGGATGCTTTGTTTGGATTAAGGAGTATCTGAATTCATGGGTTCAACCTAACAAGACTTTAGGTATACATGAGGTATTGTATAATCCTCACAAGGATTGTGTCCCAAGACTAGTGATAAATTTCCCTTCAATAAGGTTATGTTTATAATAACATATGTTAATAACAATGAATAATATATCTCACCGATTCGGCAAATATACGCTGTTGGTTAGAAATATACAAGTCTGGTGATCTATTGCAATAGTTTTGAAAAGTCAGTTATTGCAAAGACTTTCTTAATATATTTCTGTGGTTTAGTGTGGCCCTACAGCCAAGTATGGCATACAAACAACCATACTTATGTGGCTCTTTTATGTTCAACAATATCCAAATGTGAATAAAATATGTAAAATTAAAGTCTCTCTATAGTTTAGTATTTAAACAACATTAATGGAAAAACCAAACTATGCAACCTGTAATGACAGCCTTATAGAATAGAATAGAATAAAATAAAGTTTGCATGACCATATTTTAAGACATAGATATAGATATTCTCAGCTGGCCTCTACTCCCAAAAGAAGAGAGTTCAACAAGGCAGCACCGGACTGAGCAATATTGAGTCAACAGAGAAGAGTATATACGAAATAACATTCATTTACATTAATACATACAAATACACAAGACTTATGTACAATGATAAAGGCACTTCACAAAGGTCACTCATCTTTTGACTCCTTTTCTTTTTCTTCGTCTTTCGATTCCTTTTGGGGTTTTTCATCTTGCAATTCCTTTGTGGTTTCTTCATCTTTAGGTTCCTTCACTGTTTCTTCATCCTTCCTTTCCCTTTCTTCTTTATCACCTTCTTCTTCACCCTCTTCTGCAACATAGAAATTATGCATTATTACAAGTTTGTGCTTAGATACTACAAATAATGCAGTTCACCAAACCACAAAAAGTTTAAAAACTTTAAAAAGTAGACTATAATGTTTTAACTTGTATTAAAACATTTTATTCCAGTTCTAGTCAATAATCACTTGCAACAATTTTTAAATGTGTGTTCATTCATAAATCTTTCATGTCTCCTTGAGAATTAGCACGTTCTTTAGCTAACAAATTACCATGATGGAAAGGTGAAGTCAGACTGAAAAATTCAATGCCATAGCCAGGATTCAAACCAGGATCTTTGGTTCTCCGTGCCGCTGCTCTTACCAATTGAGCTACCATGGCAACATGCTGGTACAACATTAAATTCGCCAACTGACTTGCATATACCGGTATACCACCAGGCGTTCTCAATATGAGATACCAACCCAGTGGCGACTTATAAACTCGTAAGAGGCTTCACAGTAAGCCACTAGTAGATCACAGTGGAATTCATTACAAATTATCATGACATTCTTTTATTTGGAAATCTGCATGATTTGTTTCATAATTAAATTTTAATATTTCACTGATTTTAATATTTTGATATAATTAATTTTCAATACTGGTATATATAGGTATTTTATGGATGCATGAGAAAGGTATTTTCTTTTTATCCTCGCCCTTTTCATGATTTGTACGCTTGACAGAAATTCTAGATTCCCTATACAAGAAGGAGGGTAGAAACGGTGATAAATTTTATATCTCAGTCAGCTATAGTAAATAACCTTACTGAAGACATTTTATTTTTTTACTCAAGAATTTTAGACATATCAATTCAAGTATTTAAGGAATATTTACTCAAAAATATTCTTGATCTTAAAGATTGTTGAGATCGGAACTTGCACAAGAACTTCACTTAATAGGTATATTACCTCAGAATGCATTTCGATGGATACTTTCCACCATCGTCAGCTGATCTGACTGCCACTCCAGCGGCAGGTGGATGAACTTTTCAATCAGGGTTCCTTAAATCCCCACTGTGGTGTCAAAGTTGATCAAATTCTCTTGGTTCTTTTGAATAAAATTTTTTTTCCCAAACTAAAAGATCTGATTGTTTTTTAACATGTTTCAATAGGTCCATGCTGTCTTTGAATTCATGGGCTTCTTCCCAAAAATGCGCTGCCAAAGCTGAATTATCTGTTTGTTTGTTCACAATGTTCCTAAAAAGTTCTTTCCTTCTGATATACAAATTTCTTTTGGTTTGGCCAAAACAAATCACAGTGGGGATTCAAGGAACCCTGATTGAAAAGTTCACCCACCTGTCGCTAGAATGACGGTCGGATCAGCTGATAATGGTGGAAAGTATCCATCGAAATGCATTCTGAGGTAAATATACCTATTAAGTGAAGTTCGTGTGCAAGTTTCGATCTCAACAATCTTTAAGTTTGAAATCACTTCACTGTGTATCTTCCCAACTCAAATTATAATATTCTTGATCTTCATGCATAGATTAGAACCATTATTTAAATGTAATTAGACTACAGTAATAACAATAAAATTATTATTGTTATTCACATACTGTTAAATCATTTGTAGAAACTAAGAATATAAATATATAATGTTTATTCTGAATATGAAAGGACCTTTATAGTCTGTCTTAGGTTATTGGTCTATGCGCATTTATTTTGGGTGTTTTATCATTGAAATGGGGCAGTGAGATCTTTTAAAATATCTTTAAATGGTGTACTTTATTGAACAAGCATACAAAATAAGTTAAGTAATAAGAAAAATGTCTCATCAGGCAAACAATTGTGAAAGAATGTACCATGTGTTGCATATATTTTGAGTCATGAATATCTTAAAATTAGGAGGTCAGACTTATAGAATTATAATGCTCTACAACTGTTACTTATGTTACAAATACAGTAAACAGAGTTGAGCAAAGCTGCTCAGTTGTGTGTACAACTAGAATAAAGTCAAAACAAACAATAAATAACACAGACCAACAGCCATTTTGGTGCCATAGAATTTATACCTATTCTTGGGTATACTTAGGTCGCTGATGCCAAATGTGCCATTAGTTTTGCCCTATCAGCTTTAGTTTTTGTGATATGGTATTACCTTTATGCGTATTATCCCATTGATATATAAAAAAGTGCCTATTTGTAGCTTTTAAATAATGGGAAGAAAAAAGCAACACACTAACATTACATTAACATTACAATAACAATATAACATGGGGTCTTTCAAAAAATTGATATTATCACATACTGTACGGTTGTTTATGACCTATGAGCCGTCAATTTGAGGGCCAAAAAATAATCCAGCTTTTAGTTTTTCTGTACTTTGTACAGTTTTTGTCCTATGTGTATGGTCAAGAACCTTCACTAGCTATACTATCAAGCAAGATTTTGTTTTGCTAGACTAAGAGGGCACGAATAAACCCCCCCTCGACAAAAGTAGAGCTGGTAGAGAAAAACTGTTTACATATTTGGAATAAGCACACTAAGTGTAGCCAAAATCCGGTAAGACATCCGAGACACCAAACAAAAAGTTCTTTTTTGTTGGGCTGTGTAATTTATTGATATTCAGCTAATTAATGATAAAATAGCCTAAACTCTACCTCTCACAGGCAATTCTCTGACACGTGAAATTTAAATTACACTAGACTCTTGCTAATCCAGATGTTCCTTGCACAAAGTGGAGCCAGATGAGTGAGAGTTCTTAAAATTTCCTCAATTGCTAAACAAAAATTCAGACTTCTCACTACTAGACACCATCTGTTCCGAACTCTCTGTCTATCTTAAATAAATTAAATTAAAAAACAAGCAGCTGACCATTTTTTTTTGTGAGAAACAAACTTTGATTTATTTATTAAGTCATGTGTGATTATTAAGTATGTGTATGCCTCCTACTGTTTATAAAACTTGTTCAAAAGCATTTTCGTGTTGATTTTCCTTTTTTGAACATTTCGCAGATTTTCCATGAATTTTCTATCCCAAATTACTGCAGTTAATTGAGAGTCTACTGTAACAGTAATATTATGTAAAGCAATTACTGTTAATCTCTATGCAATGGAAATTTTACTCTTTTCACAACTGAATTATTGGAAGACAAAAGCAATAATGGTTAGAAGGGTTAAGATCAATGCCAGTTGCACACTGGTTCTTCAGGCTGTCTTATTAGACCTATTTTATTTAGGAGATAGACTTTAGAATTTCAGATGTTGATTATATATCACAGTTCCTTGGGAATCCAGCCAGGCAGTGTTGGTTGTATATTAAACAGCTTTTTGGAATTCCAGTCGGTGAGAAAGTTAAAGTTGCCTGATCCATACCATCAAGGCCAGATGCAGTAAACACAAGCACTGCAACCAACCTTTTATTAAAGTAATTTTATCGTCCAGATTAAAAGCACTATACTTAAGTGCTCAGGATTATTGCAGCAAGAGCTTTAATTGATGTAAAAGGAATACCAATAAAGGAGATAGCAAAAAGAGTTATGAAAATAGCAGGCTACTTATGGCACTGGAATATACGAGAGAATGTCGGAAATATTTTCATAGTAATTTACAGTAATTCCACATGTTGCAAGCATAAATTTTAGCTATTATCATTCACCAACAACTCCGCCAACAAAAGAACTAGCAGGTAACCCTTCTTTTGTTTTTGAAAATTTTGGCAGTTCAATAAAGACAAACTTAAAATCTAAATTTAGGCCTGTAAGTTTATCAATAAGGCTTGATGCAAACATGATTGCAGGTCATACAATTATCAAAGTAATAGGAGGGAAGGTGGAGCCAATATTGTGTCGCAGGTCATCAAGCCTTTCAAGCTGTGATGAAAAAAATATTTTGTAGCGTTGCTAGTTCAGATGATGATGCACAGATGTAAATTGCAACTTTGAAGAATTCAGCACTTCCATGCTGAGCTTTAGCGCAGGAAAGCGCTTGTGTGGGATACCTAGCAAGTCCACAGTGGCTCAACACCTGTACTAGAATGACCACCACATCAACGATCAAGAGGAAAGAATTCTTCGAAAGCAGGCCAACTACTAGGCCTGTGTTGTGGCTCTAGATAACAGGCTTGAACAGAAATCCAGCAGTAAGTCATCTCCGACAAAATCCAATCAAATCAGGACCAATGAATTGCATATTGGCCTTCAATTCTAAATTCTATCAATAGATCATCGGCGTTTCACCGCAAGGTTTATTCTCTCCTGATTGGCTGCCTGTACAAAGAAGCTTAATTTTTCAACCTAGTTCACTTCTTCCCAGAAAATGGCTGCATAGTAAGTAGCAGCCAAAAGTTTGGACAGTTTTAATCCCAAGAAGCTATAATACATTTAGATGATGTTCCACTTAATACATGGAGCTGTTTGTCCTGTCCACATTCTTTACAAATATCTGCAAAATTTTAACAAACTGTAGTCATGAGAAAATTGTACAAAATCAAAAATTTTATTACCATGCGAGACCTTATAAAAATACACACTAAAACAATTCTCATACCTCTCAGTCGTTTGCAAGCTTCTTCTCTTTCGTTAGCATCAAAGTACCACAAGGTGATTGCATATCTATAAAACAAAAAAAATATTAAGTCATAAAAGAAAAAACAGAATGAACAAGTGACCCAAACGTCCACGAATCAAACGTCTATTAAACCAAACCAAATACAATACTGCATAAAAAGTAAAAACAACAATATTTTCAACTTCTTGGAGATATATTGGGGGAAATCAGTCTCTATACCCCATATTTGACAGCTAGTCAATATTTATTGAACTAGACTTGAAGCTTGCTGCTTGTCATGTCATCCTTCACAGCAATTCGATAATAAATTACACCTGTGGATCAATCAAATATTTGGTGAATTAACAATTTTTCATTTAATAGATTAATTGACTTAAAAATTGATTTCTCTTCTTAGGATATTTTCCTCCCTTTTTTATCTTTTTGAAATTATAACTTTCACTCTCCTATTCAAAACCACACTTACTATCACTACCACTTAAGCTTCCCAATATGGCAGCCATGGGCAAACCCCTATCCATTGACACGCAACCCGCAAAGTTAGTAAACTACATATACAAGTAAGAATCAGCTTGAAAAATTTTATGTCATAACCGGGATTTGAACACGGATCTTCGGCTTAATGCGCCGATGCTCTACCATTGAGCTACCACGACAACATGCCAGTCTGACATCAAATTCCTCAACTGATTCAGAAGACTGATTTGAGTCTTCTGAATCAGTTGAGGAATTTGATGTCAGACTGGCATGTTGTCGTGGTAGCTCAATGGTAGAGCATCGGCGCGTTAAGCCAAAGATCCGTGTTCAAATCCCGGTTATGACATAAAATTTTTCAAGCTGATTCTTACTTGTATTAATATCCCAGACATGGATTTAATGTCTATTTCCTTTCCTTCCACTTAAACTACATATAGTTTGAAAAGAACAGGTAGATGGAGCACAAACAGACAATAAGTGCAGTGGCGGTTGCTCATTCTTAGGGAAACACTAATTTCACATTATAATTTACACTACAGTAAACAAATATACAAACAATATTGTATTTTTAATTATTCTTTTACATGTGCAATTATTTCAGTATACAAAGGCAATGTGTCATAATGTGTCATAATGCCTTTCCAATCGTAACTGTGTTGCGACACGTCACTGCTTGTAAAGAGATTATGACTCACGCATGGGAATATTTCCACCACGAGCATTGAATTCGCAATGCCATCTTGTGTCTTATGTTGGAAGGTCAAGAACCGCTTGTGGTTCGCGAACCAGTAAATGCCCATGTATGCAATATGGCAAGACACACATTAGGTACATACCTTGTTCGATGTGCTGGTTGGACTTCATGTGGATTTCTTCTATCTGACCAGAAGAACAAAATACGATCAAACAATGGTTCAATGTCTGCCACCTGATCACTCCAGCCTTCAGGAAATATCCGAAGTAAGCCTCCATCCTCCTACACAACAATGAAGTGTAGCAATTAACTTTAATTTTATTCAACAGAAAATCTCTAATGAGCCCATCTCTTTAGCCACTATGGCTAAAGCATGCAGCTTTGTAGTCATGGTAAAGGCCTGTGTGTGTGTTCATATGTGCATATGTGTTCATACATGAATGTGTTTTGGAATTAAAAGTAAAGAATGGTAACCAGTGAGGGAAGTGAGATGGTATGCACCAGTATGGAATAGCAGCAACATACCGGTATGAAATAGCGGTAATATACCCATATGGAATAGCAACAGTACACCAGTATGGAATACCTGCATTGGTTTCTTAGGCCCAATGGCATACTGGCACCGGTTTTGATGGTCAAATAGCATATAATAATTGAAAATCTGTGGATCTTAAAAAAAATTGTCACCATTCCTTTGTAGAAAAGCATAGGCTCTATTAACTGTTTCCATTGTAAAATAATAATTACTTTACATGGTCATTCATCTACTGGTATCCTTTCACCAGTAGTTATTGCCAGTACAGAAGGCTGTGATCGATAACTTGATGATCACCTTTGTTGGCTTTTTAATTACTATACCATTAGATCCCATGTTTTAAAAATCTCTCAGTAATAAAATATTGTTACCTTTATGCTGTTTAAATAGGAACAAGATGTTTGTAATTTTTGCGCTCCTGTTTGGCGATAATTTACAAAGCAGGGTTGGTTACTCATGGAGGAAGTTAAATAAAAACACAGCCAAATGTATAGAACAATTTACTGCATACCACATAACGTGTTGTAAGGGAGGGGTAAGATTTTTTAAATTGAGGTACAACTGCAAAAAATCTTGGGACAGCATACTGCTTCTAGTTTTCCTCACTTCCTTCACTGATGGTTACAAACAGTATTTAGAGTTAATAGATTTTGGACAACTGAGCAGAAGAAATAAAAATAAATAAATAGTCATTTTCTATTTAGTTCAACTGAGAAGTTATATTCCTTGTGAAGTTATCCTCCTTAGATGGTAAGAGGAAAATTCAAGCTATTCAAATGGTATACAAGATAGCATACCATCATTGAAAATTAGTGGACCTTAAAAAAATTGTCGCCATTCCTTTGTAGCAAAGCATAGTTTCTATATTGTCAAGATATGCATATTATAATATGTTTAGGAGAGTAAGGGATATCCAGTATTTGATCATTGTACATGAATGTAAGTTTTCATAAACAACCAAATAATGGTGCTGCATGAATAATTTCCAGTTGCCCTCCAGATACAACATACCTATTAATCTTTATTATTATTAAAACAGTTTTTGGAGACGGCTATGTTAAACCAAACACACTGGGCAAGGTATGGAATATAATATTTTAATGTAGAAAAACTATCTACTTAAAATATTTATTTTTTATTTTATTTTATTTTACAAAGGTCGCAATGAGCTCACGCTCATTAAAAGGGACAGTCAAATTACACATTTGAACATAAATCATAAAAGATCAAGGAGGCAATATAAAACACATATAGGAACTACAGACATTTATACCTACTGATTTTATATAAGTATTCATATGTTGACCTAATCTATATAACATTCACACATTTTGGATGTACATAATATGTGCTGCTACAGTAAATTTATAAAAGGGATCAACTATACCAGAGAAGTAGTGAAAAAATTAATTTTATAACATAGCCAACGTAGGCAGGGCACTTTAGTTTTAGATGTCCCCAGTCAACGAAGCTAAATCCTGACATATACCTAGGTACAGATCTCTCAGCAAGCACCGACTTGAATAATAAATTCCAACCAAGCCTCTGATTTTTTATTGCATTTGTAGGGAGATTCAAATAAAATGCACATAATTTTGTACAATCTCAATGAATTATGCAATTGCCTAATACGCAGTTCTTTTTTGTTGACTTTGTATTCCCAGCATCATCTCCTTTTTCTATAACAAGTCAACTCATATGTCTTTCCTTCGATTTGGACCAATGGCATATAAGAATGAGTCTGAAATCAGCCAATTGCAGACCTGATTCACTCTTTATCGAATCTGCTTTATCACCTACAAAAGTGATAAAGACATATCCTCCTTTCTTTATGTTACACTCACATCTGGTCAGGAACCAGCATTATAATATTTTACAGAATATATATTCCAAACTTCAACAACATTGGCAATTAATAATTGTAATCACCTCCTGTAAACATTATAAAAACATAACCTCAGCAGCATGAATGTATGCTGGTGCCTCCCTTTCTACAACAGACTCGTCCAGGCAGTTAAGCATCTTACACCTGTTGCTATGAGCGTAATATCTTTCAAGAAACAGTACTTACCAGTATGCATAGTTAGGAACTATAATAATAATAATATGATTATGTTTTATGCATGACATCTTTGATATGAAGTTTCAGCAAATAACATTTGAATAAATTTTTATTAACTGAGTGTTTTGTTTACAGAAAACAGCCACATTGACTATGTCACAAATACTTTTTGATAGTAGGCCTACTACTACCTCGATCTAAAATGTTATTTTAATTATTTGTTACATGTTATTCGTTAATAGTTATTATAAATGACTTGTGACTTGAAACTCCCCTAGATAAATTTTCTGGCAACTTCATCACTCGGGAATTCATCAGCCATTTCCAAGTCATTCATGGCATTACCTATGATAAATAATCTATTGAAACTAGTGCAGTTCTTCATAGTACATTTATTCACATATGTCCAGATTGCAGACAGCTGAGATCTGTTTTCTGCATGTACAGGCGTAAGTATATTGACTTCAGTAATACGACATACTTTCATTGTTGTATTTATCATAGGTAATCCCACAAGAGTTTACGAGTTTATCGTGAATTTATCTGATGCAACTCGTCAACTCGAGTTGGATTTATTAAGACTATTCCATGAATAAAATGTAATGATTATATAAATAATAATTACTTTTGTCCTTTGTTGTATAAAACAAAACTAACAGTTGTGAAATCACGGTATACTGTGAATCAACTATCCATGTATCGATTCGAGCTACACTGGTATAATCAGTGCTACCAATGGTACATAGTTAACTTCATTCAGGTAAGCTAACAGCAGAACAGAATAAAAGCATGCGAACTGGCTTGCACCGAATCAAAATTGTGTTCTTAATCAATGTATATTTCTATTATTTCAATTTCCTAACAAGTTATGTTGTATAAAATAATCTGACTTCATGCTGCTTAGTGGCAGCAGTGACTATTAACCACTTCACACTGATACTTGCGTCTCCAGTAACGAGCAGCACATTTTACCACGATAAAATGCCATCCTCGCAATTCCTACAAGAATATTGTAAGATACGCGGCCGTGATTGGTCTATATCTGAGGAATTGCTAAACATCATTGGTCAATATCAAACACGCAGCGTATGATTGGGATAGTCACTTAAATTTATGTTGAACTTCCCATAGTTGTGACTACTATTCATGCTGACAAAATACATGGGGAATTATTTTATTATTCATCAACCGGCCACTTCCCTTTGAGGACAATTTATCTTAAACTATTATGAATATTTTGTTAATTAATTAATTTTTTTTTATTTGGAAAGAAGCTAAGAAGAAGCATTTCCTTTCAGCTTTCCCGACAGCCATAAAGACTAAAATCATAATCATGAATAAATCAAGTATTCTAGACTGCTAGCTGCTATGTACTTCATTGTTATGAACTATTTATCTTTTAATCTGACTTCTTATGTCACTTTCAGTTACTAAGTCAACTACTGTATCCAGTTCATTTGAGCTGAAAATGTAGCTTTGGACATGGCCTATATGTAATAAATAGGGCCTGGAAGTTAGGCAAAATGCCTTGTTTACTTGGATGGATATAATACAGACAAACATGCCTCTGTACATTTATGGACAATAGGGCGAGTTTAATTTTGCCTTTTTTTAATTCAGTTGCCTATTTGAAGCTTTAAAACCTTTTTTGTCTGTTTTGGATTTTTTGTGTGGTCATTTACACATTTTAAAAAGCGCATAAAGAATTTCAAAGTCTTTAAGTGAAAAAATGTTACACAAATAATGAAATGATGGTGGTGTATCAACTTTTTTATGTATATTTTTCGTGTAATTTAGAACAATAAATTGTAATTGTAAATTGTAAATCTTATTCCCTACAAATGAATTTATTTGCTTTCAAGCAATCGAAAATGTACCTCCTCCAAAACATCTCCTCGTCTCCAAAAACATTGTTGTTGCTGTTGTTGCTTGTAAAAGTAAGAGTAAGTACTTATATGATAAATAAACTAAATATCTTTGATAACTACTTTCATTAATAAGAGTGGGATCACGCTTTGATTTGACTTTTAATAAATGCCTATTTCAATTATATTACAGCCTATTTTGGTATTTTAAGTATCTTTTTTCCTGGCTATTTTAACCAAAATAAATGGTTGAACTTCCGGGCTCTAGTAATAAACATAGATCCAAAAATTAAAATTTTGATTTTTGAATGCAATTTTATTGAGCTAAAGTGGTTTATTATTTATCATTCATTTATTACAGTATTTAACAGAAGGAAAGAAATTCACTGTCATTATGTAATATAAACATCTGCTCTGATGCTACATTTTCCGAAATGTGTGCTTTGCACCATCCCCCCTTTCTTTGCTTTCCATTTTAAATCAGAGAAATAAGTTATATTGCATTTTTTCTGTAATTTAATCAAGTTGTATATTTGCACATTTCAATATTTTTGCTGATATTAGGAAATATAGGAAATTTAGTAGTAGAGATTACTAAAGTGTAATTTTTCAACCAATGACCTTTAGCTATGTTATGCAATCACTATCAAAGTGATGTATTCTTGAAGAGGGTTTTACCAGACTGCTTGCACAAGTTAAAGTCATAATATGGATACAAATCTTTTTTCTTTCTTTTATTTTTACCTTGTTTTCCTTTTTTCCTTATTACACACAAACACCTATGCCCGAGGCGGGAATCAAACCCACAGCCTCCTTCACCATGGCTCCAAGGCAGCACGTCTTGGCTACCGTGGTTAAGGAGGCTGGCTTAAAACCCCCCTAAGTCCCCTTCATCCACCACGAATGACATGCCCGCCTGTCTCGGGATTTGAACCCGGGACCGGTTGCACAGCCCAAGCCAATGGTCAAAGCATGAGCCGTCATGACACCAATTCATTGGCTGACTTTTGCATAACTCCACCAATACAATATAAGCCTTTAACTAAATACTGGTACTGTACTCTTATATACCCATATATACATGAATTGTTAGCAAGACTACCTCGACCTGAGTGTAGCTTTGAGTGGACTCCGGTGACATGTGAAGAGGTGTATATGGTAGTGCACAGAATGAAAAACTCAAACAGCATGGACATTTATAACATGTCAACAAATTTCATCAAGAAAATAATAAGCAATATCCTGGAGCCCTTAACCTATTGTATCAATGCGTGTCTTGCGAGTGGAATTTTCCCTCCAAAAATGAAAGTGGCTAGGACAATACCAATTTATAAAAAAGGTAACAAAGAACTTGTTAAGAACTATAGGCCAATCTCTATTCTGCCGATATTTTCAAAAATATTTGAATCTCTATTGAAAGAACAGCTCCATGGATATTTAGAGGCAAATTCCCTCATCGCTCCTATTCAATACGGTTTTAGGTCAGGACTATCGACAGTAGATGCTGTTGATGAATTGCTCCGTGTTGTGCTGTCTGGATTTGAAAATAGAGGCTTTACTGGGGTCACCTTGTGTGATCTCAGCAAGGCGTTCGACACCATTGACCATAAGTTGCTTCTAGACAAACTGAAATTCTATGGAATTTCGGACAGATCTTTGAACCTATTAAGATCATACTTAAGTGATCGAACCCAATTGGTTTGTGTTGATGGACACCTCTCTCAAATAAGGTCTGTTGTCCATGGTGTACCCCAGGGGTCAGTACTGGGCCCCATACTATTCTTGGTCATGATAAATGATATTGAAGTTAGTGGCAGATTAATTTGTTATGCTGACGACACTTCTCTAGTGCATGTAGCTGACAATGAATTAAAACTCCAGGAAGCTATGGCGACTATATTTGAAGAAGCTTCTATATGGTTCTGGGCAAACTATTTCTTAATGAACGAGGAAAAGACTCAGTCTATGACCTTTTCTTTAAGACAAGTATGCAATGATTCTGACAATGTAAAACTACTAGGTTTTACCCTGGACCGTAAGCTCACATGGAGTGCCCATATCGCCTCAGTGTGTTCTAGACTATCTAGAGTTACATATCTACTCAGACATCTCATAACCTGTGTACCTAAAAATTATGTGAGGGCTTGTTACTTGTCCATGTTTCAGAGTATTATAATGTATGGACTTATTCTGTGGGGAGGTGCTGCTGAAGTTATACATATACTCTTATTGCAAAAGAGGGCAGTGAGGATTCTTGCAAAAGCTGTGTATGATGCCCATTGTCGCCCAATATTTAAGACTGAAAAATTAATGACTGTATTTGGTCTGTATATATATGTATGTCTTGTAAGGGCAAAGAAAGAAATTGACTCCCTGCCCAGTAGATCGACCATTCACAATCACAATACTAGGAGTCAGTACAAGTTGGACGTGCCTTATACTAGGCTGCACAAAGTTAGTAGTAATAGTTGTCAAGTTAAGCTAAAGTTGTTTAATGCCTTGCCATTCTCAGCTCGTAATTTACCACTTGAATGTTTTAAAAGGCGTGTGTGGGATTTTCTTACTACAAACACCGATGTACTCAGTGAAGGAATACTTCGAAGTGTCAACCACTAGAATGTGTGGCTATTTCTAGAGACTCTTTTCTTATATTATATGTTTGTTTTAGCTTTGTTTTAGCTTTGACGATACCAATTGCATATCCATGCCTAAAGGTAAATAAAATTATTATTATTATTATTATTATTATTATTATTATTATTATTATTATTAAGTCACTACTTTAAATAAATCACTCAATGCATGACACCAACTTATTTACAACCCTATCAAACACACTAAATGGCTACATACTGATGTCCAACATGTCAATCAGAACCCAACGGTACCAAATACAAATAGATTACAGACAAACATTAAAGCTCTTTGTGTGTAGACAATTTGTATAAGAGCAATAGCATTTCACAGAAGTGCTCTTCTAATGACCAATATCTTACCTGAACATTCCAATTGATGTTGAGGTAGTAAATTGCAGTGATACATCGACCATCTCTATTTGGGTTGTCCACATGCTTCACATAATGTGAACCAGAGCCAGGATAACATGCAACCATTGCCTGGAAGGGAAAACAAAATTATTAATAAGCCTATAGCCTACAAGTTATAAATCTTTCAATGTGCAAATATCATACACAAATAGATCAAACAACATTATTTGCAAAAAAACTAGGGCAGTTTTACATTACCTAATCCAAGAGTATAGCTATATCAACATTCAAAATGGGCAGATGGCTATGTTTGAAACGATATTATTTGACAGCTTGAATAAAAGTAGGGCTTTTGACATAAGACACACAAAATAAAAGTTGTACAATCACACTAGTGTTAAAAAGTCCGCTGTAACCAACTTGCACATTTAGTTAAGAATATTTGTATATGATTATTAAATAGACTTGGGGTACGCCATAGTGTGGTGGCCTACAAACCAGAAGGTCACAGGATCAATTCCTGATAAGGTCGGTGGGATTTTTCCAATGGCCTAATCCTTCTGGTGGCACTATGGCCCTGGGGTCGATTCAGCCTCTAACAGAAATGAGTACCAAGAGTATTGCTGGGGTAAAAAACGGCCGTTGCAAACAGCTGACAACCTTACCATATTCAATCCGGGAGCCTCAACCTCCCAGAAACCCTACGGGTCTCCATGGCTCATACAGAGATCACTTTACCTTTACCTTTTATTAAATAGACTCAGTTTGATAAAAATTAAAATTGTTAAAATTCATTGTGACTTTTTAAATGTTAAATTTCTGATTGTTACAAAAATCATCATACTTGGTGGCTGAAAAGTGCTGTTTACTCGATTCCTAAACCCTAATGTTGGCAGCAGTGCAACAGAAAATCAATAATCTCTGTCTGCAGTAGATGGCAGGGCAGCTCGAGGTTCAATATGGCTCCACGGTATATAATAATTCATTGGAATAAAGATAATACTATTATAATTTCACAAATAATATCGGCTTTCAAAAAATAGTATAAGATAATACGGTAACAATCATAGGCGTAGCGAGGGGGGGGGGGTTTTGGGGGTTTGAACCCCCCCCCCCATTGATTAAAAAAAGGAAAATTGTATAATTTTTTAAGTCTGCCCATAAATTGCTTAATACAAGTATAAAGCGTGGGAAGCTTAAAACTCGTTATTTTGCGTCTTAATTTTTAAATTTTCCGGGGTAAAACCCCCGGAAGCTTAAAACTTGTTATTTTGCATCTTAATTTTTAAAATTTTCCGTGGGAGAACCCCCAAAAGCTTAAAACTCGTTATTTTTCATCTTAATTTTTAAAATTTTCCGGGGGAGGGCCCCCGGACCCCCCTCTCCTTCCATACTCGCCAGACCCCGCGGATGTTATAACCCCCCCCCCCATATGGTCGGCCTGGTTACGCCTATGGTAACAATATTTTATTCCGTTCCTAGGATTCCTACATTCTGTCTTATGGACCTGTTTCACAAGCTTAACAACTCACAAAATAAAATCTTTCTTTTACCACTAGTTTATGAATAACTATCTTCTACCATATATTTTAAATTTAATATTTTTTTCCCAGAAGAATGCAAAACCATTATTATGAACATGGTAGAAATCCCAAGAAGCCCAGTACAGTTTCAGACAACCATAGATCATCAGGTTTATTCCCATTTATTGCATGTATACTCATGTTTTATTCCGAATAGTCAAAAAGTAAATTCCAACCAGGCATTCGTATTTTCAGTGGGAAAACCCCGCAAAATTTCAAACGTATGTTGGAAGTCAAGATGTAAACGTTCATCTCGGCGTAACCATTTCGGTCAATCCACTTGATAAATTATTAACAAAACGGGGTTCAATTCTCGGTGGATTTTTCACTTGAAGAGACTGCAGTTGAGTTACACGAACACAGACGTGAGCGCACTCACGCATGTACGAGTACACATACGAATCGAATCCGAACCCTTTCCACTCATTTCCCGATAGCTAATTTAGTTACGCTTACTTTCTTATAGACAGTGGTAAACTCATCACCTGGACGGTCAGCTAACGGGAAACTAAGTTATCGCTTGGACGTAAAAAGGCTAGGAATTTGGTCAAAAGGCTCTAATTTAGGCTTCGAGTTAACGCAAATCTACTGACGGGACCCATGGCTCATAGTCCATCCCGGATGACTGCAGTGGAGTTGGAACTGATTGATTTTCAAAATGATTTATCAGTAAAATCGCTTTCTTCAAGCTCCGAAAATATATGGCCTCTTGTTCCTAAAGAAAAATATCCAATTTTGGTACAGGTTGCTCTTAAAGTGAAGGCAATGCTCAGCTCTACATATCTGCGTGAGGTTTCTTTTTCCAGTATGGAATTTATTAAAAATAAGTACAGAAACAGACTCACTGATGAACACTTGGACAACTGTATTCGAATGGCAGCCACTACCTACTCTCCCAACATTAAAAATCTTGATGAAAAAATGAAAAATGAATGAAAAAAAAAAAAGTACCATCCTTCTCATTGAAGTTAATAAGTGTAATAAAAAATTCTGCCCGTACATTTGTTATTTAGTACTAACTACACTTCAATTTCTTTCTTATGTACAATTCCATTTAAATTTCTTTTTGTTATATATAGTTTAATTAAAATTTATTTCGTATTTACGCAATAAACAAATGATTTTTTTTAAGTTGGTAGTTCTTTTGGTTGGTAGCTCACAGTAGGATTTTAAAACGGTACGGTAGCTTCATGAGTTTGGCGACCACTGATCTAGACTCTTGATTATAGAGGAAACCAAGGACCGTGGATATTTTTCCGCGAGACTCTTAATTTAGGCTTTAACTTATAGTAAATCTACGACACGGAACAATGGTTTTCCCTCCCGGAGGACTTCGTGCCCAGGATATCCACAAACGTCCTATCTAGGTCGGTTTGAACTCATGACCTTCGGAACCAGAAATGGAACGAACGCGCGCACACACAAAATCACATTAAAAGCACGAAACAGTACTATAAAGCCATGAGCGGAATTATTGGGTTGATAGTTACAAAATAGAAACATCTCCAGGTCCCCAAACGAGAGCTCTTTGGACCAATTTGGTGATTTCTTTACTTCCTTCATTGTGACGACGGGTCGGGAAAACGCCCATTGAAAAAATGGTAAACAGAGCAAGAACGGTTTTTAATTTTGCTCAGAGAACCTCTCCTTCAAAGCATAGGGTCTTGTAATTCTGTGGCTTGGTACTAAAAAGGACCAATGTCAATTTCCTGCAAAAATGAGCTCTATGCATTATTGAGCTCGGCTAGTCTTTATCTTTCGTATACTAAAAGTGTCAACGTCTGATGCTATTAATAGACATAATACAGAAACCTTAGAGGTCAATGTCGGAAGATCTCAGCAAAAAATGTTACTTCTATAAAGGCTTCAAAGTCAGTTATCTCAAAAGCAAGTTTTATATCACTGGCCCTTTTAGAACCAAGCAACAGAATTTACTGACCAAGAACTAATAAGACAAAAGCTGGAGGAGGAGCGTTCACTTCCGAAAATCCTACGCCCTGAACCGGGTTTCAAACCAGATTGCTCGGGAAGCTTACTAAACAGCAATCATAGTCGGTGTGCAAGAAAGTATTCTATGCCGTCCTTTAAAATACAGTGAGTCCCAGGCAAGAGTTGGCCAATGACGCGGGTTTCTGTGACGCGGCGGGCACAGCTCCAACTCCCGAGCAATCGGGTGAAATATCTACGCTAATAAAGCCGGGATCGGTGTAATGATTCAGGTTCTCACATTTACCGTTAAAATTACAATGAAAATAACCACGTACCTCATCACAAGAGATGTTGGAAATTTTCTCCTCTTGCATACGCACAACACTGGCACCTTTTTTTATAAAATTTTCTTTCACCCGCGTAAGTTCAGCTTCCGAGATAGAGTTAATTTATCTTCTAATGTTCTAATGTGCACTTTATTTTTCAAGTTCCCCATAAATAATAGTCACATAGGCTACTGTTAGAAGAACTTAAAGACAGTATCACAAGAGAAATTAACTCTGTTTCAGAAGCTGAACTTACGTGCGTGAACGAAAATTTCCTAAAAATGTGCCAGTGTTGCGTGTATTCAAGAGGAGAACATTTCCAATATTTCTTGTGATGAGGTAAGTGGTTATTTTCATTGTAATTTTAACTGTAAATGTGAGAACCTGAATCATTACACCGATCGCGGCTTTATTAGCGTAGATATTTCACCAGTTCGCCCGGGAGTCTGAGCTGTCTCCGCCGCGACGCAGAAACCCGTGTCATTGGCCATCTCTTGCCTAGGACTCACTGTACATGAAGTAAGACAGAATCTTCGTTAGAATAGGAAAGATACTGTACGTGATGGTAAGAACGTTTTCATCTACGAAGAAGCATTCTGTATTGCAACACCATTGTTTTCCGCAAAGATAATGCTGTTTCTACTAGATTTTAATAACATCTGTTAAAGTAATTCTTTCTCCTTATATAGTAACTTATCTGCAAACAACAATTCAGTACTTTACCTTAACTATGTAACAAAACATAACATTAAAATTATAGCATTCTCTAATCCAGATAATATACAGTGCTAATAACACCTAAATATTTTACCGGTGAATAGATGACACATAGACAAGCAACTTTTATTAGGAGATGTTTGCTATATGGATTCAATTTTTCCTGTTACAGCATAAAATCCTCCAGGGCATGGCCGCCACTGACTTCTAACATTAGAAAAAATGTAAAACAAAGGAACTTCGTTTTTAACACTGTAGTTATGATGTAAAAAACGAATGCATTGACAGCCAGTCATGTCATTAGTAGGTAAATTTTGCAGATTATGAACTCAAATTATAATATAACTGTTGATGAGTGATTAAGAATCAGGTTTTTATCGGTAACTAAGAAGGCACGAAGTCAATTTAATAAAATGTTTAACCCTATTTCGTCCACCGCTGTGGCTCAGGGGATGCGTTCAATCCTCTCAGCGGGCCCGGGTTCGATTCCTGGTCGGGACAAGTTACCTAGGTGAGGTTTTTTCCGGGGTTTTCCCTCATCTTTGAGACAAATGTCAGGTAACTTTAGGCCCTTGTGGTCCCCGGATATCATCTGGCCGTCATTATCATCTTCATCCCATCCTCGCCTTGTTCTGAGTGAGTGTGTGTGTGAATGGTGTGTCTCGTCCTGTGTGTTGTCTCGGAGGTGGCCCCGCGTTGGGCTGATCACTCATCCGGGGAGGCCCTCCATGTCCTTGTCTGGCCAAAAAAGTATGTATGTGATTCAAAGATAATCCCTCTCCCGACAGGTCGCGGCCCTGTAAGGCCCGGGCGGCATGGGTCGCTTAAATCCTAAAAGGGGGAGGTAAAACTACGACTGAGAGAGAGTTTAACCCTATTTCGCTTAATTATTGACTTATGAGCATCAAATTGTAATGTCTTTAATGCCCCATAGCATACACATTTTACGTGTTAGAGCAAAAATCTCCCAATAAAAGTTGCTCGTCTAAGTCCCCTCTATACATAGGTAAAATATTTCAGTGTTATTCATTAACACTGTATAATTCATCGGGTTATTATTACGTAGAGCCCGGATTTATAAGCAAAATAAAAATAAAAAAAAAGTAAAACAAGCAAGCGAGTAAGCACGAAAAAGTTACACGAAAATAAAATAAATTACTATTATAGTTTTGTATAAATCTTATCTTATCAACGGCTGCTACAGTTTGTAAGGAAGGTCACAAGCAGATTCTTTTGCGTGAAGCTCCTGTGTCTGTCAGTGACGAACTATTTGTACAGTGAAAAATCTTCTTTCAACGTCGCAGGACAGCACTGTGTTGTGAAAAGTCATACAGTTCTTCGATGAAGTCCTCTTAATATCTATCTCTTTACCGGAAGGCTTTTTTAGAAATCTGAAAATGTTTTATACCAGATTTGCCAATAATTCCATTGCCTAGGACTGAAGTAAGCACTTTCAATGTGACAGTTTTGAGTAAAATAGGCTATGTTATTCTAATTTAAAATCATAAAATATGCAAACAAATGTTTCTCTCTAAAAAAAAAAAGCACTACCCACTGCCTTCTTTACCAAATAAAGTTAAAATTGGCTGCTTGTCAAGGAGTGTCTAACGAAATATTAGATTTCTGCTAACGAATCTGAAAATACATTGGCATTTTACTTAGAAATACGGGCCCTGTTGGAGAAATAACTTTTTCTGATTATCACGCTACTTACGGCTTGCTATAACCTAAACACGAATTTCGCGATTTTCTCTCCTTTCACTGTAGCTCAATGGACATTAGAACTGACTTTTCAGCAAAGTAAAAAAAAAAAAAAAAAAAAAAAAAAATTCTAGTATAAAATGCTCCTTAAACCATTAACGGCAATAAAGTACATTTCAATGATAATGTTCAAGGCGCCATTTATATATACAGGATTCAGAAGCACGTCAGGCTGAGTCTCTGCCAAATGGAACACAGAGCATTCGGTGTTGTCAAGAAAGGTTGCACTTAAAGCCTAAAGAACTAATCTTCACATAAACATGAAAAAAAAAAGGTTTCTGTACTGACTGTGTACTTTATTCCATTTAATTATATGGGTGATTCTTCAAATACGGGAAAATTTGTGTTCCGGAGTGATATTTCCCTTCAAATTCAACTTAAAAAAAAAAAATTAAAATAAAAGTTTGTTTCTACTACTTCCATACTACAACTATCAATTTGAAATGTCACTAACTTTAAATTCTGATATTCCAAAATCAAATTTAATTCAATGAAATGTCATCCACATGCCCTGTCTAGGGTGGCCATTTCTAAAATGTCAGAAAGGAGGACACACTTCTTCGGTAATCTAGCATAGTATAAAACTTCGAGCATGGACGACTGGACAGCAGATATTACATGGTATAATCCTGACTAATTTCAGACTTAATAACTGCATTTATATAAAATAAATGATTATACACTGCAAAAAGGGATTTTTATCTCTATTTATATTTTTATCCTTTCTTTGCCATCCGCAGAAGGTTTTTTTGGTCAGGAATTCCTTATACATGGAATTACACTCTTCCGAGAACAAATTTTATTAATACGCTTTACCGATCCATCAGAGTCTCGAAAAGGGGGACAAATCAACGTCCGGCATAAAGCCGCGCCGGATGGAGGACTGCTTAGCAAAAAGCCTTACAATCCGGCCAAAATCCGGACGTCTGGCCACCCTGGCCCTGTCCCATACATCGGTTTTGTATATTCTAATGCATTTTTCCACAAAACAAAATGTTATTTCCTTTTCAACTTTTTTCCTGCCAATGAGTATGAATGTGTGAAGAATATTAACCCCTAAAAAATAAAATGAAATAAAATTGTCACCCCACCTGATGAACATAAAGAATGTCCCAAGGGTTTTTGGTCATCCACATGGCTGAAAAGAATAGAATTTTTCTGCAGAAATGAGAAATTTGTATAACTGGCAACAGTGGTAGAAAGCCACCAGGGCAGCTTGTGGTTGAATTGTAAGGTTGAATTTTGCTTGCTTACAAACAGTTTGGGATTAACAAAGGACTTTTCATAATTTTCAAGGAAAGCGTTTTTATCCCCCGTCATTAACATGACTTCTAGAAAGTAGGCAGAAAGTGAATATTAATTAATTTTGATTATGCACTATGATAAACCTTCCAAATCAAAGTACCTGACTGAAGTTGAGCCTACAGAGGTTTAGAAATGGCTTGCTGAGATCACTAAAACTCCTTTTTTTGTCATCGACATGCCTGATTTTTGCGTCATCCACATCCTCATGAAGGGGTATGTGGATGACTCTCAAGTCATGTAGATGATAAATGTAGGGTACTATTGTGTCTACGGTGTCTGTGACCTGTACTTAAAATCTTAAAACTGATTAAGTGAATTTCTGCTTGATTCCCCCCCCCCCCCAAACCATAAAAACGCAGTCTAGTTAAAATTACATTAATTCCGGAGTAGGCACACAAATTTGCAAATTTGGTGCAAAATCAACTGAAGCACACTCAGAAAAATATGAAACCACATAAAGAAAAGCATATTGTTGCCAAAGTTAGTCATTAATGTGACCTTCTGCTACCCACATATACACGGATGTCATTCACATGGCTTTAAAAAAATTAAAAAGTTAAAATAAATAAAAATATAAACATTTAAGCTCTGCTGGTGTATTATTATAATCAAGTAGCCCCTGAAGTATTTTAGTAATTTTTTTGAGATTCTTTTAAACAAAATAAAAAATTTGGATTTTACACACTCCAAATTTTCCCGTTTTTGAAGAATCACCCATATACTCTATTATTCAAATACATGGAGAAAATTTTGAACCATAGTACTACTTAAACTGTTCAGAGAGAACTGTTGAGGTTGGTGGAGGACTGACGTCACAACGCAGATAAAATTGGGCTACTGCGCATGAACAGATCTGAGCTTCAGAGAATGTAGCGAACTACGATAAATAAGGTATTCATATTACCACGCACACAACGTTAACAAAAAAATGAGATCTCACGCTGAATTCAAAATCTACGTAAAATGAACTACAATTTTGCATCTGAAAATAAAATTACCGGAAGAACAGAAAATTGGCTGTGTGCTGCAGCACATTAAGAAAACCACCCTATTACTCTTTCCATAACCTCAAAGTCGGCTACGCATGGAGGTCACGAAGGGTGGGGAAGCAGGGGAATTACATCAGTTGCGTAACTGAACCAATCACTACTCTTTGGAGATCACGAAGGGAGGGGAAGATGGGGAATTACTTCACACCTTGGGAGTACTGTTCGTCAGGCCTGAACTAGTCTGCTTCACATTCTGGATAGAGTTTTGGACTGAGAGAGGATGCTGACACATTTTAATAATCTGAAATAATTTTTGGCTCCTGAGAAGAAAAGGAATAGGCCTTTATACCCATATTTTCTGGTTCTTGCACCACTTTTCTAAAATGATTCAATATATCGTCATAACAAGATCTTAAGTATATTTTCTTAGGGTCGACTCCCGATAATGTTTTTATCTATATATTTTTTTCAATGTTTTAAATATTTACAATATTTATTTTCGACTTTGTTTAAAGTGACGTTGGTATGTACGTACCAACATTATACATAAATGTCGAATATGTTCGGTTTGATCTTCAGTGCCTGATTTTGATACTGAATGCATGTCTTGAATGTGTAAGTTAATATTTCCCAAATGTGTTTTGCTATTACAGTGTTAATATGTAGCCTACACATTAGCCAGCATTATACATAGCGTCTGATTTTGATACCGAATGCCCGTCTTCAATGTGTAGTTTAATATTTCCCACGTGCCTTTTGCTATTACAGTGTTTTTCAAACAATCGGGTTCTACCAATGCGTATATCTTCTGTGAGCAATTTGCAAATTGCAGTGCTTCCTTTCACATTCAAGTATTCCCTTCTGTACGTTCCTTCTGAAGAGAATGCTTTGTGCTCTCAATTTTCGTCATGTTCCTCAGTATTGTGAATTCAAAAATAGAATTAACAGTAATATGAATAATGAAATAAACATTAAATAACAGAAACAGGACACAATGGATTCTTTACTTACAGGATCACAAATATGTGTATCAGCAATGAAAAGCAATGAACTTTGTTATGAAACATACTGCACTCTCTCACGCCACGAGTCATGACTTCGTTTATACTCCATGCATTCCAAAACTCAGTCTCATAACTTTGTGGCCCTACGCCACGAAAACAATAAACTGAAGCATTTGAGGGGTCTATTAGCAAACCCGGCAATCTCCATTCTGAGAAAAGACAGAGATGCTAACTTCTAATGCAGTTCCTGGTACATATTTAGTATATATGAGGAGTGGACATTCAAAACGCTGTTTGTCCACAATTTTTCAAAAATGAGTTATTGGTATTAATTAAGGAAATTAATTAAGGAAAAGAAACAAGCTTATTTGAAATGGATGAATACAAAGTTAGATAATGATAAAATAGAATACAAAAGGCTAAGCGCCATGACTAAAAGAGAAGTACGGAAATTGCAGAACGAAAGTTGGGAGAAATATATAAGTGATATAGAACATAAAATTTATGGAGATTCAAGTACAGCCTATAAAGCTATGAAACATCTTAATAAGGATGAGAAAGACACAGCAGATTTAAATAATATTACGGAAAAGACTTGGTTAGAACACTACAAAAAACTCTGGTATGATGAGAATGAACAAAATAGTATGAATAGTAATGAGGACTTGATATATAATCCAGTAGACCTGCTAACAATGGAAGAATTAGAAACAGTATTGAATTCTTGTAAAAACAAGAAGAGTCCGGGAATGGATAATGTAAATATTGAATTATTGAAGTATGCCCCTATAGAAATTAAAACAAGATTCTTAAGTATTTTGAATATATGCTGGATGACATATCAGATCCCACAAGCATGGAAAGAAGCATTGGTCTACTCAATATTCAAGAAAGGAGATCGTACAAATTGCAATAATTATAGAGGCATAAGTATTTTGAATGTTCCTTATAAAATATATGCAAAGATGTTAGCAAGAAGGCTGGACACTATATCAAATACTCTACTAAGAGAGGAGCAACACGGGTTTAGGAAAGGAAGATCATGTACTGACTGCGTATTCATTATTAAACAAATAATTAAAAAAAGACGTGAATTTAATCTCCCAACCCATATGTTGTTTATAGACTACGTCAAAGCCTTTGATATGGTTAAAAGAAGGAAACTGTGGGATGTCATGGTTGAAAAAGGATACCCTCAACATTTAATTAAGACGTTGAAAGTCTTGTATCATGATACTTCAATAAGTATAAATAAAAATTCAAAGAAAAAGTAGTCGTAAATCAGGGGGTCAGACAAGGATGCCCTCTGTCTCCAGGGCTTTTTAACATCTATATTGACGCGGCCATAGATGAATGGCAAAGGCAGTTAGAAAGGCATTTTAAAGTAGGAAGTTTTAATTTAGACACTGTATTATTTGCTGACGATCAAGTCATCCTCTCAGAGTCTGAAGAAGGGTTACAGAGAGCCACACATAAGTTACAAGAAGTAACAATAAATTATAATCTTAAAATCTCAATAGATAAAACCAAGGTAATGGCGTTCCGAGGTAAGGATCCCATTAGATCGAAAATAGAATTAAACGGAAAAATAATTGAGCAAGTAAATAATTTTAACTATTTGGGATGTTCAATTGCATATGACGAAGACCGGGATCTAGAACAAAAACTATCTAAATTCCAATATATGTGTGGTACTATTTATAGAACTCTAAGGAATAAAACAAGAACAGAGACAATATTAAGATTTTACAAAGTTCTAGCGGTTCCACTTCTAACTTACGGCTGTGAGAATTGGGCTCGTAATAGAGCAAAGAAAAGGAAAATTGAATCTGCAGAGATGAGATTTCTGAGAAGAATATTAGGATATACTTTATGGGACCACAAACAAAATACTGATATAAGAAACCAACTCCAAATTTTTAATTTACAAGAAAAAATGGAGCTTTTGAAAAAACAGTGGTATGACCATATTGAAAGAATGGATCTTAGCAGATTGACTAAACAAATTTTTTTGTACACTCCGGTTGGTAAAAGATCAATTGGAAGACCATGAACTCGATGGGAAGATGACCTTTGAGGCGGAACAGACTGGAAAGTCTAAACCCTGATGTAGAAGAAGAAGAAGAAGTTATTGTTGGCATATCATTGTAGCCTATATGTATCTCTCTACATTATGAACGTGACTACAGCATCAAAATGCTATTTTTCTCGTAGTTACAGAGGTCTGAAATTAGTATGGACATTCAAAACGCTGTTAGTCCTGTTAGTCCTTCGCCGCTTGACAATCAAAACGCTTTTTTGTACAGTAGTTTTTTGCGATTTCTGACAAACAAATAGTTGTGCAATAACTGCGTTTTGAAAGTCCACTCCTCATATGTTCCAATTCCACTTCCCACATAAGGGAGGAACTCAGATTTTCAACAAATTCACTAAATATACAATAGGAATCGTATTAAACTTCCATTATAAGTTAGCATCTTTATTTTTTCTCAGGATGGAGGGTTTGCTAATAGACCCCTCATTTCATCATGGTGCGCACTGATTTGGGGTATGCCTGAGTGACCATGCATTCCCAACGAAGGCGCACTCGTCTACAATATACCGCCAGAACTTCAGGTTTTTTTCATAACCCTTTTCATATGTGAACTTTTAAGCAGTGTCCATAGTATGCAAGTACTGATTCCACTATGTCTGACACATTTCTCCATCACCCACTTAATATGTAGTATTCAACACAAAAGGAAATTATTACATTAATGCTTTCAAGATACAAAATGCTGTAATTCTTATACAAGCTTGCAAATCGATACTATATTTTATAAAAGACACTTCTTACAGTCAAATTCATGTTAAAATATGAAACTATCACTTTAACTTAGTCAGATTTACACTAATTTACCGCACATGAATTCTAGAGTGACAGGGAAAAAGCGAACAAGTCAAAATACCAAAGTTTTAGGAGAGACAAATAATTTATTTCCACAGCATTGTTACAATATTTAGTTCAGTCCACCAGGTATTTTACACAGTATCTTATACTATGTAAAAATATCTGGGTGGGCTGATCTAAATATTGTAACAATGCTGTGGAAATAATTTTTCTTCTTTCTTTCCTGAAACTTTGGTATTTTGATTTATTCGTTTTTTCCCTATCACTCTAGAATTATTACTACCAATTCCTGTTGAATTGCCTACTGCTGTTAAGGTCAGCAGCGCGAATTGAGCATTTCTATGTTTTGTTTTATGTGAGATAGAAATATATCTGGCAGATCAGCGGATGTTGTACTAGGTGTGCTCTCCAAGGCACCAAAAATGTGTCAAGAGCACCAAGCCGAGGCATCCTGAATGCGTAGCCTACGTGACCAGCAAGAGGTAGGCCCCAGCTTTCGAAATGTAGTCCGTAACGACACAATCATAGGTACTCTTTATCAGTTCCTAAGTCCGATACTGATGTGGAAATAAAGTGTCGCTATCTCTGTACGGTGGCATTAAATTCGGCGTAGATTCTCTCACAATGGAAGTTACTCTTCCTTGGACTTTGTTAAAGAGCTCACAAATTACAAAAAATTATGGGTGCTTATTTATAGATACTTCTGAAACAGACAAATAATATGTAAGCATTTATTTGAAATTTAAAACTGTATTCAAATGGAGCAGAATTTTAAATTTTGTTTCTGCAATATTGCTCATTGTCATTACAATATGAAGCCACATGTTGTTGAGGGGATAGCCTGGTGAAAATACTGAAACATATGACTTTTACTTCTAAAAAGTGAAACACTGTACCGACACTGCAACTGTATTATACCAATATCCACAAAATTTGGACACTGGACATAGCCCCTAAAATGGAGTCAGTGTTTTTCCCTTCAAGAGCCACTTTACTTGAGTGTGCAAGTAATTCTGCAATTGGGTCGTGGTCCCCCAGTAAAAAGGTCATGGGCAGCTGGGAGTCCAGGCACCCCTACTATTGGGAATATCAGCATTTCCAAAATCGTTCATTCTGAATCCCAATTTTTTTTTTAAATTGAACTTAGCTGTTAATGGTCCATGGTATTGCATGTACCCTATAAGAGAGAATTCTAGCGGGGTCCACAGTAAATAACACATGGCGAATATTTGTAAATTTCTACTAAAAACACAAACGCACTATGCAATACTCAAGGACAAACGGAAATCGCCGGCTATAAAACATAAGTAACACGCTTCTAATATGCATGAGTTTATGATATGGCATGCAACGTAAAGAGTAATGCAGTCATGCTAAAATAACTTCATAAATCCCAAGAGTACTGCAGTCAAATTCGCTGAACCCAAATATGGACTGCTGTCTCGCATTTCAACTTCTGCAGCTCATAAGAACGATATGAATGGATGGAGAAACGAGGTGATTCAGTGAAATTAAGTACCTTTTAAAAGACAACGAAGCATTCACCTCTTACAAGAGTTTAACATAGGTAAAACCGTGAGTGATTTGGAAATCGCCAACACATTTATCTAGGAAAGTTCCACGAACTGCATTTATAATGCCTAATTGACGTATAATATGCAATAAATACGTAATTAACAAAATGTATTGAATTCAATTATTTTAATAGCATTGTAGACGGACACAGTAATATTAAAGGGCATACATGACAGATAATTAATCAACGTGGTTGTTTTCTGTGAACAGAATACGATCAGTTAATAAACATATACTTGTTCAAGTAATGTTTTCTGAAATTTAATATTGAAGATATCTTGCGTAAAACTTAATTATACCACTTTTAAAGTTCCTGCAGATGCAAACAGATAAACAAGTATAGGTTTTTGAAGAACATTAAATGTACATGTAGGAACAGATGTAAGATGGTCAGCTGTCTGGACATTGGAAGACTATATTATCGAAAAGGAGGGGAATGATATATCTGAATTCACCTCCCACTTCTTAATGGCACCCCTTCGCTAGCATGTCACCAATGTACATTCATGCTGTTGAAGTTGTGTGTTTATAATGTTTAGAAGTGATTAAAATTATTAAATGCAACAACGGTACTTAGCTATGGAATACACTTCTCTTAAAATAGTATGATGCTTATTCCTGAACTGTTTTCCAGAATAAATCTTAAAGTACCGAGAGAATCATGATGTATGTATAAGTCATCGCCTACAGTCTCCGACCTGATTATAATAGTGGATAAAGAAAACAGGACGTGTCTTTATCACTTGTGTAAGAAGTGATACAGCAAATCCGATAAATATTGAGTAAATCTGGTCTGTGATTGGCTAATTTCAGACTATTCTTACATGCTATTGCTCCAAATCGAAAGCAAGACATATGAGCTAAATAGTCAAAAACATTCTGACTATGGATAATTGGCCTAACAGCCCAAAATGACCGCTATATTTTTGTTGATTCCTTGGAATTTCCCACGAATATCAATATTTCTAGCGACTGATTTTCATATTTCCCCGTCATACGTGTGCTAAATGCCTCCCGTTGGAATAACAGGAATTAAATAGAATTACTGTCATAAATACAGCTACACAAAATCTGATTGCTAAGTGTCACGGATTTGAAATCAGACAATTTTTTATACACTATATAAAAATATAACAAAATTCCACATCCTATAATCAAAAGGTCACCAGAAAACAACACTATTACATAACACTTTACACTACAGCACTACAATAAACAGGAAATGTTGAAAAACAAAAATGATGTAAGACTGGAAAACTGCGACTCTTCATGAATCAAAACAATACAAAAACATAAAAAAATATTAAAATAATACACTTTTACTTAAAAAATAATGTATTAACTTGTACTGCGAAAATTAAAATCACCAATCGACGTCTGTCTCCTTTATACCTATAATAAATAGGCTGCATGTTGCAGCGAATATTGCTGTAAAAATACTACGAACAACATGTATTTTACACACTATTTTCCAGAAACACAGTGTTTTAGATCCCACTTTCGTAATATATTCAACGGTATTATACAGTATTTGTACAACAGTAGCACCTCTTCATCACACCCCTTGAGACTGTAATGGCACTTGGTTCATTTATAAATTATTACATACAGTAATCTGAAGGAAGATGCTAATTATTATGTAGGCCATTGTAAAGACGTTCTTGTCTTCCTTCTTTGTTAATTTATTATAATAACATAATGTTCGTCAAATTGTGATTTCTTTAGTAATTACTGTAATACACCGTGGATTCTACGTAGCCTATTTCTTTTCTCTAAGGGATTTAATTGCATTTTGTTTCGAATTTCCTTAAGTTTTTTTTTCTTTAAATGCTTACCTCGTTACTATTTATAACAACCTACAATAAAAATGTGTGAAAATGCCGGGTTATCGGGAAAGGTTTTAAAAAAGAATGAGTGTTGCCTCAGAAAATACAGTACTTGTATGTATTGGTTGCCTGAGAATACATAAGGCATAAGGCATAAAGCTGTCTATAATGAAAATTAACTAGCCAACTTTGCAAAAACTGGCTACATTTTTTTTAAAGAAACGCATAATATGGGTTTATTTCACTCCGCCAGGGTGTGGCCGAGTTATCCGGATTGCCGGGTTATCGAGTGCCGAATTTTCGGGACTCTACTGTATTGTACACACAGTTATGGACTAATTTGTACATAATTGTAAAAAATGTAAATAGGCTAACTGTAATGTTGTGAATGTTCTTTTCTCACGGAAATTTATACTGGCACTGAGGCACTGGCGTGTCAAACTTCGGCATTTCCTTTTATGGTCTGCCGAATTATATAATTGTTTATTGAGGGTAAACAATAGTTTGAACTCTCAAATCCAAGCAGATGACAGACTCTGGTGCCAAGTCAATCTAATAGCAATAGCAATATAATACAAAATTTTGGCGTTTCTTTGATTCTCATTTCCGACTGAGACATGACAACACTTCAACACCGAATTTTTCCTTCTTGCATTAAACAAAGAGCACTTCAAAGACAGCACCGCTAGCGACGGAAAAAATTAATACATTCAATGTAAATGCATGAAAATGACTAAATCTGAAGCAAACGATAGGAAAATGACAAAATAATTATGTAAAATTGAAATAAATGCCCTAAAATAATAAGATTGCAAAAAATGACCTATTAAAAATGCATTTCTATAATCTAGAGGACATGATTAGGATTTATCTACAAGTTGGCAATGTCTATGCACCATCAATAAAAAGATGACATGTCATTAGAATCCGGGCCTTGCTCATTACATAGTTTTACTTTTTAAATAATAAATGTACCTTCCTTTTGGAAAGACATAATTGCTATTCAAGTAAGTACGAAGATATAATCAGTAGCCTGGATGACTAATGAGTCATTGAGTAATGAGTTGAGTACGGTAAAGCTGATGAAGCCTCAATTCTGAGCAAGCTGCTCATGATGTGACACGTGAGTCAGTTCAATGGCAATAACTGTCAACAAACTGTACGCCTGTTTCGCAATTCTTTAGAGGAAGTACAGCTTGCTTATTACGTGTTAGCTTAGCACAGTAATAAGGTCAAAGCATATTCAAGTTATATCATTTTCAACGAATGTAGTCTATTGAAATCCTACGCGAGTTGTCATCAGATAAAGTAATTTAAGTTATATCGTTTGAGATCACTCACATTTTCGAGAAAAAAAGTCCGTGTTTGTGACTAGTCAGTTATCAATGCTGACAACTACCACCTTAATTTTTATTAGCGATTTGAATCGTTATTTTATATTTAACTAAAGTGCCAGTTGTTCGTAGTCGGAGTGCAAATGTTTTAGACAGTGGGGGCAGTAGATTGGGCGGCTCTGGCCTAAAACATTTGCGCGCAGACTATACGAGCGCGCATAGTAATGTCTGACACAAGTTCAATGTAGGAGTAGGAAGATTTTTCAATCCAAAGATTTTTTTAAAATGATTTTTCGGTGATTGTCTTCAAGGGTCGTTCAATGGTATTCACCTACAAGTGGTTAAAAATTTCACGGTAACCTTAACATGAGATAAATGCAACACAATATGAAGGTAGTACTCGAAACTCTTCGACTCGCATTCGGGAGGTCCCACGTTCAAATTCCCTGGCCGGCCAATTTAACGAGTTTTTCCATGGTTTCCCCAGTCGTAAAGGCAAATGACGAATTGGATATTTACATACCATGAATCATCCTCATCACTTCATCCTATATCATAACCATTTAAATTAATATCAGTTGAAATTTTCTCCATAAAAATACACTGACAATAGAAACAATTGACAAGCAATAGTTCCACGGCCTACCCTACTACGTAGACACAGATCCCGAACTACGGCCTCGCAGCTAAAAAGAGTATAAACACAGCTGAAATAAAAAATACTCGAAACATTAAAAGACGGTAAAAATAGTTAAATATTTGCTCTACTGAAACCTTGAAAAGAGAAGTTGTCGGAAATATGCAAAGCTACTTTAATTTTTTTAAACTAATTTCCAGTGTGTACAAAGGCTTGTAAGCCCATTTGGCATATCTTACACCATGGAAGATATGGAAGAATAGCCTACAAGAACCAAGAAGACATCAAGAATCACGATAAAATAACTGCTAGGATTATTTTAATTTCGATCCAACATCAGTGAAGATTCTCAGGAACATCTATTTTCCCATCCCCTTCAGCGTAGTTCAAGATTTGGACTGCAGATATTGAAAGGAAGAATTCCGATATAAATGCAAAGCTGCTACGCGTGAAAATAATCACAAAAACAGGAGCGATTTGCAGGAGGGCCAGTTTTCCCTGTCCTTATATAACAAACAAACAAACAAACAAACAAACAAAATCGAATGCGCCTAGAAAATCGACATCCAACGTCACTCGCCCAACCCTTACTCAAGCTTCCCCTCCCCTACATTATGTACGAAAGTCTTAATTACTATTAATACTGATTATTATGAGTTTCCTCGAATTTCAAGTTTATTTTCGCAAAAATAAATTGTAGATGATCCGTATTTTAAAACCGAAATTCTCTTAATAAAACACTTAATATGACATGTATTTAGTTGTAGATAGTTCTGTGGAGAGGAGATGCCTTTGCGAATGATTTGGTCCAATCGACCCGCACTAAATGAGACACTTTCTTTTATACCACGATCTAGCGAAAATTAACGATATTTCCGCCATAGTTACTTCCTAGAATCATAAAGAAATTCGTGATTCTACGTTAGAGGTGTGTCGTCACAGTATGCTCTATTAAACTAATTATTGACTCACTTTAAGATACATTATTCAACAAATGCGTTTGCGCTCCGCTACGGATGCCGCCTGCGCTCCGCTGAACTGTATGGATGGTATATTATTAATGCTAGCTGTACAAAATTTCGTGGCCATCTGCTGCGGTGCCACTGATAAGCAATGTACAAGAAGGACAACTGGTCATCCTGCTCCGCTCAAAAACAAAAAATAGCACGTTGTTTGCGCGAATGTGCAGACTATGCCGTTTATTTTATTTACTTTCTTCTTGCGTTAGGAGTACAGAATGAGGTAATCACACTCACAAAAGTGTTCATGTGTCTCGTGGATGCTTCGTATATAACGGAGAGAACTTAACCTATTGTGTGTGTTTAAGATATGTTCGTCTTGTTTTCAATTTGGAGCAGTTACTTATAGTGAATAGCTTCCAATAAAGGTACTAATTATTCTTCTTTCTTTCTTTCTTTATCGTAGTTTTACCTCTCCCTTTTAGGATTTAAGCGACCCAAGCCGCCCGGGTCTACTAATTATTCAGCTTTCCTTTTTTCTCAGTCAAAACGAGATTTTTCTAATTTTTTATATCGACTATTCAGTAATATTTTGTCAATAGAGGAAACATCTACAAATAATCATAAAACACATGTCCAAACAAAACATTTTTTCTAGTGGTACGTTCCTCCGCTCCCTTAATAAAAATGTACACTTTTTGTGTTTTTGTTAAGGAACGAATATCTCAATTTTTGCTTTGCTCATCAGTTCTGCACCACAGTAACAAAATACCGAATTATTATTTATATTTATTTTTATCATTTGATTGTTGGCATTTACACTAATTTACAGCAAATTCCACAATATTCCTTTATTTTTGCAGCCATCGCACTTATAGGACAGTTAGAAACACCAAATATTGCACGCTTATGGCAGTTGGATGTGCCAATATTCCTGTCCTATAAGTGTGTCAAAAACTACATAATGTGATGAAAATTTTCTACAAAATTTCCTTCAAAAATAGGCACTAAATTGAGCATTACTCCGAAACAGGTCAACCGATTTTATCCAATATCAATAGACGACAGCCCCAGGAACATTATAAATGTGTATACCAAGTTTCATAAAAATCCGGTACAGCGTATTTGAATTACCGCGTCTTTAAAATAGACACTAAATTGGGTTTTACTCCGGTACCGGTCTACCGATTTGGTCCAATATCAGTAGACGTCTTCCCATGTACATTATAAATGGGTATACAAAGTTTCAGGAAAATCCAATAAAGCATATTTGAGTTACCGCGACTTCTTAACATAAAAGGCACTAAATTGGGCATTATTCCGGTACTGGCCAACCGATTTGGTCGAATATCAATAGACGTCTTCCCATGGACATTATAAATGCGTATACAAATTTCATAGAAATCCGATAAAGCGTATTTGAGTTATTGCGCCTTTAAAATAGACACTAAATTGGGTTTTACTCCGGTGCCGGTCAACAGATTAGGTTCAAATTCAATAGGGTACTTTTCATGGGCGTCATAAATGCGTATACCAAGTTTCATGGAAATCCGATACAGCGCATTTGAGCTATGGCGTCTTTCTAATATAATCTATTAAAATAGGCACTAAATTGGGCATTACTCCGGTACCGGTAAACCGATTTGTTTCAATATCAATAGGGTTCTTCCCATAGACATTATAAATGTGTTTTCCAAGCTTCATGAAAATCCGAAAAAGCGTATTTTAGTTATGGTGCGTACAGACACACGGACAGACATTTTTTCGTCCCCCACACAATCTCGTAAGTACCACACTGGCACTTAATAAAAATTAATAGGAACAAACTTTTATAACTCTTAAAAGTCCGTTATTCCTGGTGTAATCTGATTTTTGATAAGACTTACGATTTAGCTAATACAAGCCTCCACAGAATGTATGCACAGATCTTAAAGTTGCTCTCCCGCCATTCTGAATATTTTTCGGAATATATCCGTCGGTTACAGGCTATAAACTATAAGTGTGCCAAATCTCAAGTTTATGGATCATCTGGAAGTGGGCAAACAATAAATTATGTCAGTGAATCAGTCACGCGACTTTGTAATATAATGATGTTTTGCTATTTTTACCGCTAATTGTTCGTTACTCCGGTACCGGTCAACCGATCTGGTCCAGAATCAATAGGGTCCTAATGGATGTTAGACGTGTGTGTACTGAGTTTCGTGAAAATCTGATAAGCGTATTTGAGTTATTGCCGTACAAACACAAAGAAAGACTGACATTTTCCCCGTACACCATGTAATCTTAGATAGTACCATTCTGGCACTTAATAAACTTTATTGATACAATAATGCAAAATTGTATTCTTTCTATATTGAAAAATAAATTTAACCCGTCTTTTTATAGCAACTTTCCTTGTTGCATGTCGACATTTGTGATTGTAGACATGTTTTCGATATCTTCATCAAGACAAATATTGCTTTTGGTAAAGCTAGGCTTTCAGTCAAACATCGCATATTGACTTTCAGTCAAACACACTGGAATTCTGACGTAATAAGCACACCAAAGTGGATACGTAATGCGGAAACTTATTTTCTTTAGAAGTCATGTTTAACTTATGACCCAAAACTTAACAGTTATTCTGCGTATAATCTGCATATGTAAACATATCACGGTGTTAATAATATAAACTGACAATGAACTTTAATTAACGAACACATCCTTGTCACGAGTCAAGACTCCTTTATAAAACTAGCATTAGTCTCGTTTGAACTACCTTACCTTTCACTTACCGGCACTTGTAAGGTATTAACAGGGAAGTGCTGCATTCAATTAAAAACATTCAAAATTGAGTTCCCACCGTTTTGTAAACGTCTGAATCCTTGGGATAAAAAAAAAATATATAAAATGGTTTAAATGCATATCGTTCGTGGGCTGCAATAGTGGCACAACTGAAAAAATCAGAAGCTGAGAAAAATGAGTTTGAAGTTTCACCTTAGGGTACGTATACATCTGCGCTCCTCTTGCGCGCCGTGCGGCACGCGTGCAGCACGCGTGCCGCTCGTTGAAATTATTTTCACAGCGCTCCTCTTGCGTTCCATAGGAAAGCGACGAACCTACTGCGAACCACTAGCTTTCATCATTAGGCCTAATATTTTGTGTGTTTTTTGCTTAGAAAACGAGTTTTGAAAAAAGTCCTCAATTGCAAAACTTGTCTACGGCTTAAATATCGAAACAAAACCATTTTTAAACAAGAGTTGAAAAGTGTGTAAACAGTGTTATTATTTATATTTTATAACTTACCTTTTCCTGTACCTTTGCTGGCGTTAACTTTAATTTTCTCTCGCCGGTTACAAGAAAGCATAGATAACCAGTGGCGGACGCAGAGGGGGGGGATAGGGGGGATATACTCTCCCCCCCCCCCCCCCGAAATTTGAAAAAAAGGCTATAATAAGCACTCTAAGTGGCCAGTTTTATAAACTAATTAAATATGTAAGTTAATTAATTTTTTAAGTATTCTTTCTACATATTCAAATCCCCCCCCCCGAAAAAAAATTCTGCGTCCGCCACTGTAGATAACATCTTCTTCTTGCACTCTTCTGAGGACGTATTTATTTCCATTCCTATTTCCCTCCATGCATCCTCCTTTAAACTTTTTTGTAGTGATCCTTATGTTTTGGGTTCCACAGTAGAGGTTTTGATTTGTAAATATGTTTCATCTGCAGTATCTTCTCCTCGTACCACTCCATGATTATATCACATACAAGCTAGCTCATTCAATCTTGACTAATGTCCTTCAGAGAGGGACCAGTGGGCTAGCTAGGCACGTCAGCAAAATAGCACATGTTACAATAAACAAACAGTCAAATTTCCTGTACTCTGTTTGGAGACGACAATTCACTGCTTTATAATTCATGCAACACGGGTGCATGCAATTGTTTTAACGAATGCTATTTATTTAATAACGTGATAATGCCTCCTATACTGTCAAAACAAAAGGGGAAACTCTACAGTCAAAGTAGCGAGATTATTGTTAATGTTTATGAGTAGGCCTGCATGAAGGAAGAAGCCAAACATAAAGATCGATTTTCTCCAGCGTATTTTAAAGAAATTCAGAAAGTGCAAAGTAACGTACACAACATCTGACTCAGCTCCTGCTTCTGTATACCTATCATTCCGCAAAAGGTGAGTAAGTGACTCGCATCAACCTCTCATATAATTTTTTCATTTGCCAATTGTACAGTAAAGCTTGAGGAGCGGAGCGCTGTGAAAATAATTTCAGCGAGATGCACGCGTGCAGCACGCAACTACCAAAAACACGTCCCAATATGAAATCAGAAATCCTTTGTGTTCGTCGAAAAAACCGACAGGAGACGGATCGTGGCGAGCAGCACGCGAGCGGTTCGCGTGCACCTCAAAATGCCGTACACATCTGCGTGCCGTGCGGCACGCGTGCCGCACGGCACGCAAGAGGAGCGCAGATGTATACGTACCCTTATATTGAAATGCATCATTCATAGGATTCACTGATGGAATAAGTGGCAAACTGTACTAAATGGCTCCGTAAGAGTTCAGTTAATAATAACATCATAAAAATTTTACCCCCTCACCCTCCTTGTTGTTTTCAGGACTCATTTTTTGAGATGTGTCACTATTGTTGAATGTTTCTAATACATTACGTTGGGCTATCTTGGAAGTTTGTGGCTTATGAAACGAATGTACAGGCAAAAAAAGTAAGCTTTATTAATGATGTAAACAAATTATTAAAAAAGTGTAACGAGTAACCAAGTTGCAACACCAAAACCATAACCATAGTCATGTTAAGTTGCAACAACGGCACAATTCGTGAAGTACACCAGAGATGTCCCGCAGAAAACAATTCAATACTTCTGCAACACGGGCACAACTTGAAAAGTGCCACTATTGCAGCCAGAGTAAATAACAAAGCAGAGCATGCAACAGCGACACTTCTGGCATCTGTTTGTAGAATACTGTACTAGAAGATATGCCGCTGTTGCTGCTGGAAAGTAGACCAATCTGCAATTCTGAATAGTGCATTAACTCAAAATTCGTAAATTTTGAGTTGTGCCACTATTGCAGCCCACGAGCGATATGTGGATGTATACTAAGCCTACACAACTAGAAATCGTTTTGAGGATTTTATAACTAGGAAATCCCACAATCTTTTTATTGCCCACATAAGAATTTTAATTTCATACATTTCTGATGCAAGTCTAATAATGATTTGGTAATTCAGGACACTCAAATGATACGCTTCTAACCTATGTTCATACGTAAGTAAAGGTACGTACCACACATATTACAAATATGAACTCAATACATAAATATAAAATTTAAATGGCATGGAACATGGAGCAGAAAGGCAATATTGGCCTGTAGATAGGTTTAGGTTGCTATGGACGGCGAAATTAAAGGTCATAATTAGCGTCCGGATTTGAAGGTTTTAACCTATTTTTTCCCCAGCTTCCTAATGCCCCTTGCTTTCGAATATATGAATCTTATAAGGGCTAAATCGGACTGAAGGGCCTAAAAGAGGCTGAAAAATTAGGGGCTAAAGCGGACTTTTGCTGAAAAACTAGGTGCTAAAGAGGGCTTTTGCAGAAAAACACGATTTTTAAATAGATTTTCCAATTAATGCAAAGGAAAAGAAATATGTGAATTTGTGCATTTTAAGAAAAAACATAATAAAAATTAATTTATACAACGCACTGAAATTAACAATGTATATGTCGCTTTGTCTTTGTAACCCGAAAATATTGCAGTGCTTTGAAATCTGCCTAAACAGAAATCTTCAAAAAGAGGACTTTTCCGTGAGTGGACTGAGGAAAACCCCAATTTCACAACCGATGGTCGAGTAATTTTAGTCTGTCAAAATCAAGCACGTAAACATAGCCAGCCTATCTTTCATTTTATCTGCCAGACTTCTTCCTTCGGATTTTGAAATCGAAATTGAATATACTTTTACTAACATGCATATGCGGTTCAAATGAAGTTGACATTTTTCATGAACACATTATTTTTTAATTATTGCTATCTTCTTAGTGTTCATTCGTGGAATTATAGACTTTTCTTTAAAATACTATAAGAAGAAAGAAAATTATATAATTAAAGGTAAATATCTCAATTGTTCATGCTATTTTTCGAGTGCCCATATAAGGAATAGTTACTTGTTTATTTAAAAAACAAACTAGAATAACTGTGTCAACATTATAATACAATTTTCGGTACTAATAGACTACTGTATTAATGTTTTATTAGGACGGCTAAAATCGTTTGTTTAAAATCTAAAAAGGGCTATTCCACGAAAATAAAATGCTATCAAAATGTTTATCAAAATAATTTTTTTCTCTCTATCTCCTTCCAACAGTGAAGCCTACAACCGGGTGGGCTCATTTTCGGTCCGATGCTGTCATATATTTATTTATTTAATTATTTGCTATCCTGTGTTTACCAATTGTCCTCTTAATCACTTCTAGCATGTAAATGATAATTAATTTAAAAAGTGGTGCTTGAAGATAATTGTCAACGAATATCAAAGAAACGTTCTTCTTGCATAATTCTTCGAAGAAAAGAAAGTGTTCTACGTTATGGTCACATTATTGAATATTGAAAACACTGATAGCCGTAAATGACATTGAAATCTCAACTTAAAGAAATTGACCGTTTTCCTGAAAAGGAAAAGTGATGGCAACCGTCCAAAGAAGTACTACTCCATCCTCCTGCTAGCTTAGCTGGGAGTTGACTTCCCAGACAGATTTTGTCAATTGATCATAGTACGCAATTCTTGGCGAACTTTCAGATAGGTTCTCTATCTGGCAGATAAATATATCAGGTAGTTGTCGTACAGGCCCTAATCGTTCGAAAAATACTGGGTGCAATGTATCAAGAGATTGGAATGACGTGTGAATGAAGAGGTCAAGTTTTGTATTATGCCCATGATCATTGCAAAAACTTATCTAATCTATGACAAAGTCTTAGGTCCAATTATGTTCAACAAACTAGCCTACCTATAGAAATAGCAGAGCAACCAGTGAATATGTTTAAAAATAATCTATATAATTTCTTAGTAAACTCCCCTTATTATTCCCTTCAAGAATTCTTTGATCAAAATAAATAAGAAACTCTTATTGTATTTGCTGGACATTGTTTATTATGTTCTTGTCATAATAGGTTTATTATGTGTTTTATTGTATTATTACGATAGATTTTTGTATATTAGATAATATAATTATTACAGATTTAATTTGAAATTTGAAATGCTTATAATTATTAGATGTAAGTGATACAGATAACACTGTGATAAACTATTAGATGTAAGATTTTGACTTTGTCTATTGCAACTATGTATGCTTAACGACAAAAAAAAATATTTAACACCGGCCTGTGCGGGAGCAGGAACCCATGGTGCCACCTCCAATGATGGGATGAAAATATCTCGAAATCTTCTTTTTAAAAATTGCACCCAATTATGAACCACAATAATCTGAAAACTGTGTTTTTATTAGATAAGCCTCAAGGCCACAATGCAAGTGTTAGGAAATTGTACAGCCTACATCAAAACCATATTATCACAGCACTTCGCAATACAAAAACCAGTCTCTTAGGTGCTATGTGCCAATCTATGGAATGTCAACGAGTGTTACAATGTCGTAATCATCTGAGATTTATATCAATTGAGATTACGAGATTATGATTAGTAAGTAGAATTCAACAAGTCATAAAAAATGTTTAGGTTCCGACTGGGACAAGGAGAAGATTGTTCACCCTAACTGTACCTCTTCCTCCAGCAAGCGAACTATTCGTTTACTGTTGGTATTATCAGCACAGGTGATAAGTAATCGCAACATTCCCATCTGATTACAAAACTTCTACAAGTTTTCATTCACAAAATTCCAAGAACATGTTATATAAAGTCAGGTAAACTGATAAAACAAAGAGCAAGACGGAGTTAACAGACCATATTCATGAAACTATTGAGTTTTAGACCAAGGTTTGATCAGCATATTTGAAGGAATAAGTGGAAGACCTAAGAAACGTAGGACAGATACACTGTGAAGCCGGGACAGGCATAAGGCCTAATCCTTGATTTGAAGAAGAAGTGGAATAACTAGACTATTAAAATTCCTCATATCACAATATTAACTTATTTTTTAAAATCTCAGAGCATACAAAACGCAGTTTTTTGGAGGGTAAAAAAATTAAAAATTGATCTCTTTGGAATTTTTCCATCGGTTATAGGCTAAATGGTATAAGTTTGCCAAATTTCAAGCTTCTACCGCATGTGAATGTTAATGAGTGGATGATTTAGGCTGTGTGAATGACGTCACGGCTATCCAGTCAGTTTTTACATACTTATAGTGCAGCTAGAAACACTAAATTTTGCAAGATGATGGCGGTTGGACGTGCTAATATTTCTGCCAAATTTTACGATTCTAGCTGTTCTATAAGTGTGTCAAAAATTACATAGTGTGAGAAAAATATACAAAATTTAATATTATTTGATAAGGAGAAAAATTCCTCTGACACAGGGATTTGAACCCAGGACCTTTGGCTATCCGTGCCAATGCTCTACCAACTGAGTTAAGCCAGAGTTCACTTCACAGCGCCAGATAGAACCTCTCTCCTATCATGACTGCCCTTAATGGTCTACCTCACTGACAGACAAGTTATGTCATATGCAGTACTGTGAGGCAAATTAATATTGGCGATTTTTGTGAACGGGCTACCACTGTTATTGTACAGTAACATTCAAGATAGATAGACTATATGCATATGCATTCATGATCCACAGACCATTGTCTCTGTTGGACATTACATGATCATATTATAAGAGAAACATTCCTCTGACAATGGGATTTGAACCCAGGACCTTTGGCTATCCGTGCCAATGCTCTACCAACTGAGCTAAGCCGGAGTTCACTTCACAGCGCCAGATAGAACATATCTCCTATTCATATATGTTATATCTATACAAAATTTACTTTTAAAAAATCTAACTCTAAGGTATAACCGATTAAGATAAAAAGTCATAGACCAAATTTGTAGATCTCTCAAAATCCGTTACTACCGGCGCAGTTAGTTTGTTTGATGACTTACCGTTTAGCTACTATAAGCCTCCAAAGAAGGTCTGCATGAACCATAAAGTTGCCTCCGCCATTTTGAATGCCTTTCGGAGATTAAAAAAAAAATAGTAGCAGGAACTTTTTGGAATTTTTCTGTCGGTTACAGACTATAAGTATGTCAAATTTCAAGTTTTTGGCTCGTCTGCAAGTGGGCAAACAATTATGTCAATGAGTGAGTTAGCCCCGGCTTTGTAGTATAGTGACGGTTTGCAGTTTTTAAACCATTAATTTCATATCGTACTTTTCATTCGGGATATGAATGGCAAAATTTTCAATTCAACTTAATTTAATTACAGTTTATTCTTACTCTTGCCGTCACAAGCGTTACTCCGGTACTGGTCAACCGATTTGGTCTGAAATCAGTAGGGTTCGCCCTACCCCTTCAGTTGTAAGTGCGTGTACTAAGTTTTATGAAAAACTAATAAAGCGTATCCGAATTATCGCGACAGCTAGACAGACGGACAGACATTTTTCCCATCCACCATGTAATCTTAGAAAGTAACATTCTGGCACTAAATAACATCTGGTGCTATAAAAAAAACGTTGTCTATTAAAACGTCTTAACACTAGGAATCTCTTTAAGTGCAAAGTCCACGGTAAAACTCGTGTGTTTTTCTTCTGCAAAAAAATCTCCCATTGCAAGTACTTCTCTTCCCCCCCCCCCCCACTGTGATCTTGCCGTCAACAACATCTCCCTTGATCTTTGCCTTTCTGATGTCTTCTACATGTTTCTTACCTTGCGTTTTCTTAAGTTTCATTACCGGTATATTAATTCCAGACCATTCTTCCTGCGTACTGAATGATTCATTTCTTGATAGTAATTATTACTTCAGGATTCTGAGCCTCCACCATGATTAACACAACCTTAGGGAGATCAATGCTCTTTATGCTTATCGGTTGGATCTACTTAGAAGTGCTATGACTTGTGAGTAAGGTTCGGAAATTAAGGCAATTTCAGAAGACGAAAAGTTTGAATTAACAGAGACCTGCACAGTATTAAAAACCTGTTAGAAATATGCCGTTATAATGTGCATAAATCAATAAAATATGCAAACGTATTTTAATATCAAGCAAATATGATGCATTATCGCAAGATCAACAAATTATGCAAAATATAAAATAAACAAATTTTCTGTAATTTCTTGCATGTCTTGTAAGCATTTTAATACAAGCTTGTAAAAGGGTGCATTATTTAAAATATTATTTTTCATAAACTATAGGGTCCTAGTTACGAGTCTGACTCTTTGCCCGATTGATGAGTAACCTGCAACGAAACTTAGCACGTTGGAAATTGAAAATATCATTTTCGATAGAAAAGGTACTTAGCACCTCTGATATTTCAAGGTCTCAATTTATTTCTAATCTGGCCCTTGATAAAGTTCATTTGCATATCACTACTGCAACAAAAACCAACAGCCCGTTCAACATTGCATAAATGTGAAATGACATTCAGGAATAGATTGCTATGCAAGAATTAACCAGGCTACATTGACAAGCATGCAGGTTACGGTATAAATCAAGCACGCGAGAAACCTATTTCTTTAAATTAATAAACCTGTTACCGATTATTATTTCATATCAACTAGCAACACAACTCATCTAATTTTATACAAATTTATTTTTATAATGCAATACAAGTAAATACAAATATAATATTGTAACAGGAGAGCATGCAGTAATGACAATTCATCCAATGTAATGACTAGGGCAAGGGATTTAATGATCATAAAATAGTGAAAAACTGCAAAATAAAAAATGCATTTATGACTTAAAAATAGTGAAAATAACATTTTTTTTAAAAAATGACCAATAAATTTACTAGGCCTATTAATAATTATAATTTTTAAAGTAATGAATTGCTTTGAGCAATTTAATCGATGACACTGTGTTATAGGCCTATATGAATTTCAAATATAAAACACGTTTATTTTGTTACTAAAGAAGTACATACATTTTATTTCTTGGACACCCTTAGGGGAAAAATTATTTCTGAACTGGCATGCACATCAAACTGCCCCTAGCAAATTTAAAAAGAAAGAAAGAAAATAATTATTTATTTCTACAAGACAAACTGCGTTCGTGTTTATAGTAAACCTGAATTAAAATGACCTATGAACACTCGGCGGATATTCTCAAATAAAAATGATTGTCTGTTGTTGAAAGTAATGGAAAAGCTCCTCTCTACCTCCACTGAAACATGACATAAAAATGCCGAAAATGACCTAAAAATTGCAAAAAAACAAACAAACAAACAAACAAACGAACGAAATGACAAAAATGCAAAATAAAGCAAAAATGCAAAAAACGTTCTTATTTAATAAATTAATTCATGATACACATTTATATATTCCAGCTATCTTTTAACCTTCATATAAAAAAGATGTAAAATCACCAAATGCCTTGCCCTAGTAATGACACATACGGTTAATGTAGAGTTCAAAAATTTCTGCAGTATATGGTATGTATCTCTCCATAATACGAGTAACACAAATCACCATGTTAATCAGGAAGAGATTCGACCTTCAACGGTGAAAGCATTTTTAAATTCTCTACACGTATCGGGCACGGAAGAAGCATAAAGTTTGGCCTGAAATTAGACGACCAAGTTCAGCACTGGTGCAGGTTTTTTTATATCCCATCAGTTCAAAAATAGTATTTTCGGAAAGAGATCTGTATCTGTATCCATTCAATGTTTTAGTAAAAACATCAATATCAACCCATCCAATGAACCAATCCCTTTTGTAGATAGATAATATAATTTCTATATTTGGGTTATGTATCTTTCGGTTTTATGACATGAAGTATGCCCAAGTATGGTGAATGACTTGAGGTATGATCTGAAGCTTCGCAATGTCCCCTGATTGACCTCCGCACGCCCACTAGCATAAATACCAGCACCCTTGTTCCATTCGACACTTCAGTATATCCTGAAGATGGAGGAAACGTGCCCCTCTGAAACGTCGGAGTTTTCCAAATTGCTCAACTGGTTAGGAACCCGAGAACAATATATTCATTTATGTCCACGTATGTACCTTTGCTGTTGCTACTACTTATACGTAAATATATATATATATATATATATATATATATATATATATATATATATATACTTAATGTTCTTAAAAACAGTTCCAATGATTGTGTTAAATGCTGTATTTAACATTAATTAGCATGAATTGTCTAAACTAAAGGACAGTTGTAAGACAGGATTAGTTTTTTCCCCCCACACTCAGGCTGTATCTTGCCTCGCGACAAGTATCTCTGCAAGAAGCTGAAATAAGTGAATGCATACTCCCGTAATGCGGTCACGCATGTCCGATTGTGAAACGAGAAAAACACAAGAGAGCCATGTGAATGTATCACGTCAGATTGTCTGGACAGGTTTCCCAGATTAGCCTTCATTGGTATTCCCTAGTGACTAACTTCCTTGTTTATACTACAGCATAGATAAGGTATTTAATACAGTTTTCCTTATTAACTATGTTGTATTAATAATATACAGTTTTCCTTATTAACTATGTTGTAATAGCCTACTGACATCCTTGAAGTCTACAAAATAACAAAATGAATGAACACGGTAAGGCATTTGTTATGTATAGAATTAAGAATACGGAATATTAGCAGACACTTTCTAAATTAAAATTAGTGTTTGATCTGCATACAAACAACGATGTAATTACATCTGTTTGAACCTGAAGAAATTTTATTCTTCACCGAAACTGTCACATTGAACTGTCGGTAAAAATCCCCCATCAAGGTGATTTGTACTGCGCTTAACAAACCTATTGCTTTATACTTTCCAGGTATGCCCTTATGCATCTGAATACCAAGAAAAATCGCGTACCTCCAGCACAAATAGTAACGCGCTGTGATGTCATACTTTTTACGCTGCCTGCTGAACAGTAATAATATTATGCAATCAACTAATCACAATCCAGCTAAAATAAACCGAGAATTAAAATGTATTACGCAATAAATGAAAATTTCACAAAATTATTAAATTATTATCTTTCGAGATGCACTTGAAAAATGCAATGTGAGAACTCGCATGAATTGGTCTACCATATCAATAATAACAACTATTGCTGTAGCTCATAATATAGTAATATATAAAAAGAGAGCGAGATATTTTATAAGGATATAACATATCGTTATTTCCCCGAAAGCGAATCCGCTAACACTGTACATAAAAAAGCTCGTACAAAGTAATTTCATATAGCATAGTTACTGTCATGGTATAGCGTATCGAAAAGGATTAATACTAATCGAGGGGACGGGGAATGTTCTGCTTATTGGTTCCTAATTAACCTTCGATGATATCGTCTGAAGGCCACAGATTCAATACTACAAAGTTTCAATATGACAGATAATCTTGATAACCTCGGTCTTTTTATAGAGTAGGCCTACTATTCTTGTAATATAAAAACTTATAACCTGACTGAAATAGGCATATCTAAAAAAAAATCTGTCGGGGTCAAGTAAACAGCGATCTCTTGTCCCGACGTTACGGTCAAAAACGGAGCTCAATTTGAAGACATTAAAAAATACATAGATAATACGTTACCCATACAGGTTTACACAAACCAGAATGTTCACTTTCATTCACATGATATGCCCTTTCCGATTATCTGACCGGTCTAATAAATGTTTCTTGAATTGCAATGGTACTCCTTTCATTTTGAGAACGAGTCTGAACTTCTCTGCGATTGTTTACGCTTGGAACTGAACAAGTCTGTATTGATTGGCTCTAGAGACAGGTGTGAAGAAAATAGCCAGTAGCTTTCACTGAAGAATCAGTTAGGGCTGTAAAATGCCAACAAATCCTACTTTACTTGGTATTTAACGAACAGCCTTCGATATGCCCTAAAATATTCGCTCCAGCACGACAAAAAAGCAACTCCTACCATTTACTGTAGTTTTTCCCATATAATTTTATTCACTTTCACAAATTTGTCTTACACCAATATAGATTTCTGTTGAGCTCTACCAAAACATGAGGTACAAAGTACCTTACTGACTGTTAATGTTATTCAACGACGGTTCTAAGCAGAAACCGTCGTCCGTGTGGCGGAATTCTGTTCTACAGTTCAATTGGTTCGCTGCAGTTTAGTGAGTTACCAGAAACAGTAGACTGAAATAGAGAAAAAGGATGAACTGAGTGCTGATAAAAATAAATATTATTTAATTTAAACAAAAAAACGTACTCTTTGTTGATAATATTCACACCTGTAGCGTCAAAAGCTTAAAATCATTGCTATTTATTTGCCATCGATTGGAATTCGATATTGAAATCCATTTATCGGAACATCTTGTAATTAATAGCCTACTTGGGTAGAAAAAAGGAATTTTCCTTAGAGAAATAATGTGTAAAATGATGATGATCATAATAAAAATAAAAATAATAATAATCAAAAAGAAAACAGTGCCAACCACTGCAAAAGTCGGCCTGGATGGCGCAATTAGTATCGCGCTGGCTTTCTGTTCCTAAGATTGCGGGTTCGATCCCGGCCCAGGTCGATGGCATTTATGTGTGCACAAATGTGACAGGCTCATGACAATAGATTTACTGGCATGTAAAAAAACTCCTGCCAAATGAATGTAGCGACGGCCACGGGCCTAAGTTTCAGTAAATCCCAGTTGTTAAATAACCAGTTACCAACCAACCACTGCATAAGTACTGTACAAAGTGATTTCGCTTTGTATACTTACTCGAAGGTGATAAATGAATGTAGGGTTAACCACCGAACTCCACTCACCTAAAAATAAAGAAAAGATGTTATACATTTATTTATACTCTATAAAGGAAAAGATGGATGGCATATAGAGTATTATTGGTCACAAATTACTTTTTACTTTCTCGCATATACGTAGTTTGGAGAAAGTATTGTGATCGTGGCAAAAATTTCACGGTAAAAGCATTGAACATAAAGATCGACCCTGATGCTTTCCGTTCTAGATACTTGTTAGTTTTATGAAAATGTGATAAAATTTAATTGTCTCTATAATTTATTTGTTTCTGTGCTAGCTTTTAACATGTATATGCGAGAAAGTTTGTGCAACGTATTTTTGCACCAGTTATTTTAAATAACGAAACTATAGATCCTATTTAGTGCTATGTAGAGCCCCACAGCGCTGGTAAGTTCCGGAAGGCTGTTGCCGCTCCGCTACTCTTTGTCCGCTGGAAATTTCGCATTAAAAATTATAGAATATTTATATCTATCTATAGGGATAGGTCACTTTACCCAATCATAAGCGGTGTTGAAAAATCGATAGTTGGCACATGGCGGACGTATAAAGAAAACGTTTATTTCAGTTTAAAATGGCATGCTAACTTTCAAATATTTTCACGCTTTTTAAATATATTTTACTGCATGATCGGTAAAGCATAATTAATTGACCCCATTTACTTTTTTGTAGGGATGGGTCCTAGATACCTTCGATACCTTCGATACCTCGATACTCTCGATACTTGCATGGTAACGGCATCAAGCGATACTTCAGAAAACTAGCTCGGTACTTTTTCGATACTTTGGTAATTCGGCAATTTAAGGAAACGCGGTATCTCTTTCTGCTTTTAGTAGTCTACTAAATATACTAATTTTTGAACAAAAACTTGTAAGTGGACTGTTTCAAAAACTAATTTTAGTTTTAATGTAGAGTTTAAAAATAATTATAGGCTACTGATGATATAAAATTTTGTCTCATTAAATATGCACACTTAATTAATTTAGTAGGTATTACACAGTTCTCTCAACTTTTAATTTTTAATGTACCTATTTATTGAAACTGGAAATGTTGACGGTATCGAGTATCGAGGAAAAAATCATGTATAGGTATCGAGTATCGAGAAAATCTGGTATCGACCCATCCCTACTTTTTAGAATGGAAAAAGACTTATTTCAATTAAAAATACAATTCAATGAACATAATATAAATTCTTTGAATTCTTGCCGTCTCTCCAGAGTTGACAATAAAAATAGTTTCCTCACACAACTGCTCATTAGTTATTTTAGCTGTGACTTTTCGCTGATGACATCACTGATAGAAAATGGGACTGTATTACTGGGTGGTCTACGTGTGGAAACAACGAATGGAGAGCGGAGAGTAATGTTTACATTTAGCACGTGTTTCTCCTACGTGTGAAATGCGATCTTATCTACTATCCATTTAGAGAACGATAAGCGACTGCTTTCTTCGATAACGGATAGCCTAATACGAAAGGGATCAGTATTATCAAAACTGTGAAGTACAGGCGGTTGCGTCGGGGTGGGGCAACCCCCCCCCCCAAAAAAAATATGTATATAATAGATTTAATACCTTTTTATATAGGCTATATAATTATGCATCTTGTAAATAACAGAAACTTGGTCCCCATAAACTCAGACATTCATGAATATAACACTAGGCAAAGGGGTAAAAATGTTTAATAAACTTAAGGCAGAGCTTGTCTCCTGTATATCAAATCCGAAAGTATTTAAAACAAAGCTGAAGGAACGGAGACTAAAAGAAGCTTATTGCAATATAAAACAGTATTTAGATGGAAAAATGTAAGGGGATTTTGATTTAGGATGTTTGTATTGTGATTTATGTATCAAATAATTTTATATATGTATTTATAGTGTATGACGTATCTGACATCATGTGTATGTTCAAAAAGATGAAAATAAATGAATGAATGAATGAACCACTTGCTGTCTTAAAAAGATATATTTCATTTTCCGCTAATAGATCGGGGCACAACTTTAGTGTAGTGGTTGAGGCGCTACAAACCGGAAAGCCGCAGGTTCGAGCCCCGATGAGGTCGTTGGAGTTCAATTGGCCTAATCCTTCTGGTGCCACTATGGCCCTGGGGTCGATTCAGCCTCTAACAGAAATGAGTACCAAATCCTGGGGGTAAATGCGGCCGGTGCATAAGGCTGACAACCTTACCACCTTCACGTGCCGAATGTCTAAAATTTGGAATCCTCTGGGTCTCTATGGCCTGTGTCAGTCTGGGTGACGCAGTCAGTATCTGGCTCAGGGGGTTCGATCCCGGCCCAGGTCGATGGCATTTATGTGTGCATAAATGTGAGAGGCCCGTATCAGTAGATTTACTGGCATGTAAAAGAACTCCTGCGGGACAACATTACGGCACACCGGCGACGGTCACAGGCCTAAGATTTAGTACATCCTCGTCGTTAAATAACCATATACCAACCAACCAATCCATGGCCTGTATAAGGAACACTTTACTTTTAATAGATCACTTTTATAACCTTAGGTGCGCCTAACTTCAACAACGAAAATTAAGAAATCCATTTCTTGTTGTTAGTATACAAGCTACGAACGCTGGCTTACAGAGAATTTTTATCAAAGATGTTTTAATACAAGTGTTAGCCATTTGTATACGCCTATGCACACAAAATCGTTTGAGCAGTTTTCGAAAAATCGCGAAAAAGCAAAGTGATAGTAAAAGCAATGAAAGTCGTCGCCGATCTTTGTGTCCTTTCCCCAGAAAGTTAAATAACCCAATCATAAAACATAGTTTTTATAGTCTATGATTTTTCGCTCTCTAAGCTGTTCACACACACATACACAGAGATGTTTCTGAAAGTTGCATTAGTACGGGAAGACAAATCAGAAATGAAAAATGTAAGTTCTAATTCCAATTTCTTAAGTTAAAGACAGCGATGACATGATTGGCATTTCCCATACCATCGCCGACTGCTATACTATTAGTAGAATAGTGGACGGCGAAGTTCATATACAGTACATCCCTTCTACTGCGCACCGAGCGATGCTGAGTTTGAACCAGGACAACATTTTGAAATGAATTTGCTGACAACTATAGTAATGTAAAAAATGTGCTGCCTAAATGGACTGCCTACAGACTGGAAATGTTATTTCACAATATAATCCTTTTCTTTGAGGTTTAGCTTCTAAAACATATCAATAGGGACCGGATTCTTAGGTTTTTACCTATTTTTCCCTTACTTCCAAAACAAAAAGCGCTCATACACTTTTTCGAATCATGTCCATAGGATTCACCCACATTAATTCTGTAGCACCTAAAAATACCTAAATGGGGTATAAAAACCTAAATATACCTAAACGAGATATAAAACCTAAAATATCTAATTTAGACTACTTTTTTGTCTTTTTTGTTTGTCGGTTGAGAAGTCGGTATTTATAGTGTATGACGTATCTGACATCATGTGTATGTTCAAAAAGATGAAAATAAATGAATGAATGAATGAACCACTTGCTGTCTTAAAAAGATATATTTCATTTTCCGCTAATAGATCGGGGCACAACTTTAGTGTAGTGGTTGAGGCGCTACAAACCGGAAAGCCGCAGGTTCGAGCCCCGATGAGGTCGTTGGAGTTCAATTGGCCTAATCCTTCTGGTGCCACTATGGCCCTGGGGTCGATTCAGCCTCTAACAGAAATGAGTACCAAATCCTGGGGGTAAATGCGGCCGGTGCATAAGGCTGACAACCTTACCACCTTCACGTGCCGAATGTCTAAAATTTGGAATCCTCTGGGTCTCTATGGCCTGTGTCAGTCTGGGTGACGCAGTCAGTATCTGGCTCAGGGGGTTCGATCCCGGCCCAGGTCGATGGCATTTATGTGTGCATAAATGTGAGAGGCCCGTATCAGTAGATTTACTGGCATGTAAAAGAACTCCTGCGGGACAACATTACGGCACACCGGCGACGGTCACAGGCCTAAGATTTAGTACATCCTCGTCGTTAAATAACCATATACCAACCAACCAATCCATGGCCTGTATAAGGAACACTTTACTTTTAATAGATCACTTTTATAACCTTAGGTGCGCCTAACTTCAACAACGAAAATTAAGAAATCCATTTCTTGTTGTTAGTATACAAGCTACGAACGCTGGCTTACAGAGAATTTTTATCAAAGATGTTTTAATACAAGTGTTAGCCATTTGTATACGCCTATGCACACAAAATCGTTTGAGCAGTTTTCGAAAAATCGCGAAAAAGCAAAGTGATAGTAAAAGCAATGAAAGTCGTCGCCGATCTTTGTGTCCTTTCCCCAGAAAGTTAAATAACCCAATCATAAAACATAGTTTTTATAGTCTATGATTTTTCGCTCTCTAAGCTGTTCACACACACATACACAGAGATGTTTCTGAAAGTTGCATTAGTACGGGAAGACAAATCAGAAATGAAAAATGTAAGTTCTAATTCCAATTTCTTAAGTTAAAGACAGCGATGACATGATTGGCATTTCCCATACCATCGCCGACTGCTATACTATTAGTAGAATAGTGGACGGCGAAGTTCATATACAGTACATCCCTTCTACTGCGCACCGAGCGATGCTGAGTTTGAACCAGGACAACATTTTGAAATGAATTTGCTGACAACTATAGTAATGTAAAAAATGTGCTGCCTAAATGGACTGCCTACAGACTGGAAATGTTATTTCACAATATAATCCTTTTCTTTGAGGTTTAGCTTCTAAAACATATCAATAGGGACCGGATTCTTAGGTTTTTACCTATTTTTCCCTTACTTCCAAAACAAAAAGCGCTCATACACTTTTTCGAATCATGTCCATAGGATTCACCCACATTAATTCTGTAGCACCTAAAAATACCTAAATGGGGTATAAAAACCTAAATATACCTAAACGAGATATAAAACCTAAAATATCTAATTTAGACTACTTTTTTGTCTTTTTTGTTTGTCGGTTGAGAAGTCGGTATTTTGCGGAGATACAATAATTTTTTGTCGAGTTGAAATTAATACCAACAGCGTTTCGTTCAACCCATTGTCGTCTAGGATGGACAGTATCTAGAGAGTTAGTGTAAGAGTACCGGCGTATTCCTTTTAAAATATTCGTACGAAGAACCATTGTTGCAGTGTATGAACAAGGATATAGATCTCTGTGTTTTAAAGCGCTTGTTTGCCTTTAGTACTTCCCTGTTATTCATACTGAATGGTCACACTGTGAGTTTTAAGTAGACGTGTTAATTATGCCGAAACAAATGAAATCGAGCTTATTCCGGCAGTGGATCATTGGCGACGACCTGAATTTCACTACCGATGGCAAGGTAATATTTTGTCAAGCCTGCCAGAAACACGTGTTATTTACCTTTCTAGAAAAGGGGGAAGTTTTCGTCCCTAGTTGATCTGTTGTGCGGTTAGCATGCGTAACAACCGAAGAAAGGAAAATAATTAGTTTCACATTATCCACATCCAACCATAAAGTATTTTACTCAAATAAATTAGAAGCATCGGATTCGAATCCTGAGAAGGGTAGTGTCTAGATACAGTATTAACTATTAACTAAGAGATAACAGGAGGAACTTCACAGTTGAGAATCTTGAAAGATATTTAGTGATATACTGTAACCAGGAAATGTGAGGCAATCTTATTTTCACTGCTTCTTTTGATTGTTTATGCTTTCTTTCTTCAATTGTATAATATTGTACTAAAGCAAGTTTATGCAAATTTAAGTCAATTTTGTTAAGTTAAACTTTACAAGTAATATGTACAGAATCCTATGTAGCACATTCAAATTCGTTAAACCAATTATTCTACCCGAAAACGATATTTTGGACAAAAAACCTAAAAAAAAACTATTTCACCTAATGGAAAACCTAAAACAGTGTTTTTAAAAACCTATAAATCCGGTCCCTACATATCAAACGAAGTGAGCCTGCAAAATTTCAAGAAAATTGGACCAATAGTTCTAAAGAAATCACGTTTAACGTTGCAAAAAAAAACAAATGTTCGGATAAATCGAGTTAAATGACCAAACATTATTTGACATAAATGTTTGTAACTTCGCGAAAAGAGCAAATTTTGATATAAAACTATAGGCTACAAGCATGTTCAGAAAGAAATGCTCTTTCAAATAAGTCAATAGAAAAAATTCGCAAAATTTTACCTGTAGCAGTGTATAGGCCTAACCCCCCTTAAGTTGCTCGGGTGAAAATTGTGCCTTCATGAGACACGACAATGTGCTCAATGTTTATGGTACGTCCAAAGTAATGGCTCGTTGCATATTTCTGCTAACCATTTAGCTTGAGCTGTTAGGTCCCAAAACCCATGGAGTCATCGCAAGAGACATGAACATTTCTTGACTTATTTTATTTATATGTAGTCTAATTGGAAAATTGCTTTACAGATCCTAGGCCTACTTAAGTAGAAAGCATACATTTTATAAACTGCATAGTACTTCGAGGCTGTCAATTTCGGCTGAAGAATAATGCTGTTTTGTTTAATGATTACTTAAAGAAGGGAGTGTATTGAAACTTAAGCATGTGACCGTCGTTGGTGTGCCGGAATTTTGTCCCGCGAATGAGTCCCTATTTAACATGCTAGTGTGCACTAACCTCCGAGAGTTTCAGAGTCAAGTGGCGTGATTCTAGATCGACTTTTGTTTATGTTGTACTTCAGACAAGCGGAACTTAGGGACATAACAAACTGTTAGGTGTTATATTAATGATTGCCCTTCGTTTAAATGTATGCCAGCCGCTATCACAATAACAGCACCTAATGACTAATTGACCAAGAATTCCTTGAGCATACTCATTAAGTTTTACGTATAACTTACGAGACAGTCCAAAAAATATAATAACAACGACACAGCCCAGTTGAAATGGCGGTGGAACATTTTTGAAAAAATGATGAATACCCTGTTTTGCTTGGAACAAAACACTATCGGTTATTCTCTTACAGAACTTTTGTTTTTAAGGGATTTTAAGGCAAATGCCTATTTTGTTCCTTATGAGATAACATGATTTTTTTTAATATGTGGACGTTTCATAACAAATTACTTACATTTATAAAGTTTTATAGTGCCCTAAAATGCCTATTTGGACCTTAACAGCCTATTTTACTATTTTATATATTATGTATATATTAGTATTAGCCCATAAAGTCCCCGTGGGGCACGGGCCTCTCTCCTGAGAGAGAGGTGGCTTGATTTTAGCCATTCCGGGAGGGATTCATTTACAATTCAAAAAAATAACATAAATAGGCCTAACTATTTCGGCAATGCAAAATTGGTTCATAAACTAGATACCGGCACTTTAAATGTTGTTGACAAAACCCAAACATAAGCCAACACAATATTTAGTTTCGCGCAAAACTTACGGTCTTCATTTCCCCCATTCATTCCAAGTCCGCAATTCCTTACCATAGCGAAGGATTTTCTCCCCCCAATATTGCAGTAGTTCGCCTGTGTCTTGTCAGTAACCTCAAGAGAGAGATTAATATTTATGTACAAATAGGTCAGTCTTTTACGCAAATGTTTCTGCGATGTTCAACTGTCTCAAATAGTGATTTGTTTCAAACAAATTTTCATTTTAAAAGTAACGATTCCAAATTACATAAAAGGCATACGATATTCGACCGTATAAGAACTTAACACGAATAACAAAACTACCTAGCGCTCTTATTGTTAACTTAGTGCTGATCTGTTTAAGTTTTATATAACGTTCTTACATTGTAAATAGCTATTACGACTCCCTCAATAAATTTCGATGCCACGGACTACAGTGAGCTGATAGATTGGATAAAGTATAAGCTGCCGCCCCACTCCAATGGTGGATATGATGATAGAAATGCATTTTTATTAGGTCATTTTTTGTCATTTTATGCAATTTTATATTTTTAGGGCATTTATTTCAATTTTAGGTCATTATTTTGTCATTTTCGTGTCATTTGCTTCCTTATTTAGTCATTTTCATGTATTTACATTGAGTGTGTTAACTTTTTTCGTCGCTAGTGGTGCTGTCTTTGAAGTGTTGTTTGTTTAATGCAAGAAGGAAAAATTCGGCGTTAAGGAGTTGTCATGTCTCAGTCGGAAATGAGAATCAAAGAAACGCCAAAATTTTGTATTATATTACTATTGTTATTAGCAGGGCCCGGATTCTGATGACCTAAAATTGTTTGAAAAATGACCTTACGTTTTAAAGAAAATGACTTAATAGATATAAAGAAACACCTAAAAACTGATATTTTATTTATAAAAAAATATTAAAGTCATAGACTAATTTGCACATAATTGTAAAAACTGTAAATGCAGAAAGGATGTTGCAGGTCTAAAAACTCTGTTCTTTGTTCTTGATACGAGCATTTGAGAAGAAAAGTAAGAAAAATGTTTTTAAGTAGATCCTACAAAAATATTGCATTACAGTAACCTGTAATTTATTTAAATATTACCCGTATGAAAAAAACTTTTAAACCCTACCTTATTCAGGATTGCAGTAAATTACCGTCAGCATACTCAGATTATCGAAGGTATAAAAGTTAATATACTCAATGAAAATGCATGAAAATGACTATATAAGGAAGCAAATGACAAGAAAATGACAAAATAATGAGGTAAAATTGAAATAAATGCCCTAAAAATATAAAATTTCATAAAATGACAAAAAATGACCTAATAAAAATGCATTTCTATAATCAAGAGGCCATGATTAGGACTTATCTACAAGTTGGCAATGTCTATGCAGCATCAATAAAAAGATGACAAGTCATTAAAATCCGGGCCCTGGTTATTAGATTGACTTGGCACCAGAGTCTGCCACCTGCTTGGATTTGAGAGTGCAAACTACTGTTTACCCTCAATAAACAACAATATAATCCGGCAGACCACAAAAGGATGTGCCGAATTTTGACTCACCAGTGCCGCAGTGTCAGTATAAATTTCCGTGAGAAAAGAACATTCACAACATTAGGCTCTTTTCACACTGGGTCACTTGTGACGGTCACCGTCACCGGTGTTTGGCTCTTTTCACACCTGGGTCACTTGTGACGGTCACCGCTGGTATTGCCAATAGTAACTACATGATAAAACAATTTGTAATTGACATCCCAAATGGCAGGTTGACATTCCACCTCACTTATAAAATCTTCAGTATCAATCAAATCTAAACACATGGCTGGATAACTAGTTTCGCTGAGCTCAATTATACAACTGAACTATGTATATACAACTTACATTGTTGGCAATAATAAATGCAGAGACCGAGCGGTGACCGTCACAAGTAACCCAGTGTGAATGCTCCCATTTAAACCAATGCTTCTTCGCCACAATTGTTCGGAGTCGCGGTGACCCAGTGTGAATGCTCCCATTTAAACCAACAGTGTGAAAAGAGCCTTACAGTTTTTACAATAATGTAGAAAGTAGTCTATAACTTTGGGTACAACCTTGTCTTTTTCTTTGTGTATAGCCTACAACAATAATCTTTTTATAAATAAGATATCAGTTTTTAGGTCATTGTTTATAATTAAAATTTAGGGTCATTTTTCAAACAATTTTAGGTCATCAGAATCCGGGCCCTGATGATAACAGAGAATATTTCGTAAGTCCTCCAAGACAGAACTCGGTCTGAGTTTGGTTTTTTAAATGTCCATGTCATACCCTGGCTGTCGAAAACTGTCACAGAGTCCGCAGTGCATACGTTGGATAGGGTGTGAGTATGGAGGGGAAGATACTAAGCTCCAATTTCATCGGGACACAAGTTTCAGAGAAAATCAAACTTAACCATTTGCAATTTAACACCGCAGGGATACGCAGTTCCGTATCCCTCTAATGACTCTAAATTTAGCACATCTGGAGATATCGCACTTCATATATACTTTGGCTAGTCAATACGTTTGTGGTGAATAGTACAGAAGTCAAGGCTGAGTAGACCTACTCTAACCAAGGCGTACGTGACCGGCAGCACTCGCTAATCTCTGACTCAAGCGAACATAAAATAATACAAATAACCACCAAAATAAAACCATGCGAATATTCCATTCATATAGTTCCCCTACTCAACACAAAAGCACGAACCATCTATTACTTTATTCTTACTGGTGTGGTAATTCTTCCACGCGCAAAACACAAGACAATCATATAACACTACTTTCCTTCGCTCATGAGCTCAAGAAAATTATCTCTACTCAATTCTCTTTTACCTTAAAAGGTTACGTAATATGTACTACCGGGATACTATACTGAATTTTCAATACTTTCAACCTAAAATTTATATTCCACTTTAACTCAAACTGAGAATAATACAACAATCAAATAATAATTTAAGATAGCTATAATGTTTTATTATTTATTTGGATGTCTTACAACTGAGTTTGTTATTCGGTTCTGTCAAAAATGTTGCCTGAAGTTGTCAAGTTGGCTGAAATTACAGTATTTTGCTTCAAATGCAGGGGAGTTATATCAATGGTAGAATTACAGGCATCTTTGTAAAATGCTAAGTTACAAATATGTTTAGGACTGCAGCAGTCAACACAAGATACTTAACGAATGGAACATTTATTTAGGCTACTAATATTTTTAAAGTCGATACTTATCTGTCAAATAGAACTTCTGATCAATATACTGAAACTGTGGTAACTTAGTCAAGGGGGAAAAGTCCAAAAACCACAGTCATAAACCATATATTATGATAGCTCAACAATATCTCAATGCTCAATGAAGTCTAATTACTGTATTTGTGTAAACTATTGTAACAGTTTTATTATAATAACTTTGAAATATGTCAACCTTTGTAATACTGTCCCTTAATGTGAGCAATTGGCTCGTTGGGACCTTTTGTTAAATAAATAAAAAATATAAAAAAAAAAACTTTTTTTTAACCTCGATGTGTCGGCCTGGTTGAAGCAGTCGCTGAGGCTGTCCCGAAGTTTGTGGTTCGATTCCGGCTCTTATCGATTATGTGGCAGGTTCACGTCTGTAAACGGACAGGCATGTGAAAGAACCCACAGACAAGATTCCGGCACAGCGGAATTGATGGGTACATTACAGTCCTACCTAAGTAACAGAACATAATTCACATTAAACAACCATGACATGCAGTTTAATACGAGGCAAGAGTACACAACTTTAAAGTAATTTTTTTTAAATGCAGAATGCGGCAGTAACCTCACAATAAAGTGGGATTGCGCACAATGTGCATATCCTTCGTAGCAGCGTGGTTATAGTACTGAGCTGTGGTACAAGAGGTTGCAGGTTCGAACCCCGGCAGTAACTTAAGCTCTAAATGAACTTAGCCTACTGATTTATTATTATTTTTTTAATTCAGCTGTATTTATAGACTACTCCTTTCAGCTTCGAGGCCATATCAGGAGTTCATGGTCTATGTCCACACTTTAGAATTATTGGCTGTCAATTATTTTCTATTGTAGGTGTGTTTTATGGAGTCGGATACATTTCAACTGATAGAAATTTAAATGTATTTGAAATAGGAAGAAACAGCGAGGTTGATTCCTGGTATGTAAATATCCAATTCGGTATTTGCTTTTACGACAGGGGAAATCATGAAAAAAAAAACATGTCAAATTGAACGACCACGGGATTTGAACCTTGAACCTCCCGAATGCGGGTCCAAGAGTTTTCCATTTCGGCCACCTTGATCGGTTGATATGTGTTGTGAATCATACTTTAAAAATCAAATCACTATAGATATTGCACTTGTTCGTAATCACAGTACATAATTGTAATTTATCCCATTCGAAAACTCTGCAACCCGGGCGGCTTGGTCGCTTAAATCCTAAAATGGAAAGGTAAAACTAAGATAAAGAAAGAAAGAAAGCAAGCAAGAGAGAGAGAAGGAAAGAAAACTCTTCAGAATAATGTAATAAAATTTATATTACTGTAATTATAACTAGTAAAACATTCCCAGGACCGATGTTGCCCAAGTATCCTAATATTTTATTTGGAGGATAGAGAAAATTCGTGGTACGTAGCGGTAAACATCGACGAACCTGGAGCTTTCCAGTCCCTAAAGCAATGTACCATTGACGTCAAACATATGCGAAAACTAAGTAGGTTACTCACATTTTCTACACAAAACAAAGTGAACTGAACGAAATTACCTTATTCAGTTATTTTATAAACTGTGCTATTAAACAAATTGTAATTTTAAAAAAGTTTATTTCTTAAACAGTGACAGAAGGATGAAATGCACTATATGATAATTTTTTTTTTTTTTTTTTTTTTTTTTTGCAGCGTACACAACTGAAGAGCTACTTGATAAAGAAATAATTGCTCAGATCAAGAAAGCCAAAAATAACGGCATTTGCCTATGGTAGATGACGCAGCGGTCGGTTGGTAGGATGTAGCGCCATCGAGTTTCGTTTATTTCATAGTGTGGACAGGTACAATGCGATAGGAGGAAGCATGCTACCATAAAAGTAGCTTGGCAAAAGACTAAAAAAAATGAATGAGGCGAGAAAACGACAAAATTTGCTCAGCTGCTCTATCTAACGCTTGAGCTGACCTAACACTTCTGAAATAGATTTCAGACCCGGGCTTTGGTAAGGTAATAGGCAAGCAGTTTCGTATGGGAAAGTAATGTGGTAAGTCCACCTTGTCTTAGAAGATTTTTCCATCGGTTATAGGCTAAAAGCTATAAGTATGCCAAATTTCATGTTCCTAGCTCATCTGGAAGTGAGTCAATGTTAATAATTGAATGATTAGATTGCCATAGAAACACCAAATAATTTTTCACGTTTATGGCCGTTGTATGTGCCAATATTCCTGCCAAATTTTACGATTCTATCTGTCCTATGTGTGTAAAAAATTACACAATGTAAAAACCTCATATTTCAAATATTCTATCACATACTACAAACTTTTTTTCCAAGATCTTGAAACTTCATTGTTTTCATTTGATGTATATCGTGTAATTATCTGTAAATTAAAAAACAGGTCTTCAGGCTCACTTTTCGTGGAACGGCTGATTGGCAGATACTAGATTTCCAGAAATTATAGGATTCTGATAGTCATGAGTTTGACAAACTAGAAACCTAGAGAAATCCTAAGCATTACATAACTCCCATGCTAAGTGTAGTAGGCCTACATTATAGTATGGATTGGATCCAAGGAACGAAGCAGCCTTCTGTAATCTTACCGTTGAACAAAATAAAAATACCATTGTTTTTAATATGCAGTTCTCGAGAAGTCTACACGTTGCCCACTAAGCCGTATTATAATGGTGTATTATATTCATTGTCCCCGAGTGGTGTCCGGGATACATAGTAGAATAGCACCATGGGATCTCCCCCTGTCGTAAAAGGCGACTAATAGGAGCAGCTGACCGCTGTCCTACCCTGTACCCACTGGGTTCATTGGGTGGATTGAGTAGCTTAGTGAACTCAGATACCGGTCCTAAGACATCCAACCTCTTCAATCCTTACCCTTACCCATTAAGTTGGTTTTATCCATGGAGGTACATCGATGCCGAGTAGATGTTACCAATTAAATACCGAGCTAAATTAATGGCCGACCAACTGCCAAGAAACCAACTATCCCTCAATGGAAGGGTAGGCGATATCTGGCGCCAAAAAACGAGATCACTCGGCTAAGGCATGGAACCCCAACAGAAGAGTCCCTGGCCCTCCAGGTTGGGGGTTGGACGGGTGGCTGGTGTCCCCCTCTGTTAAAACATCCTCACCACGAAATCTAATTCTAAGCCTCGGATAGGACAGGAACTAAGGAAACGAAACAGGCTAAGGAAAATGGACAATGATTTTGGAACATGGAATGTACGCTCTTTATATAAGACAGGAGCCTTACAGGCTCTACTAGCTGAAATTAAGAAATACAAATTAGAAATTGTAGCAATACAAGAAACAAGATGGCTAGGACAAGATGTTAATGATTATAAAGGGTATACAATATTTCAAAGTGGTAAATCAGGGGGAACACATGAATTTGGAACTGCATTCATTGTCAGCAACAAAATTAGGAATAATATAATAGATTTCAGACCAGTTAATGAAAGGATATGTGCAATAAGGTTAAAAACTAAACTAAATAATATGTGGATCGTAAATGCCCATGCACCCACGGAAGAGAAATCAGAGGAAATGAAGGATGAATTTTATCTAACCTTAGAAAATACATATAACCGTCTCCAGCAAAATGATATAAAAATTATAATGGGAGACTTTAACGCAAAAATTGGAAGAGAAAAAATTTATCAAGGAATAATAGGTAAACATAGCCTACATGAAACGTCAAATGAAAATGGGAAAAGACTAATCGATTTAGCCGGAAGTAAAAACATGATAATAGCATCAACATGCTTCATACATCCAGATATTCATAAACAAACATGGATATCACCTGATGGTCAAACAGCAAACCAAATAGACCATGTTCTAATAGACAGAAGGTTTGCATCAAGTATATTGGATGTCAAATCAAGTCGAGGAGCATGCTGCAATACGGATCATTACCTAGTTAAGGTAAAATTCAGAGCTAGAATAAATGTTCAAAAAATGGTTGAAAAGAAAAAGCAAACTAAACTTAAAATACAAAATCTAAAAAATAATGAAATGAAAACCCAATATCAGGAAGAGATAACTAAAAGGCTAATGAATAATGAAGGGAAAGAAATTGATATAGAAGAGCAATGGAATTTCATAAAGACCCAGCTAACGGAAACAGCCAATGAGATCTTAGGAACGGAAGAAAGAAAGATCAGGAATGGATGGTTTGACGATGAATGCAGAACAGCTATAGCCACAAGGAACAAAGCATATAGGGACTATATTGCCAGACCTACCCGTAGGAAACAGGAAATTTATAAAGGTTTAAGAAGAACAGCTGACAAAATATGTCGCAAGAAAAAGAGAGCAGCATTGAACAAATATGTTTTACAAATTGACTCAGATTTTAAAGAAAATAATACACACAATGCTTTTAAACAAGTTAAATATTTTAAAAAAGGTTTTAAAGCTAGTACAATCTTTTGTAAAGATTCCAATAATGTATTACTAAGTACACCAGAGGAAGTCAAGAAAAGATGGGTGGAATATTTCAGTAATGTTTTAAATGGTAACACTGAAGAAGGAAACAATGTTATAATTGAGAATAATCCGGATATGGAAGAGGAAATAGTAAGCCCAGATGAGATTGATGTAACTATGGCTATTGAAAGACAAAGGAACAACAGAGCTCCTGGCATTGATGGCCTACCAGCAGAACTATATAAAAATAGAGCATGTATAAAAGAAATACATAAATTAATGGAAAAAATCTGGAAAGAAGAAAGTATCCCTGAGGACTGGAAGCATACAATACTATGCCCAATATATAAAAACAAAGGAGATAAACTATCCTGCCAAAACTACAGAGGAATATCCCTTTTATGCTCAGCTTACAAGATTTTCACAAGCATTTTGAAAATGAGGATAGAAAAATACGTGGAGCCAATACTTGGGAAATATCAGGCAGGATTCAGGCAAGGAAAATCCACTATAGACCAACTATATGTAGTCAAAATGATTTTGGAAAGATTTTGGGAATACGATATTGACGTGTATCAAATGTTTGTAGATTTTAAGCAAGCATACGATACAGTAAATAGAGCTAAACTGTATGAAATAATGGCACTCTTTAAAATCCCAAATAAACTAATTAGATTAACTAAATTAACTATGCAAGACTCCGTTTTCCATATAAGAATCCAGGCAGAATTGACAGAACCAGTGGTAACAACAAGGGGATTAAAACAAGGAGATGGGCTGGCCCCACTATTGTTTAATATAGTGTTGGAATACGTAATAAGAAACCTGGATGTTAATACAGACAATACACTATTTTACAGCTCAAAACAAATAACTGCTTATGCAGATGACGTCAACATCTTAACAAGGAATCTGAGAGATCTTGAAAGAACCTTCATAGACCTAGAACAAAATGCTAAGGAAGTTGGTTTGGAAATAAACACAAATAAAACAAAAACGTTAATACAGACACGTTGTAATAAGACTGATGGGAATAATATAAGAATAAACACTCATTATATTGAGACAGTAGAACAGTATATATATCTGGGTGCAGTTATTAATGATAAATACAGTGAAACAGAAGAAATACAAAACAGGATTCGTAAAGCTAATAATGCTTACTATGCACTATTGCCAATAATGAAATCTAGAGAGGTGCACAAATACACAAAGTTAAGATTGTACAAAACTATGATAAAGCCAATACTAATATACGGCTGTGAAACTTGGACAATGACAAAATTAACAGAAAACATGATTAATACATTTGAAAGGAAAATTTTGAGAAGGATTTTTGGACCGGTGATGGAAAATGGTCAGTGGAGATTGAGATATAATAAGGAACTGTACAGCCTGATGAAGGAACCACAAATAGGAAATGTTGTTAAAATTAAAAGACTACAATGGGCGGGCCATGTTCAAAGGATGGAAGATGGGAATATAACAAAAAAGTCCATGAAGGGTAAGATGTTTGGGAAACGACCTGTAGGAAAACCCAGGAAGAGATGGCTGGATGCAGTAAACGAAGACAGTAGGGGAATACTTAAATGCAGGAATTGGGAAAAGGATGCTATGGACAGAGAAGGCTGGAGGTCAAGAATTAAGAAGGCCAAGGCTCAATTTGGGCTGTAGCGCCATTGGATGATGATGATGATTATATTCATTGAATGTTGGTCCTTATCCTGGTCATGCCTACAGTTGATTAGATAGCGACTGAATTAGATTATGTTGCCTTCGGTGATCATGAAGTAATAAAATGTTAACTTCTATAACATTGTAACGTCGCATAGTACTGTTTCAAAATTAAACTCCTACTCTTATCAGAAAACTGAAGAAAAACCAGTTCGCAAAAAACGAATTACAATAAATAGCTTTTTTGGAAGCTTTCTGGTTCTGCTTGGTAGAGATCTAACTATAATTTCACAAGATGACTGTGATAGGTTTTTCTACTTTCTAATCTAGCTTATTTTGTACCTAAATTTACAGATCCCCTCTTCAGATTTGTACCAAAATCCCAACTTTGCTTTCAGATCTGTGGACTGGGGCGATGATTCTAGCACTCCAGTTTGGAACAGCCAGATGTATACCATTATGTTCTGTGTTTCTTGGTAATACAGCATAATAATTATGTAATTTGACCGGCCTCATGGTCTAGTCAAATACTCTCAATAACTTATTGAGAGTATTTGGTCTAGTGGTCAGAATTTCTGACTACTGAAGCCCAACTCCAGGTTGGCGAAGGGCAGTGGCGGACGCAGGGGGGGATAGGGGGTTACATCCCCCCCCCCCGAAATTTGAAAAAAAAGACTATATATATATACTCTAAGTGGCTAGTTTTATAAACTAATTGTATATGTAAGTTGATTAATTTTTTCTAGTATTCTTTCTACCTATTCAAATCCCTCCCCGAAAAAAAATTTCAAAATTTCTGCGTCCGCCACTGGCGAAGGAGAGTTTTTTTTATCTATCATAGATAGGTTCCCCTGGCCGACGTGATCTGATTGGTTATTTAGGTTTAAGGGCCCTCCTGGCTTTCATATCACCTTCATCATCCATCAAGGTAATATAGATCCAGCTGAAAGTGTCCCAAATAATGAGAAATGAGGCTAAACTTCCACCAAGCCAGAGGGAATACCACAAACCATAGGGTAGTGGTAGCATTGGCTTAAAAAAATAATTATCGGCGACAAGTTTCTCTTATTTCTAAGGGGTCTTTACACGAAGAAATTTTCGTTCTTTGCGATTTTTTTTAATTTTGCACATGAGTTGCTTATACTAACAGCATTTTTCGAAAAAATTCTCTGAAGAGTAGTTATAAACCACCCACGCGCCCTTTTTGCAATATGGTCTCTTATAATGGAAAATCATACGAAAACAAAATTTTGTATTTGGGTTAGGTACATTCTGGGGATGTGACACGAAGATTGGTGACTACTTTCTCTTATTTTTTAGGGAACTTTACACAAAGAAAATTTTGTTTGTCGTGATTTTCTCGAAAACAACTCTTATGATCTTGTTTAAACTTTACCCATGGGGTGTTTATACTAAGAGCTAAAACTTTTATTTTAAAAAATTAGCTGAAGGGTAGTTATAAGCCACTCACTCTGAATACATGCCTTTTGCAATGTGGCCTCTTGCTCTATATCAGAATGTGAAGTAAGAAAAATGTATTGGCCACGCTTAAAGCAAAGAAAGTTACGAGAGCACATTAATCAGATTTTATTAGGGTTAGGTATCCTTGGGATACGATGTGATAACGATAGTCACTTCATTTTTATAACCAATTTACATGAAAAGAATGTCATACATAATAATTATATTATACTAAGAGGCTAACTTTTATTTAGCAGAGGAAGTTATGTGAATTTCACATCATATTTTAAGTTTTCATTACTGTCCCAACCATAACAGGAATTAATATTAATTTCAATAATAATTTTATTTTCTCTCAACCTGGTCCAATCTTATTTCCATATAATTGTTAGGTAATATTGTAAAATATAAATCTCAATCCATTTACTTAAGTTAAGTTTCTTTGAATTAGATGAGTTTCAGTGCAAAAGTTGCTTAACTCAGAGAGAATGAAAATCAATCCTAAGAGATAACGAAGCATTTTTTATGAAGAAAAAGAAAGGAATTAGAAAATGGGACAAAATCTAAAAATAAGAGATGAAAATGGACATTGTCTCAGAATCTCATCAGCTTAGAGAATCAGTATAAGTTATTTAAACCATTCTTTTTGGTATAGGCTATCAAAAGTTCTCTGAAAAGAAACCCATTTTTGGATAAATCAATTTTAGATATTTTTTCCCAGAAGCAAAGAAAATATATGATTCCAAAATAAAGAGAAAATGTTTTGTTGGACTGGTTTTAACATAAAAGTGTTTCAATTTTATGAGAGGGTTGACATCTAACACCACAAGTCTGCTATAGGAGACTAAATAATGGTCTAATGAATAAGAAACTGGTCACAGAATTCACTATCAGAAAGAATTTCTTGCATATAGGCCTGTCTGTACAAGAAAATTCAGATACAAAAAATTAAAAGTCCCTTTTTTAATTTAAGGTAAATCATGTTCTGCCATATTCCAAAATGCCTACAGTGCATGCGCAAAATTCGAATACAAATATGCCTAATGTAAAGTATCTTTTAAAATGAATCTAGCCTAAAATTAAGTTATAATTTTGGGTATTTTGTTGAGAAAATTATTTATATTTCTTGATTCCTGTTAATTGTGCTCAATCTAATAATAATCCAGTAATAATGTGATCAGTGATGGTTGTAATTTATAGCTTCATACTGTGTACCAACCGTAACAGTAATAAAATATTAACTGAAAATAACCGAAATGTACAATGATGTTAAAACTTATTGGGATACAGTCTTCTTACATATTTTTACTAGAAAAAAATACCTATGTCCCTTAAATAAATATCCTGAATTCACAGAACTTTGAACTCAAAGTTCAAGTGGTACTAAGTTAAATACAAGATTAATTTTACATACGCCTACATAGCATCATTCAAAAATAATTAAATTAATTTTTAGTACTAGTTTACTGCTGAACTAATTCATGGGAAAATTTAAATTATCACTTGGAAAGTGGTTACTGTACATAACCGGAGTTACGGTAGGATAAGTCCAGTATAAGCTTCCCTATTACAGACCTTATTGTGCTAAGGATCCTATAGCTCTTGTTGAACAGTTGACATATTATGTCCAGAGCTCCAGAGTCCTAGCACCACAACGATACTGAATGATTTCTGTAGAGATAATGTAAAACTATAGCATGCAAAGCTACTGCTGTCATACTGTACAAAATGTTATGTAAGACTGACATATGACTTTCTCTACCCTAAGCATGGACAATGCATTTTTCTTGCATCACATTCCAACATACAGTAAGTTCCTCACACAAAGTCATGTTGTCCGTAAAGCGACTAAGCATGAGTTTGTGGAAGAGATGGCTAGTTTATAAAATACTCTTCAGAATATTCCTGTAAATAATTTTTTCAAATAAAACCTGTAAGTTTAGGTCTTACAAGGATACACCAGGCTCGCTCTATATCACTGATATAAATCATCTTTGATTAACTGAAATATGATACAGCAGTTTAAACTGATATAATTGTTTAGGGTGCCAATGCCCCCCCCCCTCATTTGAACTTGGGGGTTCCCTGCATTTCAAGCATGCAGTTTGCATTACAATCATTCAACTGACCATCTAAGTTACTCAATTTAAGAATATAAAATCAATTGCTCTGAGAAAGGATATAATTCTTATATGGTATTATTTTTTATTTTATTAAATTTGTGTTATAATTAATTTATATTGTTTATTGTATTTATTTATTTAAAGACACAAATATGGCAGTAATTTCTTGTTTAACAACACATTCTATGATGTATCAAATACAGCAAACTCCCGATTATATTGGTTGATGGGGTCCTCTTGAAGAACTCCACGGTTTGATCAGTTCCAATATGCTTAAAGGTCGTAACTTATAGCATTTTCTATTAACCTTAGAAATTTGTTGCCATCTCCCAAGACATCTTCGAGTTTTCGTAGCAAAATAGACCTGTTGACCCCATCAGAGGCTTTTGTGTACCGGTAATCCACAAAAGGGGTATATATATGTGACCTTTAACAGCACATGCTGCTTCCCAGACGTTCTAGAGAACTCTTCCAATAGCCTGAATTGTTGATCTCCCCTCTAAGAATCCATATACTGATGATCTGGAATGACCCTTAGCACCTTGTTTGTCAGTCTGTTGGGTCCAGGTGCTGTTTTAAGTTTACATTCTTCAAAGGCATGCCATACTTATTCCATCATAAAGGCTTCCTCTGGTTGTATCTCTTGTGCACCAAGACTAACTATTGACTTCTGTTTTCTGTAGGATGCTAGCAAAGTGTTTTTCTCATATTTCCATTGAAATACTGGATCCGATTGCAGTCCTTCTGGGTTCTAGTGCCTGGTATGGTGTTAATCTGCTTCTTGTAAAATGTTTTGTTCTCTTTACTGGGTATACTGTAGCTGATTCTCCTGTAGCAAGGTTTTGTATTCTTTCGTTCCTCTGTATACTCTGTCAAATCATTTGTGGCTCTTGAAATCCTGTAGGCTGATGGGACAAGCCAGATAGAAAATGAAATCTTTCCTTTGAGACTCTGGAGGAAGAAGAATTCATACTGGCAAATGAAAAAGACACTCCAACATATATAGTGCATAATGGTTCTAGTATAATCAATTTATTTCTCTACAAAGAATACGAAATTGCAACAGTTCAACAAACACCTATGGACATCCCTACGAAAACATGTGCCAATGGAAGCAAGATTTGAGATGTCAAATTCAGAAAAAAAGGATGTACAGAGAGAATGGAATCCCAGAAAAATTCGAAATTGTTCTCAAACAGACCCTAAATCAAGAAGAAATAGTGTCTCTAATTGAAAAGAGCCAACTGGATAAGGCCACAAAAGAAATACAGTCTTCAATTTTGGAATCTGCAGGAACTCAGGCAACAAAATGAAAGAGCAAACCATGGTTTGATAAAGAATGTTACACATTCAGGAAAACAGTTTTAAAGAAACTGCACGCCTGCAGGATTTCAGCATTGAATATTATCCCAAGAACTGACCTAGCCTAACAATAGAACATCGTCCAGCACCAAGGGATCGTTATTTAACAGCTGTTCACAGCATAATTTTAGGTTAATTTTGTGTCCACTTCTACACTAGGTGGCCGCCTGCGTGGTCTCGTGGGTTAGTATCGCTGGCTACAGATCCACAGGCCCGGGTTCGACCCCCGGTACCTCCTCGGATTTTTCTGAGGTAGGGAGGTCTGGAATGGGGTGCACTCAGCCTCGTGACACAAACTGAGGAGCTACTTGATAAAGAAGTGGTGGCTCTGGTCACGGAAACCACCATTACCGGCCGTGGGTGTCGGCATGCTGACCACCTGCCCCTCAATCCTGCCATCTGCCTATGGTAGATGATGCAGCGGTTGGGTGGTAGGCCATGTCCCTTCAGGTATGTAGCGCCACAGAGCTTAGTTTAGTTCATCACTAGGTATTTTCCTTCCACATTTAGATTCTTCGTACAAATGTGATTTGTGTATAGGCCAATTTGGAATCTATAGGTTGTAAAGAATAACATGGGTCTAGCCCTATCTCCTTGACATTACAGTTCTAATTTTTACGAAACGAAACAACATTAAAAATGTGTGCATTAATCAGGTGAGAAATATGTTAATATATGGGTGATTCTTCAAATACGGGAAAATTTGTGTTCCGGAGTGATATTTTCCTTCAAATTCAACTTAAAAAAAAATTAAAATAAAAGTTTGTTTCTACTACTTCCATACTACAACTATCACTTTGAAATGTCACTAACTTTAAATTCTGATATTCCAAAATCAAATTTAATTCAATGAAATGTCATCCCCATGCCCTGTCCCATACCCCGGTTTTGTTTATTCTAACGCATTTTTCCACAAAACAAAATGTTATTTCCTTTTCAACTTTTTTCCTGCCAATGAGTATGAATGTGTGAAGAATATTAACCCCTAAAATATAAAATGAAATAAAATTGTCAGCCCACCTAATGAACATAAAGAATGTCCCAAGGGTTTTTGGTCATCCACATGGCTGAAAAGAATATAATTTTTTCTGCAGAAATGATAAATTTTTATAACTGGCAACAAAGTGAATATTTATTAATTTTGATTATGCACTATGATAAACCTTCCAATTCAAAGTACTTGACTGAAGTAGAGCTTACAGAGGTTTAGGAATGGCTTGCTGAGACCACTTAAACTCCTTTTTTGTCATCCACATGACTAATTTTTGTGTCATCCACATGTCTCATGAAGGGGTATGTGGATGACTCTCAAGTCATGTAGATGATAAATGTAGGATACTATTATGTTTACAGTGTCTTAAGATTTTAAAACTGATTAAATGAATTTCTGCTTGATTCCCCCTCCCCCAAAACCATAAAAACACAGTCTCGTTAAAATTACATTAATTCCGGAGTATGCAAACAAATTTGCAAATTTGGTGCAAAATCAACTGAAGTATGCTGAGAAAAATATGAAATCACATAAAGAAAAGCAGATTGTTGCCAAAGTTAGTCATTAATGTGGCCTTCTGCCATCCACATGTACAGTCGGTCAAATAAAAAACGTCGGGACTCGTATGCAGTTAAAATCAAAGTTTTAACGCATTAGTTCACAAGTTTCCTATAAAAAACATAAAATAAGGTCATTTTCGGAACATATGAGGCCATGCGACAGGAGGGAAAAAATGAACGAGGGAAAAACGAAAAACGCGGAAAGCGCAACACACGGTATTCAACTTAATGTATTGTCATAATTCATTTTGCTTTGTCATCGCACCACATACAAATGCTAGCTTGAGAGAAAGTGTAGTTAGGGCTGTAATTGACCTGCATTTTTCGGCCTCTGAAGCAGCGAGAAGGTTCCATATATTTTAAAGAGGTGGGTACTTCACTATAATGCGACCGGAAGTTTTCATAGGAATCGTGGATCTGGCCGGCGTATTTCGATGCTAGATTGGTGGCAGAAGTTGAACGCAAGTTATTGATTTTGCACTACAAGTACCGGTATTATAAAATAAAATCTTTAAAAAATGCTCCTTGAATAATCATATTCCTTGCGAATTTATTAATTATTATTGTTATAAGAATTAACAACCAAGAATATGGCGGATGTAAGACACATAGCCACAGCCTTCTATACATGTTTGTTTTGGAACAAAACTGACTAAATAATCAAGAAAATACATGGAGAGACAAGAGGCAGGTGTTAACCTAACCTTAAGTCTTCCTGTGCATGCGCATATGCTCGTTTGTGATACTTAATCAAATACCGCCCGACGTTTTTTATTTGACCGACTGTACACAGATGTCATTCACATGGCTTTAAAAAAATAAAGAAATTAAAATAAATAAATAAAAATATAAACATTTAACCTCTGCTGGCGTCATATTATAATCAAGTAACCCCTGAAGTATTTTAGTAATTTTTTTGAGATTTTTTAAACAAAGTAAAAAAATTGGATTTTACACACTCCAAATGTTCCCGTATTTGAAGAATCACCCATATATAAGAATACATCCTGTAATTCTCATGCCTTAAAATCAATTTAATATTAGGAAATTTGCACAATGTGCATGTTTGTTTATTCTGACAAAAGTTTGTCAGTGATTGTGGTCTGTTCTTGCATTCCATCACATGGTATCTCCCACACTTGTTCCCACATAGCTTAACTGTCAATGTTCACTTAGTTGATGGAACCTCTCCGTTCTGCATACTTTATGAGGGAAACCGTGGACAGCGTATCACGTCACTACATGGCGCAATGCGTAGTTCGCCTGGGTCCACTCTCTGCTAACCATGGCATCGGTGACGTAGAAATCTGACCACATTTCTTCTCTCTTCGACTTTAGCTCTTTCAGAACTTCTTGGTAGGCTTCAGTACTTTGTAGTAGCCTATACATTGAAAGACTCATCGCTCATTTATAAAATGTAGCTTTCACTCTTTCTATGTCCTTTAAATTTCTTTTTGCTAAGTGATTCCAAATAATTTCTATTCTATAAGTTATGATCGCAAGAATTTTCAGGTTGAATAATTTCATGGCTGTCACTAGTGATAACATGACTTACACTCTTTACACCGTGTAGTGCTGCTATGGCAGAGGTTACTTTTTCTTTGATGTGCTGTGTGAAGAGATTACCATTCATCTGCAAAGTAACTCCTAAGTATTTGAAGTTTTGTACTATTGGAATCTGGTTCTTGCCATGTACTATCACGTCCTTATTAGCCATCTTCCTCCATTTCTAAATGTCATCATCACTGTTTTAGCCTTGTTCATCTGTAACTCATTCCTGTCTGCCCATTGTATTAAGCGATTTAATGCAACTTGTAGATGGTCAATTGACGTAGATGCTACCACCTGCATATGCATAGAACTTCACATTTTCTGAGATTTCCAAAGTGGCAGTTATAAACAGTAGCGGACAGAGGGGGTCACCTTGTAGCACTCCACTTGTCTGTATAATAGGCCTTGACTTGGCAACTGAGTCATCTATGCTGATCTTGTTGTCTCTCAGTATGTTCCGGAGAAGACTAACTTAGTTATGTAGCTTCTCCCAACTACCTTCTCTAGCTTCTCTATCAGCAGCCTTCTGTTGACAAGATCAAATGCCTTGGTATAATCTATGAAAACCGAGTAGAGTGTTCCTCGTAGTTGTCTCAAAGCTTCTGCTATGTCTTCTTTTAGGCATTTTATTGCCTGTAGAGTCGATCTTCCTTTCCGGTATCTAAACTGTTCTTCCTAAGAGTAGCTTGCCTCCAACAATTCGGGATATTCCCCTGCCGTAGGCATTTGTTGAACAGGTCTGTCCATACGTCCTTCAGTACAGGGGCAGTGCTCATTAGATACTCACATATATGGTCAGGTCCACATGCTTTTTTGTATTTTAGCCTTAGGATTGCCTTGCACGCGCACCTCACTATTGTACCATTGGCTTCCTCAGGATTGTACCCTTCATCATATATGCTTAAAAATATACAAAACCACAATGTTAGGAATGTTACCCTGCCACCATATCTATAGTACATAAAATAAAATATTCCGAAAATGACCCTTGCACCAAAACGGTTATTTCTCATGTACAGGTAGGGGGAAAAAAAGCGGACCGAATAAAATATCTAAGTTGCCACTGCGCATGCCTAGCGACTTTCACAGGATAGCAGGGAATGTATTGAAATTTGTTCTAGTGTCGACTGTTGACTTGTAGCCCATTTCAAAACACAGAAAATGGTTTCTAATCATATTGTTTTATAACTGAATATATTAATTATTAACATTATTATAAAATACTAACATAAATTATATTATATTCAGCTACAAGAGTCGGTCCGCTTTTTTTTTTCCCTACCTGTACTATAATGCTCTCTAAACTTGAATAGATGAATTCTCCCTTCACCGCTCAGCAATCGCTCGTGAGAGAAGGAGAAGGTGAGAGAAAGGGAGGAAGAGGGAGGAAAAGGAAGACAAAAAGGGAATAGGAAAAATACATTTTTCCCAGTTTCACCTTTTGCATTACTAGCAACGCCATCTAAGAGGAGACATTCGAAACCCTAAACCCCTCCCTCCCAGGCGGGTCCCATTAGTGCTTTGGTGGGAGGAGCCTAGCATAAAACTATTTTTCCCCTATTTTATCCTGTTTTTCTTGTGGGCAGTGAATAGTGCACAGCCATTCCATGAAAAGTGAGCCTATTTTACCAATATTATAATTTTAAGCAAGGTAGACATGTTGTATGCCAAATGAAAGCTAAAAGCTATATTTTTAAATGTCAGTACTCATTTCTTATGATATTCATGTAACATTTTGTTATTGATTGTTAAATTTGAACATACCATAACGAAAGCAACCAATTTCTTGAAAAAGTAACAGTTCGTATTTAAGCCTTAATATTGACAGCCTGGAGAATCAGCTGATTTTCCTCTCCAAAAGTTGTTACCATAACAAAAATAGTGAATAAGTTTATTTTATATGTTAACAATAATTTGTAGAATAGTAATATTTGATATTTTCTAACAAGAAGGGTTATGTAACTCATATCACTTACTAAAATTTTTTCACATTATTTATTTTCTTCTTAATGAGTGTTACGGTCCTGATCAATAGTGCATAATTATCCTTGAACATTTATATACAAGGAAAAAAAAAATATGATTCACTGTAAAGTTGTGACAACTCACAGAGATTTGCATGTCTTTACAAAAATAACATGAGAAACTTTCTGTGTGAGTCTGAACCGTAACAGGGTACTTTTTTATCAACTTCTTGAATGATTAATGTTGACATGAGATTAAAAATATAACAGGGGTGAAGTACTATTTAAATACCATTCATACATATTATTAACACTTTTGAAAATTTATCTTTACGATGAGTATGAGGACCTCTAAAGTGGGGTAGAGCACTAACTTATCCTTAGTACTGCAATTTTCTTCTTGGAACTGGAAACATCGTTAAATATACTTACTTTAGTTCAAGGAATTGATTAAGGGGTGAAATCAGTCATTTTTAGAACTTATCTTATTTTTACCCATTACAATGTTCATTTTTATTACGCTTAAAACAAGCCAGCCATAAGTTATTATGGTTCTGAGCTAAGAAGAAAGACCAACTACGAAGCAGGATGACCAACTGTCCATCTTGCATGGGTTATTCTCCAGAAAAGGGCAGATTCATGTCGCAGTTGAATTTCTGGTGTAAAATAAGTAGGATGGATTATGAATTATTATGATGTTAGATTGAAATAAGGGCTATTTGATCCCATATTCCACTTTTTAAACAAAAGTTACAATTTTCTGCACTTTAGGGCACAGTATGTGAGATCTCACCTCCGTGTCATGTACCAATGCCTGACTTGTCATTTTCATTCTTTCATAATTCAACAGGCTTTAATTTTTATTCCATTTTAGTGTTATAACAAGAACAAACAGCTCAAATAATGAGTCATTAATAACTGAAAAGAAAATATATCATTTTGAAAAAGACAATTTTTTGCACTAAACATGCCTGTCCCAAAGTGAGACCTCACCTCCGTGAAACAATATAAAAGTTCAATTATTTCCACAGATATGGCACTGTAGTCTTTCTATTTTCCTTGGACTCCAACTTTTGGCAGTTTTCTTATCATTTATATAAAGCCAAGCTGTTAGTGTGCTTTTAAGTGTTGTTTTGTTTGTGTAAAAGGGCAAAATGCAGAGTTGGTATTTGGACTTCCTCACCTCCGTTACCTACACCCAACGGTAAAGTTGTATGTTTTTATATTTACTTTTGCTATAAATTATAATAATAAGGAATGCAAAGTTAAACTCTAGAACTGAGATTTTCTAACCTCAAATGTTCCCAAGCTGTTTGACAAATTAGAGAAAAACCTCACCTCCGTTACTGTTACTCTCGAGTCCTATCCATGGAGATGTAATTAATGTTGTAATTGATGACATATTTAACTGTCTGCATTTTTTATTTCTGTTTAAAGTAGATACTGGTATAGCCTAATAGTTTATGACAATAGGCTATATCATGTTTTGATTTAAAGTTTTGGTTTTATGGTGATAATCTATTTTAAAATAGATCAAAATAAGTAAAAAGTTGTGTGTTAATCCATTTGTATGGTAATAAATATTGTTCTTTTTCATGATAACATTTAATACAGTAAATTAATTCTAATTCTCACACAACTTCTATATAATTACTATTTCTTACTATTTTCTCACCTCCATGAATGCGCCATTTTCTAACCTTGTTAATTTAATGCAAAATACCACTCCGTAAGTAGGGCAAGTACTTCAGTAGTACTCTGCAGAAAAAAATATTACATAAAAAAATGACATGGTCCAAAATAAAAAATTCTAACATTGAAATCTGCCCTTTTCTGGAGAATGGCCCATTAAGGTAAGTAGTGGCAGGTAGATTCTATTTTAGTGGAAGTTAGGTTAGTTTAGGTTAAGTTTGTTAGGTTAACTATGAACAGTTTTATTAGTTTTGTAGGGCATACTGAAGTCACATGTTTCAAAAATGTGCCATATTATATATCCTGTGGGATTTGTCGTGTTGGTTAACCTGTGTACCCAGATAATATGGCCGTCAATTATGTTATTATCATGAATTAACTTACATATTTTAAGGTAAGACAATTACAGGATGTATTCTTATATATTACCAAATTTCGTACCTAATTAAAATCCTTGCACCTAGGGACACAATTTTAATGTTGTTTCGTTCAGTAATACTTACAATTTACAATTTATTGTTTCAAATTACACGAAAAATATACATAAAAAGTTGATACACCACCCGAAGAAGCAGAGCTTGTGTTCGGGGGTGGTTCAGTTCTATATATGAGAAAAACTTATACTAAATAAGTTAATTACTTAAAACAATACAAAATTTAGAGAAGTATGACAGAATACATGTGTAAAAGGTTAGAACATGTTCTTTTTACAATACAAAGGTACGAGGTAATACAATATTAATACATAACAATTTATTTGTTCAAATTTTAGTAAAAAACAAAAAAAATATATATAAGTTCTATCCAAATTTTAAATTTTAATATGAAAAATGTTATAACAGCAATAGTAGAAAACAGAAGTAATAATTATATAAATTTTCTAATTTTAGACCTAAATTGTTTGTTGTTTAAGCTATTTAGATCAGGATGGTTGGTAATAAATGAATTGAATAGTCTTGGGCCAAAACTTGAACAGTGCTTAGCTCCAGCAGTTGTAACATTTTTCGGTTCAAGTAATAAATTAAATTGATTCCTTCGCGTGTTATATACGTGAGATTCTGACTTGTAATTGTCACGATGTTTATGAAAATAATTCAGTATGACATACTTGTAAATTTGGTCTATGGTGAAAACGTTAAATTCAGAAATGAAACTGTAATGCTAAGGAGATAGCGCTGGCCCCACTAAGTGTGTAAATGTCTGGACCGTAACAATGGAATGGCTGTGCACTATAACAGTGAGCTGCGCTGCCGGCAAGGAAAGGCCGGTAGCTAGGGGAGACAGGGGGAGCGAGCCGTCACCATAGCAATGCAGGGTGGGATTGGGCAAAGCTTGTTTTTCTATTTTGCCCTAATCCCAAATTATTTAATTTTTTCCCCAGTTTCACCTTCTCCCTACTTCATGGCCTTGTGGCCCATTCCTAATAGTTCAAATCGCACCTCTAGGCAGGTCCTGTTAGTGAGTAGGAGTGGGGAGCTAGGATGTAGCCTGCCTCGCTGAGAAACAAAAACATCACCCGTCCGTGGAAACCTGCGCATATCGCGAGACGAACCCCCTACATTGCAACTTTGCTGCAGATTCTTCCATTTTCCCTAATTCCAAATTGTTTAATTTCAATTTCAGGTATTGAGCTCTCCACCAATGTTTTGTGTCAGCATGACTGACTGATAGGGTACATTATGATAACGGGGTACTGCAGGGCGACCCCATGAGTCCTCTGCTGATGTCACAGACATAACACAAAACTTAGCAAGCACCGATATCCTGCTCTATGCAGACGATATGGCACTGGGATCGACAGACAAGGATGAACTGCAGACAGCACTCATACGACTGGAAAAGTGGGTGAAGGAAAACCATCTCACTTTCAACCAAGAGAAGACCGTACAAATGGTATTCAGGAAGGGAGGGAGAGCTGCCATAAAGGATAACCTCAAGCTAAACAGCAAGCCCCTAGAAATAGTGAACAAATTTAAATATTTAGGAGTCACCCTGCAGAGCACGACAAAATCATTCAGGTGCCACATGCAAGAAAGAGCGGCAGCAGCCACAAGGGCAATCTACACCATAAAGAATCTACCGGACCTGTCACTGGATACAGCGCTCACGCTCTTCAAAACTGTCATCTCCCCAAAAGCGACATACAGCCTAGAGCTTATGTGGGACAAACTGACATTAAGCGACCTGCAAAAGACTGGGAAGTGTCAAATCCCGTTTTCTCAAGTGCGCCCTAAAAGTAGGGAAGACTGCACTATCAAGAATGGTCTACGAGCTAGCCAGGGAGCCTTTCTACATCGAAGATATTAGATCTCAAATGTTACTGCCAGCGACAGGAGCCTACACGACACTCTAAAACAAAGGGAAGAAAAAAGGCAAGAAATAGACCCAGCTTTTTACGCTACAACTGTGATGCTGGAAAGGAACTGGACCAAAGAGAATCAAGAGCAAAGACATGTCATCACACGCTTCACCATTCACGGCTTTCACTACAAGATATGCTCAAACAAGAACTACCACAACCCTGACGAGAAATGCGTGTGTGACCTATGTGCCCAGAGATGTGGAAGATACCACCTTGCAGTGTGTCGAAATAGGGTGAAAACCATCAATGAATACAGCAAAAGTTAAAACATTGTTGAAACTTTAATACCCATTCGGGTGAACATTTCTTCTTATTATTATTATAATAAACTAAATTACGTACAGTACCTTTGTTCGGCCAGAAATGATGTACTCTCCTATTTTTCCATTACCAGGTTGAGTGTTGGCACGTATAATAACATTGTCCACTTCTCTGATAAGCGCACCTGTGTTTATGCAGTCACTCTCCTTACCATCCAACCACGTTATTTCATCACTTCGTATTGTTTTCATTTCATCTGGCACTCTGTTACTCACTAACTGACCATCCTTGAATACACCTTTGTCATAAAGACTTTTCACTTCTTCCAATACTGCCGCACACATTTCTGCTCCCAAAAAGTTATCAACAACACAAACTCCATACAAATTCATGTCTCTAACTACACTTTCACAGACTTCTTCTATAAACCGTACTCTGTTCTCCCTATGTGAGAGAGGTGGAAGGGGTGCTGGAACTGGCAAACTAACTTCAGGGAAATTTAAGTCTTCGTGTTTATGTGCCGCCACAGTCTCGTTTTCTTGTGGTGGCATTTCACTGGCAAGTCTAGGTCGGAGTAATGAACTATTTGGCAAAGTACTATAGTCAAGTGACGGGTTTAAATCCTGAGTACCTGCATTAAGAATTTCAGTTTCAGAACTACCAATATGTGTAATAGGGGGGCTAATACTCCAACCAACTGCACCTTCACTATCATCAGCCCAACCAACGGAATGATCATCTACAGGACCGCCAGTTCCATCTTCCATTCCAGTTTTCTTTTCAGGCCCTTTTTCAATTTCAGCGTCAACAGCTGCACTAACTGCTTCTAGGGTTTCGTTGTCACTTATATTATCATCTTTTGTACATTTTACAGCAAGTTCTTTTGCACTTGTTTTGTCAATTGATTTTAATGGTGCACCATCAACTTTGTTCTTGTTTTTGTCAACTCTATTTTTCTTACAAAATCGTCTGTGCCGTTTCCAATCCTGTTCCTGGTGTTGTTTCGAGCAGTAAAAAACTACTTTGCATTTGGCGCAGCGTCGAGTAAGTCCATCTAGTCCACACACTTTGCAAGGTTCGCGATAATCAGCTGGATCCATTTCCTCAAAACCACAGCTAGAAATTCATTCAGACATGGTGCTTTGCGGATATTAGTCAAATTAAGAGCTTATATAGAAATTGTTTCCGATGCAATAGATTACGAACAGTTAAATACAACGATGTATTCAGAATAATAATAATATAAATTAAATAAAATTTCCCACTAAACCTTTCCCTATCTCCTGATCCCAGGAAAGAGATTATTAGAATGATTGTGACTTGACAATTTAATCTCAGCTGAAGTCTTGCGCCATCTCAGCGCTGAATGTCAAACTACATCGTGCCACAGTACGTTAAACTGTAATCGACTATTTTGACCGGTTCGACATACGGTAGATGGTAGATATACGTGTGAAGTTGTTTGACAGCGTACAGATAATAATGTTACTACAGATTTTAATGCCTGTAATTATAGAATTTAAAACGTGATTATTAATATTTATTCTTTTGCTGTTTTTTTTTTAATATTATAAATTTCGTGAAAATTGTAGAGAAATAAAGTGAAGCAGGGTTGGCACGATTTTCGCTTCTCACTTGTCAGTCGTCAGTGTCAGTTGCGTTTTGTGGGCTTTGGCGCTAACTGGTTATAAAACCGAGTTTTTTTGTTTATTTCGGTGATTTATTTCGTGTGTTTGTAATTTGTACACTGTGTTCTTGAGACTTTCGATGTATATCTGAGGAAGAGTTGTGGGAGAACAAAATGGTGAAGCGAGCAGCAGTTCGTGGGCCTTCACAACCTGCGAGAAGTGCTATTATAAATACCTTGTTCTATGAATCACAGTCCAATACAACAAACCATGAAAAACTCTTGAAGCAAATGCGCCAGGAATATGATAAAGTAAGAACATTAGCCCTGTAGGCCGTAAGTCCATATTTCAACATTAAAATTACTTCAACTGTATAAATCATTAAATTTTACTTAAAAAATTGGATCATTGTGGGTTGGATAATTTAACACTAAAGTGGTTCAAATCATACCTACAGACAGGTCTGATAGAACTCAAAAGGGGGGAAAAACCAAATATCGGGTGCCAAATAGGCTCCTCCCATCCGCCCGGGAAGGAGGGGTTTAGGGCGGGGACTAACTAAATGAAACAGTGGGAGACATCTAGTAGGTAATGGTGGAATTAGTAGTAGCGGCGCAGAGACATCTGGCGGAAATAGCAGAAACACAAGAAAATTATTTTTTTTATTTTCTCCTCCTCTCCTCCTCTTCTCTCTATTACCTCCTTTCTCTCCTTCACCCTACCTACCTATTTGGGACCTATTCCTATCCTAGTAATTTTCGCACCTACGGGGATTCGATCCGGGGACCGCCAGCGTTCTAGTCCATTGCCTTAACCACTACACCACGAGGCTCGTTGCAATAAAAATCGAGAAAACTTCTAGCCTTTGTACTACAGAGACGTGTAATACATGACGCTAAAGAGGCTCTGGTGAACATATATCCTAATGGTGCCTTGGTAATTCGTAAATATAATTTGTAAATACTTAGGTGGGTATATTTGGTACAAGGGGCATCTCGTATTTTGAATATTTGGTACAAGGGGCACTCTCGCAGGGGTAGTGTTGAGTGTCGAGTGAAGGCGGGGACACGGTCGGGAGTACGTTCGGGAACGGTCGGAAGAAGATCGGTGCGAGAGCCAAGCGAGAGGTCGCCGGCCGACAGCTGCTGTCGCCATGGCAACGGAATGCGGGATGGGCGGAGCCTATTTAGCACCCGATATTTGGTTTATGCCTTTACGTAATAGGGGAAAAAATAGTTTTATGTTGCACACTAGGCTCCTCCCACGAACTGTAACGCGACCCGCCTCGGAAGGCGGGGTTTAGGGTTTCATCGCAGAAGAGATTCAGTGTGAGACATAATAAACATTGCAGCCTCGCGCTATTCAGTACATTGCTCCTAAACTAACTTAACGTTGCTAACCTAACAAAACCTGTGGGGATGGTCCACCTCTCTACTTGAAGTGATATTTTCATTTTAAAAGCATGGAAAACGACCAAATTTGATGTTATATTATCCTTTAAAACCTATAGATTCCATTTATAAGCACCATATATTTGTTCAAAGGTCCTAAATATAAGTAAAAACGTGAAGAAGTAGGGACAAAATTAACCTAAAATGGCGCTGGGAACTGCTGTCAAAACACGAATCTCCATGCGCTGGCCGATGTTCTGTTTTCATGCAATCGGTCACGTGCTGATAATCCAATACTGGAAACCTAACGGTAAAAACCTGGTCTCAATGGCTCAGTCGGTATCGAGGCCGAGGTACCTATCGTATACGTAACTTCATATCTACCCCAGATTTCCCTGTTTTCCTGTATTGGGGGCTTTGCCCCCAGGCCCCACCAGGGGCTGCGCCCCTGGACCCCCTTCCTGCTTTCCACCAGACCCCTTCAACCGAGGACGGTAACTTTGCATTAGCCCCGGATCCCTTTCTTGTTTTTCTTTTTTGGGGGCTTTGCCCCCAAGCCCCACCAGGGGCTGCGCCTCTGGACCCCCTTCCAAGCTTCCATCAGACCCCCTTCACACCGGGAGCTTGGAGTGCGGTACTTATCATAAACTAACGGGGGAACCTAACCATATAACTCAAATGGAAAGCGTGAGAATATAGAACTATTGGTAGCACTGGAGAAGCCTTTGGGAAAATGGCCGCCGGCCAATGGGAGTGTTGGTTCCCAACCGAGGGCCCGCATAACGATTGCAGCATGGCGCGTGGAATTGTAGTAGAGTCGTGGACCATACCCAAACCTGTCACTGACCTAGAATTTACCTATCATTATTTAACTAAATGCAGAAGGGTCATTCTCAAAATAACGCACCTTTCACTGTCCCAGGTACAAAACTGCTAAAATTATTTATTTTTTTATAGTTTAATTATGAAAAATAATAGTGTTAATATTATTTAAAATCACACAAAAAACTATAGCTCTTTACTTGACAAACTAACTTGGGAAAAAAATCTGAAATGTGTAGGAACTCAACTCCGTGGACGTCCCCTTCCAAATGTAAGAAACAATATTAACCTTTAATATCTGCTTTGTAAAATATTTTCAAGCTTTTAAATTTTTTATTTACTGGGCAAGAATGATATGAGGGTCATTCCACCTCAATTCATCCAGGGCTTGTAACCCTCCGGTCTCAGATTTTGATGAAAATTTGTAGTGTGGTTCCCATATGCATGAGAAACAAAGATCTGAATTTTTAGCTTCCTGTCTGTTATAGATTCGGAGATACACTTCTTTGAAAATATCATGTTTTAGGAAGAATAGAGTCAGGACAGGAGTAGGTTTTGTGTGCAGACTGTTACATTTTTGCTTGTACCATGCCTGTGAATGTTAGCAGAACCATAACACATGATCATTCCAATGCAAAAATGACTGCTGAGTTCAAATCTGGTGTCAGAATTTGTCTAACACTTACAGAAATGTTGTTATGGGCATGTAAACTTAAAAATTGAAACTATAAAAAGGCAATCGCGCCTCCTCATAAAAACCATAATATCTCAAAAAGTAAACTAGATACAGCTGAATGCTTTGCACCATTGGAACGAGCAGGAAATTTCCATCTAGATCAAATAAAAAAACTTGTGGGACTTTGTTAGGTGAATTTTTTTTCTGCACATATGTAAAATTAGAAGATTTGAGTATGGGTTACATACATATGTTGAACAGAGTTTCCAGATAATTATGGAGCTACAGTCTTACAAGCCAAAGTAATTCAGTGTTATAATCAGTTCTTACCATTAAGTGCACAGAAATCCATTACCACATTTATAAAATTTTTACACGGTAAGTTAAACATAATATTTTTGGAGCAGACCTGATACATGACATTATATTAATTTGTTAACAGCTCAGTACCCAAATTATTAAGTGTGCTGCCAATCCAAATACATGAATGTTGCAAAATTCCATACACAAACTGCTATGGATTGTAGAGGAGACCAAAACAAACTTTTTTGTTAAATAAGCATAGGTCGGAAACCAATAGGTATGTCAGTAGTCACCTTCGAAGACAGACATCGTTGAGTAGAAACAAACATCCCTGTGCATGACAAACACATGACATGTTGCAGATTGTACACAGTTTAGGTAGCTGTTTGCTTTTATTCATTCTGCTTGTTATTAGGCATTGAGTAAGGACGATGGAAGATTACAGTTTTGTTGAACTCACGAATATCCACCTAGTTTATGGTGCATGCAATGGCAATTCCACAGCTGCACAATGTCTCTATGCTGAGCGATATCCTGGTCAGCGTTTACAAAATCCTCGCACATTTGTTTCTGTTTCAAGTTCGAGGGCATCTACGTGACACATTTGGTGAAAATTGGATTGGCCGGGGTGCACCCATTGCATGGCCTGCTCGTTCTCCTAACCTTACCCCACTTAACATTTAAAGAGTTTAGTGTATGGAACACCAGCTGTGTCAGAGGAGGATTTTGTTGCACGGATTCTTGTAGCTGCCAACCAATTACAACATACCCCTGGAGTATTCCACCATATGAGAGAAGCAGTATTGTGTCGTTGCAGATCATGTATTGAAGCAGGAGGCCGCACATGTGAACAATATCTGTAAATAAACCTCACCACAACCAGCTCAAATGGTCACCATACCTTCATTGTGTCTCAGCATGTTTCCATTCGAAGGTGACTACTGGTGTAACTATTGGTTTCCGGCCTATGGTTATGTAACAAAACAACTTTGTTTTGGTCACCTCTACAATCCATAGCAGTTTGTGTATGGAATTTTGCAACACCTTATATAAAAATAGACCACAGATGTAATTTTAGATAGGCCTATAGATGTGCTATACATCAAGTATTGATTATAAAAGATATTTATGAGTGGTGATAAGTATATATTCACAGTTAATAGATATAATAACATGCCTATTACATTTGTAAGGACAATTTAAATTGGAGCTAACAGATTGTTGCACTGATTTATAACGATCTGTTACTATATAAGAGTTAGGCTACTTCGTCTTCATGAAGTAGTAGGCCTACGCATCACATTTAGTAGTACGAACTGGGGGTGCTACACTGATGTTCCAACTGAGGGCCGGGAAGGAATTTGTTACATAGAAGTCTTTGCAATATATTTGTTCCATTTTTCCTGAATTTCAGCAGTACATTTACGGCAAGTCATCTTGTGATGGCATTGAAGATGCTGTCAAGATAACTGCCACCAAGGCTAGAATGCAACGGCCGTACAAAAACAAATACTGGAGCCAAAGCAGATGTTTGATTTTTGTAGCCAGCAGTTCTCAAAAATTAAATTTCAATTTATATCTGCAGCAGAAGTGGAAAATGTTCACAAACTGCAGAGTGAAAAATTCAAAGCAGCAAGTAGGGTTGCAGGAACACAAAGTTTTCATCATTTCATACCTCTATCTTGTGACATTTTGGGAGAGAAACGTCTGAGCACAGTTGATCATTTGTCTTTAGTCTTCCAGTTTTCAGATGCAGAACTTACAGTACATGAAACTGTAAAACTAAACAGTTTTGTTTGTTGAGTATACGACAAAAATTGGTATATTGATTTAGTTAATGAAGTAGATACAGATGAAGGAGATGCAAGTGTAATATTCATGCATCCTAATGGCCCATCTACATCATATCATTGGCCAGAGAAAGCAGATAAGTGCTCGGTTCCATTCAGTCACATCTTACTACATGTACCCATTCCAGGTACTGCAACAGGTAGACAGTACCACATATCTGATAAATGTACTGCTGAAATTCAGGAAAATGGAACAATTGCAAAGACTTCTATGTAACAAATTCCTTCCCGGCCCTCAGTTGGAACATCAGTGTAGCATCCCCAGTTTGTACTACTAAATGTGATGCGTAGGCCTACTACTTCATGAAGACGAAGTAGCCTAACTCTTATATAGTAACAGATCATTATAAATCAGTGCAACAATCTGTTAGCTCCAATTTAAATTGTCCTTACAAATGTAATAGGAATGTTATTATGTCTATTAATTGTGAATATTTACTTATCACCACTCATAAATATCTTTTATAATCAATACTTTATGTATAGCACATCTGTAGGCCTAAATAAAATGACATCTGTGGTCTATTTTTATATTTGGATTGGCAGTACACTTAATAATTTGGGTATCGAGCTGTTAACAAATTAATGTAATGTAACAGGTCTGCTGCAAATATATTATGTTTAACTTACTGTGTAAAAGTGTTATAATTGTGGTAATGGATTTCTGTGCACTTAATGGTAAGAACTGATTATAACACTGAATTACTTTGGCTTGTAAGACTGTAGCTCCATAATTATCTGGAAACTCTGTTCAACATATGTATGTAACCCATACTCAAATCTTCTAATTTTACATATGTGCAGAAAAAAAATTCACCTAACAAAGTCCCACAAGTTTTTTTATTTGATCTAGATGTAAATTTCCTGCTCGTTCCAATGGTGCAAAGCATTCAGCTGTATCTAGTTTACTTTTTGAGATATCATGGTTTTTATGAGGAGGCGCGATTGCCTTTTTATAGTTTCAATTTTTAAGTTTACATGCCCATAACAACATTTCTGTAAGTGTTAGACAAATTCTGACACCAGATTTGAACTCAGCAGTCATTTTCTCAATGGAATGATCGTGTGTTATGGTTCTGCTAACATTCACAGGCATGGTACAAGCAAAAATGTAACAGTCTGCACACAAAACCTACTCCTGTCCTGACTCTATTCTTCCTAAAACACGATGTTTTCAAAGAAGTGTATCTCCAAATCTATAACAGACAGGAAGCTAAAAATTCAGATCTTTGTTTCTCATGCATATGGGAACCACGCTACAAATTTTCATCAAAATCTGAGACCGGAGGGTTACATTTCACTTTTTTTCTGGATGAATTGAGGTGGAATGACCCATGAGCATTTAAATGCCAAAAATATCAAAAAAGTGTACTTCCAATCAGTTTTTATAACAAATAAATCAGTGTCCTTCGATTTCATTTCAACTCCAATGACAGTCTAAAAGTACAATAATTTCATGCTTTGGATTGGCTACACTGCTTCCTACTTGGAGGGAAGCTCTGTATTCCTCTCTATTGCATAATAGCTGTTGGTTGTTGGTTATAGTGAAAGTTGATTTTCTTAACTTTTATGATTTCTGATTTCGTCAAGATCATCTCTTCAACTCCGAGGACCTTTATAAAAAGGTAAGAATTATAATTTGTAACTCCTTTTTGGCATAAACTAGTTTTTATTTGTTTAAATGACAATAGAAACATCCAGAGTGTTTCCGAACCTCAAACCTGTACCTTCACACATGGCTTATGTCTAATTTTCTCAACTCCGTGGACCTCAACTCCTTGGACTTGCCATGTCCACGGAGTTGAAAATTGTCCATGGAGTAGAGTGTTTCTTCTAATAACAAGTTATATTTTGGGTTTTAGTTGTGTTTAAATAAAAATAACTTTTATTACTGTACCATCTTAATCTAAGTTTGCAAAAACAATCGTATACAATTTAATGACTGTGATTCTTTGCAGGAGGAGGTAACTTATGAAAAATGGGTTCTAAAAAAAGTACCAATCATGGTAAAAAATGAAGAAAAGATAAGTAAGCGTACAATCAAACTTGAAATTAAGTGCTCCAAAGAGGAATTACTAAGAGTGTTTGACAACAGTTTGCCTAAGTTTATTCAACACACATTTAACATATACCATCAATACGAGATGGTAGACAATGTTAAAAAGACACTGAAATACAATGAAGTTCTTCTTCACTTTGATTTTTTGGAAAACTATGTAACTTATGTAAGTACAGGAAGGAAATTCAATCAGTTCACTTTGGTGGCTCTAAACAGCAAATAAGTCTTCACACTTCAGTATTGTACTATAGTTACTCTTTGAATGGAGAATTAAGTCACCAATCATTTGTTACCGTTTCTGAAGACACTTGGCATGATGCAGTTGCTATTGTTGCCCATTTAGAGCCGTTAACAACACAAATAAAACAGCTTGTCCCAACTTTGAAAACTGTGCATCTTCTTAGTGACGGACCATCTACCCAGTACAGGAATAAAAACATGTTTCAACTACTAGGGTCTCAGTTATCTGAATTGTTTTCAGCTGAAATTATAGCATGGCATTTTTCAGAGGCCTCCCATGGAAAGGGAGCCCCTGATGGAATTGGGGGAACAATTGAAAGAACTGCCGACTCTTTGGTAGCTAAAGGGGTTGACATTGACAATTTGGAAAAGTTTGTGCTGCATCTGCAAGAAACAGTTTATCTGTGAAATTAATTCCAGTTCCTGGCCTTTAAAGGAACAAATAGCATTCACCAAATTATATAGGCTATGTGAAGGGATCCAAATTCATCCTGGCGAGAAAGTTGAGCTGTGCAACTTGTTCTTTAGAAGAGGAATGCACCCACTATGGTCTGGGGCAAATCGAACTACTACAAGGGGAATCTGCAGATGCCAGTAAAGAAGTGGAGTCTTCTCATCATGAAATGGTCCAAACACAGACTCCAAAACAAAAAAATTCAAGTTGTATCCTTTTAACATTTTACATTGCTTGAGTTACATTAATTTTTAGCTTTGAATAACCTTAATGGTACATTTTGAATATTTTATCAATTTGGAAATCGACAAGCCTAGTTAGTATTTCTTTTACTTTCTAAATGCAATAAAACATTGATTAAGAATTTCCCTTAACTGTATTTTTACAGCTAAGAAACAGGAGACAACCCAGCAAAGAAAACCCATATACACTGTCATATACAGTGATTCTGATCCCGATGATCCTTCACAGCTCAGTGTCAAAGTCAATGATTTCGTAGTAGTTAAAGTTTTCGGAAAGAAAACCGTAAACTTCTACGCAGGTTGTGTTACCAAATGTTTCAAGGAAGGGGGTTACCAGATTAGATTTATGGGAAGGTGCACTGACACTAAAAACAAATTTGTTTTCTCCACTGAGCCTGAAGCCTCTGTAAACAAAGATGAGGTTGTTGCTATTTTAAAGCAACCAAATTTAATCAACTCTAGAGGCCAATATGTTTTTGATCAATTGCCATCGAATTTCAAGTTGTTAGGCTCTGTATTATACTGAATATGATATTGAACTGATGAAAGGCCATGAGCAAAGTGGGCCGTCTTAAGTTAGCTTTGAAGTGTAGCTATAGCTACTTTACTTTTAATTTTTTGTTGTTGAAAACTTGTAAAAGACATGTACAACATAAATAAATCTTAATTATACGAGTTTCTAATTAATTGTTTTGTTTTACTTCACCCTCACAAATGATGATTCATATATCATACATAAACTTTAAGGTGATTCAGTTTTTAAAACACTTCTTTAAATAATCATTACAGTTTATCATTTCTGGCGCTTCTCTGATTTAATTGATATAAGGCAGCACCTTTATAAATTTCATATTCTACAATATAAAAAGTATAAATTATCATTTCTTAAAAATATTAGTAATTTTTAACATTTTCATCTGATTTAAAAAGCAAACACCATGCACTTGCCTCAACTCCGTGGACATGTCACAACTCCGTGGACACAGGAGAATGAAAATAGGTATTTTTCCTATAATATAAGTGTTAAACATCTCAGCCACTATAATATTGTTATTCAGGTCAATGATAGCAATCCAAAAATGTATTTGGTTAAGCTATATAATTTGAATTTTAAAAAAATCGTTTGGTCAGCCAAAAGGTGCGTTATTTTGAGAATGACCCAGAAGCTTTTTTCCCTTCCACACCTTTCATAAAACAGTGTTACGACTATCAAGGAAGCCATGGCACAGTAGGTGAGTGCGCAGGCTCGGAAGCAAGGGGAAGGAACCGGCGGGCTATTCAAGTCTAATACCAAATTCAGAATGCCCTCCTAAATTAATATCACTGTTCATGACCTAACTGCCACTGAACTAGAATTTCGGGAGAATTCAGAATGCCCTACTAAATTAATAAGTTAATTTTACTACGGTACAATTGTAATTTTCGTAACTGATCAAGTACATAGCCGTGATAGGAGATGTAGGGGAAGCAAGCAGTAGCGTGCGCATTGGCTCGGAAGAGAGGGTCAGCAGGGGAAACGAGCAGGTGGAGCTTCGCCGGTGCGCAGCATATATCTATCTTTTGCTGGTAATAGTAAATGGAAAGGCTAAATCCAAAAACAGGGTGCCCCTTAAGCTCCGCCAAATCGAGATATTCCGTTCCCATGGTGATATCAGCTGACGGTCGGTGACAGCTCTCTCGGCACTCCCGACCGTCCCTGCACTACACCTCACTTGGCACTCCCGACTGTAGCAAATACAAGAATACCAAATACAATTATAAACATACGTGTATAACAAATTTACAAATAAACACCAGGGCCTCTTTAGTGTTACTCAGGACCCACCACGTGACGGTAGAGGTTGGTTTGGGAAGGAGAGGTTATATTAGTTAGCAAGCTAACATCGGCTCTGAAAAGAGCCTTTTAGGGTGGCAAGTCAATATAGGGGGAGGAATTGATTAGCAATTCTTAGGTACATACACTGAGGCTATGTCCGACAGGAAATCTTGGAATGTGTGAGTTTTCCCTTTTCGTTTACGGTACATAAAAGTAGCTAGGTAGCCTTAGAAAGTTACGCCTTTCTTACGATTGGTGCAAGGCATGCTGGGTTTCGCATGTGCCCACAAATCCTCTATAGTGTTTGTGTGCACACCCGTTTCCCAGTCCTTAAACTGAGTGGAGTGGTTTACAGTCGTATGATTGTACCCCTCATCCTTCAGACAATCGTATGCCTTCCAACAGTCTGAATAAATACACGTTCCAGGCAGTAGGCCTACACGTTCCCGGATAATCGCAAGAAGCATTTCCTTGGAATGTTCTGCCACAGGGCAAAGGAAGCAAGCATTGGTACCACGTTCCACAAGGCCAAATACCCATTACCTTCACGTTTCACCCTAAGATACTTCCTTTTCCCAAACTTGGATTAGGGCAATTCCATGACAACATTGACACAGATTGAAAAAAAATAAAATGTTACAAATATTGTAAATTATTGCAGTTTCTCTAAGTCAAAGAGTTAAAGTTTCAGAAAATATAAATATTTCATGCATTTGTCTTTTAAATTTGGACTTAAAATATAATCTATTAGAAAATTGATAGAAAACACCAAATTTACGATGAACATGGACATTCACAATTTAGTCCAACAGATACGGCAGCAGTGCTTTCCAAGGATTCTTTTTCATCATAAAACAAAAGATGACTTATTATGGAGGGAAAACATTACTTCATTGAATTGCAGAAGTCAAATTAGATAAATAATATATGGAAGGAAGTCCAATAATACACAGATACCGTACTGTTAGTCCGTGACAAAAAAGATGTAAAAGTTTACCTAAAACAATAAATAATGCATATATTGTAATTATATTTTATATTCTCTGTGTACTAGTATGGAGCAGTACACCTTCACTTGGTTGCTGAAATTGAATGTTTTTTCTCCACAAATAATGGTGTCACAGACTAACATTTGTAATACTAGCTATTTACAGGGCACCATCAGGTAATTTCAATTATTTTGTAAATCAGTTAGAAAGGGTTTTTAATTCACTGTATAGTACTAACGTAAATATTATACTGTGTGGGGACTTTAATGTAGATTTCTCAATTGATAGTGAGAAGAAGATCAGACTGATATCTTTATTGGGTAGCTATAATCTAGATTTCATAGTAAACTTTCCAACGAAAATTCAGAACGACTCCCAAACAACAATAGATAATATATTCATAGATATAGAAAAACATTTTAATTTTAAAGTACTTCCAATATTAAATGGATTATCAGATCATGATGCACAAATGTTAGTGCTGAACAATATTAAAGTAAATTCGAACAGTAAACATGCTCATAGTAATATGACTAGAGTAATGAATGACGATTCAATTTTAAATTTCAAACAAGATCTTGCGAATGAAAACTGGGAATCTATGTTATCCTATGACAAAGTAGATAGTAAATTAAGTGAATTCCTAAACATAGTGACACGACATTTTGAGGCAAATTTTCCAAAAAAGAAAACTGCTAATTTACCTAATTCAAGGAATAACACATGGTTAACTGCTGGTATTAAAATATCATGTGCAAACAAAAGAGAGCTCTACCTAAAATATAGAACCAGTAACAACCAAACTCATAAGGAATACTATAAAAGGTATTGCAACATACTGAAGAAAGTAATCAAAGAAGCAAAAAGTAGGCATTTTTCACAAGTAATTAATAAATCAAATAATAAAGTTAAGACTGTATGGAATATAATAAAAAACGAAACGGGGAGAACAAAGGGAAACAATGATTGTACATCATTAATATACCAAAACATAAAACTAGATAATTTATCAGACATTACAAATGCTTTTAATAGTCACTTTATAAATATTGCAGAGAAATGTATTCCTATAAATAATATTAACATTAAGGCAGTAGACCTACTAACAAAATCTACAGTTTGGAACCATAGATTTCAATTGAACCTGACTTCCCACATAGAAATTGAAAATATAATCAAGTCTCTCAAAAGTAAAAGCTCGTCTGGATGGGATGAGATAAGTAATAAGTTATTAAAAAGCTGCTCATCGGAACTCAGTAAACCTCTTAGTCACATATGCAATTGTTCATTAGAAAATGGAATATTTCCAGAAAGACTGAAGCATGCTATTGTTAAGCCCCTCTTTAAAAAAGGTGACAAAAATCTACCATCAAATTACAGACCTATATCACTCTTAACCTCATTTTCAAAAGTTTTTGAAAAAGTCATGTACAACCGCATAATACACTATCTTAATTTGAATGACATTCTTACTTCATCTCAGTTTGGATTTAGAAGTGGCATGTCCACTGAGAATGCTACATTTCAACTTACTACAGAAATATTGGAAGCGTTAGATAAAAAGAAATATGCTCTGGGAATTTTCTGCGACTTAGCTAAAGCATTTGACTGTATAAATCATGAAATATTACTTCAAAAATTGGATCATTATGGGTTCGATAATTTAACACTTAAGTGGTTCAAATCATATCTTTCTGATAGAACTCAAAAGGTAATAATAAATGGAAATGAATCTAACCTAGGGATTGTTAAGAATGGGGTACCTCAGGGATCAATACTGGGACCTTTGCTCTTTTTAATTTTCATTAATGACTTGCCCTATAACTTAAGTGACGAATCAAAGGTATTGCTCTTTGCAGATGATACTAGTGTACTTGTAACAGGAACGTCACAAGAACATTTATCAAGAATAGCTACAAAGGCTTTTCACGAGTTAAACACATGGTTTCTAGCTAATAAAATGACACTTAATATTGATAAGACCCATTTTATACAATTTAGGACAAAAAACAGATGTATCTCAAATCTTGAAATTAATTATGGAACACAAATCATACAAGAAATTAGCAATGTAAAATTTTTAGGACTACAAATTGACCAAAATCTTGACTGGAAGACACACATAGAAATGATAAGTCCAAAACTGAGTTCAGCGTGCTTTGCTTTAAGAATTTTGAATAATATATTAAAACAGGATGCATTACTTATGGTATATTTTGCATATTTTCACTCAGTAATGAGGTACGGGATCATTTTTTGGGGCAACTCTACCCATAGGGAGAAAATATTTAGATTACAAAAGCGGGCAATAAGAATAATAAGTGGAAAGAAAAAAAGGGAATCTTGTAAACCGCTATTTGAAAAATTAAAAGTCCTCACTCTTACAGGGGAGTATATATACTCTGTTATGTGTTATGTAGTGAATAATATTGATAAATTTCAAACTAATTTTAGTGTACACGGACGTACTACCAGAAACATGAATGATCTACACAGACCAAATAACTCGTTAAAACTCTTTCAGAAGGGTGCGTATTATTCTGCAGTACAGATATATAACAAGCTTCCAAACAACATTAAGGGCCATTCCATTTGTGACGGAATTACAAAATGCATGTCTTTTTCGCCATTGTCCTTATAGATATGTTGAGCCGTGTTTATGAGAGAAAGTGATTCTTTGTGTGTTGATAGGTGATGTATGGACGCTTCTAGGCATATATAAGTTTACTGGATTTAAACAATTTTTAGAAGGGAAAAAATGTTTTTAATATTTGTGACGGAATTACAAAAAGTCAACCACATACAAACCATAGCGTGAAACCTTCTGAAACTCTGTGAACTCTAAGGATTGAGGAACTTTATTTACATATCATTCTAAACTAGAAGAGCTGTAGTTTATGTGATTAAATTCTAAACTAATTACATCTTTTTATTTAGAAACCATTAACGAATGAATGAGTGTGACGGAATTACGTGACGGAATTTCAAATTTTCCTGTGAAATTAAAATTTGTGTAATTGAACAGTACTCATACCATTCATTAAGATTGTAGACTGTCTATAACTAATTAACACTTAAATGAGTTTTTAACATTATTAAACAAAATATAATAGGAACAGGTTGCATATATATAAAGAATATTTAAATATATAATTATTTTCAGTATCTGGCTTGTTTAACATTATTCACCCATGACACTTTGGTGGAAACATGACTATGACATCCTCTTATTTGAAATACTGGTTGTTCAGGTAATTTCTGCAGGTCACTGGCATATGGCACTATTGCCCTGGGGTCGACTCAGCCTCTAACAAAAACTAGTACCAGGAGCAATCCTGGGGGTAAAGGTGGCCACTGCATAAGGCTGACAACTTTACCACTTTCATATGCCGATTGTTTAAAAATCTGGGAGCCTCAACATCCCGGAACCCTCTGGGCCTCCATGGCCTTTAATAGGGAACACTTCACTTTTTTTCCTTTTTTACTGGCATGTAACCAACATCTATTTTTTGTCCATGAAATAGAAAGCTAATTCCTTTATCATCTTTAAGAACTTCAAACATATCATTGTGTGGATCTGTGGAGGTTATTTGAGCTACAAAAAACATGTTTGCTTTTTCCCAGCATAAGTGGCATGCACAAAATCACAATTGTACATACCTGGCCTTCTTCGGAATGATCTTCCTGTTTATCAGTTACGCTTATGAAATAATGTATAGGCTATCGCAATATTCTTTGGATTTGTACAGTTTGGTAGAAATTTTGTACAGATCAATTACTCTAACATGATGAATGTCTCTGAAATGTGAAACGCCTTTGACTTTATTCCATCTTTCATAACCTTTGCAAACTGCAAAATAAAGAAATCCACACTTGTTTTGGTATGAGTTTCAGAGAATAAGGCATTTGCTTCTTTGAGAGTCATCAACATGTACCTTTTTTGGACTTCAGTTTTTCTAGATTCTCTTTTATTTTATATATCAAATCTTTACTTCCTGGGCACATCCAACTTATATGATCAAGGTTGAAAAGGGCTAGTACAGTTTGACAACCTACTGATTGAGGTTTTCAGTTTTGTCTGTAATTAGAGTTAAATCCTTGGTTAAATGCTTGACCACAGATGAGCACTTTCGTGGACTTGCGGGGAGAGCATTCAGAGCCTTTTTCACAGCTTTTCAAAAGGATTGTCTTGATTTGTATGGAGAATGTGGGGAAGCAAAATGGCCACTAGTTGAGGGAACTTCTACAGTATTTCTACGTTCTTTTTTCTTACTTCTCAATTTCTGGACTGCTATGTAATTACAGTGTTTTTCAAATGAGAAGAAATTTCCTTCACCGCCAATCAAGTGTAAGAGCGAACGAAGTGTTGCCAGCAGTAAGAGTCTCCCCTCCGTCTCGCCACCTCTGATTGGACTGTGTATCTAAGCAGAAGGACTAATTGTTTGTCATCTGCAAAACACTGTAGTCATCTTATTTATTGAGTTGAAGATGGTTTATAGATGCTTTTTTTAATTGCTTTCTGCTCTGTCTTTTTCATTTCTTCATGTAATCCTGCATTATTTTTCTTTTCCTGCACTCACGCTGATGTTCTGCTGTTGTTTTACCCATTGCGGTCACTGAAGAAATTGATACTCCAAATAAACCAATAAAATATTACAGATAATTTTCTGTGCCTAATAAAGTTCCAGTATGCCTATTATTCTTATTTTAGTATTACATACCTTTTTTTCAACTTACACTAACTAAGTTCATGTTAAGCACTGTTTATTAGTAAGAGGCTCAGTATGTGAAACAGGTTATGTAATTCCGTCACGACCCTAAATATTGATTTAAATGTAATCCTGTGAAACAAATGATATGATCTGGTTGTAAAGCAGGCAAAACTAGCTTTGCATACAAATTTTCTCCCACCTACTGCCATTACTTTAATAGTAACAGAGAAAAATGTCCGTTTTCGTGACGGAATTACATGCCTAATGCACAGAAACATCCACTATTAATTAAAATACATAAAACCTTTTTAAAATACATGTATAAATGCATTTAAAGAATCTTCATGAATGCCAGATACTAATTCTATGATTAAATGTTAATTTTTTTACCTTTATTTGAAAGAAAAATATCAATGATAGTGGTGGAGAAATTCAGTCACATACTTGGTGTAAAAGAGGTTCTTTTTCCATGAGTTCCTAACTGCACTAAATAAAATATATCTTCAAAAAACAAAATATTCCTGTGAAATATAATCCTTCCCCTACATAAATATGGTTTTACTTTCTAATTAGATTCATTTTTAGAAATCCATGTCCTGGTTGACTTTTTTCTGGAATGGCCCTTAAATTATTATGTATTCAAAGAAAGAGCAAACATTTCAAAACAGCTGTCAAGGAATTTTTAATAACTCACACCTTCTACAATTTGGAGGAATATTTCCAGCTTGGATAAATTTGGCAGCTTGCAGTTTCTGTAGACCTATATTATTGTTATAACATGCATGTATTTTTTCATCTGACGTGTTCTATATCCTTGAGCCCCGCTCAACACAGGATCTACAGGACGAGATATCTACATCTACATCTACATCTACAACAGTCACAGAGTCTCAAAATGATATATTTCACAGATATTAAAATATTTGTAATAGAATGTGAAGGGTAGTGGAGAAAAATAAAGAATAATTAAATGTTTTGTGTGCCTAACCTATTTTTATATGAAACATATTTAATTTTCAAGAACCAAAATTTAAATTTATAATTATTGAGATCAAAATAGTTACGATATTCAATAAAACGAACTTTTCTGAAAAGTTAACACATTTTTCTTTCTTCTTTTAGACCTATACTATGAAAATGGGGAAGACATCTGCTGAAAGAACAAAAAAATATCGTGATAGGTTCAGCGATGCAACATTTGTATTCAACAACCTCATAATTGAGGATTTCTGAATCAATATTTTGTCTAGCAATAGTCAAGACACTGATGAAGGGGTTAAAAAATAATGTTGTTTTCAAATGGTTGACTGAAACAGCTGAAAGAAGGCCAAAATAGTTTCAGAGCTGTAAAAGATGAAGACTACTCGCTTTTCAAAAGCATTTTCCATGCACTGACTGAAGAGCCCAAAACCACGTCTTCAACACGAACTAACATACTTCGAATCAATGAAAACGAGTTTGAGATTATTAGACAAAAGTTTCAAATCATGTACTAAGCTTTCCACCTCTTTGTTATGTTGTAAATGTGATTTTCTGATTTACATCCAGAAGTTAGTCTGTGACAACTTTTCATGTTAGTCCGTGACACTAGTATTTCATTTTTTATTACCATTAAACTGATGGTTCATATTTTAAAGAACCATATCATAAGCTGCTATATACCTACCTACTTCAAAACAAATAAAACACATCTGCCTAATGTATATCAAATCACAGAAATTTTCGGTTTTGTTCCTACAAATGAAACCTATGTCCAAAATAAGTTAGTCCGTGACAAGGTGCTATAAAGTTAAATATATCTGTGCATATAAATGTTAGAGAACTCTAAGTTTATTTGTAAATACTTTAGTTCTTTATGTGTTGATCTGCATATGCCAATTTCTTCTGTGTTTAATATTGTTGGTGGAATGGCTGCCAGTATAGTGACTTTTCTCTGTGAATGTTAGTCCGTGACCATGGAATTGCCCATTAGTCTATTTCGACAATCTTTCCAACACCACCTAGTTTACTTTCCTTTCGTTCCAATACACACATTACAGTTTCTCTGCAAAAGTAATACCATTGAACAACACTATGTAGATGTAGAAGTAGATATCTCGTCCTGTAGATTCTGTGTTGATGTAGATGTGTAAATGTGGATATCTCGTCCTGTAGATCCTGTGTTGAGCAGGGCTCAAGGGTATAGAACACGTCAGATCAAGAAATACATGCATGTTATATCAATAATATACAGAAACTACAAGCTGCCAAATTTATCCAAGCTGGAAATATTCCGCCAAATTGTAGAAGGTGTGAGTTATTAAAAATTTCTTGACATGTTTTGAAAGGTTTGCTTTTTCTTTGAATACCGGTACATAATAATTTAATGTTGCTTGGAAGCTTGTTAAATATAGCCTATCTGTATTGCAGAATAATAAGCACCCTTCTGAAAGAGTTTTAACGAGTTAGTTGGTCTTTGTAGATCATTCGTGTTTCTGGTAGTACGTCCATGTACACTAAAATTAGTTTGAAATTTATCAATATTATCCACTACATAACACATAACAGAGTATATATATATATAATAATAATAAGAGAGAACTCGCACAAATGTGCACTTAAACTAAGTCTTTGCTGTAGTCCATCAATGACTTCACTCTGTTTGGACATATAGAAAAATGGTATCTTGTGCACTTATTGTCACATAATTTACACACGCAGTCTTCTGTAGGATCATGATACTCGGTTCTTCTGCAGAGCTTATGGTGAAAACCATGTATTGCCAGTCTTGTTATGGCACTGCGGAATTTATTGTTTGGACCTATCCAGTTTCGGTTCACCATTGCTTCAGTTGAGTAAAACTCTTGCCAAATTTCTCTTCTTTTCTGCTGCCTGTCCTCTTTTAGTTGGCATTCTTGTGGCGTAGAAGGAAGCAGGAATCTGATGCGTAGGTCTTCTATTAGGAATGTCTCGCGTGCCAATTCGTATGCCAATCTCGATGGAGCGAATTTTGAAATCCCCAATGCTGCTTTTAGGAATCTTGCTTTCACCTTTTCTATGGTGTTTAGGTCTCCGTAACTAAGTTCTTTCCACATTAGCTCTATCCCATATGTTAGAACAGGCATTATCTTAGCGTAAAATAGTTTCATCGCTGTTGAGAGAGAGATCTGTGTGATGTTATTTATGTCATGTATAGCAATGATGGCGGCTGCTGCCCTTTCTTTGATATGTATTCGGAAAGATTTTGCCGTTGTTTGGAGCGTCACTCCTAGGTATTTGAAGGCATTTGTAATTTGTAGTGGTTCGTTTTGCAGTTGGATGTGGTCGTCTCCTGCCACTCTTCCACCCTTTCTGAAGATCATTTGCAGGGTTTTTGTTTCATTGATCTTAAAGTCGTTTCTTGCAGCCCATGCTGCGAGGTTGTTGATAGAGTTCTGTATTTCTTTCTTGTCTGTTGAACCTAGAACCATATCATCAGCGTATATGTACATTTTTGTTGCTGATGTGCAGATGTCTGTTATATCTGCCGTCATTATATTGAAAAGTAGTGGGCTTAGAGGGTCCCCCTGTAGAACTCCTCTGGTTTGAGTGACTTCTTTTGATTTCTGCACTGTGTCGTCTATCTTTATGAAATTCTGTGCCAAGATGTTATGTATAAGTGTGATGGTGTATGTATCTAGTTCGTCAGTGTTTTCCAGTTTGGTCATCAGCTTCTGTCTATTCACATTGTCAAATGCTTTGCAGTAATCAACGAATACTGCGTAGTATTTCTTTTTCGGCTCTCTCAATGCATCTCTAATGTCATCAATCAGACATTCTACTGCTTGCAACGTGGAGCGACCTTTCCGAAAGCCAAATTGTTGTTCTGGGATCTGCGCATCCAATGCTTTAGACAATCTTGTATTCAGGATGATTGATAGTAGTTTAAAAGGGTTGTTTTCTAACGCTATCCCTCTGTATGCGTTCGGATCGTCCGAGTTGCCTTTGCCTTTATACAGCATTTTCAGGGTGGCATGTCTCCAAGAGTTTGGAATGTCACCTATTTTCCAAACAATATATATACTCCCCTGTAAGAGTGAGGAATTTTAATTTTTCAAATAGTGGTTTACAAGATTCCCTTTTTTCTTTCCACATAAGTTATATTATTCTTATTGCCCGTTTTTGTAATCTAAATATTTTCTCACTATAGGAAGAGTTGCCCCAGAATATGATTCTGTACCTCATTACTGAGTGAAAATATGTAAAATATACCATAAGTAATGCATCCTGTTGTAATATCTTAGTCAAAATTCGTAAAGCAAAACACGCTGAACTCAGTTTTGGACTTGTCATTTCTATGTGTGTCTTCCAGTCAAGATTTTGGTCAATTTGTAGTCCTAAAAATTTCACATTGCTAATTTCTTTTATGATTTGTGTTTGATAATTAATTTCAAGATTTGAGATACATCTGTCTTTTGTCCTAAATTGTATAAAGTGGGTTTTATATTAAGTGTCATTTTATTAGCTAGAAACCATGTGTTTAACTCGTGAAAAGCCTTTGTAGCTATTCTTGATAAATGTTCTTGTGACGTTCCTGTTACAAGTACACTAGTATCATCTGCGAAGAGCAATACCTTTGATTCGTCACTTAAGTTATAGGGCAAGTAATTAACGAAAATTTAGAAAGAGCAAAGGTCCTAGTATTGATCCCTGAGGTAGGCTACCCCATTATTAACAACCCCTAAGTTAGATTCATTTCCATTTATTATTACCTTTTGAGTTCTATCAGACAGATATGATTTGAACCACTTAAGTTAAGTGTTAAATTATCCAACCCATAATGATCTAATTTTTTAAGTAATATTTCATGATTTATACAGTCGAACGCTTTCACTAAGTCACAGAAAGCATTATCTAATGCTTCCAATATTTTAGTGGTGAGTTGAAATATAGCATTCTCAGTGGACATGCCACTTCGAAATCTAAAGTGAGATAATGTAAGAATGTTATTCAAATTAAGATAGTGTATTATGCGGTTGTACATAGCCTTTTCAAAAACTTTTGAAAATGAGGTTAATAGCGATATATAGATCTGTAATTTAATGGTAGATTTTTGTCACCTTTTTTAAAGAGGGGCTTAACAATAGCATACTTCAGTCTTTCTGGAAATATTCCATTTTCTAGCGAACAATTGCATATGTAACTAAGAGGTTTACTGAGTTCCGATGAGCAGCTTTTTAACAACTTATTACTTATCTCATCCCATCCCGACGAGCTTTTACTTTTGAGAGACTTGACAGCCATTTCATAAAATATGGGAATTTTTCCCTCAAAGAGAGAAGTTATAAAATTATTGTAATTTGGTGGTCAAAAATAAGTTTAAAACCTCAAATCCTCTGAATTTTAAGGACTTAGGTGTATCTGAAGTGGTTTCATGTGTAAAATCTGTCAATTTACTTATTTATTGCGTTGAGTTACTTTTTTTTTTCATTTTTAGCATGATTTTAACACTTTAATACCAGGTAGTCAAGAGTAATCAGCTATGTCCATTTTCATTTCAGAAAATATACATCTTAAGGTACAATTTGATATAAGATTAACTTAAAAAAATATGCGTGGTTAATTACTATGTAAAATAACAAACAAGTGAATTCTTGTCCCACCCGTAACAGTGATAGTTTTGTTTTAATTATTATTGATGAGTTAAATAAATGTTCTGACAACCTGGAAATTGTTTATAATTTGTATTTAATCCCTCATACCTTCATTAATAACAACATTAAGACCCTAGCAGTAATAGCAGAACAGAATATGAGCTTTTGTTTTGCATCATTAAAATCAGTGTCCAAATTATGTCCCATCCGTAACAGATTTTGAAAAACAAATTTAAAATAAATTTTAAATAATGCTTTGCATGTAGAATGAAGGAGAAGCCATAGTAGATTTTACAGAATGTGCAAAACCAATTCTAGTTTATTATTTGGGTGATTCTTCAAATACGGGAAAATTTGGAGCGTGTAAAATCCAAATTTTTTACTTTGTTTAAAAAATCTAAAAAAAATCACAAAAATACTTCAGGGGTTACTTGATTATAATATGACACCAGCAGAGCTTAAATGTTTATATTTTTATTTATTTTAATTTCTTTATTTTTTTTAAAGCCATGTGGATGACATCCGTGTACATGTGGATGGCAGAAGGCCACATGAATGACTAACTTTGGCAACAATCTGCTTTTTCTTTATGTGATTTCATATTTTTCTCATCATACTTCAGTTGATTTTGCATCAAATTTTGCAAATTTGTGTGCATGCATACTCCGGAATTAGCCTAATGTAATTTTAACGAGACTGTGTTTTTATGGTTTTGGGGAAGGGGGGAATCAAGCAGAAATTCATTTAATCAGTTTTAAGATCTTAAGTACACCGCAAACACAATAGTATCCTACATTTATCATCTACATGACTTGGGAGTCATCCACATACCCCTTCATGAGACATCTGGATGACACAAAAATCAGGCATGTGGATGACAAAAAAGGAGTTTAAGTGGTCTCAGCAGTGGCGTCACGTGGGTAAAATATTTGGGTGTTCACATGGGGCTAAAAATAGAAAAACAAAATACAGGACTTACGAATCTCATCACTTGTAGAGAAAATGTACTCTTATTTCTTTCTGTGCAGCGTACTTCTCGACAACTTTAAAGTTGAAGTCTTTCTTCTCGCGCACTAGACGTTTCTCTATTGCCAGCATTGCAAGTGCTGCACGGTATTCACACATTAATAAACAAAATTACTTTTAAGTTCACTGGTAGAAAACGAACTAGCCTATTGAATGCATTTCCCAAATGGTTTTAGTAGTGAACTATATATACTGTTCTACTCTTTAACTACTATAACTATTCTTTAAACTACGCTAGAATTATTAATATTATATACACTACTAAACTAAACAAACAATCGCGACATCACAAAGAAACTACTACTTCACGCTGTGAGAATTCCAATTGAACTGATACAGAATTCCTGTTTGGGAGAGAATGTAACTGTAAACTTCGCACCCCTTACTACAAACAGGAACAGCAGACCACCTACCACCCGCTGGTTAATCTTTGCTGGCCAGAAAAAAAATTGAAGTTTTGAGCAAAACACGTGATATAGACATGTGTTGCAGCTTATTCTTTCCAGCTGAGGATGAAAGAGAAATCACTGTTCGGCTATGTATCAATGTACTAAAGTAAATATTTATTTATTTATGAATAATTATAATAATGGCATATTGATGTAGGTAATTGTGACATAAACGACGGAACGAAGAGGAAATAAACAGGAAATCAAAGCTTCACTGTGAATTGCGACAATGCGACAACATTGTCCAAACCTATATAATAAGGGAAGATGGATGGGTCATAAAACAAGTTCCCTCTGGCAGCTCGCAAGTTGGATGAGATGGAGGGGTGGTAAGAAAAATATGTCGGAGAACTGTGATGCCATAGAGCTCTGAGTTTACCGATGCTGCCCTCTTAAGGTCGGGTGCACGAATGACGTGTGATCCTGTCACACTTGCTAGCTGCGGAGCCCCTGCTAACTTTAGGTAATGCAAAACGCAATACTAAGAGGTTCACCCCTTAGCTAGTGAACCACCTCGAGGAAGCCCGCAAAAGGGAACTAAATACACATCTTTCTTTTCAGCGAGACGGCAAACCATACAAGAATTATTATTTATTCAATAATACTGACAAAATTAGGTAAGATAAGAATTATTAGGGGGTTCACGTGCTCATGTGATCCTATGCAGGAGACGCCACTGGGTCTCAGCAAGCCATTTCTAAACCTCTGTAGGCTCAACTTCAGGCAGGTACTTTGAATTGGAAGGTTTATCATAGTGCATAATCAAAATTAATTAATATTCACTTTCTGCCTACTTTCTAGAAGCCATCTTAATGACGGGGAATAAAAACGTTTTCCTTGAAAATGATACAAAGTCCTTTGTTAATCCCAAACTGTTTGTAAGCAAGCAAAATTCAACCTTACAATTCAACCACAAGCTGCCCTGTTGGCTTTCTAACACTGTTGCCAGTTTTACAAATTTCTCATTTCTGCAGAAAAAATTGCATTCTTTTCAGCCATGTGGATGACCAAAAACCCTTGGGACATTCTTTATGTTCATTAGGTGGGGTGACAATTTTATTTCATTTTATTTTTTAGGGGTTAATATTCTTCACCCATTCATACTCATTGACAGGAAAAAAGTTGAAAAGGAAATAACATTTTGTTTTGTGGAAAAATGCATTAGAATATACAAAACCGAGGTTTGGGACAGGGCATGTGGATGACATTTCATTGAATTAAATTCGATTTTGGAATATCAGAATTTAAAGTTAGTGACATTTCAAACTGATAGTTGTAGTATGGAAGTAGTAGAAACAAACTTTTATTTTAATTTTTTTTTAAAGTTGAATTTGAAGGGAAATATCACTCCGGAACGCAAATTTTCCCGTATTTGAAGAATCACCCATTTATGATATGTAATAAACAAAAATAGTTTCTCTGCAATATTTATAAAGTGACTATTAAAAGCATTTGTAATGTCTGATAACTTATCTAGTTTTTGTCTTGGTATATTAGTGATGTACAATCGTTTTCCTTTGTTCTCATTTCGTTTTTTATTATATTCCATACAGTCTTAACTGTATTGTTTGATTTATTAATTACTTGTGAAAAATGCCTACTTTTTGCTTCTTTGATTACTTTCTTCAGTATGTTGCAATACTTTTTATAGTATTCCTTATGAGTTTGGTTGTTACTGGTTCTATATTTTAGGTAGGCCTAGAACTCTCTTTTGTTTGCACATGATATTTTAATACCTGCAGTTAACCATGTGTTATTCCTTGAATTAGGTAAGTTAGCAGTTTTCTTTTTTGGAAAATTTGCTTCAAAATGCCTTGACACTATGTTTAGGAATTCACTTAATTTACTATCTACTTTGTCATAGGATAACATAGTCTAGATTCCCAGTTTTCATTCGCAAGATCTTGTTTGAAATTTAAAATTGAATCACCATTCATTACTGTAGTCATATTACTATGGGCATGTTTACTGGTCGAATTTACTTTATTATTGTTCAGCACTAACATTTGTGCATCATGATCTGATAATCCATTTAATATTGGAATTACTTTAAAATGAAAATGTTTTTCTATATCTATGAATATATTAACTATTGTTGTCTGGGAGTTGTTCTGAATTCTAGTCGGAAAGTTTACTATGAAATCTAGATTATGAGCCAATCCATGTGAATGTGGACAAAGGTGGTTACATCTTTTTTTTAGTGACATAGACATGTTATATATCAAAGTAAAGGTAAAAGACTGTAGAATTTGAAAATAGATTCACAATTCTATTAAATTAAAGGTATCTATATAATAACAACTGCTGAAATGTGTATTTTTTTTGTTGACTGAAATTTATAATTTAACATGTTGGCTAGTACTGCATTATACTCATGGAATCAGAGATTTGCTGCAATTTTTAATTTCACCCACTAAAGCACAAAAAAGTGAAGATTTTGTCATCATAAAACAAATTTTTAAGATGAGTTTCAGTGAAGATATTCACCAAATCAATTTTCAAGGTACCCTTGTCACACCCGTCACAAAAAACATGTAATAGTTTGGGTAGAAAGCCAAGTAATCATTGTATAAAATGGAAACTTGGTAAAAGTTAAGATATTTCAATACAGAAGACACACCTAAAATATAATTTTGAAATGCCTACTATTTTGGCTTAATTTTGATGTGACGGGTGTGACACATGTTGCGTGACGGGTGTGACATATGTTGCGTGACGGGTGTGACACTTATGGAAAATGCCTTTTGCAGCTTTTGTAGGCTATAGTGATCATTTCATGCAGATGTTGAATAAATCATATGTTTTCATTATTACTATCTTTTAAATGGCTCTTGGACTTCCGTGGTACAGAACAGAACTTCGTAGTTTGCAAGACAAAGAAACTACGATCTACCAGCTTTGGCTATGGATGACACGGATGACCGGTGGAAATGTCACAAATGTTTTAATGGTGGTAAAGAAGTGAGGTAAAGATCTAGTGATCCCTATAGAGGCCATGAAAGCTTTTAGGATTGAAACGTTAAACCTCCAACAATTTTAGACTTTTAGCACATGAAGGTGGTAAGGTTGTCAGTCTTATGCACTGGCTGCCTTTACCCCAGAATTGCTTCTGGTACCCATTTCTGTTAGAAGATGAGTTGACCTCAGGGCCATAGTGCCAGCAGAAGAATTAGGCCAATTGAAAAATCTCAAAAACCTCATCAGGAATTGAACCTGTGCCCTTCAGGTTTGTAGCACAGTGCCTCAACCAGCAGCATGACATTGTACCCCAATAAAGAAGTGAGAGTGATAGCCTAATTAATTTTGTGCCTGATTTCTGTACTGGTAACTGTGTGTCTTGGAACTGCTAAGAAATTCAGACAGACAGTACCTCTAACAGCTGATGAAATGAGTAGGCCTACATGGAAACAAATGAAGGAGAACAGATAGAAAAACAATCAGCCAATCTAAATATAGCTACACAATATTATTTTTGTATGAGAGACAACAAAAATGTCCTGGTGACAAGAATAACCAGATCCACATCAATTCAGTAAAAGTTTGTGAAGAGCTCAGGCTTCCAAGTAGTCCAGTATTTTAGAATAGAGGACACCGAAAACTGCCTAACTAGTACCGGAGGAACATTTCACTTCACAACTTTACACAAGCCTGTTAAAAATATGGACAGAGTGGAAAAAAGACTAACAAGGGAATTCTTTTTATGCTGGGATTCCCCAGGATTGGTATATTATCACAAAAAACTTTCATTAAATTCAAGCAAAATGGTACAGAGGCAGAAGGTGCAAAGTGTGGTTAGCGTTGCAGATTACAAATCCATCGGCCCGGGTTCGATCCCCGGTACCACCTCGAATTTTTCTGAGGTAGGGAGGTCTGGTAGGGATACATTCAGCCTCGTGATTCAAATTGAGGAGCTACTTGATAGAGAAGTAGCGTGTCCGGTCATGAAAACCACCATTAATGACCGTGGGTGTCGGCATGCTGACCACATGCCCCCCAATCCTGCCATCTGCCTATGGTAGATGATGCAGCGGTCGGGTGGTAGGCCAAGTCCCTCCAGGGATGGAGTTTAGTTTAGTTTAAGTCTCGGTTATAAGTTGATGTTGTCCCATCCGACATGTCACACCCGTCACACTGATAAAGTAAATTTTCAATAACTATATAAATATGTTTGTAAAATCTAATTATGCATTTCAGTATGTTTATCAGTCCTCTTACTTGAAAAAATAAAACAAATATAGTGAAGCTAATCAATTCACAGAAATTTCAATTAAACCTACATAAGAAAAAACCTTTGTCCAATTATGGTCACACCCGTCACATGCACAATATATTTTCCAGCTCAAGCATACAGCCTTGAAAAAAACATTAGATCATATTTTGTACTTCCAATGGGTTGGTATGTTAACACAAAAAACTTTGATGACATTCCTGCAATATGGTTCAGAGGTAGAAAGAAATAAGTGTAATGAAATCTGTCCAAATGTCACACCCGTCACTATGGATTGGCTCTTATACAGTGAGTCCCACGCAAGAGTTGGCCAACGACATGGGTTCCTGCGGTGCGGCGGGCACAGCTCCAACTCCTGAGCGATTGGGTGAAATTGTAATTGTGATATTGTCTTTAAGTTCTTCCGATGTATGGGAAATTGACCTATACACTTTATTTTTCAAATTTCCCCATAAATAATATTCACATACTGTCAGAAGAACTTAAAGACAATATCACATAGGCATATCACAAGAGAAATGAACTCTGTCTCGGAAGCTGAACTTAGGCGCGTGAAAGAAAATTTCCTAAAAAGGTGCCAGTATTGTGTGGATGCAAGAGGAGAACATTTCCAACATCTCTTGTGATGGGGTACCTGATTATTTTCATTGTAATTTTTCTGTAAATGTGAGAACCTGAATCATAACGCTGATCGCGGCATTATTTGCGTAGATATTTCACCCGATCGCTTGGGAGTTGGAGCTATGCCCGCCGCGCCGCAGGAACCCGCGTCATTGGCCAACTCTTGCGTGGGACTCACTGTAGCTACCCAATAAAGATATCAGTCTGATCTTTTTCTCACTATTAATTGAGAAATCTACATTCAAGTCCCAATACAGTATGATATTTACGTTAGTACTATATAGTGACCCTTTCTAACTGATTTATAAAATAATTGAAATTACCTGATGGTGCCCTGTAAATGGTTAGTGTTACAAATGTATCATTGTCAGATTCCACTCTGGCTGAACAACATTCAAAATCCAGTTCTTTACAGAAGGAACTTGTGTCTATATCACTGAAATGTAAGTTTCTTTTGATAGATATACTCACACATCCACATTTTATGGAATATCTACAAAATTTTGAACCTAGTGAAAAGTTATCAATTTTTAAATGTTCCAGATCTGTTTCTGCACCGTGGTGTTCCGTTAAACAAATAACTTGAATTTCCTGTTTATTAGAATTAATTGTATCCTTAATGGCTAAGTTAAATTCTTCAATTTTATTTTCAAGCCCCCTTATGTTTTGATGAAATAGTGCAAATGATTTATTGGCTCTGATAGCTTTAAGCCTTATTGACTTGAGATATGCATATAGGTCTAAGCTGTTGGATTCTTTCACTTAGATTCCTCCCAAAAAATGAGTCAAGCCACCATCTATGACAGGAATAAGCCTGTAACAATCTAGTACATTACACCTCAACTCCTCAGCAACCAGTTTTGCCAGCGTCTTCTTTCCTCGAAGGTTGAGATGGAGTCCATGCCTTGTATACTCTTTCCTTCTTAAGCTGCTAACAGAAACAACATTGAAATTAATATGATCACTAGAGAAATTCCACAACTTATCATTTACAGCTTTTACCTTTGATCGAAGCAAGGGCTTGTCGTACCTGTAAAATAATTCAACAAAATCTATATTAGAATGCATGCTACCTTCAGAAGTACTATCAAGATCTGCTGCAACTGAATAGCTCGGATCTCTGTCCATGCTGTTTCCGTCTCCTCCAATAATCACCACCCGATCCTCCTTGGTGAATCCTTCGGTCAGTCCCTTGATACCTGAAACATCACCACTAAGTCCAGCATTAGGCTTACATAAACATTGCACTTGAAAATCGTCTCCTACAGCATCTTGAAGAGCAGATCCCATGTGTCTGGCGTGACTGCTACCTAAAACTAAAATCTTCCTCTTATTAGTGGGCCTACATGTAGTAGCTGGTCTGGGTGGCTGGGCTGCTTCTTCATCTACAGCAGGGATGGCCAACTTCTTTTGCCCAAAGGGCCACTTCCATACTTTCGCTAAAAGCAGGGGCCGCACAAGAACTTAAAGGGAAATTTAGGCTATATAAATTAATGTATAAACAAATGCTATGGATATTGAACATACTTTAATGTTGAAATAATATATACTACTAATCATACAAGAGTTGAGCAGAACAAAATCAACAATTTTACTGAAAAAAAAAACCACTAGTGAGAACACTGAGGGCGGGCACAATCGTTCACAAGTTTGTCAAAATCAATTCTTGTCGAGGTGGTGGCCACTTTAAGCAAATCTTGAAGATGGTTGTCTGTAAGTCTGTTACGGTGAGTTGATTTTATAAATTTCATCGAGGAAAAAGTGCTCTCACAAATGTAGGTGCTTCCAAACATTGAAACAATTTTTTTACCAAAATCACGTAGTTTGGGATATTTGTCCTCAGGCAGCCTACTCCAGAATTCGACACCAGTTTCTGGTCTTTTCTGGAAAACTTGGTCACTTTGCAAATCACAGAGCTCCAACTGTAGGTCATCATCTTGCTGGGAAATGTCACATGTCATGGGATTGTTGAATAAGAAGAGATGTGGTCGCAGTTCATTAAAATCCAAAAATCGTTCATTGAATGACTCCAAAAGCATATTCAATTTCGGTATGCAAAAACTGAAATCACTGGTTGGAATTTCTTCCATAATTTCTTTGCACGATGGGAAATGTACTAGATTAGCTTTTTCTAGGCTTGATATGAAAACCTTAAGTTTATTTACAAATCCATCTAAGTGTCCAACTAACTGAGGTACTGTTTGATTTCGACCTTGCAATTTCAAGTTAAGTTCATTCATGTGGTGACTTATGTCGGTTAAGAAAGCCATATTGCATAAAAACTTAGAATCTAGTAGTTTTTCTTGAACTTCTTTGGAGATAGGCGTATTTATATGTGCATTGAGAAACTCAGCTACCTCTTTTCTTAAAGCGAAGAATCGTTTTAAGCAGTTCCCTTTACTTAGCCAGCGTACTTCTGTGAAGAGTGTCAAGTCTCCATACTCTGCTTCGAGTTCTGTTAGAAAAGCCATGAACTTTCTATGAGTCAATGACCTATTTCCTCCTTTGATCATGTTGACACATTTCATAACTGTTTTCATTGTGTCTTCCATTTCCAGCATTTTCCCACAAAGAGCTTCCTGGTGTATAATACAGTGAAATGATGGACAGCTGATACCAGCCTTTCTTAACAAGCCCACTAGGCCTAGTTGAGAGCCAACCATAGCTTTGGCCCCATCTGTTACAATTGCTGACAACTTTTTTGTTCCTTCACAGCTGTTGAGGGCTTTCATAAGTGCATCAAAAATGTGTTGACCTTTAGTATGACCATGCAGTGACTCTAGAGCCAGTAATTCTTCATTTATCATGAAATTATTGTCTACTGTTCTGATGAAAATTAACAGTTGAGCAGTGTCTGTTAAATCAGTGGACTCATCCAAGGCTAGAGAAAAGTAGGAAGACTCAGAAACAATATTACTTATTACACTGGAAACATGTTTACTTATTTCTTCAATTCTTCTAGTGACAGTCTGTTTTGAAAGTGAGACGTTTTTAAACTCATTACTAAATTTTTCTTCACCAAAAGCTTGAGCCACTTCTATACAGCATTTCTTTACAAACTCACCATCAGTGAAGGGTTTTTTGGCTTTAGCTATCTCTGCACTTACAATATAAGAAGCTAAGAGTGCATTTTTTTGCAAAGTTGTGGATTTATTAAATAGGTTTTTTTGAGCACTAACCTTTTTCTTCAAGTCAGATACAATAGTAAGCCTAGCTTGTCCAGTGTAATCTTTGTACTTAGCTGCATGGTGCTGAGTGTAGTGCCGATTGAGGTTATATTCTTTATGGACAGACAGTACAAGCAAACACACTAAACACTGGGGTTTATTGTCCTTGTTATTTACAAACAGATACTCGGTTTCCCACTTGTCTTGAAACACTCTGTTTTCTTCTGAAACTTTTCTTTTCTTACCCATCGTGAAATAACGTAATTAGGTTTGTAAGTTAAAACTAAACACAGTGATGAAGCACCAGCAGTTTGACAGTAGCTAGCCTCGCGTGCGCACAGTCTTAGTATCTCAGAGTCACTGAGTGTTTTGTTTGGTTCCGAACGCGCAGTTGCCAAACCGTGCAGTCAGTCTTTTCGGAAAGCGTAGTTGCCACACCGTGCGACATCAAACTGGCGTGTTTGCCTTATAGGCCTACTCAAAGTATACTTCCTACTGATTCTCTTAAAGTAATTAAACCTTTATTTTGCTAGTTGTTAAAAAATTTATTATCAGGTCGTAATTATATACAATTTGAACTTAACCTGGACTCTTGTAGGAAATTTTGTATTTTATATTTCTGTTAAAAAATATCTACCGTAATACTTTTAAAAAGTTGTTCGGGGGCCGCATAAAACATAACTGCTGTCACATTCATTCTGGATGATCTCCTTCTGCGATTAGGCCTTCTCAGAATATCTGCAAAGGAAACAAAACTGGAATTAAAATTTACATCATCATTAGTTCTTTCCTTGAGGTCAACCTGCAAGTTACAATTTACATCATTACAATTTACTGGTACATCATTTCTGTCTTTCAGCTCAGCTTGCAGTTTCTTCACGTATCTCCCCGCCACAGAATTGAAATGTGCGTCTTGACTCACAGTTCAATACACAAGGCAAGCACAATTGAGACGTAGAATAGTTCATGGATAGTGAGAGCACAATTTCTAGGTTATGAGAGCGAGACCACAGCACTGTTTGTAGAAAGTCTTTCACTGGGAAGCGGGAGTACTTTATTGATCGGAGAAAGTTTATCACTGGGAAGCGGGACCACAACACTGTCTTTAGAAAATGCTTTACTCCGTGCACTGACTTAAGAAAAGTTCTTCACAGGAACGGGATCACTGCACTGTCTTTAGAAAAGTTTATATACAGAAGACGGACTGGAATAATGATTAGAGCTTATTAGGAATTGCTCTAGCAAGAGAAGTGTCCAAAACAACTTTGCTGATCAGCACTTTAGCACAGGAATGAAGCTCATCAGGAATGACGGAGTCCAGAAGCGCAGTCCAAGGTAGAACAGGATGCAGGAGAAACTTCGTTGGAAGTGGCCAGTTTCCAGGGAAGGAGACACCAGTCACCAGACATCAGAAGATGTGTAGGGCAAGTGCTGTGCCACTACACTGCAGACATCCACAGCGCAGCTTGATGATAGATTTCAGCAAACAGGTCACCGACAGGAGTCAGCTGTGCAGCTCCAAGTCAGGCTTCATAACATCGGTCAAAGACAGTAGTGCAGAACTTTGGGTCAGAGACAGCAGACCTCCGAGCAGTTTAAGGTCCAAGGGTCCAGCTCTGATAGGTAATAGGCTAGATAGTCTCCGCTCCCCGCCACAGGTCTCTTTACATAAGGACAAGTTTTTCTGAAACATAATCCAGACAGCGGCAGAAAAGTTCAAAATGTGATAACATCTCCCACAATTTTCTTCTTTTAGGCATATATTTAGCAAAATCTTCTCTCTCTCTCGCTCGTGAGAAGCTCAAGGACGGAATGTGAAGAAGACGAAAATCTTGAGGTTAGGTTTACATAATTTTTTGGTACATACTGAAGTTATATAATTGGGCAATATCATACATGCATTCAATACATACTTAATTTCATTATGTGTTAAAATTTTATACAAGCATACAATATCTAAGATCACACATGCATACAACAAATTCATATACCTTTACATTTTACAAAATAACTTGGTTTTGTGTCAATATTTTTTTAAAAACCTTAAATCAAAATATACACAACTAATTATAGTTAAAAAATTTTAAAACCTTAACATAACACATATTTAAATACAGTCATGGCACTGTGCACATTGTGTTTAGTTCCATATACAGTTATGGTAATAAATATACAGTAATGGTAATAAATATACAGTTATGGTCATAAATATACAGTTATGGTACTTTGTTTCTAGGCGACAAAGTAATATGCTTATATTCGTATGCATGGTTTATTATTATGACTCTCTACTCATTTATTGATCAGTAGTTCCATTAAACTTAACTGTTGACTCTATAGAAGGTAGCAAACGCATGTTTAAAAATCCAACCTGTCCTAACATTTCCCTCGTCCCGGAGAGATAACCAGGGAATCCTGCGTCCTGGCAACCGTCGGGGCATTCACTTAAGACTCGGTTTCTTCCAAGTGTGTAAAATGGAAGGAAAGGGAGAAAATTAAATTAAACACCTACTTCAAAATTCCTTGTAAGACTACCTACTATTACTTCACAACAGAATAAGAACAAATGGATCGCTAGGACCTTTTTACGTTGGAGACATGAGCCTTTACGGTCTTATCTGTTCCAACTTCTTTAAGTTCCACTGTAACAGGAGTCAGGAATCTCTCAGCAAGATACGGGCCCAAATATCTTTTAGCGAGTTTCGCGGAGAATTTCGCAGCTGCATCGCTTTTAGGGAAATTCTTAACGAATACCTGATCACCTACGTCAAAATCTACAGGTCTTCTGTCCGCATTATAACGCTGAGCTGTTTTATCATGCGCCAGTCTTAAGTTAGCTGAGGCTCTTCGCCACATGTCTCTAACTTTGGCCGCATCTTTGGCTTCAGGCAACAGATCATTAATCGACCAGAGATTAGAAAGAGGATTGTTTGGAGAAAAGGCAAGCATCAACTTCAGTGGAGTCTCTTTATGGGCTTCGTGTTGGGCAGAATTAAATGCAAATTGTAACCAATACAAATTACTGTCCCATGATGCATGATCATCTGAATGATATGCTATCAATGCAGCCCTAAGATTTCTGTTAAAGCGTTCCGAATGGTTCGGCTTGGGGAAAAATGGTGAGGTTTTGATATGCTGGATCCCTAGCTGGAAACAGAAATGCTTAAATGATCTCGTCACGATATACGAGGCATTATCTGAGACGATCGAGCGCGGAAATCCAACTACAGCAAATATCTTCTTAAGACACTCTATAGTAATCTTAGTTGTAGCCTCCCTGACGGGGAAAAGCCATACAAACTTGGTAAAAGAATCTACTGTTACGAGTATATAGGAATTTCCTGCTCTAGTTCTAGGAAGTTTGCCAACATAGTCAATATGGAGTTTTCCCATAGGAGCGCTAGGCACTTCTGAAGCTAAAAACCCTAGCATCATGCAACGAGCCGGCTTTGCACAGGCGCACTTTTGGCAAGCCTTTACCCTAGCTCTAATAGCGGCATCCATACCGTCCCAGACGAAAATTTGCTTGATTTTGCCCCTGGTTTTCTCATAACCCAGATGCCCACCAACTGCAGACTCATGGTAATATTTGAATACCATATCTATGAGTGCAGAGGGTAAAATGATACGGGATAGGGTCTTTCGAGAAGGAGCACTGTATAAAAGATCGTTCTTGAGAATATACTTCGGCACATTCTCTCCGTCTTTTATACGAAGAATAAGAGGACCAAGTAATTCATCATTCAGTTGATCATTTAATGACTTAAAAGCTAAAGGAAAATCTTCTAAAATGTTAGCCACCATGCTAGATAGCTCAAGAGGATCTTCTAAATCTTGGCCAGGATATTCAATCAGCTGATCTGGACTGAAAATTCTGGTAAGACTGTCGGCAATTACATTCTCAGTCCCCCTAATGTGCTTAGCTTTAAACTTGAACGCTGACAAACGTACAGCCCACCTGGCAATTCTGCCAGTTCTTGGTTTTGCCAGAACCCAGCTTAAAGCTTGACAGTCTGTTTCTAGCAGGAATTCTACGTGCTCCACATACAAACGGAATTTCTCCACTGCAAATAGCACTGCGAGAGCCTCCAATTCGTACATGGAGTACACGCGTTCTGGTTGAGCCAAGTTCTGGAGGCGTAAGCCACAGGCCTTCGTCCCTCCTCAAATTCTTGCAGGAGAACAGATGCTATAGCAACAGGGGATGCGTCAGTCTGTATCACAAACCTCTTAGAGAAATCGGGCATGGCCAAAACAGGAGGATTCATTATGGAAGATTTCAGAGTGTCAAAGGCTTCTTGGTGGACAGGAATCCAAGAAAATTTCACATTTTTCTTTCTCAAATCGTTAAGAGGAGCAGAAATATGAGCCATGTTGGGGATGAATTTTCTGAAAAAATTAACCATCCCAACAAATCTTGCCACACCCTTGGCATCTTTGGGAGGGGGAAAATTTCGAATAGCATCAGTTCTCTCTGGGTCTATAGAAACGCCATCGGCAGAAATCAGGTGACCCAGGAACGACAGTCTCCTGGCGGCTATACTAACCTTATCAGGATTGACTGTTAGCTTCGCGCTTCTGAGGCGTGAAAGCACTTCCTTGAGGTGTTCTAAGTGTTCCTCAAATGAATTGGAATAGGTTACAAGATCGTCTAAATAATGGAACACAAATTTGAATTTTACATCAGAGAAGATTTGATCCAGAAGACGAGTGAGAACTTGGGCTCCCGTCGCTAAACCGAAAGGCACAGAATTATACTCGAATAAATTCCACGGTGTCGCAAACGCAGTATACCTCTTGGATTTCTCAGAAAGGGGGATCTGGAAATACGCTTGGTTTAAGTCAAGGGAAGAGAAAAATTTAGAACCATGAAAAAACTGAAAGAAGAATTAATATCGGGAATAGGGACTGACTCTATGTTAATCTTTTCATTGAGACAGCGGTAATCAACCACTGGTCTAAACCGGCCCCCAGACTTAGGCACCAGAAAGATAGGACTTGAGTAGTTCGATACAGAAGTACGTAAGACTCCCTTTTCCTTTAGGCTAGCTCTCAGGACATAGACTGGCTCATTGTGTCCTATTTCTATGCCTCCAACTTGGAGTTCATATATAATGCCCTGCTTAAGGAGCAAATTTGGTTTCACAGAATGGCGCTCCATTATTTGGTATGACGATATAACATGAAACACAGTAGACACAAAATTTGTTAGCGGTCCTGGGTTCAAGTCCCAGTGTCGGAGGAATTTTTCTCCTATAATATTCTCATGTAGTGTCCAACAGAGACAATGATCTGTGGTTCATGAAAGCTTATATATCTAACAAAATTTTTAGTCGCTACGAAGAAACAAAGCACCAACACAGTAAAATAATTAAACTCATCAACTATTAGGAGTTTTAGGCCTATTAAAAAAATCAAATTAAAACACAAATTCTTCCACCATATAGTAATTAAATTAACAGGTGAAAACAGGCAAGAAAACAAAATGCTTTCAGCAAAAACCTGTCACCAAAATGCTATGAATTAATTCATTTATAATACATTAACTTAGCAAAATCATTACACAAGAAGAAGCCGTGGAACTAGAAGAGCAACCACGCTATAGCTTCCAAAAATTCAAATTTATAGCTACAACAGAACGTGGAACTTGAAGAGAACCACGCTCTGCTACCAAAATCGTCCCCCCCTCCTCTCGACACAGGTTAGGTTAGGTTCAGGTAAGGTTAGGGTCCCCTTTTACCTGAAGAAATGTTTGTCCTCGGACGGTCACTAGCATCCGGAGTAACAGAACCACTTTCCCGGACTGGACCAGAACAGGCCATGGTTGCGGTAAAGGCTCTTCATCCTATTCACCAGCATAGGCCTTCTGTGGAAGCGTCCCCTTGAAGAAACCTAAGGAGAGAACCCATCCCAAAGGGAGCAAGGAAGAGGACAAACGAACAGGAGGCGGAGAGAGCAATTGCTTGCAGTTTCATAATCATATGTAACTGCAAGCTAAGTTAAAGACAGAAAAGTTGGAAGAATTTGAACATTTGCTTAAAATTAGGCCTAGACAAATTTACATAACAAAACCTAGGTTTATAATACCTGAATTGATCTGAGGCTAAAATTAATAAAACACCTATATATACAACAAGAGAATTCATAGTTACGTATTAAAACAAATTGATAAAAAGAGGGGATCCCCGATTAGACACACAAAATCACATACATTCATACACAATCCTTTCATACATGAGTGGTGAAATTTATTTCAAACAAAACTAGAATCAGACTTCTAAATGGAATTTACTTCAATAAAACGTTTCTATTTGCCACCCCAAACAGAAACGGGTTCAAGCCCCAGGCTTCATACATGGCGGGAAAATATAGCAAAAGGCAAATAAACTAATCACAGGAACTGAAGTGTAAAATGAAGATAAGAAAGAAATTTAAATAACACAAAGGGGAGAGAACTACATCTTGAGAATACTACTTCAAATCCAGGATGGGATAATTAAAACATAAGGCAAAATTTACTGAAGCTAATCAACAGCTTGAGTAAGGCTGGCCAAGAACCAAGTAACAATAGTTACTTATAAATCATCTTAGAGAAGTGCGAAACCAAAACAAAATGGATGAAAGGTTACCTAAACCATCAAAGAACAGATTAAAACGTCTTTAAAACGAATAAACCTTAAAAAGACTATTCAAACACCATCTCTATACAGAGAAGGTTTAGTATGTTACCCCATGCCATGATGCCGGAAACAAGAGACAAGACAACAGGGTCTTCAAGTCTGAAAGCAAGGCACGGCGGCAATCGTATTACCCAATCCAGACGCCGTATAAAGATTTCTTGACCAATACTGTAGATTATAACAAAACAGCGTCTTTGTTGTGGTGACAAATGATAGACCTCCAAACATCACATCACGAAACAATCTGCGAGTCATTGCCAACAACAGCTGATCGGAAGTACGGGCCACAGTCACCAGATGTCACGCTATGTCGCACAACACCAGAGACTCGAGGATTAGCGTGTAGATGGCGTGAGCATCGAGTCCATAGGTTAGAGAGAGAGAAGTGCAGAGATTTGCCACTAGTTGTCACAAGGTATAGGTTTTCAGTTCATAACAGCAAACAGCAGACTACAACTGAGTGATAAATCTTTTGTGTACAAAATATCAGCTCAGTACTGACAGGCTGAGAGTTCTGCACTGCTGTCACATTCATTCTGGATGATCTCCTTCTGCGATTAGGCCTTCTCAGAATATCTGCAAAGGAAACAAAGCTGGAATTAAAATTTACATCATCATTAGTTCTTTCCTTGAGGTCAACTTGCATGTTACAATTTACATCATTACAATTTACTGGTACATCATTTCTGTCTTTCAGCTCAGCTTGCAGTTTCTTCACGTCGTCCTGTAAGAAATCAATAGCACATTTTAGGTCACTATTAACGCTCACGCCGCAAACCTTCGGTACGAACTGACTGGTACTTTGTGAAACCAGAAGTACGTAATCGCAAGAATTTGGGGAATAGTCAGTTTAGAGTCCTCGAACCAAGTAGGCTACCCTTCCTGACTGAGCGAGAGACACGATGTGGGACACTGGTAGTACTCTTCTTCATTCTACAGACCCACTGAATGCCATCAGATCTACCTTTCTTATCCACCTCCTTCATTCCCTTACCACAAATACGGCACCGATAACAGTAGCTTATCAATCCGTGTGACTTACAGAATTCAATAGCTTCTTTTACCAGATTTGACTGAATCAAAAGCAAGATAATTCTCCAAGCCTCACTTTTTTACCTGAGCTACTGCTGGTCCCAGCTTCGATCTCCATATCACAAACACTTGAACTAACTAACTTTACAAGTCTAAGCAACTCAAATGCTCACAAGGAAGTGACAAATCACAGCAAATTGCCTCCTTTATCGCATAACATTATTTCATTGTTGCATCAAATAATCTCACATTCTGGTTGTAGTATGTAATGCCTCCTACTCTAGGTGAAAAATTATCAGTACCCTGGCATTTAGTTCAGGGTGTTATAGGTCATAAACGAGAGTGGCCTGTGTACATGTTGCATCTATGGTGGACAAGTAAATTAGGGAATGTAGATAGGATGGTCATTGCTTCATTTGCATATGGCAATGGCCTATCTCCCGATGCCCTTACTCATTGCCTCTGCAGCATTAACAAACATTTCAGGTTGAAACCATACATGAAAAGGACTATGGAATATTACTACAGGTATTGGGATGAAAGCAGCGAAAGAAGAAGTAAAAGGACGTACTATGATATTGTTCTGCGAAGAGTTCTAGATTTAAATGGTATGCCACCCTCACAACAAATTCATTAATAAAGTCTTCAAACGACCCCTGTCCCATTTAAAACTTCTCTTCAACCAAAAAGGCCCTTTTCAGAGCCAACATAACATTTCACAATTAGGCCTATATAAAAAAAACTATCCCAACAAAACTGCTATTTATCATGTATTAACGATATCTAAACTCAAATATAAGAATTCTCGATTCTTTCTGCAACAATCACTAATGGTGTAGTGGTTAAAGCAATAGGCTATAACGCTAGGGGTCCCGAGATTGAATCCCCGTAGGTGCGAAAATTTGTAGGATAGGAAGAGGTCACAAATAGGTAGGTAGGGTGAAGGAGAGAAGGAAGGTAATAGGGAAAAGAGGAGAAAAGAAAGAAAAAATAATTTTCAGAGGAGTCCCTGGTAATAATTGTGTTATTAATGGATCATCCCTTTGCAGAAGGTGTGCAAAAGAGTCAGAAACACCGAGTCATGTACTTGGCTCATGTCCATTTAATTCACTGCTTGTTAATAAGAGACATCGTCGGGTAAAACACTCTTTGTCCAGCCTCCTGACCATATATTTATGTATGCCATGTATTTAATAATTGTCTTGTTAGATGGAATTGTTAAGCTGCGTCTTAATGGCAACTTGCGTAGAGGCGAGCAGCTTCATTTATGTTGATAATAAATTATTTTCTTCTTCTAATGGGTCATTCTCCAAAAAAGGGCAGATTTCAATGTTAGAATTTTTTTAATTATTTTTTATTTTGGACCATGTAATTTTTTTATGTAATATTTCACTCAGCAGAATACTACTGAGGTACTGGTCCTACTTATCAAGTGATATTTTGCATTAAATTAACAAGGTGAGAAAATAGTAAGAAATAGTAATTATATAGAAGTTATGTGAGAATTAGATTAAATTTACTGTATTAACTTAAATGTTGTCACGAAAAAGAAGTATATTTATTAGCATACAAATGGATTAACATACAACTTTTTACTAATTTTCAAATCGAAACATGATATATTGTCATAAACTATTAGGCTATATCAATATCTTCTTTAAACAAAAATAATAAATGCAGACAGTTAAATATATCATCAATTACAACATTAATTACACCTCCATGGATAGGACTCAAGAGTAACAGTAATGGAGGTGAGATTTTTCTCTAGTTTGTCAAACAGCTTGAGAACATTTGAGGTTAGAAAATCTCAGTTCTAGAATTTAACCTTGCATTCCTTATTATTATAATTTATAGCAAAAGTAAATATAAAAACATACAACTTTACCGTTGGGTGTAGGTATCGGAGATGATAAAGTCCAATTACCAACTCTGCATTTATATTAATAATAATAATAATAATTTATTTAACCTGGAGAAAGTTAAGACCGTAAGGTCTTTTCTTCCACTTCACCAGGGACTAATAGTAGACCTTTTACCCAAACAAAACAACACAGAAAAGCACACTTGAAGCTTGGCTTTATATAAATGATAAGAAAACTGCCAAAAGTTAGAGTCCAAGGAAGACAGAAAGACTACAGTGCCATCTCTGTGGAAATAATTGAACTTTCATATTGTTTCACGGAGGTGAGGTCTCACTTTGGGACAGGCATGTTTAGTGCAAAAAATTGTCTTTACAAAATTATATACAGTCGAAGTTGGTTAATTCGACGTTGTCGAAGTTGGTTAATTCGACGTTGGATAATTCGAAATATTGTATAATTCGAATAAATACTGATTCCCCTTGAAATTCCTATATAAATGTATGCTAATTAATTCAAATTTTTTAAGCTTAATTTGAATAAATTGAAGCCAAAATTTGTCTCACGTTAATGTTGTAAGGATTCCAAGAGTTCATTGCTTCCAGGAATTCCACAAGAATTCTCTATTTTGCTGAAGAACCCTATATAGTCACTAGCAGCCAGCAGGTACCGTACTAAAGTGTATTTTTAACCACCGATATCTTCCTCCTGCTGAATAGATGTTCAATGGAATGCGGAATTCACCCCGTCTGCTACAGTCTTGGAGGGATTCAACACCTCTGTGAAAATTTTAGTGTTCATTCTATCCTCCAAGTGTGACAGTGTTTGAAAATGTCAAAGCGTAGAGCATACACCAGTTCCTTTATTAAATTTAGGGTTACAGTTTTAGTGTGGAAAAAAATGGTTTCATTTAACATCCTAACAACAGGATGGCAGTCATAGGTAAGATTCACTATACAATAATTATTATTTATTACAATGAGTTTATTTTTAACATTTTTACAGCATTTTCGTTTAAAAAGTCACAGTTTTTGTTAATTCGAAATTTGGATAATTTGATTTTTTTCTAATTCCCCTTGGGGTTCGAATTACTAAGACTCCACTTTATTTGCTTTTCAGTTATTAATTACTCATTTTTTGAGCTGTTTGTTCTTGTTATAACACTAAAATGGAATACAAATTAAAGTCTGTTGAATTATGAAAGAATGAAAATGACAAGTCAGGCATGGGGACATGACACGGAGGTGAGATCTCACATACTGTGCCCTAAAATGCAGAAAATGTAACTTTTGTTTAAAAAGTGGACTATGGGATCAAGTAGACCTTATTTCAATCTAACTTATAACAATTCATAATCCATAAATACTTATTTTACACCAGAAAATCAATTGCAAGATGAATCTGCCCTTTTCTGGAGAATAACCCTAATACAAGTGTGAAGTGTAGACAAATTAAATTACAGTGTTAGGCTTAATGCTAAAGCTGCATCTCCATTGATATACATTTAACACCAACATGTCAATATTAACAAGTTGATATTGACATGTATATTGCAATTTTGCGTTCCAATTGACTTGACATGCAAACCCAGCAAGTTGCACTTAACATTTTCAGATGTTAATTTGTTTTCCGGAGAAAATGGACAACATGTCAAGTCATTTGACTACAGTAAAATTCAGCCCAGGAAGTTACTGTGTATTTGGAATAGGGAACCGTGTTGCCTTTTAACAGTAGCTTTAAGGGGAATTCCTTACATAAACCTGAAATTTGCAACACAGCAGGTGCATAGATGTCTAATCTGCAATCCCAGCCACCCCCTCTTGAAGAAAAACCAGCTGTGGAAACCAGTCACCACTTGTCACTGAGCTCGTGCTTTTCTATACTACCCTGTGTGAAAGTGTCGCCTCGCTTGTGTTGTATGATTTAATACTGTATTCGTACGTTTTATGTTATTCTACAATAGTTATATTTCTTTTAAATTTATCCTTCGTTATAGTTTATAGTTTTTGTGTTTATTTTGTTATATTATCTTTAGTTTAAATCTAGTAGGAATAAATTAGTGTAATTATTTCAGTTATTGTTGAGTTGAAACAATGGAAACGTCCCCGGAATGCTACAAAAAATTGAGTAACCGGAAAAGAATTTTGCGTTCCGATGAAAGAACGATGGTTTTGAATGTCTATTTGTACTTTCGAAGTGTATTTTCATTCAGTGTGACGGAAGCTGCCAAGCATACCGCAGCAGCCACTAAAATTTCCTACAAACTAGTGATGACAATAAGGAAAGAACTTAAAATGAAGGGAACTGTTTCAACACCCGTTAAAAAGAAGAGCCCTGGAATACGAAACACAAGAATGCAAAAATACGATTCTCACACTCTGTCTGCAATAAGGCGTCGTGTTCACATGTTTTATAAGGGAAACACTCTACCGACGCTGAAGACTGAAATCAGCCCTTGATGAAGACCCTGATATGCCTACTGTATCTATTTCCACATTAAGAAGGATAATGCTGGATATAGGCTTTCAGTTCACGAAAAGAAGGAAGAACTCTATGTTAATCGACAGAAGTGACATTATTGCTTGGAGACATAGATACTTGAGGGCTATGAGACGTCACAGGGCAAACAATAGAAACATTGGAATGATAATTCTTTCACACTGGCCGTGTGTAGGCTAAGATGGACACGTGAAGTCAGAATGAAAAATTCAATGCCATAGCCGGGATTTGAACCAGGATCTTCGGCTCTCCGTGCCGATGCTCTAACCAACTGAGCTACCATGGCAAAGTGCCGGTACAACATTAAATTCTCCAACTGACTCACAATGCCAGTATACCACCAGCCTACACACGGCCAGTGTGAAAGAATTATCATTCCACTGTGACCTACTAGTGGTTTACTATAAAGCCCGGGTCTTAAAGTACTTACAGGTTGTAAGTCGCCACTGGGTTCGTATCTCATATTGAGAACGCCTTGTGGTATACTGGGATTGTGAGTCAGTTGGAGAATTTAATGTTGTACCGGCACGTTGCCATGGTAGCTCAGTTGGTTAGAGCATCGGCACGGAGAGCCGAAGATCCTGGTTCAAATCCCGGCTATGGCATTGAATTTTTCATTCTGACTTCACGTGTCCAATAGAAACATTGTTTATACCGATGAAACCTGGTTAAATGCAGGCTGCACCACCTCTAAATCTTGGGTGGACACAAGAATTCGATCTGCATCAGAAGCCTGGAAGCAAGGTCTAACTACAGGGAATAAAATGCCCTCAGGCAAAGGTGGGCGTATAATATTGGTCCATGCAGGGAATGAAAATGGTTTCATTCCTGAAGCTAAGTTAGTTTATCATGGAAAGAAAGACGGCGACTATCATGATGAAATGACTGGACCCATGTATGAAAAGTATTTTTCAGAGAAATTGCTTCCAAATATACCTGCTAATAGCGTCATAGTGCTAGACAATGCTTCTGTACATTCCAGGAAGAATGAAAAAATCCCTACTAAGAGTAACACGAAGGGAGTTATTAAATCGTGGCTAATCTCCAAAGGTATCCCCATCGATGATGAAATGCATAAGACGGAGCTTGTGGAGATATTGAAATCCGTTCGAACTCGATACGAACCTAAATGTATTGTCGACGAAATGGCTCGACAACATGGACATGAGGTTTTGCGACTCCCACCTTATCATTGTGAATTAAATCCCATTGAGGAGGTGTGGAGTCAAATTAAGAGGAAAGTGTCACAAGAGAATACTACATTCAATATAAGTAAGGTTCGGGAACTCTTGGAATCTAGTATTAGTGGAGTGACACAACAACAGTCGTGTAATTATGTGCGACACATAAAAGATGTTGAACTACGGACGGGAAACGGACGGCCTGCTGGATCTGATACACGATAATGTTGTGATAAATCTTGAAGACTCTGAAGAAAATAGCAGCGACGAAAGTGGGAACGAATATGAAGATTTAGGAGTAGCTCCTCTTCCCGATTAATGGTGAGTTTATCATCTACTTAAATTCCTTGTTTTACTTGTAGCCTACATACTGACACTAACATTTTCAAAGCAGTTGCGTAGAGTAAAAGAAAAATATTTTTAGAATAGGTATTACATAGGGATAGAGCAGGTTCTGCTAGCCCGTGTCCTTCCCCCATCCCCCTACTCAAAGTGCCGTTATTGTTAGTTTGGCAACATCACCCTGGTTCAGTGGTGTGAGTTGACTGCTGCCCCATAAGGTCTGTAGTAACTTCCTGGGCTGAATTTTAGTGTAGTTGGTCAATATTGGCTTTGTTTCGGGAATTTCCGGGAAACAAAATAGCGATCGCTAGCTTAATCGGCTTTGGTTTGGGAATTTTCGTGTACACAAAAAGCAGTCGACAGCTTCTTCAATATTGCCAGCATCCATTTTGTATTATGTGAGTATTTGATATATCAGTGTTCTCAATAGTATTGCATCTACTTTTAAAGTTATTTTTATGGCATACTCCATTGTTGAAAAATGTGATAGTTATTATGAAAAGCTCAAGACATCTATACAGAATTAGTATTTAAGAAAGTCATAGACAGTTAACAAGAAGATAATAACGAGTATATAAAATTACTCTCATTTTGTAATGTTGGCTGCCCTCTTCAGAGGCATTTTCTTTTTTAATGACCGCGCCAACACATGTTAACCTATAACATTGTAGTGGAGACAGTTGTTAATTGGCAAACCACTTGACTTGTATACGTCAACAAGTTGATGATAAACATTTAACATATGTTAACTGCAACATGTTGGTGCTAAATGTATATCAATGGAGACGCAGCTTAACTTAGGAACTAGGATGAGATGTTATACATCAGTGTATCAGCTACTTAGGCCTACTTGGCATGAAGAAATTGCTAAGAAATGGACAGCTAGTATAAAAATAAATGCAACCTTAATTTTAGAGTTCATCAAAGATATAATGATGCAAGATCATTCTTCAAATGCCCTGGCAGCTCACTAGTCGTGCTACAGTCTCCAGTCCTCCTAAACTTTACTTAATTTGAGCACTTATGATAGCAAAATTTGAAGTTAATATAGGTCTAAACATTTGTAATTTTTATTTCACAGATACCTTTGGATCGGTTCTTCAGATGTTTTTCCAGTTGTTTGGTCCAGCTGTTTAAAATTGGAGAGAAACATGCTACAGTGGAAAGAGCTTTAGATTTTGCAGCAAAGTTTAGTGTATCGCTATATAGTGAACAAGTCTCTGGAGATAATACATCAGTGGAAGATGAAGAAGAGGAAGAAATGCCTGTATTTTTGAAAAATCTGTTTGATTGGCTTTTTTCTGTAAGTATAAAATTCATTACCATTACCAGCTACATTTTAGATTATTAACAAATTTGTAAATAAATAAATAAATCTTTATTGTAGCAACAAGTGAGTACATCAAATGTATTACAGTCGAATCTAAATAAACTAATAATAACATCAAAATCAATGCTCTAATAACATCCTTAAATAATCAAGATACATTGTCATAACTTTTCAATTTATTAGCAAGACTTCTAAACAGCAAAATTAATATCGAAGAATTCCTCTACTCTATATATACAGTTATTGGTCAAGATTGTTTGTAATTCTTTTCTAAATCTGAGGTATGGTAACAGTTCTACAGACAAAGGAAGAGCATTATAAAATTCTGTAGTCACATACGGTAATAAAAGGTTTTTTGTGTTTTGCTGTAATTGCACCTGGGTAATTCCAGACAATTTCTATTTCTGGTTTGATAACTATGAGTTGAGCCCAACTCATCATATAGATGAAGGTTCTCCTTCAGTTAAAGTAGGCTCTGATAAATGAAAATGACTGGTACTGTCATAATACCCAGCTTAATAAAACTCGACCTACAGTGACTACGGAAAGGAAGCCGACACATTAGTCTTACACTTTTTTATTTTATTTATTTATTTATTTATTTTTTTTTTCAGTAGCCTTAAAACTGAAGACTGTACCACAGACTGTACAATAGTGTACCGTAGCTCAAATGACTATGTACTTGTGCAAAATAAACTGTTCTGAGAACCTTCAAACTTACACACAGTCTTAACATACGTATTACACAAACCCATTTACAGGCCTTGGATTCAATTCTCATAGTATGATCCTCCCAGTTTAAATTTTTATCTATCAAGAACCCCAAAAAATTAAGAGTTGTTCTCATTATCTACTTTGTGACTATTACTATAATTGTATGTTAGTGATAAAACTTGAGTCTTTTCTGTATTTATACTAAGGAAGTAGCAGACAATATCTGAAACTGAATTTAAAGTGGAGTCCAGAGTGTCATCGTTCGATTTAAAACAAATGATAAGATCATCAGCAAAAAGAAAACTACTAGATAAGGGTGTCAAAATATTCTAAGGCAGGTCATTTTTATAAATAATAAAAAGAACTGGGTCAAGAATGGATCCTTGAGATACACCATATGACTATTAATGACTAACTACTGTGAATTAATACAACCATTTATTCTGTTGCAACTATTCCGAGCAGGGCTCAGGGGTGTAGAATACCTCAACCAATACCAATTATAAGGGAGAAACTTCTTTAATTAACTGGTGTTGAGAAAATTCATTGAAATTGAATAATAAATATTTAAAACATTCCATTATTTCACTAGCCTTTAATTTAGCTTGCTCCTCATCAGTTAAGTTCTGTCTGCCAGATATCACTGCTGTGGCTTTATGAATTTCCTAATTGAATTTAAGTGGAAAATTTGGAATTTTTCCTATATTTCAGCATGAAAACTTTCTGCCAATATAATGTGTATTAGAAAGTTTCAAATCTACGGCTAAGAAAAACTAGAGGCTTATCTTATTTGAATTTAGCTGCTATCAACTCTAAATAGTCCCCTTGAAAACTTATATAGTGATCCCAGTACCTCTGCCATGCCTCCAAAGCACTGTGGAAGTCCTTTTCTTGTATGCTATTCATTACTGTCTGTGTTGTATTTTAGATTTTTCTTTTATGTCAAAGTGACATTCCTTTAACTAATTTTATTTAAAGAACAAGGCAAAGTCATAGGAGCCCAGGTAAGATAGAGAGGATGTAGAAAACAGATTTTTGTTATTTCTCCCCCCCCCCCCCCCCCCAAAAAAAAAAAATCGCGTTAAGAGAGGTGTGGAGCAGCACATTGTTGCATGCATTACATCAGCCAATTCTTATTCTGTCAGGGTTCTGTTTGTTTGTTTTTTTTTGGGGGGGGGGGTGCACCGCTCAGCATGACATCACAGTAGAAGTCAGAATTCACTGTGAAATCACAAGGAACACATTCTTGGTATACAATATCTTTGATGTCAAAAAGCATAATGTTCACTCTGGACCTGCTGTGCTTTCTTTGGTCTTGGGGTAATTGTGAGCTCTTCCGTTGTGGTGACTGCTGTCCCCAGATCACCATACCTATAAACCCAACTTTCATCGCCTGTAATGATTACAGAGATGAATGTTGGATTTATTTTTTAATATCCATAATACTGACAATGCTATACATTTAATGTGAAAAGCAGCTAATAAATCCATCTAGCCTATCTATCCATAAACCCTTTCATGAAGCTCAAGACAACATGGAAGTGAAATTGCCACTACTTCTGTTCGAGTGACAAGAACTAAGGAACAAACTTTGCTGCAATGCAATGCAATGCATCTGCATTTTCTCTGTAAGAATCTCTTGGCAGACTCCAGTCACAAGGTAGAGGCCTTGGATTCTTCGATGGTAAGCCTTAAGGATGGATTTATTAATTTTATCAAAGGTTTCTGGTGGTATGGTGGTGACTGATCGCCCAGAACGTTCATCATCTTCAACTGACTTGCAATGAGCTTTGAATCAGCATGCCATTTGAATACCCATGCTTGACTTAAACCATGTTTGCCGAAAGCATGCTGAAGCATTCAAACTATCATATTAAGATAGCAGAGCAGTCCTAACACAAGGTTGTAAAAAAAGAACCCTTATAAAATTAAAACACGTTAAGATAGAGTGGCGCGACTTGGCAAATTTGTCACTTGGAGACAGTGACTTTCAGAATCACATACAGTCACAGTACTTTCCGGTAACACCTCGTACAGTCAACTGGATTGGATTCTGCATACTCCTCTGTAGCACTACATCGTGGTCTATACCTGGGCCGTTGTAAGTTTGCACTTTCCATTCTACAAGTTAAGTTGCCAGTATCAAAGATTGACAAATGAACTACTCGACTTCGTTCTGTACTGACAAGGAGGTGCCGATCGGCAGTTTTCGGCTGTATTCGGCCTTGAACATTCGAAACTATTTCTAATCCCTCAATGACTATTTTTCTGTTCTTCCGTTCAGTAATTTTCGATATTTATGTAATATAATATTATTCTGAACCTATAGTATCACAAAAAAAAAAACCCTTATCGTTCATGTATACAAAAATTTATCCTCCTATGTGTGCGACATGGTACTCCTTTAGATGATAATATTCACATTTCAACTTCGTGTTGTCGTAACTCAATGGTTATAATGCTGGATAGTTATGCAGAAGTTTAGGGTTCGATCCTAGGCAATGAACTTTTTTTTTATATGCTATTTTTAAGACGCAAATATAGTTCATAATTTTTAATTTTTAAAATTAGCTGTCTTATATTTTATTGTAGGCCTATAATATAATTTGTATTGTATAAAACATTATCAGTAGTGAAACCTTAACCTCGGCCAATTTGAAGATCGACTTTAGCGGCGAAACCTATTAAAACTCTTTTCAGGTAGAGGGACAACATGTCCCATTTTTCGCACGATACTCCTTTACTTCCTCTGTCCGTGCCATAGGTACTATAGGTAGAGGAAGTGTCGTTTTTTATCCCGAAATTCCGACTTTAGTTTTTAACATAAATGCACGTTTTGAGGCTCCCGAATCAAAAAATACTATTTTGGAAACATGTCTGTGTGCGTGTCTCAGTGTGTGAGAGTGTCAGTGTGTTTGTGTGTATGTCTGTGAACATCCTAGCTCGAGAAGGAAAATTGTATGAAAACATTTTTTTTGGCTCAGGTACTTTTCTCAGGAAAGTAGAAATAAGGTAATAATTTTTTTAGAAAATCGGTAAAAGAAGCACTTTTAATCTTGAATGATATTAATTAAAAGGAGAAAATTAAACTAGTGGGTGGTATGAAATTATAACATTCCAGAGTAACCAACTTTGATTGCTTCACATGGAAAAACTCTTTTTGTTAAAAATATTTACATATGATTATTAAATAAAGTCAGTTTGATAAAAATGTTAAAATTCACTAAGCGTTTTTAAATGTGAAAGTTCTCAGAAATTGTAGAAAATCTGTAACAGGTTGTCTTTGCTTTCCAATATGTCTGGCTCCACAGGGCGTAATTCTTTATCATAAATCTAGCATCTATTATTATTATTTGACAAATTTTAATGATTGTCTAAAAAATAGTGTACGATACACGTGAAAAAATTATTTTATTTTGCTCGTAGGATTGCTGCATTCGCAAACATAGCAAACTCGCAATTAAAAATCTCGTTTTAACATTTGGATCATTAATTATTTTGAGAATATTATAGGAGAAAAATTCCTCCGACACTGGGACTCGAACCCAGGACCTTTGGCTATTCGTGCCAATGCTCTACCAACTGAGCTAAGCCGGAGTTCAATTCACAGCGCCGGATGGAACCTCTCTCCTATGACTGATTGCCCTAATGGTCTACCTCACAGACAGACAAGTTATGTCATATGCAGTACTGTGCGGCACACTAATTAGTGATTTTTGTGACCGGGCTCCCACTGTTATTGTACAGTTGACATTCAAGATAGATATATAAGCTTTCATGAACCACAGATTATTGTCTCTGTTGGACATTACATGAGAATATTATAGGAGAAAAATTCCTCCGACACTGGGACTCGAACCCAGGACCTTTGCGTATTCGCGCCAATGCTCTACCAACTGAGCTAAGCTGGAGTTCAATTCACAGCGCCGGATGGAACCTCTCTCCTATGAGGTGTGCCGCACAGTACTGCATATGACATAACTTGTCTGTCTGTGAGGTAGACCATTAGGGCAATCAGTCATAGGAGAGAGGTTCCATCCGGCGCTGTGAATTGAACTCCGGCTTAGCTCAGTTGGTAGAGCATTGGCGCGAATAGCCAAAGGTCCTGGGTTCGAGTCCCAGTGTCGGAGGAATTTTTCTCCTATAATATTCTCATGTAATGTCCAACAGAGACAATAATCTGTGGTTCATGAAAGCTTATATATCTATCTTGAATGTCAACTGTACAATAACAGTGGGAGCCCGGTCACAAAAATCACTAATTAGTGTGCCGCACAGTACTGCATATGACATAACTTGTCTGTCTGTGAGGTAGACCATTAGGGTAATCAGTCATAGGAGAGAGGTTCCATCCGGCGCTGTGAATTGAACTCCGGCTTAGCTCAGTTGGTAGAGCATTGGCGCGAATAGCCAAAGGTCCTGGGTTCGAGTCCCAGTGTCGGAGGAATTTTTCCCCTATAATATTCTCATGTAATGTCCAACAGAGACAATAATCTGTGGTTCATGAAAGCTTATATATCTATTAATTATTTTGTTCTAAAATGTTTGTTTTAATATATGGTACCTGTAATACATATGTTTTATAAACATATCTTAATTTAAATTAGCATATGTTTTATAATTACCAAATAACCTAGTCTATATTAAATATTTTTGAAAGTTTCAAAGATTGATTATATTACATAATACAATATATTGTCAGAGGTTTTAGGTAATTGTTTTTCAAATGAAACTGCAATAGCAATCATGCATTTTTCTCCAAAACATAATTACTTTTATTTTTTAATAAATGTTGTGAAGCCTGGGATTACTTGCAATAATAAAACGCTATCGGGATACTATTGGTTTATACTTCGGTAAAACTCAAACTTAACACTATTAACAAAGTTTTGCCCAGGGTGCAAAGTACGTGAAATCTGGATCTGCCCTTATAGATTTGACAAAAAGTATAAGGCAGGTAATTTTAAAAATTAAAAATTAAACACTGCATTTAAATCTTAAAAATCTAGTGTATGAAAAAAAAAAATTACAGCATAGGGAGGGATTTGAACCTAGGACCTCCAGATCCACAATCTAGCATCTTAACCATTACACCACTTATAACTTTGTCAAAGAACGAGAATATTGGGGATGTAAAGCAATATGCTTTCTCCGATACCATAAGCCTTTGTATATGAACAATACGATTTTTGATTAATAGTGTATTTGTGTTTGTATTTGTATAAATACTATTAATACTGAGACGTAATACATTAATTACGGAAAAATGAGAGAGAATCCCCTAATACAAGCATGCAATGTTCGAAGCTGAATGGCTTCTGTCTGTCAGTGAATAGAATTGCAGTGCAGCCAATGTAAATAGGCATATAGTTGAAACTGGAAAGTGCAAAGTTACAGCGGCCCAGGTATAGGCACATTATGACACTACCAACCAGTAAGGACAGCTTGTTGATCTTCATGTTCCCAAACATGAATAGATGGTAAGGACAGCTTGTTGATCTTCATGTTCCCAAACATGAATAGATGGGTGTAAGTCTTTTAAACTTCAGTGAGTTATCACTGCTGGACAATACCAAAGCTTTGAGAAAGTGTCTTATAATCTAAAAAATATAATGGTAGTCTTCATTCCCCCTCACCAACTTTGCAGAGGAATGTGGAACTTTCATATATATAAGCATGCTCTCACAGAACTATGAATTTTGTTTTCATTTATGCTATACACATTTCACTGTAAGAAAGTGCCACAAAGAGCATACATACCCTCAAAGTAATTATACAAGTTGTACATAATTTATGTTACATTGTGTACATTGTAGAATACAAGGAAATGAAAGAGTGGATATATTAGCAAAGAAAGGGTGCACAATTAAGCAGAAAGAATCAAACGCCTTTTCTTATGAATCAATTAAAAGAATCATCAAAAAGAAAATGAATGATACCTACAGTGCTAAATTAACTAAAAATACTATTAGAAAACCCCCTAGTAATACCAGACCTACCACGAAAATCTGCAGTTGCTAGCTAGTATGAGACTTATTACAGGACATAGGAAAGCACCTACATAGAATTGGAATATTTACTTCTCCAAATTGTATACTGTGTTGTCAAGAAGTTGAAATGGATAAACAACATCTAGAATTTCAAAAAACTCTGGTCGGAACGTTCACAGTGGAGTGTAACAACATTTGAAAATGATGCGAGTTGACTACACACTATTTTCTCCACTTACCAAATTTTTTTGGTAGAACATGTTCCGCATATGTTCATATGCATCCTCAACTACTTGTCAACTGCCGAGCCTTGCTTGCTAGGAGAATCTCCATGAGTCCCTGGTGGCGGTTTTATGTATTTCCTGATCAAATTATCTTCTGCGGGAATTTCAAAATTCATTAGCTGGTTTCAGTCCATACACCGGCAGAACTGTTAGTCTGGGAAAAAATATACATGAGAAAATTTGAAAACCAGCTAATGAATTTTGAAATTCTCGCAGAAGATAATTTGATCAGGAAATACATAAAACCGCCACCAGGGACTCATGGAGATTCTCCTAGCAAGCAAGGCTCGGCAGTTGACAGGTAGTTGAGGATGCATATGAACATATGCGAAACATGTTCTACCAAAAAAATTTGGTAAGTGGAGAAAATAGTGTGTAGTCAACTCGCATCATTTTCAAACATCTAGAATATTGTGCAGCTCTTCAAGATTATCAAAACCTGACTTCTAAATATTGGGAAGCAAGAAGGAGAATGACTTCGTTGTTAACTCCAGAGCATTAGATACACATACACACACACATAATTTATGTTACAAATCTCTCAGTGTAAGAAACTGCTTAATTATTTTGTTCAAGTATATATATTAAATGACTGCCTGCGTGGTCTCATGGTTCGCATTGCTGGCTATAGATCTTCATGATCTTCATGTTCCCAAACATGCTCAGGCCCGGGTTTGATCCCCTGTGCCTCGGATTTTTCTGAGACATAGGGAGCTCTGGAATTTGGTGCGCTCAGCCTGGTGATAAATAATGAGAAGCTACTTGAATGAAAAGTAGCAGTTCCAGTTATGGAAACCTGTGTTAAAAGGCTGTGGGTGTCGGCATGCTGATCACATGCCCCCCATTCCTACCATCTGCCTATGTTAGATGATGCAGCAGTAGGCCTGTGTAGTGCCACAGAGTTTCATATACTGAATATTGATTGTTTTATATATACAAATTCAGTAAGAAAAATACACAAACCATTAAATCAATCACACATTAAAAACACAGGAGAATGTAATCTCTTTTCCAAGAAGAACTACTGTTCTCAAACTCCCATCTGTTAGCCATGGTAAAGCACCATTACAGAATATGGTTACATCATTTGCAAACATGTAGGTTCTTGATATTGATAGCATTCATTAATAACCATATGACTTACCCTAGTACTACCCTCGCGCGATTTCTTGAGCGCTCGGCTCCCTAGTCCTCATCTGGTAGGTTTCGTTCAACTTCGTAGGTTAAGCTGACAACATTGAAACACGAAGTACGCTATACACCCTGACATCTAGTGGCTTCAATACTAAGCTTTCATTCTGTCTCAGGATTCTTATTTATTTATTGACATCTTTTCTGACGCATCGAGTTATGGGGAAAAATACAATCTTGCGAACTGCTTATTTCACAAACACTTCATTGTACATCCAACACTTTCCTCACCCCTTTAAGAATTCCGTATGTGCTAATTTCTGACGATTCCGTGAACTCTGATGTCAATTTCATGGGCTGAAAGTTGAGCGAACTTTTCACAATTTCTATTAAATACGTTTAAAATTAGGCCTATAGCTTTCTCCACTTTTAGATGCCTTACCTCTCTTACGTTTTAAAACACGAAATGGTGAAGCATGTTCTGCTAAGACTCTTCTTTATGTTTAAAATTAGTCATCCAGTGTAAAAATATATTATTATGCATACTATTCTTATTTGATGACTTATTTGATAACCAAAGGCTTATGACGTGTAATTAATTGTTACACAATACCGTCACCATGTTATATTATTGGACTGCATTAAAATTGTTGTATATTAAAGTCACTACATAAAATACCATACGCGCGATTCTGCTGAAACGTTATTTCTTTGGTTGACAACACTGCAGAAAGACTGGCGGAATAGCTATGTTTTGTTCCCCCCGACCCTCACTTCCCTGTAAATCCAGCGTCCAAGAAGTGGTGCGCGGGTAGTATACATTATTTCTTTTTTACAGAGTCATCGTACAAGAGATCAATCTATAAGATTTCGAATATGCCAGTTCATCAACAAGCTACTACATAATTTGGGGGAAGAAGCTTCACTTGATGACGAGTTATGTGATAAAATCAGCACAAATATGCTTGAAAGACTACAAGTAAGTTTTTATACATCTCTTTGCAGAAAAGTAACAGGTCTCCTTTATCTCACAAGAGAACTGATAAGTATTGAAAATTACTTTAAAATTTTGCTGATGGAACCCGTGTCTTATAGAAAGCTCATAAAGATTGTATACCGAAAACTAGATGTGAATTTCAACTAGAAGTTTCCCAGGTTAAGGCTCTACATTGCTAGGCAAAGCAGCTAGCCAATGGCAAGTGTCCAGGTGAATGGGAGTGCAGTGAGCAGATGTGAGATGAAGGTATAACGGCAATTTCTTTTGGTTTATTGAATTATGAAAACAATTTTTGGCAATATTTACCTGAAATTATACCTTTATTTTCACACTGATCTATGCATTTTCCCATAAAATTAAGCATTAAAGGCTTTGAAATAAGTTATTCCAGAGAAAGATTTTTGTTGAAATGCCTTAGGCCCATACTGGCTGGCATTGAAACTTTTTCAACTATTTCATAAAAAGAGATTTTCAACACAGTATTTTAAACCAAGCTCCACCAAACGAATACATAATATTAATTTATTATTGAATAAAATATCTTTCATATTAATACATAAAGTACAAGAAGACTATGTTATGTATTTGGCTTCTCTCCATTAAGAGTTACTCATAGACAAAACATACTAGAGAAACAAGCAATTACAATAGTAAAAAGAATTACCGGTATTCTCATGCCATGGCTCAGGAGTACAGATGATTCCTGAGAATGGCGGGGAACCTTTTAACATGGAATGTTTTACAGAACTGCACGAAGAGTGCTAGAACTGTTCCTCTTGCTCCCAAACAGTGTTTCTGAAACAGAAGCGAAATATGTTAATTAAGTGAGATGGTTGACATTTAAAAACTTTAAACCTCAGTTTTACCACAGTATAAGTATTAATACAGTAAAGAAACTGTGTGTTAAAAGTCCTATGACAACATGTTGACTGGACGACACTAGCGCTCCATGCGGAGATTGAGTAAAGCTACATTCTCATCATATGAAATGGCTTGGGAAAATACATAAACACATCGCAAAATATGTTATGTTAAAAGAGAAAAATACAGAATATTTTTATTTAATGCAAATCTAATTTTAAATTTAAGAAATAATAAAACAGATAATGTATTATATTCTAGTTAAGAGGTAAACAATACCTAAATAGGCTACTGTTAAGGACTGTACCTAGGCCTAGTATTTTTCCTTTAAAATCATTGTCCTTTAATATAATTTATAATTCAAATTATGATAATAAATAGTCTACGTATTAATTACGTAAATTATATTATAGGTCTGTCACGTTGTTCATCCTGCACGTCATTGTTGACAGTGTATTTTGATTCTTTGCCTTATATGGCAATATACGACTTCAATTTATTGTAGGTCTATGTAGCGTCAATTACTGCAGGATGGACTTCATTAAACAAAACAAAAAATTCAGGAGCATTTGGAATTGAAGACACCGTGGGTACAGCAGTTTTAATTAACGAGTTTTTATAGGATTTCATAAACTGTCTGTTTTCGGCGTGTGTCAAGCATAGACGGTAATTTTCACTCAAATATTTTACATATTTTGTTACTAGGTTTTCTTCTCGACCATTAATGACCTATTTTATGCACCAGAAATCATTACAACAGAATAACATATAAAAATATTACATTAAAGTAACTTGAAACATAACCACACCAGAGTCACGAGTAAGCCAGTAGACCTACAATAAATATTACTTATTTTCGTTCTTACCTTTCTGGATGTTTCAAGAAAGTGAAGAAATGCAGTTCAGGATTTTGTCTTTTATTATTACTGAAATTTACAGCAGAATAATAAGGTCCTTTCGAATATAGCGTGTTCTTATAAATACAACACTCCTATTTATTTACATACTTCCCGGAGTAGTTTCTGTAGTCTTAATAAATGGCCGCTACGATCGCTAGTAAATGCGCGCGCATGCTCGGGTGGCAGAAAAACGGGCTGAGTTTCTGTACTGTATTAATACTTATACTGTGGTTTTACTTACAATTTTTGCAGAATGTTCGTTTCATGGGCTTTTCCCACATTTTCAACTTCTAATCAAATCCTTGCTTGGAGAACACTGATGTGCTCTCTGGTGTAGATTTTATGAACTTCTTGATCAGGTTTTCTTCTTGTGATATTTCAAAATTCATTAACCTATCTTGAACTTTTTAATATATAAATCTTTTCCCAGACTTCCAGATCTTTCTGTTTACTTACTGATTTCAATAATTTGGCTTCTTACATATATTATGATTACGGTATTACATCAATGAGCTACTACTGAGCAATATTTAATGTTTCTCGTTTATTCTTTTATTCTTATGTCTATTTTTATTTTTGTTTTTCCTATATAGGCTATGTTTCATTACATTCCAAGCAATTTGTCTGGTAGACAAAAGGCAGGAATCTATCAGATAAATAACTGTTAGATCATAGACACCGGACAATACAGTAAAGTAATTAAAATATTAATTTCAGGACAAGGTTCCAGCTGTTAGAGCCCAGGCTGTAAATGCATTACAAAGATTGCAAGATCCAACAAGTGCAGAATGCCCCATCATCAAAGGTAGTTTCTTTTGATTTATGTCCTTTGCATTTAAGGTAATTACACTCATCTCTCACAGGAATTTATTAAATGTGTGTGTGATGTGAGTGTATGTGTATCCAATGGCAACCATGTTGCCCTAAGGCATTTTGGAGTCTGTACTTAGCTGGATAGTTAGCGATAGTATGGCCCATTTTCGAGTTATGTACCTGGGCTGGCCATTTTGCATGGTGATGTGTAACTTGAAGAAGTGTAAGGTGTGAAGAGATGAGTGTATGAAGTGGTGTTTGTGTAGTGTAGTGTGGGGTAAGAGTGAAGGTGGTGAGGTGAGGATGGGGAAACCTTGTGCCGGCATTTTTCAGGAGACCGCCAGGCTTAATGTTCCCATTCAACAAACAAATTACTGTTAACAGTAACATAATACCTCCACATAATATACACTGCGGAGAAATTTTGGATTGAACACAGACATCTAAATCCAGCCCTCGGGGTCAGATTACAAAATCCACCCATACCGAGAATCGAACCCAGGTTTCCGGGATAGTAACATGGCAGTAGGCGATTTATAAAATGTTGTTTCATTTATTTGAACAAATCTTGCAAGATTTGCAAGCTGAAGACCTTTCATGAGCCAACACCCGAGTGTGTGTGTAAACTGTGACAGGTATCATGCCCTAATCTGCAAAGAAAGAAAAACCTCTCTGACGTAGTTCTGCACCGAGTGACTCCATAACAATCTTATTATTACATAATGCCTATTGGGTGCTCTTCTCTATTATTTATTTGAACGTACTTTCTCTAGCAGTAGCTGTTTCGTTAGACTTTGCATTTACTGTATATGGTTCCATGGACATATAGTCCAGTCATTTGGTAGTTTTACCTGGAAAGTTTTCCGGGAGTTTTGAAAATTGGTGATTTTATAGATTTCGACGTGCTCTTTTCGAATTTTCACTTTGCTACCTCGTATCTTTGCCGCTCGCGCCGCCATATTGAAAAAATGGCGCCCAAAAACAGTTTTTTGGCAATATCTCCTTTCTGACTCATTTTACGATGAAAATAGTTATGTAATAAATTAAACTAGAGAAAATTTCCTATAATTTATGTAGTAACGATTTTTTTTGTAAAATGAATAGTTTCAGCGTACGAGCGCCGCAAAGTCTACTCCGACACGCGTTTTGTCCAAAGCCATGGAAGATGCGGATACGCCACTACCTGCATCATTTTGCGGTAAAGCATTTAATAAGCGATTTTAACTAAAAAAGGTCTCCTGGTTTCAAAAATGTCACTATTTTTGTTGTTTCAATCTAGTTTTCGTGTTAACTGGCGGACACAATTTTAAGGCCTGTGTAGACTTTTTTGGGGGGCTTATAGTAGCTAAATGGTAAGTCGTATAAAAAAACCTGTTGCAGAAGCAGTAACGGATTTTGAGAGGTCTACAAGTTTGGTCTTATGACTTTTGACGTATCTCCATCGGTTATCCCTTAGATTGAGTTAGATTTTTTAATTTTAAATAAATTTTGTATATTTTTCTCACATTATGTAATATTTGACACACAAGATATGAAAGATAGAATCATACAATTTGGTAGGAATGTGGGCACATACAACAGTCATAAGCGTGCTAAATTTGGTGTTTCTAGCTCTCGATAAGTACAGAAAAACTTGCTGGATAGCCGTAACATCATTCACATCTACATTGATGTTTATTCACTTCCAGATGAGCTAGAAACTTGAAATTTGGCAAACTTATAGATTTTAGATGTATTAAAATCAGAGGTGTACAAAACTCGCTTTTAGCTTGCCCATACCCGCTTGAACGGCAGGCAGGCAAGTTGTGAGTGTCGCAGTCAGCGTGCAGGCAAGTTTCTTTAGACCCAGGTGGGTTGGGTTAAACCTAACCCACACAAGTCAGAATAAGCTTGCGACATTCCGGTCAGCTAAACAACCGTAGTTGCTAAGTGTATGTTGTTTTTCTCCATGCTGGTAGAAGAAATTCATCATGTAGATAAATAAAAGGTGGATAAAGTGTTAAAAATCATTTTAGCGTCTTTAACACATTGATTATTTTTACTATTGTTATTGTTATTACTACTAACTTATCATTTTGATTATGCTATATAACCTCAATTTCTATTTCTATTAATACTGCTGAGAAGAGTGTAAAATAGTCTATTTACCTGTTATTATTATTAAGATTATTATTGTTATTATTATACTGCAATGCCACAATATCCGTTTATATTCATACTAGCAGGTGCCCGCTATATTCATACTAGCAGGTGCCCGCTATATTCATACTAGCAGGTGCCCGCGGCTTCGCCCGCGATTACTTACTCAACTGCTAGATATTGTGCTTAAATCATTCAGAAAAATAATTAAAACAATATACCTAGGTATTTATTAACACTGACATCGATTTTACATAAATTGAAGGAATTAAATAATTGTACTCTTAATTATATTGTTTAACGTTAAAAATTTAATAAACGAACAAAACGAATCTTATGCTACCATATGGGCATACAAATTCCAAATGAAACTATTAAAATGAACCATAGATTCATGAACCTTACCCAAATCATGCATAAACAATTTTATTATAACGATTGATAATTTAAAAAAAAAAACTATATACCGTACCTGGTTTCGAGGTGCATTTTACGATCAAAGTAGAGAAAAGACAGATTAGAGTTCCCTAGCCCAAAAAAAACCCAGCATAGTGTTTCTCGTCCAAATCATTCCATGTTTTCCCATTAAGGCTTTGCCCGCGAAACTTGTAAGCTGTAAAGAAAATACTGATTAATTCGAACATTTCGATCATAAGGTTGACTTTACTGATTATTTTACATAATATACAAACTTATGAGGTACAAAATTTACTCAAATATAACTTTTAATACCTTCTCTGATTTTCAAAGTCTTGTTTAATTTATTTACCTTCTCTGATTTTCAAAGTCTTGTTTAATTTATTTCCAAAGCCTTATGTAAAGACTGATAACAATACACTGTTATCATGTGAACTGTGGTTTGGATTTGATAATTCTGTGTAAAAAGGGATTAAGTATTCTCAAAACATTTGATTTTTGGCATTGAAAATCAACATTTTTCAAAATCCTTTCGTAGTGAGTACCCAAGGCTGGTATATGTAAGGTTGTCTCGTTCCCGTAAGAGCTGTGGGGAGAGTCCTACACTGCTGTGTGACGTCACCCCCAGCCCGCGCGAGAATTAAGCAGCTACATACAATGGTAATGATGGGAAGAAATAACACGAAAACACCATCGTTTTACCAACAATAGGCCCCTAATACATGTTTCCGAGGTGAAGATAGAATGCATACGACCCTGCATATAAAGAGGATTTAACACAAATTAAAATGTATAGGTACAAATAAGAATAGTGCAGCTTTACAAAGTTAGGAAAAAGTTTGTCTGACTCAGGAAAAAGTAGTCAAGTAGATAGAGCTTAGATTATGCTGAAAGATTTTTAATTTTACATTTCTAGGTATGTTTACTTATTTCAGGTAAATTATTCTAAATTATGGAAGGAGGCTTAAAAAGAAAAGACTTTGGTATACTTTGCAATATTCGTCTTGACTTAGAAAAATAAATTTCTCAATGAGTTCGATGCGCAGTTGTGTATTTTCTGTATTTATTTTACATGAAATTAAGTTAAATTAAACGTCTATAAGATAAACGAAGTCACCTCTGATTGCAATGTACTTGTCACAATTTAATTACAGAGCTTATAATCATAGATACTAAACAATTATTAAAACCAAAGAGGAATAGACAACATGGAATAATGCTTTCCAGAGGCAGAAAACTGGAAGATAAATGAAATCTGCGCACAGAATAACAATTATTATATTATAAACCAATCTGTATTCTGTTTGTAGAACACTTTGAAATAAACATTTACAAATGAATCAAAGTGATCATAAATATAACAGGTATATCTTTAAATGTATACGACCGACAGCATTTAAATGGTCGAACAGTCCAAGACTGAATTTAGTCATGTTTAAATGTAAATATGGATTTTAAGAAGCGCTTATAATAAAATAATGAGTCAATAACTCACCTTCAGTAGGAAGTGGCTTCTTTTGCAGTTAACAACAGATCCATTGTTGAATATTCTTCCCCCCACCCCAGTGGGTGAGCCCCAGTCAGGTTTATGGGTACATGTAGTTATTCAGTTTCTGACAGATGTTTTATTAGGAGAGTCCATAAATAAAATGTTGAAGGATTTTTACTTTAATACTGGTATATACTGGAAAAGAGGATTCCTAATTCCTCGAAGCGTTATTAAAACATTATACTGTACAGTACACTAACATTGTAATTATTTAAGCGACATTAAAGCAGTAATGGAATTCAATAGTGAGCCACTCTTTAAAAAAACACACACTCTGGTACACTCACACTTGAGGTGATAAAGTTATATATAGGCTATAAGAATTCCCCAACTATTAAATTCAGGCGATAATTATAGCACATATATGACGTAACTAATCAGAACTTTGAATCAATATTAAATAGAACTTGTGCACGACACTTGAAACTAGAGCTGTCTGACTGTGAACTGATGTTTTAAAGATTTTTAAAAGGGAGTCTTGCTTCACAATGAACATTTTTTACATCTGAAGGGTAAAATAAAATCACATTTTCTAACCCTTAACCCATCTTTTTGAATAGAACATTTTTTTTGTCAAATATAGTGTAGGTGGTCAGCTCAGCAAGGAAAATTTTCAATAGTCTGCTGCTGTCTATAAATAAAATGGACAGGCTCTTTAAGTTTCTGCTGGCAATGTGTATGAATAAAGAATTATTTACAAAAGGGCAAACTCCCCTCTGCATAAGACAAAAAAAAAAGTTGTATAGGCTACTTCCCATTTTCTGAGTCATAACCAAAGAGTTGTAAAAGTACCCCAATAAATTTAAAGAGAAATGTAAGATGTTTGTGCATGTTCTTTATTTTGACATCCACAGTATGTTTTACAGAAACCAGCAGCTTAAATATTTTGTTTCAAACGTCTCAATATATTTTGTTACAGCTTATTCATTTGAGGCCTGAGCACTCAGAAGTAGTCCCTCTATTAAGCCATACCCCCTGTAAGATCATATGTAGTCTATCTTTACAGATACATGCATTATTTTAGTTAAAAATAAGTTTTATTCCCATCATTGCCATTGTATGTAGGTGTTTAAATCATCCTGCCGGGCTAGGGGCCACGTCACATCCCTCGTGCTCAATACGCATGCGCGTCGAACGAGGCAACCTTACATATACCAGCCTTGGTGAGCACCTACATTATGAAACTAAGGTATTGTCAAAATTCCAAGTCTCTACCTATTATAGTTTAGGCTCTACGTTGATTCTCTGTCAGTCAGTTAGCTAGTCAGTCAGTCAGTCAGTCAGTCAGTCAGGACAAAGCCTCTTATAGATTTATGAAAAGGGATTCAAATTATTATTTCTTATTGTTATAGTTATTTTTGTTTTATTGCTATTGTGTTATTGTCATTATTATTGTTATAATTGTTTATTGTTATAGTTATTATTAATGTTATAGTTATTGTTATATTGTTGTGTTTATTATTGTTATTGTTATTAATATTATTATTATTATTAAATGCCAGAATGTTACTTTCTCAGATTACTTCTTGAACTGGAACCATATCTGTCCGTGTGCCTGTACGTGCGATAACTCCAATATGCTAACATGCATTTTAAATATAATTTTTTTATTGCAAAAATCTATAGAACAGAACAAGCTGTTGGGAAATGAATACAAGTGACTTCGGTTTTGTACACCTTCAGATGTTTTGGCAAAAATAATGGGATATTGTTAACTTAAGGAATTTCTTGTAAATTCGTGCTAATAACATTCTAGTTATCCCACATATAACTTTCTCAAGAAACCGTGGTCTAAACTTAAAAAGTTTCTTAAATATGTTAAAAATAAATTGCCCTAATGTCCAAATAATCACTCTGATCAGCTTTATTTATGTAATAAAAAAAACAAAATCTGGTTTCGAACTTCAAGGATGTGTATAGCATAGATAAATACACTTCTATCTCAAGATAGCCAACTAAAACGCATTCTTTACCATTTAATTAATGTGGAAGTAAGGTAATGAAAAAAAATATATATATATATCTATATATATATAGATATATATTTCATATTTGCCATTCACTGTCTCTACTTTGTTTGGTAGCCTGCCACTTCTGTCTCAGTTAAATACTTAAAATGAAGATACCTGTACCTAACTATAAAGCCTTCTTTGCCATTTTTAAATAATGTGAAAGTACGGTAATCAAATGAAAAACAGGAAAATGAATTATAATTTCTATTCGACATTCATTGTGTCTACTTTGTTTAGTAGCCTATATTACCTGCTGAAAAATATGCATTATCTATCTCATGTTTTCATGAATCACGACGTGGTCGTTCAGTCGCTGTGCATCAATATTCGATCGTTTTGCTCCTATCAAATATCCCGAGCAACTGAAGACTCTCTCGCTAGATGCACTTGTCGCAGGGATGTTCAACACTTGCTTTGCAACACATGCAAGTCGAGGAAATCTATCAGAATTTTGTTTCCACCATTGCAGAACGTTGTCATTGTTGGAAAACCCTCCTTGCAAGTATTTCCCAACTTCATCCAGTTCTGTTGGAAAATCTTCAGCCCAATCGTCAAATTTCATTTTCTTTTCTTGCACTGCACCACTTTCAGTAGATGAAGATGGAACTTCCTCGTTGCCGTGGGGTAACTGCACTAAAAATAAAAAATCATACGTGAATGAAAAAGTATTGTTACTCTAATAATTGCTTCATTCGAAAAATCTAAACCATTATAACCAAATTGCTACACAATGCTACCTTCAGCGCACATTTGTCGAGCTGCCTTGTAAACATTTGCCCTTTCATCCTCAGTTAGTTTCTTCAGTGAGCGATATTTAGGTACTAAAAATGTCGCAACTTTATGAAGCACTGTGACATCATATTTCTGTTGTAAGAAAGCATCACCAGCTTGTTTCAGTACCTTCAGATGCTGAAAAGAATGTTTAATTTAAATTATGAAATAAATATTATTGATCCCCTTTCCTTGTTTCAGAATTACAAATCGTGACAGTGAGTAAATAATAATTTTCTTGTACAGTACCTTATCGTCTTCATCCTGTGGACTACAATGGGCTTTCAAGGCATAAAACCATAGGAGGACGAGATGAATAGTCGGCTCCTTGTCACCTTCAAGATCAACAGTAGCATCTTTAAATGGCCTAAGGAATGATATTAGCTCTCTAGCAATGTTCTGATTATATCCTTGCATTTTATTAGAGGCATTTTCATTATCCAAAATAGTTTTCACATGATCAATTTGCGAATGAACTGATTCCAACATGTCCACGTAACTATTCCACCTTGTGGAACAATATTGTTTTAGTGATGATTTCAGTCTTGCACAGAGACCCCTTCTCTTAAAGTATGCCACGATGGCCTTTGTGGAATGCAATGTATCCAGTACGTCTGGAAGATTTTCTTTCAAAAAAGATTCGCCCAAAACATGCCTGAGGACTGCACTGATAATATGAGCAGTGCAGGAAACACGTTGGTACATCTCCAGTGCTTTAACAATATTGCTTCCTTGGTCAGTTACAAAAGTAATTTTGTTAATATCTTCATAAGGAATTCCTAAACCCATTAAACGTTCTTGTAACTCGCACCGAATATTTTCTCCTGTCTTCGGGCAGTCAGGGAAAGAGGAACACATTAAAACAAACTTTTTTAATAGCCAATCTTCGTCTATGTAATGCATAGTGACAGACATATAATGCATACCCTTGTAATGGTCTGTTCACAGATCAGTGGTACTTGCACAGTTACCGCAGTGAATTGCTCCCAAAATAGCAGGCAAAATATTACTGCGTACTTTGTCTGCGCAAACTTCAACTTTTCTGGCTACTGTGACTCGTGATGGTAAAATATGGTTAATGTCAACAGCTCCATATTTCTTACCTACATTTATTAGCGCTTGACCTAAATTTAAAAAATCTTCACCCTCGATCGTGGTAAATGGTCTCAGATCTTTCGCGCACATTTCTACGCATTTATCTGCTATTAAGTCTTTATCCTCTTTTAGAATATTTGTGCCGCCTATTACCTTGTCAAATTTGCATACATGTCTTAACATACTACTTGTACCAGAATTTACATTTAATACTTTTTTACAAGTATTGCATTGTGCGAAACCAACTGATTTTTGTGAAGTTTTCTCGCAAATGTTTGAAAATGTTTTCCATGCCGGACTAGTACCTTTGTTCATTGATAATAATTCAAACTCTCCAGACTTTAATTTCTTCCTCGGTTTCCTTCAGGGTAAACTTCTCCATTCTCATTTTGCTCGCACTGTAAACACAAGTTCCTCTTCAACTACGTAACTGCACGACTTACCACTGCACTGATATACCCAGTTTCATATTCTTTCCGCCAGGCCTTGCAGTTTCTGTAGGTCCTGCGAAACCCATCAGGTTATGAAGAGCTTGTGACTCACAGCGACATCATTCCATTTCATCATAGCAATATAAGCTTGCTCTCTAGACAAGCAAGTTAAAAGCTGTGACTGGTTGCAGAGTCTCCAAGGGGCAAGCAAGCTAAAATCAGAATATGTACACCTCTGATTAAAATACATGTTCAAAACCGTTGAGCTCGATCAATGTAATAAAATAAATAAGATACCATTTGCTCGACTAAAATATATTTTATTGATTTTAGCTTATAACCAATGGAAAAATTCCCAAAAGTTCACATCTTTATTTCCCCCTCCAAACAAACTTCGATTTTTTTGTCACTGAGCTTTTGTACAGCTTCAGATGATTTGGCAAAAATACATTTATTTGGCCTGCACTCACAAAAAATACTGGAATACATACGTCTTGGACTGTTTGAAATATTATTTGATTTTTCTCCGTAAATATTATCAAAATTATCCTAATTTTTAAGTATTTTTTATCCTGTAGGCTAGTCTAAGCAATAACTTACATCTCTCATTTTGAAGTACCTATTGCAAGAAAACATGACATGTTACGTAGAAACGGTCAACGGATTCATGTTCAGTGACCCAAAATTAGTTAAGATCACTTATCACACCACTTACCGCAAAGAAAAAAGTTTCAAAATGCAGCATCAAAGCTGCATACAGTTATTTTATTATACAAAATGTCAAAATAACATTTTTCACAATTTTCAATTAACCAGATGTGATAGAGAAAAACGAAATGCATTTTCGAATTCAGCACAGCGAAGTTAATCAAACACACCTATTTTCGTTTTTACCGCAGAAACTTTCGTCTTTTCTCCAGGCTGATATAATCATTAGTCTACGGCAATCAGCATTTCATCTACATTCGATTCCGTAATAGTTGTCGGCGAAGATGTAGATCTTCTTATTCTTTTGACGGCTCTATCTATGCGTTCAAACATATATCATCTCAAACCAGGAATAGTAAAAATTTCGCAACGAATAATCAACTCCATACCACTGCTGAACCTGGTGATAAGTTCGGAACGAATGTTGTCGTGCTACTGCTTCTGTTGGTGGCAGCGATGCAATAAGTTATTAAATTTATTTTCATATGCTGATTTTGTGAAGCATGCATATCTATAGTTGTTTAACAACATACTTTTCACACCACTGTAACCGTACAATGCAAGGAGGAAGCTTCAGCAATGATCTCTGGATCAGCATTTTGGTTTTTTAATACCAGGACAAGCTCGTTTAATTCTGTTTTTACAAGTAAGAATCAGCTTGAAAAATTTGATGTCATAACCGGGATTTGAACACGGATCTTCGGCTTAACGCGCCGATGCTCTACCATTGAGCTACCATGACAACATGCCAGTCTGACATCAAATTCCTCAACTGATTCAGAAGACAAGGCAAACCACGGGAGGTTTCTCTCCATTGAGAACACACATCCAAATGGCGTCCTACCCTTGTAGGTACTTTGAAGCCTAGTTATTATTTATATACTATTAATTAAGTGGAAGGAAAGGAAATAGACATTAAATCCATGTCTGGGATATTAATACAAGTAAGAATCAGCTTGAAAAATTTGATGTCATAACCGGGATTTGAACACGGATCTTCGGCTTAACACGCCGATGCTCTACCATTGAGCTACCATGACAACATGCCAGTCTGACATCAAATTCCTCAACTGATTCAGAAGACAAGGCAAACCACGGGAGGTTTCTCTCCATTGAGAACACACATCCAAATGGCGTCCTACCCTTGTAGGTACTTTGAAGCCTAGTTATTATTTATATACTATTAATTAAGTGGAAGGAAAGGAAATAGACATTAAATCCATGTCTGGGATATTAATACAAGTAAGAATCAGCTTGAAAAATTTGATGTCATAACCGGGATTTGAACACAGGATCTTCGGCTTCCCGGTTATGACATCAAATTTTTCAAGCTGATTCTTACTTGTATTAATATCCCAGACATGGATTTAATGTCTATTTCTTTTCCTTCCACTTAATTAATAGTACAGGGCGATCCATATAAAACTGAACACTTTTAAAGGCTTATAACTTTTAAACTAATAATAGCATACATATGCAACTGTGCTGAATTACAGAGTACCTTTGGGAGATTCCTCAGAGTAAATGTTGAAAATGTCCTCCACCTGCATCCATACACAACTGTACTCGTCGCACCATATTCTGAGACGTTTTCCGAAGCGTATCCTCGTTAATGTTACTGATTTCATTCCTTATTGCTTCACGGAGTTCAGCAAGTGACCGCGGTCTATTCTTGTACACCCTGTCCTTAAGGTAGTCCCACAAGAAGAAATCTGGAGATGTCAGGTCTGGCGATCTGGGAGGCCACAGATTGTTTGAGACAAGACAATCACCGAAGAAGCTGGCTATAAGTTTCATGGAATCACCAGACGTATGGCATGTTGCGCCATCTTGCTGGAAATAACCTTCTGTTAATTCGATGTCGTCCAGTTGTTCCACGAATGTATTGAAGATGCGACCATAAACCGCAGTGTTTACCTTGGTGTCGTAGAAAATGGGACCAACAATTCTGGTAGCTGACACCGCACACCAGACCCCAACCTTTTCCGGATGCAATGGAGCTTCGTGGATAATATTCGGGTTCTCAGCAGCCCAATACCTGCTGTTTTGAGTGTTGATGTAGCCTGAGAGGTGAAACCATGCTTCATCTGTAAACCAGGTTATGGAGAGAATGTCTGGGGTTGCAATAAGAAGAGCCTGAAACCATTGGCAATAACGCATTCGCTTTTCCGCGTCTGGTTCTTTTAACTGATGCACTACATGCACTCTGTATGCTCGTAGGCCTGCTTTCTTTGCAGCTCTCTGACATGTGCCATATGAGTAGCCTGTCTCCTGGCTCAACCGGCGCAATGATTTCTTTGGTGAGTTCACAAAACGTTCTCGAACATCATTAACACACTCTTGACTCATCACAGATCTTTTTTTCCCAGTTTCGCTGAGGAGAGAGCCAGTTGTCTCCAGCTTCCTCACCATGGATAAAATTGTTGCCCTTGTTGGAATATTGCGCACATTGAATTGTCTTCTAAATGCCCGTTGAGTTTCAATCAATGACTTCGTACACCAATATGTTTTCACAAGAAAAACACGCTGCTGAATTGAGAACTGCATTTTCGTTTCTGACTGCAAAACTAGAGACTGAAAACTAATTACTAATAAACAACAATAGTCGTAAGGCAACAATGCATGGATGGTAGGAGTACAAACATTATTACCAATATCGATTCTCCCAAAGCCACTGAGATCATAAAACCAAATTTCAATCTTTTATTACTTTCCAGAGGGAAATTATAAGTCTTTAAAACTGTTCAGTTTTATATGGATCGCCCTGTATATAAATAATAACTAGGCTTCAAAGTACCTACAAGGGTAGGACGCCATTTGGATGTGTGTTCTCAATGGAGAGAAACCTCCCGTGGTTTGCCTTGTCTTCTGAATCAGTTGAGGAATTTGATGTCAGACTGGCATGTTGTCATGGTGGCTCAATGGTAGAGCATCGGCGCGTTAAGCCGAAGATCCGTGTTCAAATCCCGGTTATGACATCAAATTTTTCAAGCTGATTCTTACTTGTATTAATATCCCAGACATGGATTTAATGTCTATTTCCTTTCCTTCCACTTAATTAATAGTATATCGTCGCTTAAGAAACAATACCGCGTAACTAACAAAACACAAATTTTACAGGAGAAGCAAAAGACTGTTTATTTTTGCTATTAGGCGTCGTACAATGTTTACATTTTCAGGATAATAAACAAGGTCATGACACAAAATTTTATCTTGACCGATATTTCATCATAAGCGTGCTATTTCAGTGATGCCAACAGTATAAAAATGTCATTTTCACCAAAAGTGTCAGTTACGCGGTATTGTTTCTTAAGCGACGATATAAATAATAACTAGGCTTCAAAGTACCTACAAGGGTAGGACGCCATTTGGATGTGTGTTCTCAATGGAGAGAAACCTCCCGTGGTTTGCCTTGTCTTCTGAATCAGTTGAGGAATTTGATGTCAGACTGGCATGTTGTCATGGTAGCTCAATGGTAGAGCATCGGCGCGTTAAGCCGAAGATCCGTGTTCAAATCCCGGTTATGACATCAAATTTTTCAAGCTGATTCTTACTTGTATTAATATCCCAGACATGGATTTAATGTCTATTTCCTTTCCTTCCACTTAATTAATTCTGTTTTTGTTTGTTTGTTTGTTTTGGGAATACATTAGCACATTTTATTTTTCTTTGTTTAAAGAATGCTGATGTTGTATCACAGCCACTGAAGGAGTGCGAAATAATATTATGTTATCTACGGCTGTTTTATCTATGATACTTTTTGTTGAATATATATTCGTTGCGAAATTTTCCCTTTTCCTGGTGTGAGAATATATATATGTTTGAAAGCGTTGAAAGAGCCGTCAAATGAATAAGAAGATCTACATCTTCGCCGACAACTATTACGGAATCAAATGTAGATGAAGTGTTGATTGCCGTATTGATTATTATTAGCGTATCCGCATCTTCCGTGGCTTTGGCCAAAACGCGTGTCGGAGTAGACTTTTCGGCGCTCATACGCTGAAACTATTCATTTTACAAAAAAATCGTTACTACATAAATTATAGGAAATTTTCTCTAGTTTGATTTATTACATAACTATTTTCATCGTTAAATGAGTCTGAAAGGAGATATTGTCAAAAAACTGTTTTTGGGCGCCATTTTTCCAATATGGCGGCGCGAGTGGCAAATATACGAGGTAGCAAAGTGAAAATTCGAAAAGAGCTCGTCGAAATCTATAAAATCACCAATTTTCAAAACTCCCGGAAAACTTTCCAGGTAACCCCCTTTATGAGCACCAAATGACTGGACTAATACTTGGAAATCCTATTGCTCTCAATCCGTTTGTCCTTCCGTCATTATGATTATTAAATAAAAACTAGATTTTTTATTTTGCCATGAAAAATAGTTTGTTTACCTTACCCCCAAAAATATTATTTTATGCAAGTATTTTTTTAAGGCCCAAGTGAGTGCCTTAAATTTCATTTTGTGGATATAATATAAACCTCTCCTGGAACAAACAGCCTTACTGGGTGTCCAAAATATAATATTTATTTTCACTAATTAATTTTTACTTTTAAATATCACTGCAAGTAGGTTGGTTACATTGTTGCAGTGAAATAGATTGAAGCCAGTAACAAACCCTTATTATACAATAAAGTCATTTTTCTCTTGGCAATTTTCTTTACTTTTAAAAGTCCTAGTACCACAGTTTTGCTCAGAATGATTAAAATTTTGCGCAGAAACACTAGAACAGATGTCAAATAAAATTTAGTTTAGGTTACTATTCATAAAATTAAAATCAATTTATATAGAAGGATGAAATTTTGTATGTGTGTTAGTGTAAGAAAGATATACCTGTGAAATGCTTGCATTTCCAGTACTGAAATTTTGAAAGAATCATACTATTTCATTCATATTACACCATTCCACTTTTGAGCAGCAAAGTGTAATTATTTTCATGCGATTTTGTTTGTTCTTCTTTATAAAATACCATGTCAGTAGTGTTTGTCTGGTTTTGTCCCTACTGTAGCATTTTGTTTCCTGTTTTATTGCTACCCCAGCAGTTGTGTCTGTCTGTTACATATTACAACTGGTTACGTTCTTTAAAAAAAACTGTCTTTATTTTGTTTTGATTTTAGCTTATCTTAATCTTAACTTTTTCCATTACTGTACCACTGTGGGTAGCATTGGTTAGTTAGTGGCTGTTCCTAGGTATGTGTACTGTAATTAATCCTTTCATTTATTTTCACCAGCAGGCCTATCGTTTCTTATGCAGTGTTATAAAACCTTTGTAAAATGAAGGTACTATCAATTATAAATCAGATATCAGAACAACAGTTTTTGTAATGTCTTATTTCTTATAGAACATCTGAAGTGTGAAAATTTTATCCAGTTGAACTTTGGAATTTGAAAAAGACTTGAATGTTTTATTATGATTTATGTATGTGATATGGTCTGCTTAAACTCAAATCTGAATACAATATTCTTGTGAAACATTACAAAAGTCTGCTCAAACAAACTAAAGTGCATTACTATTCCAAAGTCATAAATAATGCTAAGAACAAGACAAAATCAATTTGGACTCTGGCATCTACGTTCTTGAATAATAATAATTGTAAATCTAACATTGTTCCATCTGACATGAATGCTGAGAATTTCAATTCACTTTTTATCAATAGAGTCAATGAAATTGTAAACAAAATACCTGTTGGTAATTGTAATGGTACTAATAATGCTATGACTGTACTAAATAACCACTATATGCCCAATAGTGAGTTTATATTAAGCTATGTTGGCATTGAGGATGTTTACCTGGGTACAATACTATTTTAAAACTTAATAATAGCACATGTCTAGACTATATGGGATTAGTTCCAGAATTCTTAAATTAGCTTCTATGTACATTTGCGAACCTCTGACACACATTTATAATTGCTGTTTTGAAACCTGCAGCTTTCCCGACGCTTTCAAGTATTCTAAAGTTATTCCCATCTATAAAATTGGGACTGAATCTGATTATAACAATTACAGACCTATGTGAATATTACCAACTGTATCAAAGGTTTTTGAGATTCTTATGGATAAACAACTTAGTGATTACTCTGAAACAAACTTATTGTTTACGGGCCATCAGTTTGGTTTCAGAACTGCTCTTAGTACTATTGATGCATTAGCTTCTTTTAGTAAGGGATGTTTTCAACATTTGGATAGAGGCGATATCATGCATAGCAGATTTTTTTATATGAAGAAGGCCTTCGATACAGTATCACATGAAATACTCTTAGAGAAACTTAAATGTTATGGTTTTAATTATGATAGTGTAAATTTTGTGACTGCCGGCGTGGTCTTGTGGTTAGCATCGCTGACTCCAGATCCGTCGGCCCGGGTTTGATCCCCGGTACCTCGGATTTTTCTGAGGTAGGGAGGTCTGGTAGGGGTGCACTCAGCCTCGTGATTCAAATTGAGGAGCTACTTGATACAGAAATAGCGGCTCCGGTCATGGAAACCACCATTAACGGCTGTGGGTGTCGGCATGCTGACCACATGCCCCCCAATCCTGCCATCTGCTTATGGTAGATGACGCAGCGGTCGGGTGGTAGGCCTTGTCCCTTTAGGGATATAGCGCCACGGAGTGTAGTGTGTAGTGTAGTGTACATTTTGTAAGATGTTATCTATGTAACAGACATCAATCTGTCCACATAAGTGGTATGTATGGCTTGTGTGTACAGATGGGTTCAACATGGTGTCCCACAGGGTTCTGTGCTGGGTCCAATGTTTTTATTATTTGTATTAATGACTTACCTTGCAATATACGTGAAGAATGCATAGAGTCTTATCTATTTGCCGATGATCTAGCTATCAAATTTTCTTGCAAAAGCACTATGATTTTAAGTACAAAAATGATTGACATACGGTATCTAACAAAATAAAGAAATGGTGTGAGTCCAGTAATCTGGATGCCAAAACTGACGATAATACATTTAATTTAACCCTAATCTTGATTCTGGTAGATCTTGTTAAGTTCCTTGGAGTTCATCTTGAAGTTGGTTTGGGTTGGCTTCCACGTATAAACAGTATATCTAATAAACTGAGTAAGGGTTTATTCATTTCAAGGATTTTGAGAAACTATCTTCCCCTAGAATGTTTACTCACAGTTTATTACGAACATATACATAGCCACTTAAGCTACAGAACCCTATTGTGGGGCAACCATACTTCAGCAAACAAGCTGTTTATTTTGCAAAAGAAGGTGATTAAATATAGATAATAGACTTTCTGACAACATTAAAAATCTTTCTTTACCAACATTCAAGAGGATAGTCAGATCAACATTGACCTCAAATCCATTGTATATGTTGGATGAGTATTTTAATAGCAGATTATTTTAAAGTACTATTTTATCAAACTTTGTGTGTGCATTTTGTTACTTTGACGTTGCTATACACTTTGATGTCTCTAGCAAATAAAGATCTATCTATCTATCTAATACCTTGACAGTAAAAAGGTGTTTCAATTTACATTAAGGTAACGACTTTATGGCCATCTGTATTTGTGATCATTAATTACATTTATTTTTTGCTACATAAAATTAATTACAGTGCATAAAAAGATAGCCTGTTTTTTTAGGCACTTGTGTTTTCACTGTGTTAGCCAAATTGCAATTTAATACACCATCATGGAAAAATATGTTTAAATAAATAAATATAAATAAATAAACACAAACATTAATTTATATAATTTATACACAGTATTGTTAGACTAAGCTAAAATGTTAATAATGCAATTTGGCTAATTTTTGAAAAGATAATAAAAGCTGGCTAGCTGTATATTTAAAGAAAAGTATTAGAGAACTCTTAGCAAAATCACCTAGGGTCAGAAAAAAATATTATTGTTTGAAAGAAAATGTAGATGTATTTCATTTATTGTTCTATAAAAATAATTTTTGAACATATTGTCTATTAATTTTCTATTATTGCTTTTTCTTGCAGCATTTCTTTTTCATCTGGGAGCAGATCCCAGCACAGCAGTTCGCCGTTCTGTACTGTCTTCTATAGGACGCACAAATATCACATTACCTCATATCCTAGAAAGAACACGTGATATCAAAGATGTCGTGCGACGTCAAGCCTACAGTGTCCTCACCAAACTAAGCATACGCTCTCTCTCAATTCGTCAGAGAGAGAGGCTTTTGCGTGAGGGACTGAAAGATCGTTCAGGTATATTTTAAAATTCATTGAACTGAATTTTTTAGTGTATGTTGTTTCAAAATAAGAAGATAACCTATGAACTTCTAGGCCAAAAAGCAGTTTGAGAACTTGGGCAACAAAAAAGATTTTCAGCTACAGTATTAGAAAAATAACACCTGGGGTTTCCAACAGTGATATTTCCACCATTTCAATTTGCTTTTTTCGTTTTACTTGTTGTCCAACTTTGATTTTACTTTTCATTGTTAAATAAATTGTGTAAAGCATGTTGCACATGCTCTTGTATATATACGTTTTAAGATTTATATTATTGAGGTTTTTAGGTTGAAGAAAGATATGTATCTTTCAAAAATTAATATACAAACTGAATTATTGATATAACATACTCCTTACACGTATTAGCTGAATAAGTAATTGGTCAGACTTCGTTTTAGACTTCTGAGGTCAAGAAAATAAATAGGGTTACCACCCATCCGGGATTGCTACAGACAGTCTGGGAAATGGTACATTTGTCTGGAGCCAGGCATAAAATGTTGTAAAATTGTATTTCTTTTTCCTCTTGGAATTTAAGAATGAGATAGGATGGAATGACCTTGAAAATGACATAATCAAACTTGGCTTGTGTGATCTTAAGGCGCAATTCCACTGAAGCAACACTGAACGACATGTGGCATGCTACTTGTATCCTAGTGTTGCCTGATTGTAGGCGTGCGACAATGTGCCACAAAAATCAATAATGCTGCATGCGGCATTTGTCTCCCCGTGTCGCATGCGCTTTGTCGCCTATGCGTGTAGCATGCGACTAAAACGATTCAACTGAAGCAACTTCAGTTTGGTGCAACATGTCTTTACAAACAATCGCTGCAGCTGCTTATTTGGTAATAGCTTTTAATCGTAAAAAAAGTCATTATTTTTTCAATATAAAATACTAACCATAGTTAATCTATACATTTATTCAGTTTTAGTGTAAAAAAAAAGTTACCGGAGCTACAATGTAGAAATAGTATTCACTTTCATAATACCAGATCCATTACCCATATCTATATACAACACCATAGGCTATTAAAATGTCTGAATAGCTGTCAAATTATTGGGCAGACACTATTTAATAAATTACCAATAATTTATCAAAATTTACCTGTAAATTTCTTTAAGATAAGAGCACATGATTGGTTAGCTAGGAATCCATCAACGGGGACTTTTAGTATAATTGATTTTAGTTACTCCACTCTTGAGAATCGTATGAGAGAATTGGCATATTTAAACCCCCTTTTGTAACATAGATGAATTTTTTAATAGTAATATAACGTAACAATGTAATCCTAATATTGTCTTATTTCTATTTAACATCAATCAGACTGGTCTATAATAAATAAATAAATAAATAAATCCTTATATATTTTTTATTTCCTATATTATTTTGTCTTGAGAATGCACTAACTTGGTCTATTGACAGATTTGCAATAATTGTAAAAACTTAAGATTCTTATGGCGTAATACTTAGCTTGCTGTCACTTTGCATAATTTAAGTTTGCTGTTACCTGACTTTGTCTATCGGGGGGTGGGGGGGGCTCCTGTTTCCCCTGCAATACATCATTCTACCAGTGCTCTTTCATCATGATATAGCCATTGGTTGCAATGAAGGAATTATTATTTTTCAAGCCTAATTTCGAATGTATATATGTAACAACTACTTTCATTGCTGCTTCCCATTTCAATTGAACTACTGGCAATTATTGGGATTTGTTTATTAAGTTTTAAAACTTCAACGAGACTCAATATAGTTATTTTCTTCCTCTTCCTTTATGATGACGTGGCTGTGATTTAAATGCCCTGCTGTATGAAGACCCTTGTTTACTTTCATAGCTTTGTTTATGCAGGTGCATGCAGCCCATGTCGCATGCTACATGTCGCCCCGATCCGCTGGCTGTTGGATAGCGGCGACACTGTTCGACACGAGGAATTTTGTCGAAGGGTGACGTATGTATCCTGGCAACAACAGTCAACTTGTAGCATGCGGCAAGGAGACTTGTCGTTTGTCGCTTCGTGTTGCTGCAATTGAAAGACTGTGTGTAGCATGCGTTATTGACGCATGCTACATGTTGCCCAAATGTTGCCTCAGTAGAATGGCAGCTTTAGGGACGTAAAATAACCTTTGTGTCATAATTTTGCCTCGTAAAAGATATTCTTCCTAAAGTTATCTGGAAACATACTGTGTGAGATTCAAAGTGGAGCATCTTATTTACAAAAGCTGGAGTTGATTCAATATCTAATCTGTTTGTATGGTAATTGTTCAGTATGTGCTTTCTATTCCTGTGGGTAATGCATTAACAGAACATGGGTTTTCGAAAATGGAAAAAGTTTGGATTGACATAACCTAATAAGCTTGATGTAGATATTGTGGTTAAAGCAGAAATTCATTGTAAATTCAACTTCGAGGCAGTGAAATGTTATGAATTTTCTGACTATCTACTGTCCAAACCCATTCTAATTAGAGCTGCAAAATCAAACAAGAAGGGTACAATTAAGTTTGAATTATGAAAGATAATTGGTATTACTTACATATATACAGTATTTGTAAAGAAATGTAATTTCTAAATGCCCGTTAATTTTAAAACTTTGCTGATTAGTGTAACAGTAAGTTGATCTTTGTTTGTAAACATAAGCCTAAGGGCCTGTATTACCACCTGCCGACAATTCCTCCCGATATGTGACTTCCAGATAGCTTAACTAGAAGATGTCTTGTAATACCACCGCTGAACTGCTATCGGGAAGAACGCAGTAAAATTTTGTAAAATGGTCCTTAGCTGATTGAGCAAAGAGGTGTGTTTGTTGTAGTTCGGTAGGCGTCCGCTAGGTGTGGCAGCCCGAATTTGTATTTCTACAATTGAATTACACAAGAACATATCGTTTTAAGTGCATTAATCGATTTGTGCAGTTCTATCTTATTCATAAGTGAGCATAAAATTACATTTTAGTGTAAATTAAAACTTCCGGCATCAGTTCTAAAATTCAGGTGGCCAAGGACGCTTCGCCGTGCTGCCATCTTGCTTCAACCAAGCTTTCCTAACGAGCAGTTGGAAATTTGTCAGCCACTACATCCTCCTGCGAGCTTATCTGGAAGTTGTCTTGCCAGACAGATTTTGTCAGGAGATCACAATACGCAATTCTTGGCCAACTTCCAGATAGGTTTTCTATCTGGTTTTCTATGATATCAGGTGTTCGTTAGGTTTTCTATCTGACAGATAAATATGATATCAGGTGTTCATCGTACAAGCCCTAAGTAGTGTACAAAAAATTATTTCTTGGATGCACCCTCCTGCCATCCTCCATCACCAAAAAAAGTCCGGTTATGTGAAAATAAAAAGGGGTTACTTTAAAAATTATCAAACAAGACAGTGTCATTCAAACAGTAAAAATATAAATCACCTGCACCTATTTTAAATATTTACTCTTTTCTAAGTGAAAATATTTTTATGTATCTATGTAGTACAGAATCTGAACATTCCCCCCCCCCCCCCCCCCATTTACATTTGTTCAAGGAAATACAGTCATATGTTCAGGCCTCCTATTTAATTTTCTTTATTCTTTTTGTTACTTATTTATATAGATTATATTGCTTGTTCAAGATCTGTGGTTTACAAGTGTACATTTCTATACATCCTGTTGATCCGCTGGGAGCATAGAGCCTCAGGGAGCTTTCAGAACTTACGACTAATTTAGTTATGCTTAAAGTCTCTCCCAGAGGACTCTGTGCCCAGGATTATGATGTTCTGAAAAACTCATAGATTGCAGCCAGGTTTGAATAAAGTGATCCCATTACAGGCTTTACAGGTTAATACTCCTAGATTTTTAAACATTTGGAACGTGAAGATTGTTAGCCATACCCACCTGCTGCCTTTACCCCAGAATTGCTCCTGGTACGCAAGAGGAACGAGAAAACTGCTAAGCCACAGAGGACGGCGGTAATATCATACATTAAGAGCACAACAGACAGGATAGGCAAAGTGTTGCGTCAGGCCAATATGAAAACAATCTACACTGCACCGTCAAAGCTTGTAAACGAACTAGTTCACGTGAAAGATAAGGGAATTAGTTCATGTGAAAGATAAGGTCCCCCCCCCCCTCCAGGCAGCAGGAGTATATAAAATTCTATGCAATTGTGGAAAGGTCTATACAGGGGAGACTGGCCATACGATACAAGAAAGGTTGATGAACACATAAGACATTGCAAAAATAAGTCAAAAGTCTGCCATAGTCTGCAACTAAGAACTGTGAAGGAGGAAATAAATATACTAGACATAAAAATTTCAACCCCTTTTATAAGGGTACGTTAAAACAGTATTAGGGAAAGCAAAATAGAATATATGGACAGTCTAAAACTTCTCTAAATGATCCACTGTGGAAGATTGGAAATTTTCCATCTAGAAGTTTATTTTGATTTCTGTTTCTGTTTAATCCAGGGGCTTGAACATGTTATTCTACCCTGAATTCACAGGACCAGAAAATATTTTCATTTAGAAGTTCCATTGTATAAAGGGTCTGCTGAGGACAGGTTTTGCTATATTTGCCTTGGTCAGAATTTTCTGTACCTGTGAGTAGAACAAAAATATTTAACTATTTAAAAAATAAATTGAAGTAAGCTATACATTCTCCTCTTAATTCAGTAATGTTTTAGGATTTTTGGATTGCCTACTGTAGAAATAAATTGAGGTGATTGACTCTCAAAGGAACATTTTGGCAAAATCTAACAAAGTGCAGCATAAAATTAAAATAAACATATTGCCAGAATACCAAAAACATTACCCTGCCTTACAACACTTCATTTGATATGGTGGACAAGTAGTTTTTTTGCACCCTAAAACTATGCCTCATGATGAAAGCATTTTCTATTCGGAAGAAAAACGGATAGAATGACAAATAATCTTAATCTTACTAGACGATTCCATAATTAAATTCATTACGAGTTACTAATATTTGTTCTACAATTAGTGAAATAATATTTTTTCGTGTATATATATATATATCTAATATCACTGTACATATGTGAAGACATATGTGGGGGAAACGGGAAGATCTTTTCAAGTTAGAAAAATTGAACATGAAAGAGACGTGAGAACCAAGAGGACATCTACGGGTTTGAGCCAACACATGATAGAAACTGGTCATAGTATGGGTGAAATGAACATAATCAAAATAGAACGGGATAAGGTAAGGAGGAAAATTCATGAAGCTTATAAAATTATAGAACTAAAAGAAAATAGTCTTAATAGATATGAAGGAGATTTGGGGGACGAATGGTTACAGTTAATTAGGAATGTTATAAACTATAATACATCTATAAAATTTCCCCCCACCACGGGATTGGCAGACCTGGTCAGTGACTTCAATATCCCGGAGACATGGATAGTAAAGTATGGACGAATGGTGGATTTTGGTGAAGAATTTCTGAACAACCCAAGTGGCAGTGACTGATAGATATTTATTCATGAGAGCTTCGAGCTGTAATTTAGTTTCTTTATTGTACCTGAGGAAGACCCACAGGAAGGGTTGAAACGTTGTACTTTAAATGTTTTAAAGATTCATTGTATATGTGTATATGTGTATTTTTTAATGATTCAAGTTAACATGAACATGCCTTGTTGGTTAATTTTTTTAGTTATTATTATTCACATAGTTGTTTTTATCCTACAACTGTTTTTTGGTTTTGTAGAAACTGTGAGCTCTTATGTAGCGGGAACGTTATTACCAGCATGGCTCCGCAACTTGAAGGGAAATTACATGGAATTGCTGCATGCATTGGATGTTGAAAATTCAACAGAAACCTCTATACTTGCACTTAAAAGCTTGATAAAGTGAGTATGTATTATTGTCTTATTTTCTCTGTTATTGTTTTCTTCCTATAAAATCATTATTATTATTGTTTTTAGTGTTATTAATAATAATACAGCCAACTCTCGATTATCAGGGGGCTGTTTAATCAGTTTGCAGCGTAACCATGGCTCATTTCAGTAATACTTTTTTTTCTCTAAAGTATTCTTTGCAATATATTCTTGCACACTTGTGAACTGGCTCATACTCCAGAATGATTACATGTAAATTTACTTTTGAAAAAATACAGTAGGGATACGAGCGGGTTATACTGTAATCCAGGGATTAAGCTAGAAAAAAAAACCTTTACCAAAAATGGATTTAAAAAAAGCTTTAGCAAAATGCTAAAATACAAATTTATTGCTAAAAGTTAATTTTAACTGCATTTTTTTAATGTAGCTTCAAAATAATAAAAATAAAATGGTACAAATAACAAACTAAAATATAAAGTAAATTATTAAATTTATTTTTTTTCAAAACACTTTGGTTTGGAATTTAACAATTTTCTCGGTTACAAATTGGCCCACTTCTCAAAAGCCTTGCTAAAATTATAGCTTTTTCTTTCGGGGCCTTCAATTTTCATCATTAAGATGTTATTAACATTACACAAATTTCTTTTCACATTTTGCAAAAGTGGCTACAATTTCTTTTGCAATTCGCAAAAAATGCGATCGTAGCTTAACCCTTTCACTGCTGAGATATTGGCAAGCTGACATTCCTTCCTTGCTGAGATATTTTCACTGTCACTCTGCGCTAAATCCGAAAAATAAGAAAGCAGTTTTAAAATACGCCAGAATTTCATCATCACGTAAGAAATGCTTTTCCTAGCTCGTGAAAGCAATGACTGTGTTGAAATTGAACATACCATGGCCTTGATGTGATTCCCCGCATGTCAGATGACTCGTGAGTTCATTGGCTTCTTCAGACATCACAACATTGTGCAAGGCCTCACATTTTCGTCTACAGATTGCACCACAGAGCAGGGAAAGCAATGAAATTAAGTTCTATCTAACCCCAATAGATGGCAGAACACTATCCTTTTGTTGAAACCATGTTAAAAAATTCTATTCTACAAGCAATTGTCTTATTCGTAGCACTAACTTCGCGGCAACATTGTGCAAGGCCTCACATTTTCGTCTACAGATTGCACCACAGAGCAGGGAAAGCAATGAAATTAAGTTCTATCTAACCCCAATAGATGGCAGAACACTATCCTTTCGTTGAAACCATGTTAAAAAATTCTATTCTACAAGCAATTGTCTTATTCGTAGCACTAACTTCGCGGCAACATTGTGCAAGGCCTTACATTTTCGTCTACAGATTGCACCACAGAGCAGGGAAAGCAATGAAATTAAGTTCTATCTAACCCCAATAGATGGTAGAACACTATCCTTTCATTAAAACCATGTTAAAAAATTCCATGCCTTGTGGAATCGTCTTGTTCATAGCACCAACTTCGCGGGCGGAACAACTCCGTCGATAGCACACGTAAGTGCCATTCTCCGCGCCGGAACAGCTCCGTCGATAGCAGTGAAAGGGTTAAACTCTGCTATATCAAACAAACTGAGAGGCTATGACAGCCAGGGGAGAGTGCAGATTTGCAGAGTTGGGATGCTCTGGGTGAAGAGAAGATAATATGCGAGTTGCCCTGTATAAAATGTCACTTTCACCACTGCTTTGTCTACATACTGGGACCCCAGTTTTGCTAAATGTACTGGCTACTTGCCATATGCATATCTTAACACACTCCTACCCCTCCCTCAATAGAACACCATACTCAGAAGGAACTGGTTTTATTCTCTCACTACAGTCATAGTCCAGGCAACGAATGAAAAATAGAAGAAAAAAAATCTTGTAGTTTTGAAATTTTGCAGAGTTGTCGGAGGGAGTGTCCTGAACAACATACTAAAAGTCCCCGAAAGTGGGGGGTGAGCGGGGGGCAGGGGGGCCCGCAGAAGGTCCCATTTTTAGGTTTTTCACTTATATCTAAACAATGGTGCATCGTAGAGACGTATTAACCCTTTTTAATGATAGTGTTCACATAACTAGCCTATACACATTTAAGTGATTGAACTTATAATAAAAAAAATCTAAAACATTAAAGCAAGAAGCAACAAAATACAGACAATACGACTTATTTTATCCCAGAAACTTAAAATTCCTTACCAAACATCCAAGACTATTGAAACTCATGTAAATATTTCACTAAGTAGGAAAATTATACCCTTAAGTGTACTCCAGCAGAACATCTTAAGTACTAGCCTGAAGAAAACTATACCCGCCAGAACATCTCAAGTAACTGTAAGATAACTTATACCAACAATGTAGTTACCGGCAAAACAACTTAAGAACCTTTTCGGCAAGTAATAATCAGTTTCAAGAAACAACGCTGATGTATATGTAACTCTGCTCCTCCCAGCTGCATACTGACAAAATTTTATTCAGTTTGGCTTAATAAATATTAAGCAAAACGTTTTTTGCTCCTCCTGAAAAAAAATGTAAATAGCGCTTAAGATGTTCTGCCTTTCACCCATCGATGTAATGTTCAATCAAATAAGCAATACAATCTCGCACACGACTAAAAAAAAATAATGCTAAATGGAATGCAGAAAGCGCGCGCGGTCCGCAAAGCGAACAAAACCATTGTTACGTCACATTGCTAATGTTATAATTAGAAATAACTCTAATTTACTACATAGCATTATTACTGATTCTTAATGTGATTGATTTTGACTGAAACAAGGAGATTTTAAGCACCCTTTTAGCATTATTTATAAAAATAATAAATTATCTTATGCGCCAACGTTCAGAATTAGTCCCGAAAGAATTATCTTAAGAGCCAAACATTTTATCTTATGCGCCACTTTGGGCTGGCACTTACGATAAAAATGCAGGAACAACTCGTTCTTTAAGCTGTTTTGCCGGGTATTAAAATAATTATTTGGTTCTTAAGATAAAATACACCAGCATTTTTCTCCCGCCACAGAAGGAGTTCGTGCAAGATCTTTTGCCAGGACGTAAAACTCAGTTGCCTCTTTCTATTCATGTTAAAAAGTCAATTTTAGAAAAAGTGGCGGTTAAGATGTTTTGCCTTTCACCCATCGATATCCCCTCTTTCCACAATAATATTCAATTTGAATCTGGTCTCTCTTAAAATAAGCTAGATACATTACACATTACACAATTTCTTCTATTCAATCATGAACACCAAATCTGTCCCCCCCCCCCCCCCAAAAAAAAAAAATTCATCCTGTTCAGTTTCCAGATGATTGAGTCACAAATTATTAAGTCTACTTTATTTCAAATGCCACATTTTATTTATTGATGATTGATGCTACCAGATACTTAGGATGGACACTGGTAAAATGTAAACATGACCGCTGTAAAATTTCAATCAAGAATGGTGAACAGGGCCATAAATAAATAAATAGGCATGCTATAGATAAAAAGTCAATCTTGCTGATTAGATAATGAGATAGCCATATTCTTTTTTATTACAGATGATCACAACTGCCCTTCATATGGTCATATGTCTAGAATGTCTTGTTTCTTGTCAGAAAGTACAGTGGTTTTGTTCTGCCTTATTATATAGATTTTATAGAACAAGAGTGGGCACTGTGGGAACAGGACAGTTTGTAAAGATTTTTTATGTGATATAAAGAGGTTTTATTTAAGATGCTCAATTTAAGCAACTTGGATTGTTCTAAGAATATGTTGTATTCTCTTAAGTACCATATATGTTCAGGTGGGTAAATTGTTCAGTTCATGCATGGATTTCAGGAAGGTTTCTTGTGCATTTGTTAACTGTAAAACAAACTATTAATGCAAAATTTTTCCAGGCATCGTCCATTAACAGAGATGATGGATGTTATTCTTGAACAACAGACTGACAAGTTGATTCCACTGGATAAATTGAACCCAAATAATGCACTCTTCTGGCGTTGTCTGGCTCAGCATTTACATGCAGAGGGAGATGAATTATCTGAACAGCTGGAAAAAATAATCCCTGAACTAACTCCATTTTGCAATTACATTCGAAGGTAATGACATTATGTAGCCCTGTTATACTGGATATCACTTAATCCAACATTTTAAATAGAAAATACTTAAAAACAAATTACAGACTTCTTGCATGGCACAACATAAGTTTAGGCATACTCTATTGCAGACATGTCAAAATTAACAAGTAGGTGTCTGCGACTTTGCCCGCTATTATTTATTCAACTGCTAGATGTTTTATTTAAATCTTTATTTAACATAAAAATAATTAAAACATAATATATAATAACACTGACATTGTTTTACAGAGATTGCAGGAAGTACATAATTTTATTCTTAATTTATTATTTTACACAATAAATATAAATAACTAAATGAATAAAATGAATCTTGTTCTGCCATTTGGGCATACAGATTTCAAATGAAATGATTAAAATGTACCACAGATTCATGAACCTTACCCAAATCATGCATAGACAATTAAAAAGCTAAAATCCTGGTTTTGATGTGCATTTCGCTATTAAAAGTGCGATGCCCAGGTAAAAATGGCTGGACATTCGAGTACCCTAGCCCAAGAAACCCCTGCATGGTGAGTTTCGTCCAAGTCATTCAATGCTCTTTTTTCCTCGGTTGCTATAGCAATTGGATACTGTCTTATTAATAGGTGGCGTTGACACTGTGTTCATGATATTATATATATATATATATATATATATATATATATATATATATGCAGGCTGGTTTTTATATACAGTCAGCCCTCGATATAATGCCCCTCTTTACAGTGGCACCCTCGCACTGCACCAAGAAATGCAAGTGAACGGATCTTCTCCCATATATAATACATAAGAAACCTCGTTACTGTGCCAATTCATTTAGTGCCATTGAATATAAGACAAGATTTTTACAAAATATAACTTGCAATGATGTGAATGTTAGGAGGATTATTTAAGAAGCATACTGTACTGTATTTCCAAGAAGTGAGTGTAAATGTAGTGCCGTGGAATGAGGAAGCTATGTTAAAGAAGTCTGACAGGTAGCCTGCGTGAGGGTGGAGCAGGTAGAAAGCACCCTTCATACAATGAGACATTCCAAACTTTCACTTTTTTTAGTCCAATGTCCATTCAGCTGTTAAAACGCTACACCACAGTTACTCATTTACAGTTCATCACTTACATGGACCCCCATGATTTTCAACCCCTTTGTGTTCTTTAGCGCTGAACATATACTGCAATAAATTGAGTTACTTTACAGTGTATTACTTTGTGCTCAAGTTCTCTATTTGCCTCTTAATTAATTTTTCTTTTCCAATAAAGTACAGTAAATTAATACAGCACTGTATTATGCCACTTTAAATTAAAAATTAAATTTTGTTTTAGTGCCACCCTCTCTTTGTGCCATTAAATGTTAAGAACGGATGGTGGCATTATATTGATTGTTGACTGTAGTAGATTTGCACAAAACTTCCAACTTAATGGAAAAACCACAAAGGGAAAGTTTATTCCTTATTCTTTTCTCTGCTGATGTGCAAAAATATTAGACGAGTGTGAATAATAATTATCAAGTAAAGCATGGTTTAATTCAGGAAAGAAATATTTCTTTTAACAAAAGTACTCACTTGGGACAAACATAGTATTTGAATTTGTGTTTGTTTCTACCAAAGGAACAAGCTGCTAAAATGAATAATGGTTTCTTGGATAATTTATCATGTTTACATCCAGGATTGAAATCTGTCTGAATCCGATCCCAACTCAATACATTCCCTGTTTACATGGAAAGTTCTTGGAGTGTATTGAGATTTGTTGTACTATTGGCTAACTGGGTTATGTATGGCTATTGGTGTGGCTAACCTGTGTAAACAATTGCCATGTATATTCCATGATTAAAAATATTAAAAAGTGTGGGTTTTATTAATAATTTCTGGTCACCATAAACAAATCATGGCATAAAAGAGTAACATAACAATATTAATATTATAGTGTGTGTGAGTATTTTTTTATTAAACTGACGATCAGCTGACTAAACAAATTATGAACGCCGTGCGAGTGTATGCATGCGCACCAGGATTGAGTTCGCTAACGTTTACATGGAATTGAACTCTACTTGAATCCGATCCATTCCTCCATTTGCAGAGGATCGGATCGAAAATTCATTCCAGACTGAGTCCACGTTTACATGGTGATCTCAATATAGGGATCGGGCTCAGATCAATCTGAATCCTGCATGTAAACGTACTAATTGTATCCTAACTTTCAGAGCTTACCACGGTGCCATCTTCTCTCAGAAGATCTTCTGGGTGAATGGGATGATTGATTATATCTGAATTTTCAGCATCTTCAATATTAATATTACTAGAAATAGCACAGTGAAGTGTTAACATCTGTAGAAAGTTTGAGTATGAAAATATGCACACTAACTTTACTAATAGATATATTTACCGAGATTGATCATTTCGGTGGGTATCCCATCATCATCAGCTGATTCCAATAAACTTTATACTTTTTGAAATAAATGAAGTCAACATTAAACTGGCACCCCAGAATAAATTCAGTGTTAAAAATCTAATTAAAGCCAGCCAGAAAGATAAGGAACCTCATTACAATAAATCTGGAATATTCAAAATCAGCTGCAAAGATTGTAATAAGTAGGGTTCGGATGTTTATGGCATGTCATATTTTTATCCTGACCCCCGTTCTCGTCGCAAACACAAATTAAACGCGAATTGCACATTTGTTATCCTAATTCAACAGTTTTTATTTTGCATATAAAGTCATATTTTGGTCGTTTTCATGGTGTTTGTCATATTTCGGTCATATTTTTGTAATTTAACGTCATATTTCAGTTATAAATTCGGTAAAAGAGCACAATTATACAGTACGTGCACTAAATTGTCGACTTTAACTTTTTTTTCCCAAAAAAGAGTCACGAATATTTTGATTTTACTGTAACTGAAATGTGAAGGGACAATAACAAGTAATAGTACAATTATCTCTTCCTCCTTGTTGTTAACAACTACCAACAGGCATGTTTTAACACATTTGCAGTGATATCTGGAAGATTAGAAGTTCTTTGCAAGTAAAACTGTAAATCGACTGTAAAATTGTTCAGAAGTGATTATCTGATTGAATTAATGTGATGTAATAATTTAGTGTCATTAAACGTTTTAAATAGGAACATTTATTTTTTGAAAATATGTTCTTTTATGCGGTCATATTTTAGAATTTTGGGTCATATTTGGTCATTTTAAGGTCGTATTTGGAGTCATTTTCCAGTTTTTTAGGTCATATACATCCGAACCCTAGTAATAAGTGTTTCGTAGGCCAAATAAAAAGAAATTTGAATATTCGGAGAAAGGAATAATAAAGAAATATTATAAACAAGCAGATAAGTCAGCTTTAGCTACTCATTTCTGGGAAGAAGGCCATGAAATTGGGGATGATGTAGTACTTCTGAAACAGGTTCAAAAGCCACTGGAGCTTGTGATGTGGGAGAAAGTATTTATTCAAAAGAACCACCATAAACTCCTAAATTTTGACACCTCAGTTGGCATCCAAGGAACTTTGATCAACAAGTTCATCTACCCGCCACCAGATGGACAGTCGGAATTAGCTGATGAAATTATCATTCTGGGTGAATATACCTAATAGCAGGGTGTCCACTGGTCGGGAAAATCCGGGAATCCAGGAAAAGGCCGGGAATTTTGTATGGTCGGGAAAAGTCAATGAATTTGTTAAAATATCCGGGAAAATTCGAAAAATTGCAAAGTGTGATCAAATAGACTTCTAGACAATAGTAGGCCTATATGAAAGTATATTTAATTTATTTTATTGTTCCTAATTTTTGTATCTGTTATAGCCTAAGTAATTATTGTTTGCAATTACTTTTGTTACTAAAAGTTTTTCTTATTTAAAGTATGTATAATCCTATAATTTTTCTAACACGGTTATTAGAAAGTGCTTCATATTTTGGTCGGGAATTTCTGAAATGATCAATGAAAATCAGGGAATAAGCCGGGAATTTCTTCAGCATTACTTGGTGGACACCTTGTAATAGTGAAGTTAATTTGTACATTTCCGTACTCAAACATTCTACAGATTTCAGCATCTTACTTGGATACAATCATCTCAAGAAACTGAGAAATCATTATTCAAAATATATAATGTATTTTGTCTAAGAGTACTTTGAATAGTCCATGGGTAACCTACTTTTCAGGAGGAATAAGGTATTATATTTTTCATTTAGAGGGAACACACGTGTGAGTTATAAATCTCTACACATCTTTATAAATCATAGTGAGTCTTTGCAAGTTCAAGCCAATCACTTTTACAGATGTTAGTTGCACTCCAGTACAATGATTTTACAAATCTGCCATTATTACATTTACAAGCCTTGTACATTCAATTATACAATTTACTGTCAGATTACTTTATCTCTGCAATATATTTTCGTTTCACTTTCTTTTCCCTTCTCTTTTCAGCTATTATATTACGAAAACACCACCACCAGCAAAAGATGCTGATTCTTCTTGGGCTCAGATCCAGCGTCAGTTTGTAGTTCTTCAGTTGTTAGAATTAGCTAAAGTATTTGACCTTGCAGATGAAATGGGAAGGTAAGTTATTAAGGCCATCATACATAAGCAGTTGCACATTGTATTGATTTATCATGTGGAAAAACAAGTATCTAATTTATTTCCATATACAGTGAAATCTCCGTACAACGATTACCGATATAACGATAATACTCTTTATAACGTTAAAATATTTTGGTCCCGGCATACTTTCCATTAAAATAATGTAAAATTCCCCTCGGTTTTACGATACTCTTAATAACGATAAACCTCCCCACTACGATTACATTTAGAATCCCCGTAAATACATTTTCCTCGGTACAACGATAAAAATAGATCGTGAAAGTCCAAATCATGAACTCCCCCGCCTCGTTTTAAGGGTGGAATCGCCTTCCTTGACCTTGATCGTGCTTCACCCTCGCTCAAGTGCACAATGGAGTAAACCAGTTGCCTGGTCGCCAGTCAGTGCCAGCACTGCACGGCAAGTTTGTTTGGTGGTGTTCGCGTATTGTTGTGCTTCTCTGTCAGCATGGCTTCTCGCAAACAAATTAGTATGCAGCAGAAATTAGCTGTAATTAAAGACATTGACGCAGGCATGAAACAAACTGCAACATCGAAAAAGTACGGGCTTTCGGAATCTACGGTGTCGACTTTCTTAAAGAAAAGGAATGAGATCGAGGAAAAACTCAATTCAAATGCCGTGGATCCTACTAGAAAACGAAAGAAAACGGCAACATTTATTGACTTGGATGCTGCAACCTTGGAATGCTTCAATGAAAAAATAACTTTAAACATTCCAATAAATGGACCGTTGATTTGTAGTCAAGCTAAGAAGTTTGCTACCATGCTTGGTGTGGAGGACTTCAAGGCTAGCAATGGGTGGCTTGTCCGCTTTAGAGACTGCCATGGCATAACTTTTAAGTTAATTCAATGGGAAGAGAAATCTGCACCAACAAATGACGCAAATCTCTGGTGCAGTAATGAAATGAAAAAAAAATACTGAGAAATATTTGCCAGAAGATATTTATAATGCTGACGAGACTGGGATGTTTTACCAGCTTCTTCCTGAAAAGACAATGTGTTTGCTCATAAGTTAGTGTAATAATTTAAGGGTGGAGTGAATACAGTACAGTATAGCAGTTCTTGTGTAAAAATTCTTTATTTCCTTAAATACTTAAAGCATTTCAATTATTGAAGTTGTTTCCTACATATACTACCAATATTTGAACATTTTTTGTAAATTCTCGATATAACAATATCTCTCTCTACAACAATATTTTTTTCTGGTCCTTGCGAAATCGTTGTATCGAGATTTCACTGTATAGGCTATGAGTAAAGCCTGCTTCCCTCATAAATTCCATTTTCAGCATTGTTCATTACTGGTGCATGAATGTGGGCTGACTGAAAAATTCCCATAACATCATGACAGTAAACATTTGGAATTTTTACAGAGAAAGTAATAGACTAATATTACGAGTATTTATTTTATTTGCTTCTCCAAAAGGGAAGTTGCCCTACGACACAGCAAAACTTAAAATATTTCTTTGAAAAATAGTAAATTAATAATTTGATCAATAAAAGATATTTTAACAGTAAGAATTGAATTTTAATTGTTAAATTTTCTAAAAATTTCATTTTATTAAAAATCTGATGTGAAAGTCACATAACTTCCTCTGCCCAAATAAAAGTTAGCAGTATTCACATATCCTTGTACAGAATCGCAAGACACAATTTTACGCTAATTATCCTATAAATACCTCTTCTTTCAATGATGCAACTAAAAGCGCAGTCTATATAACAAACTTAAAAAAAAAAAAACAAATGACTGCAGACGTTTATTGAACTTTCTGCCGTAAAATATAATTTCCGAAATTTATCGAATATTTCCCTCAGATACATCTTTACTCTATGCATGGCCAACAATACATCTTTCTCACTTCACATTCTTATATAAAATAAGAGGCCGTGAAAGAGCGCGAATTCAGTTGTTCATCACGTAAGACAAACTTTCTACAAACAGTGGGTGAACAGTGGGTGGCTTGTAACTACCCTCAGAGAATTTTCTCGAAAAAATGTTTCAAATAAAAGTTTTAGCTCTTAGTATAAGCAACCTATGTGCAAAATTTAAAGAAAATCGTTAGAGCCGTTTTCGAGAAAATCGCGAAAAACGAAAATTTCTTCATGTAAAGTCCCCTTAAAAATAAGAGAAAATAGTCGCCAATCTTATCCTTACATCTTCAGAAGGTACCTGACCCAACTACGAAATTTTGTTTTCATACGATTTTCCGTTTTGGAGCTAGCTTGTTCACAGATATTTTCCACACAGACACACACACACACAGACATGTTTCCAAAAATAGTATTTTTGGATTCAGGGGGCCTTGAAACTTGTATATATGCTAAAAACTCAACTTCGAATTTTGGGGTCGAAAACAATACTTCCTCTACCTATAGTACCTATGGTACGGGCAGAGGAAGTAAAAAAGAATTATAACAATGGTTTTGGTATAATTGAATAGTGCCCCTGAGAGCCATAACCAATGTTTCTTCAAGAAGATTTGATTTTGGCAAAAACATACCATTCCAAAATTAAACCAGGAATTATATCTCACTCCCCAATCATTAAACCCATCACTGCTATTTGTGGTAGTTTGTATTTTCTTTTATAACAGTCAATGGTTGTAATATAGATAACTTGCTTTTCAAAGTTGACTTCTAATGGCTGGGTCTTGTAGCTTTCGAATCTGATGGTTGGGTCCAGCATAACACCTTTCTGTAGGGTTACCATACTCTGATTTCCCAAACCGTGACACTTGGAAGGAATTTTTTTTTTCTACAGATATTATTAATGATAACTTTTCACTGAAAAAAATCAACAATTTCTGAATTGCAGTTTACTTACTCAGTGGCAATAGACAATTCCTAAGCAAGTTGATGGAATATCTATTTTATTGAACCAGGAGGTTCATTGCTGCACTTACATGAGCCCGCCACTCAACCCTATTCTGAGCTAACTCCAACCATACCTTGAAAACCCCACTTCCCTTAAATCTATTCTAATATTTCCCCTCTCACTTAGCTCTAACTCTTCCAAGTGGTATCTTCCCTTCGGGTCTCCCACTCAATATTTTTTAGATAGGTCTTTCTCCCCCATGCATGCAATACCCAGTCCATTTCATCCTTCCTGATTTAATTACCCTTAATATATTGAATGAAGGGTACAGGTTATGAAGCTCGTCATTATACAGTGTTCTCCAGTCCTTGTTTTCATCTCTCTTCAGTCCAAATATTATCCCAAGCACCCTGTTTCCATAGAAAAAGGTATGTGAATCTGATTGAATTGAACCTTCACCCTCTCACCTAACTTCCTTCCTGCTACTACATCTAAACAGTATTTCTTTACATCTCTAGTTATCAATTTAAGCCCCCCTGGCTATATTGTTCAGTGTTCCAAATTTTTAGTTCCTGCAATTTTAAACTCCCTCAGTTCAGCCCCTACCCGGAGATCGGAACAAGGGACTGTTTTACCTCTGTAGAATTTTACACTGATGGAATCCATAAAACATGCAAGCTTTTCGTAACAATATTTTTTACTATGAGAGGTTGTTAACCTCATGCCAAACCCCCAAGCTGGAGGACCACCTCGTGTTGTCTGTCCGTGACTGCTTATTCAATATATTTGCAGCTACCTTCCATATCTGCAGGCCATATCTTCTATCCACAACCTGAGGACACATCATGCTATAATGACGGACCCACCCCTTATAAATACATTATGTTTGTATATATACAAATACATATTATATTACAAGCAGTTTATGTTAACAAATATGGAATCTGATCGAACTCACCTACTTACAACTTACACAAATTTACCTTTTTGTACCATTCATATTTTTTGCTACAAACAATTTTCTTCAGAAATTTTATGTATTAGATGCTTTCAGGAAGAATTCAAGGCATGTTAAATGTATGTTGATCTTGCAAAACAGAAGTCATTTAACAGTATTTTAGGTGAGATGATTTGTCTCATCATATTTGTCTTCTCTGAAGATATATATACTTTCTCTATATTGAAAACAGCTTCTCTGCAAGTGCAGAAGTCCCTGATAGACTGAATCTAAATTCCAGCAGTTCTGGAAGAATACTCACGAGAATGTGTTGATGGGCTTACCACCTCTCTCTCTCTCGCCTCTCAGAAAATAAGGATAACAAAGTTATCTAGGTACTGAAACTTCCAATTGGAAGCCCTGTGCCCCAAGCTAGGGGTTACAGGAGGAAGTCAGTCAGTTAGACTGATTAGATACTAACATTACATTTTCTAAATACTAAATTAGATCTCCGGAAACCAGGACACACTGTACACCTTGACCAGAGCCTTCAATTAGGGACTGTCCCAGTCAAAACTGAACGTATGATGACCCTACCTTTCTTATCATCCTGGAAAGTAATATCTATTCTTCTGTGACTCATTTGTAGCTAAGACATTAACTTGCTTGAAAACTTGATCTCCTAAGAGTCCTGTACTGGAATGGACTGTGTGATGGTGTATATCTCCATGGGGCAGGGTTCCAAAATGTGCACAAGTGTTTCAATCACCCTGTGACAGAATCTACAGAGGAAATAGTCTTGGGATCATCCCAGTATGGATCTAACTACTTAAATATAAACTGTCATCTTAATGGATTCCTCATTGTTCTCGGATCTAAGAATTTATTGGTGTAAATTCAGAAAATAGACATACCACTTTTCCTTATGTTGCAAATATTCCCGTCATTAAATGCTCTGGATAGTAATTCCTTTCTAACTTTTATCGCTCAATTATTCCCAAATGAGAATTCTACAGATCATGTTATATATTAAACTTTAAAATATTCAACTTCACATGACTGTTGTAAGTAAAAACTTAGCAAATTAGAAAATATGTTTCCATGAGTTCTCCGATGATTTCTACATACATTTTAATGTGGTAAGTTTTTGTGATAAGTTTTTCTTACAAAAAGTATGTGAAATTGAACATTTTAAAGTTTAATGTATAATATTGACATTTCACAATGTTTTCCCGATTAATTTATTCAAATTCTACAGATATTAAATGAAGCAAGATTAAAGGATTGAAATGCTAAAGTTATTTCTGCTGTTAAGTTTCTTGTATTTAGGTAATCAAAATGTTTGAGAACATTAATATCTTTCATGCGTTGAAGTGCTGATAGTGTGTTTCCCAACTTGTACAGAATAATCCCAATCCCTTCTCTTTTTTTCCTCTGCTTATAGCATAGCATTAGTTACATCTACTAGAACCTGAAAGATTTCGTTAAGGGTGCTTCATATTGCTATATCGGTATCATTGAGGAACTTCTCAGGAATCTTCTATGGTTGTACAGTTTGGAAGGGATATATTATTGTTATTAAAGCAATGAGATATTATTAAAATATAAGAGTGTGAGAACAGTGTATTTTTATTCTGCCTGTAACAGTGGTGAACATATCAGCTTTTCAATATTATTTTTATTAACTATGCAGGGGTATTGGAATGTAGTTTCACGAAGATAATTTTTGCTTCTCCCTGCCTGAGAATTGAAATATTAATGCTTTTAAGCTCAATGGGATAGGCAACTAAGTTTCCATTTTTAATACAAATTGCTGAAGACTTAGGAGGATTGATAAGTAATCCTATTTCATCTTCAAAACCCAGTACAGTGATACCTCGAGATATGAGTTTAATTCATTCTGTAACCTTGCTCGTATGTCAATTTGCTCGTATCTCACAGCAATTTTCCCCATTGAAATTAATTGAAATGCCATTAATCCGTTCCAGCCCCAAAAATGCTACCCCCAATTGTTTTTGTTACGTGTTTTTGAATAAGGAAAATGTATTTATAAATGACAAATATTGTATAAAAACATAATAAAAGAGAGGTGTTTCTTTTCCACAAACTGTGAAACTCTCTCCCACATTCCCAAGATCTCTTTTATCTCACTTGTAGAGATAACCTCCTGCATGTAAATGCACAAAAAGTGCAAAGCCCTAGAAAAACTTAGCAAAGATGCTTCGACAGCGAGGTAAACAAGCACACTGGGGGAATATGTGGGATAATGCGCGAGGCGCAGGCGCAGTAAACTGGTGGGCCGTGTGCAGCGTCGCAGCTGGCCGTTCCTCGTATCTCAAATGTCGCTTGTATTTCAAAACAAAACTTCGCTCGCTCGACAGCTCGTATCTCAAATAACTCGTATGTTAGGGCACTCGTATCTCGAGGTACCACTGTATCAAAAAAGGTGGAAGAGTAGGGACTGTGAAATATCCATAATAACTTGCAATAGAATGTTCTGACAATTCGCCCAAAATAAAATCCAGATTATACAGAGAGGGAGAAAGAGGTGATCCTTAAATAACACCTCTTTTAATATTTATGGTAGTTCTTTTTTCAATCACACGTTTCTATTTGCAGCAATATGAAGCAAACTCCTGATTATCTGGTTTGCACATTATCCATGCTAAAATTGATGAACTTCATTGTTACCAAAGAGGGTGATTCTTTAATAGAGACAGATGATTTCTTCCTTATAACCTCAAGTACAATGGCTGTCCACACAGTAAGTTTCCCTAGGACCGTTTATAGAAACAAAACAAAATTTCATGGAAATATTTATTGCAACAGATATAGCAAGTATTCAGATATTTTTCAACATATTCGCCACAGGAATTGAGATATTTATCTTACCGTTGGAGCAACTTTTGGACGCTTGTGTTGTAGAATTCTGCCGCCTGGGATTTGAACCACTGTGTGAAAACCATCTCCGCTTCTCTGGCATTTATTGAGATGTAGGAAAAGATGGAAATCACTGGGAGCGAGGTCCGGGCTGTAGCGTGGATTTTGAAACACCTCCCAGCCGAACTTTTGCAGGAGACTTGCAGGGAGGTGTTGAAGTCTCCACCCTACAGCTCGGACAACACACTCAGAGATTTTCATCTTTTCCTACCCCTCAAGAAATGACAGAGGATGGTAGAGATTGACAGAGAAACGGAGAAGGTTATCACATAATGGTTCAAATCCCAGGCGGCAAACTTCTACTTCACAAGCGTTCAAAAGTTGGTCTCATGTATGACAAATGTCTCAATTCCTGTGGTGAATATGTTGAAAATAGCTGAACACTTGCTATATCCATTGCAATAAATATTTCCATGAAATTTTGTTTTGTTTCTGTAAACGGCCCTAGGGTAACTTACTTTGTGGAAGCACCTCGTATATTAAGAGGGTATAAGGAGGAAATCATGTCTCTATTATCCATGCTAGCTTCTTCCTCCCTTTTTAAAATTATTTATTGTAGCATCTTGCAGGATGAGGAGAATAGTGTCTGGTAGGTGACAGCATGCAGGTCTCTGGTACCACTAGGTAAATTTCATCGATGAAACAAGCTGGCCTTTGGTACTCAGCACACCGCACTGCCATGACTAGAATGCTCAGAAAACTAGGCCTTAAGTAGGTCTTTGCCCAAGTCAGTAATCCCCCAGTCTTAACTCTGAATATAACAATCATTGTGACAAATTTAGTAGCATTTGTAGTCTGTTTAAAATCACATGCATACCCATGATAACATTGTTTGAAGTTCGAATAGTAATAATTTGGATAATCAGGAGTTTGCTATAGTTGTCTTACTGAAGATTATGATAAATATTAGCTTCTTTAAAGTTCTCCACAAGTGACAATATTGTCAAACACTTTCCTGACATTGAGAAATAAAGTCGAACCTCCATATAACAAAGATGGATGCAATGATAAACCTGCATTTAGTATGGTCATAGCATATTTCCTATCTTAATAACATTAGTAGATATAATTCATAGTGCATGCAGGTTACGGAGTGACCGAATTATGACTGCAACATTATTATTGACAAACAAAGTGAGTATAAAAACTACAGGAAATTAATAAATATGTACTTAATATTTGATATGTATGCAAAAATGTCTATACACGGAATGACATCATCGCTGCCATCTTGAAAGAATCATCTAGGAAATTACCCAAGTTCTTTTTACATTGATGTAAAACCCTAAATAAGGGCAAAGTAGTACATCCTTTTCTCTGTATTCCATAAAATATTTATAATTCTATTAATGTGAAGTGCAAAACTTGTGATACTTCAATAATTATTTATGTCCTGCCAATGGCATTACTGAAATTACTGGAACAAAATGGTTACTGCTTAATTAATATGTGCATGATTTTCAGGTCAAATCTGAAGAAACTGGTCTATGATATGCTGACGTGCCCACATGTGAAGGAAAGATTAGTACCCGTACTTGTAGAACTTCTTGTAGAAGTTGATTCAAATGTTAATTCAAGACTACAGTTTTTAGCAGAAATAGTGTCTGAAGTACATGAGCCTATGTCTGAAGTTAGTGTGGGACCTTCTGCAGAGGATGTTCGAAAGAAGCAAGTCATGGTACTAAAGTTTTAAATATTTTTATTAATAATATGTGGGTATATAAGCAAAAGGGAAGCTTCTGCTTAAGAAAATTGTGTCAAAGCAATTTTTAAAAATGTCTTCTAAATTATATATGATATTTTCCCGGGCTATTAACCAGGTGGTGAATTGGATTAATTCCGACGTTTCGAAACCAAACTGAGGCTTCATTGTCAAGGAGAATGAAATGCCGGGATTAGATGGCGTGTATTTATACGACTGCTGTGAATGGGGACATCCGGATTGGAGAAAGGATTTGTTGAAGACCAACCAATCAGGAAACAGATGGGTGCTGTAAGAACAGGAGGGAAAAATTAGAGAAGTAGAATCGGTCCAAATAAGGGCCAACGGTCAATAGGTAGTGAAAATAAATTATTATTATATAGGTGGTGGTGGAAACGAGAAAAAAGTTGGAAAAACAACATGAATAGAGACAGCGGTATCCAACTAAGCCCTGCCTGGTTCCATGCTATTGAGTCGCTCAGTTCCATACGAGCCAACCGCACACCTTCCAATGAACCACCAGAGTAATTAAAAACATTGGCCCTCATTTGGACCGTGTTTCCCCTTTTTTCCAATTTTTTCTCGTTTCCACCACCACCTATATAATAATAATTTATTTTCACTACCTATTGACCGTTGGCCCTTATTTGGACCGATTCTACTTCTCTAATTTTTCCCTCCTGTTCTTACATCACCCATCTGTTTCCTGATTGGTTGGTCTTCAACAAATCCTTTCTCCAATCCGGATGTCCCCATTCACAGCAGTCCTATAAATACACGCCATCTAATCCCGTCATTTCATTCTCCTTGACAATGAAGCCTCAGTTTGGTTTCGAAACGTCGGAATTAATCCAATTCACCACCTGGTTAGTAGCCCGGGAAAATATCATATATTACCAGCACCAGGAAAAATTCAAAGCACATTTCGTCTTCTAAATTACTATACAGTAGATTTGATTATTTTTCAGATTTTGTGTTAACCAGGTTATGTATTATCCGGGAAACCTCCAGGAAAGGAAGGTATTATAAAGAAGCAAGTGTTTTTAGCTGAAGTAGTGATAAACACAAAATAACATCTTTTATTTTGTTACATTTTACAAAGAAGAAAATGCAAGCCAATCAGTTTATTTTCTCAAGTATAACAAAGAAACATATTTTTAACTAGGGTAATTATCCACACAATGTCTTGTGTTGGAATAGTCCTTTGATGTACTGAAGAAATTTTTTTGTTTATTCCATTGTAACAAATCTTATGATATTGTCAGGTTGCACTGTCAAAACATACTTTTTGGGAAGTTTTTATTTGACCTGCTGTGGCTTGGTGTCTGTAACAGTAAATTTTATAGTTGGCAACTTAGTAATGCTATCTGAGCTTGTGTAGTGTTTATGATACATCATTTTGTGTCGTCGCAGTTTACGTGATATTGAGTTTCTGGAAATGCAAGAGAGTTGTTCTTTCAAATGAATTGGTAATTAAATAATATGGATAGCATGTTTATCACAAATATCACACTATTTCACTGTCTTGCCACCATTAGTACCGATATTCCTGATTTTAGATTCTAGCAACCAATAATTCAGATGTGCATTTTGAACCCTCATACTTATATTATAACCATGCTCTTTCAGTTTTTGTCCATAGTAGTTTAATCAGGATTTTTGTTATCTGGGATTGTTTTACTCTTCCATCTCTGATAATCGAGAGTCTACTGTATTATTAAAGTGGGAATAAATGTTCTTATATTCATACATCTACATAGAAAGAGTAGAGGTAAGGTTTATAACAAGTAATATGTAGGCTATATACAGTATATATGGAAACCGTCTGTATTTAAGTAGACAAATGACAGAAGAAGAAAATTAATTGAATTGGATTCAAGATACAAGAGTATCTCTTAGAGATACAAAAGTATTTTTATGTAAATATGTGATAAGGTATGACAGAATATTGCATACACACAAATCAGCCAATGCAAAAAAAATATATGAATGAATTAATAATGCATTGCAGACTTGTTAAGCTTCTGGCTATTCTTTATTCATCAACTACCGACAAAAATTAGGTTACTTGTGGAAGCAATTCATATTTTTTTGTGTTATAAATTGTAACGAATTAAATTTGGTTGATTCTAAATTTTATCAGTTCTAATGTTAATAGGGAAATGGCACAGTGAAGTGTTGACATCTGTAGCAAATTTGAGTACGGAATTTTCACATGAACTTCAGTTATCAAATATATCTAATTAAACATACCTAATAAGTGAAGTTTGTGTGAAAATTCCTTACTCAAATTTGCTATAGACATAAATTTTATTTGTTCATTATATTAGATTGTTTTTATATTTTTCAGCTTGCAAAGATCAAAGTACAGATAAATGAGATTATCGAAGAACAGGAAACAGCAGTTCGAGAGCAAAATTTTATGAGAGCACAAACTTTATTGACGAAGGTAGAACAATTAAGAGAAGAGTTTCAAAGTCTTTCAGCAGAATCAGAAACTGTCCATCAGCAGGTAAGGAGTTTATTATCTTTTCTTGATTATCTTATATCGTGGCATCATGCTAATAACCTCATATCTTTCTGTATAAAGCCATCTCTGCAGCATTCTGTGATAGTCCACATACAATTCTAAATTAAGTTGAACCCCTCTAATTTGGCCTGAATCTAAGGGAATGCACCCAAAATAGCTAGGTTTTATCATAAACATTTCCACAGTGCAGATGAATGAAGACTGTATGATACAGTGTCTGCCTAATTACAGCCGATAGTTTTATCACTTTATGAGTTTCTACAAATACAAATTCATGTTGAATAGAAGAACATTTCGGGATATCTAGGTTTGCAATTCATTTGTAAATGAAAGTTCAGAAAAGTGAGAGCATGGGTATTCTAGACATACTGTGGAAGTGCTAAACGAGAACCGTAACCTAGCATGGCATGCTGACATGGAAATATCCTTACGTGTCTTGATGATCAACTGTTCTCCAGAAATTCTGATCACCAAAATTGATAAATTTCATATTGAATAATATGAGGGAAACATAAAATATTGAAATAGCTAGCTTTTTCGCCTTATCCCCTCATAAGAGTACAAAGGTGCCAAAGAAAACAACAGGGTAATTTAAGTTAACTATTGAGCAAGAATATATGTATATATTTTAATGTTATTTACATTTAGCATCCCTCAGTTAAGGGTTGCCCTAAGAGAAAGCGTAATAGGGAAAAAAAATAATTTGCACCACAAAGAAGTGTTTACAAGCATTTACAATAAAACATTAAGAAAAACTTACATTAACTACTTAGGCCTATATCAAGAAAACTTATGAATAGAGACAGGCAAAATATGAAATTTAATTTTCTAAAATATGGCTACTAGCGCTCTGAAAACTCGGATCTTTATGAATCACGATGTTTAGATGGCAATGCATGCAAGAAAAAAGTTCATATTTCATAATATTTTGGTAAAATCTTCATAAAGCTTCATATTTTGTATGATTTGCAAATTTTTCCTTCGTTAATACTTCTATGACAAATGAATTGAGTTTTCCACATTATTGAAATGTTTTGAAAAGTTTTCCGGGAATCGCATCTCAAATCCCTATACGGCAAACTCCAGAAAGCTAAGAAATTTGGCAACACTTTCTAACTGTTAAGAGGTACCCTACACAATTCCACTCTAATAATAGCCTACTTCCATTATGAACGGGAATGGGATTTCTACGTATTGTGTGAAAGTAGTCACATTCCTTGCATTCCAAGAGATAACTCGACATCAAGGGTGGGGGTAGGGAATGTTTACAGTTAGAAGAACCAGCTCACTAGCAGGGAGGAGGGAATATTCTCTCCTCCATGTTCACTAGACACTGCATCAGTTTTGGACTGGCATTTATGTGTTGTTTGCGATTCGTGGTGATTTGGATTGTGTGCCTAAATCTGGAATGTGCTATTGGTGACAGAGTTCAACTGTTTTAAAACAGATGGAACGATTATGTGCACATTTTCTAACAAAAGTGTAAGTATGGAATATAGTAATTTTTATTATCTGTGTAATACTATCTAAAGACAAATTTGTACTAACATTCAAATTATTTTTACGCTACATTTGATATCTTGGGAAAAAACATATATAAGATGCATCTTCGTATGAGACATATCCCGGCCAGTCCTCCCCCAGTGAAGCAGTTCCTTTTATACCATGATCTAGCGAATTCTTCGAGGATGAATAGGCTGACAAACCGTTGGGTACAAGGCACATATTCTCGCATTTAATATTTGGTACAAGGGGCACTCTAGAATTTTTAATATTTGGTACAAGGGGCACTCTAGCAGTTTTAATATTTGGTACAAGGGGCACTCTCGCATTTTTAATATTTGGTACTGTCGGGAGTGTCGGCGACAATATACAAGGATAGTTTCTCACCCTGCTTCGCTGAGAAACAAAATGTGAATATCGAGTGGGCGGAGCTTAAAGTGCACTTAGTATTTGCCTTTCGCCGATATCTTTATTCTGAACAAATGGGTGACTGAATTACATAATAATTTTGTTATTAATTTATTTTTTAATACAGGTATCTGTAAACACAAAGTTTCAGCTGAAACAACACACAAATAGCATTCAACATAAAAAAATTAAAAAGACACACACACAGTTCAGACGTTTCTTACCGACAGAAGATGCAACTTTTAGCCAGAAAACATAGAAAAGCTGCTTGTATCTTATTGTAATAAATATTAATTGATGTGATGTGAAAAAATGTAGGTGAATAGAATATTGTGAATATTTAACGTATTAATTACCAGTTAACTAGTGTTTTATTTTGCCCTCTCATTGTGAATATGGTAGATATTCCTTTGTGTGTTGTCTTAAATCAAATAAATATTCAGATGATAAAATTGGTGACTTATTGTATTTCATAATATTTTTAATTTTTTTTCTTCATAATTTCATATTTAGCATAAATAAATTTCATATTTTGGCAAAATTTTCTTCATATTGTGCCTGTCTCTACTTATGAAACAACAAGAAAAAAACTAGAAAAGAAATATACAGCAGATAAATATAAATATAAAAAGCAAAATCATATTTATATGTTGTTAATCAGGAATATAAGTTATTCCTGAGTTTAGAGAGTAAACATTTCAGAACTGTCAGAGACACTTCTTTTATTACAATGTTGTTCAGATGGAAGAATCTGCAGAAATCCATAAAGAGTGAAGGAATTGTCCCTCTTGCACCCAAAGATGGTAATAGAAGAATGGGAGTATTTTCCTTTGTAGTATGCGATGGTGGATTCGTAGATACAACATTTTTCAGCATGAACTTTTGCATGTGGGTGCTACATATTTCAAACCTGATTGTAGGATCGATTGATTATATGTCTATTGGTTGAGCCTGGTGGAATGACGATGATGTCAGTTCTTCTAGAAGAGCCACCTTCAGAAACACCGTAGACCTCTTCAGCTACTTGAAGATGATTTTCCCGCAGGGCATTTGCAATTAATATTCAGATCTTGTTATGGTGACTGTTCCTCAACACTTCACTATAAGGACAAGCACCCAAGACGTGAGCAAGAGTTTCTTTCTCACTGCCGCAACGATGGCAATGGTGACCGTCTTGGGACCTGCCTGGTAGAGCTCGAACACGACAAACATTCGCTGTCATCTTAATTGCATCCTTCCACTCACTACTCGTTGTCCTTCGGGCTTCCACCTTTATATCATATAATGTGCATTTACAAAAAATATGTGTAGGCTCAAATAACTTACAGTTAAAATATTACATCTTATAACATACAAAAAACTTTATAGGTTATATCTTTATAACCAGTCAATCTAATAGTTTATGTCCGTTATGTCCAGGCTATGTTGCCAGTAAATTTATTATTTATGTTGTTACTTCCAGGTTTGTGAGCTCAGGTGTTAACGTTTTTGCCCCCTTTGTTGTTCAATCCCTGGTCTCTTTTTTTTTTTTTCTTTCTTTCTTTTTTCCTTTCTTTCTTTTCTTTTTTTTTTAATTTTGAAAATGCATATAAATTTTACGCCGAAATGCATCTTCAAAGTGTAAATAACTTGTATTCTTTCATTTTATTAACTTTTTGTACCTAGGATACTAAGTGACTCAGAAAATCATTGTGATTTTACACGTTACGTCTATTTTACTTTTTAAAGAAAATCTTAAGATCACTCTTACATTTTCCTGTTTTTACTGATAATGCACTTAACGAGTGTTTTTTTATGTCTACTTAACAAAAAAAGAAGTGACTTATTGAAAAATACATATATTCTTGCTCAACAGTTAACTTTAAATTACCCTGTTGTTCTCCTTGGTGTCTTTGTACTGTTATGAGGGGATAAGGCAAAAAAATATAGCTATTTCAATATTTCTGACAACCAATTTAAATCCGAATGTACGAGGACAATCCCAAAAGTAAAAACTAAAACTAAACTCCGTGGCGCTACATCCCTGGAGGGACCTGGCCTACCACCCGACCGCTGCGTCATCTCCCGTAGGCAGATGGCAGGATTGGGGGGCATGTGGTCAGCATGCCGACACCCACGGCCGTTAATGGTGGTTTTCTTGACCGGAGCCGCTACTTCTCTATCAAGTAGCTCCTCAATTTGAAACACGAGGCTGAGTGCACCCCTACCAGACCTCCCTACCTCAGAAAAATCCGAGGAGGTACCGGGAATCGAACCCGGGCCGACGGATCTGTAGTCAGCGACGCTAACCACAAGACCACGCCGGCGGACATCCCAAAAGTAAGGTATCCTATAATTTTAGATAGACAAAGAACCGTTTATTTTCTATAATAGTTATCATTTTAAAGGTTGAAGAATGCTTTATTTTTCGACATACCGGTAATCACCATTTTGGTGGATGCATTTTTGTATACGCTGTGGCAAGTTTTACAATGCCCATGTCATACCAGCTCGTCGCCTTGTTCTTGAGAAAGCGTTGAACCTCATCTTTCACCTTGTCGTCGGAGCAGAAGCGCTGTACAGACAAATGTTCCTTCAAATTAGGGAACAGGTGGTAATCGCTCGATGCCAAGTCCGGACTATGGGTGGGTGATGATGTTCCAACCAAAGTTTTTCAGGAGATTGACGGTTTGCCGTGCGATGTGTGGGTGGGCGTTGTCATGGAGAATGCTTAAGCCCATGCTCAACATTCCTCTTCTCTGGTTCTGAATTGCCCTTCTGAATTTTCTCAGTGTTCATAGTACCTGTCAGCATTCACTGTTGTCCCAGCAGGCAGAAAGTCGACCAACAGGTACCCCCTTCCGGTCCCAAAACACTGTTGCCATGACTTTACCGGCAGACTGTGTTCGTTTGAATTTTCGCAGCTTGGGCGAAGAGAGATGCCACCACTCGCGTGACTGTTGTCTTGTCTCAGGTGTAAAGTGGAATGCCCAGGTTTTGTCACCTGTGACAATCGAGTCCAAGAAGTTGTCATTTTCGTTTGCATAGCGACAAAGAAATTTGCAGGAAGAATCAACTCGTCGCCGTTTGTGGTCTTCTGTCAGCATACGCGGTGTACCCATCTTGCACACACCTTCCAATATTGCAATTTTTCCGTTAAAATCTTGTGGATGGTGGTTTGGGAAACCTCAGGAGCCAAAATGCAGAGAGTATCCAGAGTGATCCTCCAATCTTTACACATGATTTCCTCAACCTTCGGGGCTGTCTTGTTGGAAATTGACGGCCTACCGCTCCTTTCTTCATCGTGAATTTCAGTACGACCGGCTGTAAACTCTCGACACTACTTCCAAATGTTTTAGACATCCATGCACGACTGTCCATACACTTCCGTCAATTGGTGATGAATTTCAACCAGTTTAACGCCTTTCGCATTCAAAAATCAAATAGCTGCGCAAAATTCGTACTTAGCAGTAGCGTTCAATGGTAGTTCCATTTTGAATGGCTGCCAAGCTAAGACTGAGTATCCAAGCGAACCGCCCACGTGCTTATTTGTGAGTGGAGGAAGCACCACTCACAACAGTGTGGCCAACAACCATATTAACAGTTTCTCTATGTCCCCAAAAAATAGTAGACCTTGTAGGTTCTGTGTTTGAGCAAGTTATTTTAATTTTTGTAAGTTACTCTTTTTTTAACTATGAATCTTATTTACTGCTATGACCAAAAATTCATGATTTTTAATACTCTATGGCTAACATTTGTATACCTTTGTATGTATGTACCATTTTTCAGGGTCCCTATTTATACATCTTTAATTTATGCTAAATTGTTACATAAAGGACAAGATTTAGATATAAAATTGCACTGAAGGAAGATGGAACAGTGATGTAGATAATATCTAAGACCCGGATTTCAGTGACATTGAATCTTTTTTTTTTTCTGACAATGCTTTGAGGAAAAGAAATTTAGCTTATGCCATCTTGAGTGAAATTAACAACTTTTGTGGTTCAGACCCCAAACTCCATGAGAAATTCCATGAAAAATAACTTTTAATTCTACTTAAAATAATACTACACTCTTGCAGAGAAAGCTAAATGCAAACCCTGTTTTATTACTTTGCTTAGCAAGATATCTCAGATTTTAAACATTACAAATCAGCAAGATACAGAAACTAATTTAATGCATATTTAACAAAATGATATTCTGTTGTTACACCTTTTATTATTATTGTTTTAATGCCTCCTTTCTAGGTGAGAACAGAGTGCAATGACAGGGCTACCCTGTCCAAATGTTTGGCCATTATATATGAAATGATGCAGTCACCGTCAGTGACGAAACTGACACCTCATCTCAGGAGCTTAATGGAGAACTTTGTTATGCACTATATTGAGGTATGTATAAATTGATAGCAGTTGATACTCAGAACTCTTTGATTTGTGCACTTTAAGGTTCTTAGTTGGTGCATTTAAAAAAAATATGAGGGCCATTCAATAAGTAATGCAACACATTTTTTTTTCTCAGCCAATTTTGGTTGAAGAAAACTGGAATTTTGTTTGGGGCATCTTTAAAATACTCCTGCTTCATCTCATACAGTTTCATTAATTTCCGATTGGTGGCAGCGCTATAACTAGCCTTCAAAATGGCGTCTGTAATGGAGGTGCGTTTCAAACAGAGAGCAGTTTTTACGTTTCTTTTGGTGGAAAACCAGAGCATCACGGATATTCATAAGGCGTTTGCAGAATGTCTACGGAGACCTGGCAGTGGACAAAAGCACGGTTGGTCGTTCATATGTCATCATCACAACAAGGTCAAGCAAACTCGTCTGATCTCCCGCGTCCCAGCCGGCCGCACACAGCTGTGACTCCTGCGATGTCAGAACGTGCGGACACTCTTATTTGAGGTGATCGACAGATCACAATCAAACACCTCACTGCTCAACTTGACGTTTCTGTTGGTAGTGCTGACGCACTTGTCCACCAGTTGGGGTACTCAAAGGTTTGTTCCCTCTGGGTTCCTCAACGCCTAACTGAAGACCACAAAGATCAAAGAAGGACCATCTGTTTGGCCCGATGAAGGATGCACTCCGCAGGAAGCACTTCATGGATGATGGGGATGTTATTGATGCAGCAAGTCGTTGGCTCCGACATAGACCAGAAGAGTGGTACCATGCAGGCATACAGGCCCTCCCATTAAGGTGGTGTAAGGTTGTAGCATTGAACGGAGATTATGTTGAAAAGCAGGGTTTTGTAGCCAAAAGATTGGAGAATAATATCTTGTATTTGAATCCTGAATAAAACAATCTGCTTTAAGAAAAAAAAAGTGTTGCATTACTTATTGAACGGCCCTCGTACATTGAGATTTATTTTCATCTTGCTGCACCCTTGCAAAAATAAATCCATTAGTGCTATTTAAATGAAATGATGGGAAGCATATTTTAGCTTACACATGTAGATGTTGAAGTCAGAATCACAGATACAGTAAAACCTCATTATTAATTGTTATACATTCTAGGACAATGATACCTACGTTCGGTCTTTGGCACTTCGCGCTATGGGAGTATTCTGTTTGCTAGATCTGGAGTTGGCAAAACAATACATGCTGTTGTTCTACTTTCAGGTAATAATTTAATAATGCAAAACCTAACTAACTTCATAATATTTTATTTACGAACTTGAGTTAATGTTTTGTTATCAGTACAATAGTGTAATATAATGTCGGGCATCAGCTATATTTATTTTCATTTTCAGCTCGCCAACAATGAAACCGATGATGTTTGCATAATGTCGCTCAAAGTAATATTCGACATCTTCCACCTTTATGGTCTACAACCATTCCAGATGGAAGATGATGAAGGTAAGTTTAAAACTTTTAATTTACTATACTATTCAAAACAGTTTATTTGTAAATAATCTTCAAAATGTTTTTTATAGAATTAAACTTAATAAGAACTTAACTTATTTGATGCACTCACATGACTCTCTGTCTGAAACATGACTCATATGATTTTCTCTCTTTCGTTTAATATTTTTATATTGTCCCTTGTACTTGATGCCTGTCAAGGGCTTCTATGTACAACTGAAATGCTTTGTCATTGATTTCTTTTGTATAATTTTTTTTTCATATCATTCTAACTACTAGTGAAGAAAAAGAACAGAAAGAAAATACAAGATTGTATGAGTAAAATACTAGTTACGCCATATTCACAAACAGTAATGGAGTTTAGGGTTATCCCAGTAATGGAGAGAGAAATTTAGGGTTGCTACCCATCCATTTTTCGGCAGGATTGTCCCGGAATTTAACTGAGTGTACCAGCACACTGGCAAAGGGCACCAGGACACATTTTTGTCCTGCCTTATGTCAGGTTTGAACTTAACCACTAATGACATCTTATCCATAATAAATAATTATGATCGATGTGCTTACACGCTGACCAGGACAGCGTACAGGGATACCATACACAGGTACTCCACTCTCTTCCTATTCAGTGGCCGGAAATGAGACGATAGAATGCTGAACATGCACTCTTTATTTTATCCAGTATACTTTGAATTATACCATCCGACATGCTCAGTGCTGTCAACTATATCACTTCCCTTTCTCAGAAAAGTCTGAGAATGTTTTGGGGATCGAAGCCCAGCCTCCAGATTCGTTGTCACTCCTTCCCAATTACTGAGGCTGATGTCCCTTTTAGTTCCTGTGAGTAACTTATCTGCAGTCGGCCGCGGTGGTCTAGAGGTAGCCTGCCCGCCTCTGGATCCGTAGGTTGCGGTATCAAACCCTGCCACGGTTGATGGAAGTAAAAATCCTGGGCACGAGTTCTCCGGGAGGGATTTAAGCTAGAGGGCCTTATTAGAGCCTCTGGATAACATCTCTCGGAAGACTTTGGGAAAGGAAGCCAAGAGCTTCTCCACCAAAAGGTGCAGTACAATAAGCCTTCTAGGCTGACATGTGGGAAACTCTCTTCAAGCCCCCCGTGAAAGAAAGAAAGGAAAGAAAAAAAATTTATCTGCAGAAAGAATCTTCAGTTTAATGAAGAATCGTTGATCGGATGAAAGAAACAGGTTGTGACTTAACAAGGGAAGTACTCAAGTTGGACCATTTGGATCATGATGAGAGTCAGAAGAGGGCTCAGCTAGGGGTACCTTAGTTCAGTGATAACATTTATTTTACTGCAAATTAAAAAATAGAGCCAGATTTTGTTAATTTAAGAGGCCTGCACGATAGCCTAGATTCAGCTCGGTATGGCACAGCATGGTGCGCACATAGGGAAAGCATGAGTCATGGCACAGACAAAGCAGCATGAACTAGGAGAATATTGAGTGGCATAAAACTCATTTCTCTCAATGTTAATTTACATGCATATTGTAATGTTTAATGTTTTTCTATCTGATATATCAGAAAAATATTGAAACTTTAATGTTTTTCTATCTGATATATCAGAAACATATTGAAACTTTACCAAATGTTAAAGGTGTATAAAATAATTATTTAGTGTAAATTATGTTCATTATTTAAAGCTTTTGTTTATTTCAGAAAGATTAAACGTTTAATTTCGCTACAAAAATAACAAAATTATGTTTGGGGTCACTTTCTCAAAACCACGATTGCTTCCTCTTCTCCAGTGTATACCCTAATTCAGAATGATAATATTATCTGTATGTCCAAAGTATAAAGGTGCAAGTACGTTAAAGGCCTAATGTACTGTACATTATCTACTTTTTACCATTCTTCTTTCATTGTTTTTATCTCTCCTATAGCGAGTAGTTACCATATCAATGGATTACTCTTAGGCCTTTATGCAAAAAGGACATGGAAAATCTCCCTGGTGTGTGATCAACGCAGGCCTCCTCATAAGGCAATACAAAATGTGTATATCACAGGCTGGGAAGATTTGGCGTAGGTGTTCAGTGCATTCTTTTTTAAAGCGAAGCTAAAGCGCTTTACCATTGTTGCATCAAAAGTGTTCTATTTTACATTTTGCTACAGCTACGCTTTACCCACCCTTCACTGTCATTACAGCAATCTCAAATCTCGCTTTACGAGTGCTGTAAGGTTTTGCTGCATGAACTGTCATGACGGAGTAGGTGTTCATCGAAAATTTCCTTGATGACTTTTAACATCATTGTTCAAATTCCAGACCGCCGGCATGGTCTTATGGTTAGCGTTGCTGACTGCGGATCCGTCGGCCCGGGTTCGATCCCCGGTACCTCCTCGGATTTTTCTGAGGTAGGGAGGTCTGGTAGGGGTGCACTCAGCCTCGTGATTCAAATTGAGGAGCTACTTGATAGAGAAGTAGCGGCTCCGGTCATGGACACCACCATTAACGGCCGTGAGTGTCGGCATACTGACCACATGCCCCCCCCCCCCAATCCTACCATCTGCCTATAGGTAGATAACGCAGCGGTCGGGTGGTAGGCCTTGTCCCTTCGGGGATGTCGCGCCACAGAGAGGAGTGTTCAAATTCCAGAGTATGAACGCCTTCTTCAGCACAGTTAGAACTATTTGATTTTACCTGCTCATCATATTGTACAATAATTATTATTTCCATCCCGGTATAACTGTTATTTGCAAATGTCTTAACCATGTTGGAGGGCAGTACGCAGTGCTGGTTCCATTGAGCAAGCTCTCAGCTGATCGACTTTGCTGTTCTTTTTTTGAGTGCAGCGGTCATAAATTGATGCTGTAGCACTCGTAAAGCGCTTTACAGGTTTGCTTCAAAATTGCCGGCCAATGACCATCAGAATTTTATTCCATGATGTTTTCGTTTTGACCATCTCACTATCTGTCTCTTACCATATCAGAAATAGGTACATCATCAATTGCTGCTATTATACCTTCTATTATTGTTAGTTACATGAAACGCTATTATAGAGAATATTTCAGTGCATATAAATAATTTAATTTATAATTACTTTTCTGTAATCATAAATAGCATTAGTCTCATTAGTCATTCTCATTATACATACATATAGCACAGCAGCCATTCCTCAGAAAGTGAGCCTTAAGTGTCCAGACTGTAACAATCTTTTAAAATTAATTTAAATGTATATGTCATCATTGAAAAATTATGTAATTAATTTTCAGTACTAGTATACTTAATAACTCATTCTGAAAATTAATTTCATAATTTTTCAGTGATTACATATTAAATTAATCGGGAAAACATTGTGAAGTGTATATTATAAATAATCAATAAGAATATTCATCTTCACACATTTTTTGTAAGTAAAAACTTACCAAAAGGACAATGTTTCGATGAGAGACTTCTCACCATCATCAGCTTTTCTCAACTCTTGTGTTTTCTTCTTTATCCACCAGATGTCCTCCATGTAGTAGAAATTTAGAAATGAGGTCATTGTCCTTTGGGATGTCAAAATTCATAAGTCTGTCTCTATTTTTCTGAATGTATACTTTGTCCCACACCGCTAAATCCAGTGGTTGCTGAACACTTTTCAGTAATTTTGCCTCCCTATTACTGAAAAGTGTTCAGCAACCACTGGATTTAGCGGTGTTGGAAAAAGTATACATTCATAAAAATAGAGACAGACTTATGAATTTTGACATCCTAAAGGACAATGACCTCATTTCTAAATTTCTACTACATGGAGGACATCTGGTGGATAAAGAAGAAAACACAAGAGTTGAGAAAAGCTGATGATGGTGAGAAGTCTCTCAACGAAACGATCGTCCTTTTGGTAAGTTTTTACTTACAAAAAAGTGTGAAGACGAATATTCTTAATGATTATATATAAGTGAGAATTTTCTGGTTCCATGAAAATGCGGTCAAATAAGGCAAGGTGGTCATGTTACAGAGGTGGTCAATTTCACAGGTTTTACTGTACATTATTTATCCTCTTGTAGGTGAAAAAGAAGCTGATAAGACTGGCAAGAAGAAATTATTTGATGCGACAGAACTAGAAGAAGATGATGATACTGATACTGAAAATACACAGTCTACAACAATGAATGGTAGCAGCAATAACTTCATAACCATCTTAACAAGCTTGCTAGATAGCACAGTAAGTACCATATTAAAATAGAATCTTGTTTCTCTGTGCATCCCTCTGTTAATAATTCTATAGCTGAGAAGCATAAAACCATATTTCCAGTTTTGTCAAATGTTAGTAAATTACATTTTTGTGATCAGCATACTTGACTGTATAATGTGGAAGAGAGGCAGTTGTCCTCCGCACAATCCATGCTTATAGGAGCGCCCCTAAAATAATGATATTAAATTGTATTGGAAGTTAACACAGTGAAGTTATATAACACAATACAGTAATTATGTAAGAGTTGAATTTTTACACAAAAACTTCACTTTGGTATAGTTTACCTGTACTAGTTTCGGTGCCTTCGCAACCATGCATTGTCATCAGGTATACTTGAAGTAGGTGTTCATCGAAAATTTCCTTGCTACTTTTAACATCATTGTTCAAATTCCAGAGTATGAACGCCTTCTTCAGAACAGTTAGAACCATTTGATTTTACCTGTACATCATATTGTGCAATAATTATTATTTTCATCCCGGTATAACTGTTATTTGCACGTGTCTTAACCATGCTGGAGGGCAGTACACAGTGCCGGTTTCGTTGAGCAAGCTCTCAGCTGATCGACTAGGTGGATTAGATCACCTAGGTCACAGATGTAGTGAGTTCAAATAAATGATAGTGATCAACTGTGTTCTCATTAAGGATATTGTTCTTATTTTTGTATATTTGATAGTTTTCCAATAGGTTAATATTTGATAGTTTCCAATACATTAATATTTGATAGTTTTCCAATAGGTTAATATTTGATAGTTTTCCAATGCATTAATATTTGATAGTTTTCCAATACTTTAAGTCTATTGCCTTATTTATATATGTGTAGAATTTCCAGGGTATTATCTGTGTTATTTAATCTATGTCCACTATTGAGAAGGTGTTTTGCATATGCTGAGCATGTTCTGTTATATCTAAAATCATTAACATGTTCATTAAATCTCTGTTTGAACTTTCTACCAGTCTGGCCCACATACACTTTTTTACAATCATTACAAGTCAATTTATAAACTCCACTTCCTTCCATTTTATCTGAATTGTTAGTGCTATTGCTGTATAATTTATTCTTTAGATTGCAGTTGGTTCTGTATATTATGAAAACAGTACTTTAATGTGTTTTATCTTATGAAAGGTGACTGGACCAGATAAGTTTTGTGTTAAGGATTAAGGTGGAATTTTTTTCAAGATTTTAATTTTAATTTTCTTATCGGAAAAATGAAGTTTATTAATATGTATCTGAAGTACGCAACTGCCCATGGAGATTTTTATGTTGATATAAGGATTTGATTTCTCATGTGTTAGCTTTTATAACTTAGGTCATGGGTTACAAAACATGGTCATTTATCGCTGAATAAAAAGTATCTTTCCTTGGATTCTTTACTTTCCTAAAATCCTTTTATTATTACATTTTTGTTTAAAACAGTGACAGCATTACGCAGTCTTGCAGTCTTGTTTTGGTTTTGACTGAGCAGAGGAAACAATGTATTTGTCACCAGCCCTTATCAATGACGAAATTATTAATATGGAAATTATACAGTGAGTCCATTTTATGAGGAAACCTCGCATCACTGCCGCATTGCCGTGCTAGCATTGTACACAGCATACAAGCGGTTAGTTGCTTTGGTGTCATGTAGTGAGACGCTTGTCTATTGTTGTGTGTTACGTAAGACAATAATCGAAAATGTATACGGTTGAACAGCGAATTTATTTGGTGGAATGTTACTTATTGAGAAATAAGCGAATTTATTTGGTGGAATGTTACTTATTGAGAAATAACCATAGAAGGCGCGTTCGGAGATTTTTTCGTAAATATCCTGACTGTACCATCCGTACAAAATGGTGAGTAATAAGCCTCTACATGTAGGCCTATTTTGATAATAAGTTGGTTGAGTTATTCTATTTTGTATTGTTTCTAAAGTCTTGATTTGCCGGTAGTAACGGAACACGGTCCCGGCCGGTGCAAGCGCAACAGCGGGGAAAGTGTGAGCAGGGGCAACGCTGTTAAAAAGTTTCCGCATAAAATGGATTCCCTGTAGTACATAATACTGTATGGGTGTATGCAGATCATTTTGCAGATGTTCTTAGTTATACTGAATATAATGAATATGTGAAGACTATCTACAAGGCAAACCATAAAAAAATTGCAGCAAAAACTGTTGTGCTCCTGATGCTAAATAGTGCCTTATTCAATGCATTATTTGGTAAAGTTAATTAAATCAATTTGTAATAGATCCACTTTGTACAGTTTGTTTCTTCTTCACAGATAGCACCAAACATGATAGGGCCTACTATATCTGGCGATGAGTCCGAGCAGTACTTGCAGGGCTCTGACTGTGGCAGTGACTCAGACCAGTGAGATTAAAGGGGAGGGTTCTGAGTTTCTCCCAAAAAAGTGCATATCTCTTCGTACTTGCTTTAGAATCAGCTGAGACATTAATGGACTTTGAACAAGAACACAAATTCGAATTTGCCGAAGTTCTTTTGAACATACCCAAAAAATTGAATTGCAAGAAAGTGAAGGAAGTACATGTGATTTGGAAAATCAAAATGAACATAAGAAAGAAATTAAATTGCAAGAAAGAAAAATTATAGACTTCTTCAAAGTATCTTTAATAATGTTAATTTTTTTTTTCTTCTTTTCTTTATGGTAGCTAGCAGGCCATTTCATCTGCTGTTATGAGTGCTAACTTTGATCTCATTTTCTTATGTTATACCAGAGTGAAATTTTTGCACACTATCTTAACAATCCAGCTGCCTCTGTGGTCTGGTTAGCAATGCTTCAGCAGGTCTCGTATACAAAAGCTTGTAATCTTAAGTTACCACTATAATGTACCGGTACTTTATTTTTTTGGTTCGAATAATGTGGATTCTAACAGAAATAGGAGTGCATCTATTAAACAGTTTTAGCCACTGGAATTTGTAAGTGTGGTGCCTTCTATTTGTCTTGTCATTAATAATACTTATTACAGATCTAGTAATAATAATATTTGTCTTGTTCTTTATTCCAGTCAGCAGATATGAGAACTGTAGCTGCTGAAGGCCTTTGCAAGCTGCTACTAGCAAATCGAATCAAATCTCCCAGTTTGGTGTCACGTCTCTTCATCATGTGGTATAACCCTGTTACAGGTATTATTTTAGCCCTTTCTTATATCTCATGGTATAATTATTATTCAAATCTATTCTGCATCCTAACATTAAATTTCTTAAATTTCGACAAAAATAGTCCTTTCCATTTATTTTAGTTTGTGTTCTGTAAATCCTTACAGTTGCTTTATAACTAGGGCACAGATTTATATGCACTAAAAAATCACTAAATATCCGTACAAATACCAGTATGCTGTACAAATTAGGAAAGTATGCACAAACTAAAAATAGCCTTTATTACATTCCAGTAATGTTTCTTTATATTTTGAAATACAGTAGAATCCCGCTATTCCGAATTAATTGGGATCAAACACCATTCAGTTTAGCGGGAATTTGGAATAGGCAGATTTCATTAATAATATCAACATATTGACTTGTTAAGGAGTAAATTAAGTGCAGGGACTTGTATAAATGGAGCCGTCATGTTCTGTAAGTAACCAGCTTTCATTCCAATTCAGGCGTTTTCATCAAGCTTAGGCTCTATATATGTCTCTAACTTCTTTGTATAACAAGAAATGTACGTTTTTTCACAAACGTCTTTAAAAACTAGTCTCCAAAAAGAGGACTTAAGTGAAGTAAATGTCACAAAAATTGACTCAATTCTTATATTACTGTACTTATTGTTGTCTGATTTTATCTATGTTAAGATTGTAATGAACAAAGCTTTATTGTTCACTAAGCAAGACCGAGTTTCTACAAACAATGGGTGGCTTACAACTACCCTTATTAGAATTTTTGCAAAAGAGTGTTTCAAATAAAAGTGATAGCTTATAGTATAAGCAACTCATATACAAAATTTAAACAAAAGCATTAGAGCTGTTTCTAGAAAATTGCTAGAAACGAAATTTTCTTCATGTAAAGTGCCATTAAAAGTAAGAGAAAGTTGTTGCCATTCTTCGTGACACATCGCCAGAAGGTACCTAAGCCTAAATACATAATTTTGTTTTCTTATGATTTTTTTGGTTTGGAACTAGGCTGTTCACAGACACACACACACAGACATGTTCCTGAAAATAGCATTTTTATATTTAGGGTACCTCAAAACATGTATTTATGTTAAAAATTCTACTTCAAATTTCACGGTGGAACACAATCCTAATCCTACCTATAGTACCTATGGTACAGGTATAAGAAATTATAACAATGCAAGTTTGAATCTTAATATTTAAGATGTTAGTATAAGTGAACGTGGAAATTAAATCATACTTTTTTTTTCAGAGGGAGATATATATCTGCGACAGATGCTTGCAGCCTTCTTTACAACATTTGCCACAAACTGTCCTTGGGGACCTGAGACTCTGGAACAGGCATTCTTGCCTACATTAAGGACATTATTTGACGCCCCTATTACAAGTCCTCTAATTGAAGTTGACCAAGACAGTGTCGTGCGTCTACTACTGAATCTTACACGGTCAAGCATAAATCCTAAACAAACTCAGGTAAGTTAAGTATTTGTGACACACCTTATAAATTCATTATATTCAGACATAAATCGATAACTTAATACCATACTTTTGTCCATCTCATTACTGGTACTCAATATTGTTTATCAAGTAAATTAATAAAATGATAGATCCTTGAGGATACTATCAAAGTCCATTGCTGAAAGTAGGGAGCGTGTTGATCTCACCTGAGTGATTACCTAAGACTTAGTATAGTGAATGTTGTTTATTTTGTTATTAAAGACTGCTGTTTTGTTTATAATGCAATACAATGCATTCAATACTTTCTAAGGCGCACATTGCAAAAGATTACAAATTAGTAATTGGAAATTGGAAATTTAAGAAATGCATTAGGAACATAAAATGTCCAATTTGTGAGCCAATTAGAGGTCAGTTAAATGTACATCAGTTAGAACTGTTTGATGCTAGAATTAATGAACTTCATCATTGAATGCAATAACTCGCACAAAAATATATATCACCTGGGCAGAAAAAATAAACTTTTTTCAGTTTAGCCACAGAATATTTTAAGAGTCACACAAGAATGTTAGAAGAGCCGCATGTGGTTCACAAGCCAGAGTTTGACCACTGTGGATATATAGAGATGTAAGAGTTATGAATTTTTCCTGTATGAAGAGAGCTTGATAATGAGTGCTCATCTTTAATCAGAGCAAAGTTCCATTCACCTCCAAGAAGTTTAAATCACTCGAAACATCATCATTATTGAACCACTTAACCTTTTAACTGCTGATAGCCGTTATTGTGATGGTGGAATATAATATAATTTTAATAAAATAGCTGTGTTTTATGAGTGGTGTTTGTAACACAAGGATAAGGACCTGCACTGTTAACATAGAGCTAAACATACTTTTATTTTATAATTGTCGACTGTATATGGGCCCATAAGCAAATTTTCATCACTGTCATGGCCATGGCAGTTATAGTATACTAGCATGTGCTCGCGGCTTCGCCCGCGATAATTATTTCAAAACTTAAAAATTAAGAGTATAATAGTTAAATAATTATATTTATTAACACCTAAATCACGTGGACTACATACCACGATTAGATAGCGTCGCCTGGTAAAAGCAACCTCAGATTCGAGTTCCTTGGCCCAGAAAACCCCTGTATAGTGAGTTTTGTCCAAATAAAACAATGTTTGACTATATTTAGGGCGTGCGATCGCGATGATATTATTTCCAAGGTATGACAAAAATAGCCAAAGCCAACTGTAATTGATTTGACATTGAAATGTATAACCTGAAAACTGATGCTTCGAAAACGCAGAAAATGCAAGTTTTTTGCCCGTTTTTCACTCATAACTCTCGAATGAAAGCTAAAATTAAAATTCCGGCTTCGAGGTGCATTTTCCGACCCTTCAGCCCACCTATGTTTAACATTTCAGATCTCTGCGTTCAGTAGATTTCGCTGGGCATCGCGGACAGACGGACAATTCCTTTTATTAATATATATAACATGAATTATATTGATACCTTCTCTAATTGGTCAAACTTCCATTTCATTTAATTCCAAACCCATCTGATACCACTGCCAACAATATGTTCTGTGATTTTGTTTTGATAATTCTGTGTAAAAAAGGATTAGGTATTCTCAAAACCATATAATTTTTGGCATTTCAACTCAAAATTTTTCAAAATCCTTTCTTAGTGAGCACCTACATTATGAAACAAAGGTACTGTCAAAATTTCAAGTCTCTACCTGTTATAGTTTAGGCTCTACATTGATTCCTGTCAGTCAGTCAGTCAGGACAAAGCCTCTTGTATATAGAGAGATTACGATACTAGTTCCATAAGCGGTGTGTAATGATCGAGAAAATAGTCTGAAAAATCGAGGCGCTTGCGCAGAGTTTTTTAAATTTCCAAGATCCGTTATACGCTTACGGATCGAGTATTGCATGCTATTTTTTGCACGATGATTATTTATATCAATTAAATTATATTAATTGAGATATTATCTGAAAATATTATGTATATACATTACGGAAGATAGAATTTATATTTTAGAAAGTGATTCGCATGTGTTGGTTGTTATGGGGACTGAATATTTGTCCTGTTAAACCCGCCACAAACTGGGGGGCCTTGGTTCTGGTCTTCGATAAAGGCTTGTATTTTGATGGTTTTACTTACGGCACTAGTGCTTTTTGTAATTTTTACAGCACTGAGATTTCTTTTGTTTTCATAGCAACCAGATTGCGTGTGGGAATGTCAAGTTACGATCCATGGCAACCATATTCATAAGTACCACTAATTAGTTACGTCGTGCAAAAAAAAAAAGATTAACCACCCTTACCAACTTTTGCACTTTGATGAAAGACATTGAAGAAAAGTGTATGAAAAGTTGTTTAAATCAAATATAAATTACCTAACTAAACTCCAAGGTACTACTTCCTTTGGGGGTACACTTCCTAGCATTTCTTCACCTATCTCTGTCTTTTGACTTCTATAGTATATGGCAACATCAGGCTACATGTGAACAGCTTGCTGAGCTGTTAGTTTTCTTGATCAGAGCCCCTTCTTCTTTAACGAGGCTGAGTGCACCCCCTTCCAGGGCTACCCTGAAAAATCCAAAGAGGAATCAGGGTCATAGTCAGGCTTCCAGATCTTTTAGTAAGCAACGAATCAGATGTACCACTGAGGAATAATCAGGGAATAAATTGAACTGGTACTCACCAATAGGCAATAATGGCACTTTCCTATATTTCTACTTTGAGTGTCCTAAAACTTTAATCTAAAAAGTGTATACCCATACCCACCAGTAACAGGAAATCAAAATCGATTAAGAATGGAATTCTTTGTCATTATGAAACATGCACATCATTACATCATATCATAGAAACATTACATCATAGAATTTGTTACGGAAGTCCCTGTGTTTTTTGAAATAGTAGGAGTGCTTGCCTATTCAAAAGTCATTGGGAATTACCTTTCAACATCCGTTGGTCTGCATATGTAATGAACCTGGAGTGGGGTATAGTGGATGAAAAGTGTGCTCTAGCTTTTTTAATTGTTTTCTGTGATTGATTGAAATTCCATATCTTCTTAAAATGAATATATTAAAATAGCTTAAGAAGGTGGATAAAATAATGGTTGAAGCTGTAATAAGATATTACAATAGCCTATAAGCTTATTTTAATTCATAAATTAATATTTTAATATCAAAATTTTGATTAGTGATTCAGAAAAGCTTAATTTCGGGATTTTATCATGATGCAATCCAGGTGACGCTGCACTTGTGCCTGTCATACTCTAAGGGATAGCAGTAACGCTTGTGAAAGGGAATTCCCCATTGAGTCCGTTTAACAGAATTTTCAAAGAAGGACGCTGGCTAAAGTTGAATAATCAGCCAATGGCAGAACCAGAATTATTATGGGATTGAACTTGTAAACCCTTTTACACGCGAGATATCGCGGCTCACGAGAACAGAAAGTGAGGTTATATAAATGGCAACCCTTCTGCCCAGGCACGCATTAGGCCTACTCTTCTGCCGTCACCATGTAACGCATTGTTCTTCGGTCCGTCACCCGCACACATTATTCGCTAGCCACTCGACAAGTACAGAGGCACTAGAGATTCATCCGTACTGCCGCCTCACTGCAACAGCTTCTTTATATCACAGTGGCATATTATCTGCGTAATAGTGAGAAATAAATCGCAGTCAACTTTATCAGTTTGTATTATTTAAAATCTACCACACGATTTCCCTGAAGAGTCTCACATAATAGCCGTGGAACTTCTAGAATTAATAAGTTCATTAGTCCTTTTCCACTGATTAATACTGTAATCTAAAAACTCAGACGATAAAAAACTTCTAGAATTGAACGCACCAGACTACATCAAATTTTGGCTTCCAACAGCGAAGGCCAATACTCCCTCAAATTTGGTGCCCAACAGTGTGGCATAACAATCGGCGACCATACTCCCTCAAATTTGGCGCCCAACGTGGGGCACACTACCTCAAAGTTGGCGGCCCAACTGGCGCAGATCCAGTGTCAAAGTATACATCCACGAAACAGCAGCTGGGAAGACGAGATTGCGTGTAGAAAGCATCACTGGGGAGCAGCAGCGAGTGGAACAGCTGAGCGCAAGGTCAACTGGAGGCAGGCAGTCGAGGAGGCGGTGATCTACTGGCCGTACAGACCGCGAAGAAAACATCAGACCCGCAACAGGAGACCTGACGAATTCTTCATTACGAGGGAAGCACAAATAAATAGTATAAACATACTATTTTCCAAGTAAGACCTTTTATTTATTTAAGTGCTCCAAAGAAGACAATATTAAGAAAATTGCGTGTGACGAATAATGAAAAATATAAATGTTACATAGATCAGGAAAATGGCGAACTTAGAACAGAATACTGAAAATAGTAGAGTAAATATTTTTGAGGGTAAAGAGATAATGTTGTCAAGAGAGGAAATGATTGTTCTAATGAATATGATGCAAAGTGCCCTTCAGGAAATGAAAAAGATAAATAGGAAACTTGATACGTATATGAGTAAACCAGTAACAGAAAGAATTCCAGTAAAAGATACTGAGGTAGATAGTCAGATAGGAGCAGAAGTGAATAATGGAAATCCTGATGTAGTAACAGCTGATAGTAAGGTCAATGATAGGATTGTTACTGAAAAGTTAGGAACAGCTGATTGCGAGGCCAACGATGAAACTAAGGAAAAGTTAGGAACAGCTGATAGCGAGGTCAAAGATAGTATTTCTGTAGAGTCAGGAACAGCTGATTACAAGGTTAATGATGAAACTAATGGAAAGTTAGAAACAGCTGATAGCAAATACAAGAATGATAATATGATGACTCCAGAATTAGATAATATTGAGATTAATGAAATTGCTATCCAGGAAAATAGGGATGATAGGAAAAATGTAGAAACAGGAAATCTAAAGAATGTTGATTCTAATTTCAAACATGTTGATCCTAATTTTAAAGAAAGTGTCAGGAAAAATGCAAACATTTCAACCAGTAACCAGGATAATTTTCGATCATGCTTAAGAAATATTAATTGTATTCAAAATGTAATTTTTGAAAAATTTGAGGTAGGGGCAGAAAATTTCGGGAACTGGAGTAGATTCCCAGAACAAAAGAATGTTCAGGTTGAAAAGGTTTGCATCTGGTTTGAAAAGAGGTGAAATATAAAGGAGAATTAAAGCAAAAAATATTTGCTTGACAAAGCTTAGTGGACTGTATAAAGATGCAATCCTTTCCGAAATTGGAGTGAAAGAATGAATAAATTAATCTTAATTTATTAATCCTGACGTTAGCCTGTCAATAATACATTGAAATACACTACACTGTTGTGAAATACACTACAAATTTGCACTGTTCACTGTTCTGAACTTCTGGAGTGTTGACGTCACGTTGAAGTTAGATGGTTCGGTGTTGTTGACTTTAGCTTGAAGTTACAATAGATGAAATGATACACTGTCTCACTTAATCTTGATAATTATAAATACAATATGTTTTGATTTTGTTTGATGAGATTGCATTTGTGTGAAGTTCACCACTCGTGTTTGTGTTGAGATTGGTTGCACAATAATTGGTCATTTATTGTTGGATTAGAGAAAAATGTCACAATTAAACGTATGAAAATTCATGATTTTCGTACAGTTGTTGTCGTTGTTTTGCGATTAGAATGTCAATTAATTGAATGTCTAAATTAGTACACTATGACATGGTTGCGCCATGTTGCAAACATGCTGATGTTGATTGTTTTCACGAGTTATTTCGTGATCGATAGATTGAATTGACAAACGTCAAATTAGATTAATGAAAGACGCGCGCACTAACGTAACATACGAGCCTCCGGCGATTGTAGGAATTAGTTGATTGAAATTGAGAAATTGATTAACCGGAGCTCGTACTACGTAACGCGATCCTTCTTGTTGAGGTCCCGAAGCGTCTCTGAGCGTCTCAGACGCTACATTCGTATATATTTAATCGAACTACGTGTTACAAGTTTTCCATCTCAAGAAGAAGACATTGGCTAATGAATTCATTGTGAAATGTTCTGACCAATAAAAACTTATGTTGTGATATTCAGGCCTGGTATTCAGCAACAATTAAGTAGCTGAATGCCGAAGAAAGCGTATGTACGCAATTTCAAAAGAAGGGCCTTTGTAAAGTTGAAAATGAAGTATATTTTAGACCAAATTGCAAGTGATTACATGATATATAAATCATAAACATTTATTATAAACTTTAGAATATATTTGCTTGTAAAAGTTATGAATTTTGTAAGACGCTATTGCCATTTTTAGACGTTTGACTTAATGAAAAGTTTTCCTACCATGTATTGAAAGAATCACAAAGGTATGAAATCTGAAGTTAATCTCAGAATTTGAATAGGCCTACGTGAAATGAATTATTATTAATTAGCAATAAACTAAATTTGGCGGATTCTATAAAAGTTTGCGAGTAAAAATAAAAAAGGCATGAAATGTTGGTAACAATGACTCTTTTTTAAACACTAGTGACCAAATTAGAAACTAAACAAAATGTCATGGCCGCTAATGTTTGTAAACACATTGAAAATGACAAATTATGCAAAACAAGGTAAAAAGATAGAAAATATACATTTAGAAAGATACGCAAAACCCTTTGAATACAAAAGAAAGAAAACACTTTATATTAATAAATGTTAAGTACGTAAAAATAATGTAACCTTTACCTAACCTAAATGTGAATTTACATACGTAAATGAACATATTGCCCGCGATAAATTAATATTAATTTATCTAAGAACATAGCGAGAGACATTGAAATAGACAAAACAAAATAAAACATGTAAATTGATTTGATAATGTACACACAGGTGAATATGCACAGGTGACCATACATGTTGTATGACACGAATGCACAAACCCAAACACCACGTAATGTTTTCCCAAACAATACATTGGGTAACATACATTGTGTTCAGGGGATACGTTATATCAATGATGCATAGCATCGTTATGACTGTCAGCTGATCTGAAGGATCGCCGACAGATATCGTCGATATTGTTTTCAGCAGTATGATTGTAGTAGGAGCAGTGAAAGCTAATGTATAGAAATGTTTAATATATGAAATTTATTGCAAAAGCAATTATAAAAATTGTAACGTTATTGACGTTCATGGCGATTTTTAATGACTAAGTTAATGATTGATTTGAATGAAGTGACGACGACGCATGTTAATACATAACCTATTTAGGGTTATGTGATTGAAGTAGCGAAAATTGTGAATATATGTTAGCGGCAATAACTGCAGATTAACATGTCGTCGCGTCCAAATTTTCTAACATGGAACACCTTTGAAGACGATAGTGAGATTGGTTGAATAATGGCTTCTGAGGGGGTGAGGAGACGCAATGCGCCTCATTGAATTGTGAGGAAGTTGAACCATAGTTCGTAGTAGCGAAGCCATTGTAGGTGTTGACATGTAGAATAATGGTAATTAGTAATAATGAGTAATTGATGATAATGATTGTTAGATCGCCATTGTCATTGAGAGATTTGCTGTTTCACGCTATTAGCAAGAGATTCACTGGTAGCTAAGCGCTTTTCCAACGAAATTTTTTGTAGGCTTTTGCTTTCGTACTACCTAGAGATTGTGGTTCAGTGATGAATGGAAGTTTGACAATATATCTGCCATTGGAATCCCTAGTAGTGTTTTCTACAAAATGTTGTTCGCAGTGTGACTCATCAGAAAATGGAATGTGATTAGATACCTTTTCTAAGTCCCAAAATCTAGTTAACTGATCGCTAACAGATTGGTCTGCACTCAGAAAAGCAGAGTAGTGTGATGAAGTCTCATGTGTAGCACAAGCATTGTTAGAGATAGTTGATGAGTTACGATTTAAATTGCATTGGGTTGAAGATTGAGTTTGGTTGTTGAGGTTAGGTTGTGGCAACTTTCCGGAGACATACCATCCTAAGTGGGAATTTTGTATGACCGGAAGCTGATTGGCAGTAATTTGCCCCGAACAGATGATCTGGGAGCAAATTTCGACTCCAAGTAAGAGATCAACATGCTTTGGAGTGTAGAAGTTAGGATCTGCCAAATTGAGATTAGGTGGAATGTCCCATGTTTGAACGTCAATTGACGTACGTGGTAGTTTTGTGGTAGTGATTTCTGGGACAACGATTGCATGTGCATTGTAGCGCCAAGTAGTAGTATTAGAGTGAATTGAAAGGGGCACTACTTTGTGAGTACTCACTTGGGAAGAGATTATTCCCGTTAGTGTAGTACGTTGAGAGAGGGGTGAAAGCTGAAGGCGACTGGATAGACGACTGCTAATCAAGTTACAGTCAGAACCGCTGTCTAACAATGCTATTGCTTCGACAGGACGGTCATTACAGTCATTGATAAGAACGGTAGCTGTAGGAAGCAAACAGCTTTGTTGTGTGTTGTGAGATGCTATCATGCTAGCGGTGTTGGCTGATTGGAGATTGGAATTATGCAAATAGGTGCTGTGGGCAAGATTGCAGATTGCACATTTATAAGTATTGCAATAACTAGCATGGCCTCCTGCCCTCAGACAGATTCTGCATAATTTATTGAACTTAACAAACTGCTCTCGTCTGGTAAGATTCATAGATTTGAAAGCATCGCACATAAATAGTTCATGTGAAATGAACTGTTTACAGCAAATGCAGCGTGAACGAGAAGTGGGTTTGTTCTTGTCAAAATGTGTTGTGGTGGAATTAGGTTTCATGTTAGTCTTGATTTGCGAGGAATTGTTAGATTGTGATTTTACCGCTGCATCTGTCATCTGAAGGATACGGACCTTTGATTCGAGAAAATCAAATAAATCTTTAAGTGTGGGTAATTGGTCTTGCTTGACAGAGGATTCCCAGTCTTTGATAATGGTTGGTTGTAGCCTGTCGAGTATTATTTTAGAAATAATTAGATCTGTTAGGCTCACATCGGTGTTGAGAGATTGTAGGGCATGCACTGTACTAATGAAATGATCCAGATATCGTTGTAGGGACTCCGAGGAGTCACCCTCAAGATTTGGAGGGGAAAACAAATGTTCAAGGTGTGTGTTCGCTATAAGGCGGTTGTTGTCGAATCTCTCCGACAACGTACGCCATGCTACTTCAAATGTTGCGGCTGAGACAGGAATGTTTCTGATGACCGACATAACCTCAACGGTCAAGCAAGATTTCAAATATTGGAACTTGTCCATATCTGATATGTGTTGATTATTAATTATTAATGAAGTAAAGGTATCCCGGAATTCGATCCAAGCAGTAGGATCGCCGGAAAATCGTGGAAGTCTAATTTCCGGTAATTTTGGCAAGGTAGTAGTAGGGGCATCAAGGGACAGACGCTGAATAGTAGAAGACTGTTCAGGTTGATAGATTTCTTTATGCTTGTTAAGTAAGGAATTACAGTACGCAAGAGCCTTGCGACAGTTTGTTTCAACATTCTGAAATCCTTCGACCTCCTGGAACTGGGATCGAAGATTCTTGTATTCATCAACTGTGTTCTGAAATTCACCACGGAGGACGAGCAATTCTTGATAGGAAAGCTCGTCATCTATGATAAAGTTATGAATAATCTGACTGTAAACATCCAATTGGGCCTTGATACAATTGAGTTTAGTGAGTTTGGCTTGTGTTTCTTCCTGAGCTGCGACTTGCCTAGCCTGAGCTTCCTCCTGAACTGCAGCTTGAAGTAGACTATCATTGTGAGACTTAAGTAAGCTTTCGGCAATTGAAAGAGCTTTCAAGACAGAATTTTCCACGGATTCCGAATAGTCAAGTTCGGCATCTGACAAATCTAACTGGGTTATTTCTAACTGTATGTTTTCAAATTTCTGAAATATTTCTTCCAATTTATGTTTGCGGGAGATGAGTTCCTGATGAGAAGCCTCGTCAGTAATGACGTATGTAGAAATGCAATTGGCTTGACGAGTGATTTGTGCTTTCAGGGGGGTGCGTTTCAACTTGAGAGAAGATATAATTTGTTCTAACGTCTCCATTTTGAATGTGTGGCAATATAAGTGAATGAGACTTAAACAAAATGTTCAAAATACTCTCGAAAATTTAGTTGCCCGCGTGGGAAAGCTAAAAAATGTTAAAAAGTGTCAGTGTATAGTGTATGTGATTGATTGTGGTGGTGAATTCACTTTGAGCTCAACTTAAAACTATCACACACTACACACACGCAATGATTTTACAATAATAAATATACAAGCTCAAACTGGCTAAGTAATTGATGCCAGGAGTAGAATAAAGTAAAATAAATGTTAGAATTGTAGCTGAAACACTTTTGACCTTGTGGTCAATAGCACACAAAAACAGGCTAACAAAGTGGTTTTTTCCAGGCTAGAAAAATTGAAATTAATATTGCACTGATAATATCCTAGGCCCGGAGCGACCATGAAAAGATTTGCATCTGGTTTGAAAAGAGGTGAAATATAAAGGAGAATTAAAGCAAAAAATATTTGCTTGACAAAGCTTAGTGGACTGTATAAAGATGCAATCCTTTCCGAAATTGGAGTGAAAGAATGAATAAATTAATCTTAATTTATTAATCCTGACGTTAGCCTGTCAATAATACATTGAAATACACTACACTGTTGTGAAATACACTACAAATTTGCACTGTTCACTGTTCTGAACTTCTGGAGTGTTGACGTCACGTTGAAGTTAGATGGTTCGGTGTTGTTGACTTTAGCTTGAAGTTACAATAGATGAAATGATACACTGTCTCACTTAATCTTGATAATTATAAATACAATATGTTTTGATTTTGTTTGATGAGATTGCATTTGTGTGAAGTTCACCACTCGTGTTTGTGTTGAGATTGGTTGCACAATAATTGGTCATTTATTGTTGGATTAGAGAAAAATGTCACAATTAAACGTATGAAAATTCATGATTTTCGTACAGTTGTTGTCGTTGTTTTGCGATTAGAATGTCAATTAATTGAATGTCTAAATTAGTACACTATGACATGGTTGCGCCATGTTGCAAACATGCTGATGTTGATTGTTTTCACGAGTTATTTCGTGATCGATAGATTGAATTGACAAACGTCAAATTAGATTAATGAAAGACGCGCGCACTAACGTAACATACGAGCCTCCGGCGATTGTAGGAATTAGTTGATTGAAATTGAGAAATTGATTAACCGGAGCTCGTACTACGTAACGCGATCCTTCTTGTTGAGGTCCCGAAGCGTCTCTGAGCGTCTCAGACGCTACATTCGTATATATTTAATCGAACTACGTGTTACAAGTTTTCCATCTCAAGAAGAAGACATTGGCTAATGAATTCATTGTGAAATGTTCTGACCAATAAAAACTTATGTTGTGATATTCAGGCCTGGTATTCAGCAACAATTAAGTAGCTGAATGCCGAAGAAAGCGTATGTACGCAATTTCAAAAGAAGGGCCTTTGTAAAGTTGAAAATGAAGTATATTTTAGACCAAATTGCAAGTGATTACATGATATATAAATCATAAACATTTATTATAAACTTTAGAATATATTTGCTTGTAAAAGTTATGAATTTTGTAAGACGCTATTGCCATTTTTAGACGTTTGACTTAATGAAAAGTTTTCCTACCATGTATTGAAAGAATCACAAAGGTATGAAATCTGAAGTTAATCTCAGAATTTGAATAGGCCTACGTGAAATGAATTATTATTAATTAGCAATAAACTAAATTTGGCGGATTCTATAAAAGTTTGCGAGTAAAAATAAAAAAGGCATGAAATGTTGGTAACAATGACTCTTTTTTAAACACTAGTGACCAAATTAGAAACTAAACAAAATGTCATGGCCGCTAATGTTTGTAAACACATTGAAAATGACAAATTATGCAAAACAAGGTAAAAAGATAGAAAATATACATTTAGAAAGATACGCAAAACCCTTTGAATACAAAAGAAAGAAAACACTTTATATTAATAAATGTTAAGTACGTAAAAATAATGTAACCTTTACCTAACCTAAATGTGAATTTACATACGTAAATGAACACAGGTAGATTGGATGATGAGAAATATCCAGAAAGAAATAGAAAATTTCAACAAGTATAATACTGCCAAGAATCAAAGGAACAACTATTTTATTCTTTGGAATGTAGGTCAAGGTTATAGTACACTTGCAGAAAAACTTAGAAACGTCAATAAGATTGCTAAAAAGTCATGAGTGAACAGAATATGTCTACGGCAAAACTAAAACAAATAAATTAAAATGTTATTGTAGATTTTCCTCATAATGAAAATATCAATGAATATGAGATATCAGCGTGATTAATGAATTTTGTTACAACCGAGTTGAATAATTAAAGTTAATATAGGTAGTTAATATTTTGATCAATAGGATTGATTATAATTTGAACCATTTTCTTAAGATCTGAAGGTTGAGTAGTAAAGATTCTATAAATTGCCCTCCGATGGTGTCAACTAATGGAAGAGAATAGTGTAGTGTTCCCTATAAGAATTATATTATTCAACATATATCCGCCGTAGATGCGTGAATGAGATAGAAGATAGCCACAGGAAATAAATGATTAAATCATGTTGAGAGTTCCATGATATTAAGTAAATAAATAGCTGTGAGGATAAGCAACGATATTATTATTCCTACTGTTGAGTAGATGTTATTGTGAAGTAAATATGTTCGTGGCATATTAAGCGACTACAATTGTAAGGGAAATAAGAATTTCATGGAGGAGATGCTTAAGAGAAAAGATTGATAGCATTTAACTTACTTTACTGAGGATTGATAAAATATGGTTCTTAAAAAAAAAAAAAAAAAAATTGCTGATCACGCTAATTTTTGCCAAGTATATAAGGTTGACTTGATAGGAAATACACAATTGAAGTTAGTAACTACCAAAGGAAGATAAATATAATTACTGTGTCAAAAGAAAATATAAATGAGGATGGTAAACATATAGCTGATGTATTTGAAATTATTTACAGTGCTGTATTAAATTTTAAAATGAAAATTTTAAATTCTGGTTGGAGGAATAAATAAAATGTTGATATAAGCTATTATGACTGATACATATATAGAATTTGCTGTACTAGGATGAATAACAATTATCTAAAGGAATTTTCAAGGTAAAGGCACAACGCCAAAATAATAACCAATATGAACGAAGAATGTTGAGTGTTATGTATTGTATAAGAATGAATGATCGTGTTGAGAGTTCTCCACGTAATATTACCAAACAAAGTGATAAACACCCTTGCGAATGATTAATCGATGCTAGAATGTTAATGCATGATGGTATGACGTAATTCTAACCAGCCTTCATGAACATAGTTCCAATATATTCCACTGATAAATCCACTATAATCTTCGTAAAGAACTAAAAGGCTAAAATTTGTGGTTAGAAAGTGTGCATCTAATCCTAACCTATAGCATCATTGTTTACATCCAACGTATGGTCATGAGTGACATACGAATGCGTTTCCATGTGTCGTGGTGATATGAGTAATTGAATGTGTAAATGTAATTCTCATGGTATATTAAGTGTGTTTGAATTTTAAGTATGATTTGAATAAATACCCCACATGTTGTAGTAATTCGATGAAGGGATGTAAATAATGATAGCTAGACGTTAAAAAGTGTGATATTTACTATGTAGCGTATGTATGCTTATGTTTATCACTACATATTTATTTCAATTTAGTTATTTTGAATAGAACAAAATATTGATAATATTGTTTATAGTTAATACAGATTTTCCAGGTAAATAGTAACCAATATAATCACTAAAGAATTTAGTTAAATATAAGATGATCTGTTGAGAGAAAATAGAAAATAAACACTTGATGAAGGAAAATAAGATAGGATATATACCAATGATAATAAGAGGAAAAGATAGGAATAAAGATAAGTTTGATTTTTGAAAATGATAAGAAAAACATGACATAAATGAAAATAATTTTCTTTAATTCTAAACTTCATATGTAATATATCCATGTATACTTATGTAATTTTTATTTGTATTTAAATTTTGTAATTTTGTATAGTGTGCCACTCGAAATCAAAATTTATGAGTTACTTTGAGGTTGTTAATATAAGAAAAATTAAACTTACCTGCTTGGAAGTTTAATATTTCCTTATATTAAGGGGCATTTTGAAGCTGTAATAAGATATTACAATAGCCTATAAGCTTATTTTAATTCAGAAATTAATATTTTAATATCGAAATTTTGATTAGTGATTCAGAAAAGCTTAATTTCGGGATTTTATCATGATGCACTTGTGCCTGTCATACTCTAAGGGATAGCAGTAACGCTTGTGAAAGGGAATTCCCCATTGAGTCCGTTTAACAGAATTTTCAAAGAAGGACGCTGGCTAAAGTTGAATAATCAGCCAATGGCAGAACCAGAATTATTATGGGATTGAACTTGTAAACCCTTTTACACGCGAGATATCGCGGCTCACGAGAACAGAAAGTGAGGTTATATAAATGGCAACCCTTCTGCCCAGGCATGCATTAGGCCTACTCTTCTGCCGTCACCATGTAACGCATTGTTCTTCAGTCCGTCACCCGCACACATTATTATTCGCTAGCCACTCGCCAAGTACAGACGCACTAGAGATTCATCCGTACTGCCGCCTCACTGCAACAGCTTCTTTATATCACAGTGGCATATTATCTGCGTAATAGTGAGAAATAAATCGCAGTCAACTTTATCAGTTCGTATTATTTAAAATCGACCACACAATTTCCCTGAAGAGTCTCACATAATAGCCGTGGAACTTCTAGAATTCAACGCACCAGACTACATCAAATTTTGGCTTCCAACAGCGAGGCCAATACTCCCTCAAATTTGGTGCCCAACAGTGTGGCATAACAATCGGCGACCGTACTCCCTCATGGTGAAGTTACAGTGAGTAGGCCCTAGTTCCTTCAGGGATGTAGCACCATGAAGTTTAGTTTAGTTTAGTTTAGTTTAGAAATGACAGCGGTGAGATATCATATGAAAGTGTTGGAGGAGCGCAGAACAATAGAATATTGGAAACTTGACCAAGTAGTCCACAAATACAATCCCTTAAAGAAGGTTTTGAAATGTAGGTGAGCACCAGAACTTTTTTTTTTTCAACTTAACCCTGGGAATAATGACTGAAAACTTAACATTACGTTGAAATCATCAAATCCAGACAATGCTCATCTTCATTGTCAAGCAGATTAGTCACTAAGTGTTTATTTTGTTACCAGTTTTGCAGTTAAAGTAAAAGGAAACATTTGAAGGATTCACCTGAAGACTGTGAAGAAGCAGATGATGCAATTTGAAGCTTGTCCTAAAACGGAAGTCTCTAGATGACAGTGCCTGTGCCTCAGAACGTGAACAGTATATAATTCAAATGATAGATATTGCCAAAGTTCAGTGAATTCCATGAGGTTTTAAAGAAATAATTTTTCAGAAAATAAATTTCTTTCTCAAATTTAGTCTTTTGTAGTGGAAAAATGAATCTAGGAATAGGTTGAATAGACAAGTATTAAAGATCAATATAAATATTAGATGGAAATTTACAGTGAAGTGTTGATATCTGTAGCAAGATTGAGATCGGAAATATACACACTAAACTTCACTAAAAGGTATATTTACCAACTGGAATCAGCTGATGTTGGCGGGAAGACCCTTTGAAATGATAATCCTGGGTAAATATACCTTTTAGTGAAGTTTAGTGTGTATATTTCCGATCTCAATCTTGCTACAAGTATTAAAGAATCTACCATAATTTGTTTAATGTTTCTTTCCTTTTTTTATTTAGTCCAACATTCACAACAACTTGGCTGTAACACTATGCAATGAAATTCTTAATCAAGATGAACCCTACAACGTTCAAATACTAGTGCGTGGGCTAACTCAACTGGATCTTGTACTGGATGACCCGGTCACAGTCCAGGCTATGAATACACTGGTGCAGAAGGTGTTAGAGGTAAGCCTGCTTATGAATATTTGTGTGTATGCTATTTTAATAAGTTTCGATTGGCTATGTTTGAATACTTTAAAAATGTAAGTAGACTGCGTTTGCTCTTGTAATTGTAAATTATTGCCTGAGGATTTTATTCTAAAGAGGTGCTAATATTTCTACAGTTTAAAGTAAAGCAAACTCTTCCCAAATTATAGCTTTGTTGTGATATTTATATCAGTAGTTCGTTTCACTAAACTCTGGTAAAGTAAGTAGAGGTCCGTGAAATTCGCAAGATGTGGTAATGCAAATTGTTCTCAATTCGACAAATATTTGTGGAATTTCATTTCACTGCTGTCTGTAACCCCAAAAACAGCACCTGAATTGCAAAATAATGCAAAAAGTAAACATACAAGGGTCATCCAGAAAGTACTGCACCACATTTTTTTCTTCAACAATTATTTATTGAACACAATGAAACTTACACACAAGAAAGAGTGATGTTTCTTCTATACTATTTTCACTTTAAGTTCAAAGTAGATGTAAACAAACTCTAAAGTACCACTCCGCCGAGCATGTGACAAACCATGTGGAGTTTTACCCGCCACGGAATGAGGATTTGTGTGAATTCCAGTGTTCTCAATAGTACTTTTAAAATATTTTTTATGACATGCACCATTGTTGAAAAATGTGATATTTATTTTGAAAATATCGATACATCTGTACAAAATTAGGCTTAATATTAGTATTTAAGAAAGTCATAAACAGTTAACAAGAAGATATTAACGAGTATAAAAAATTACTCTCAGTTTGCAATGTTGGCTGCCCACTTCAGAGGCGTTTCCTTGTTGAATTCATTAATTTCTGTTTGTAACCGCCCCAATCCTATCAGAGCTGTAAGTTACATTTAACTTTTGACGAAATTTCTAGCACACGACTTTCTTGTCCTCACGTACGTGTTGTAAAACCGATATAAATAAATAAATGAACGCATATTCAGCAGGTCTTACCAAGTTATTGGGAAGGGACTGTGGCAAGTTCATTCCAAGATGGCGTACTTGAGCATTCACACAGCTGTCGTAAACGCCTACAATTTTCATCTGTTGTAACGGTTTAATTAGTTCACTTAGTTATTATGCGTCATGAAAACCTGATCAAATTAATTATGTTTCATATACAGATCTGCTTCAGAAACGTGTTTTTAAATTTCTCTGCACGAAAATAGCTACAAAAAGGTACGGTTTGAACCGAACTATTTTATTAAGAGCAAGAGTATGCATACAAAGCAGCAAAAGTTACAGTTCGTCCACTAGCCAGTGAGGCGCTACCTTGTCACGTGGCTTTGTTTACATCTACTTTGAACTTAAAGTGAAATTAGTATACACTTCCTATTTTTCCACGTAATCTCCGTCCTGTTCTTTGGCCTTCCTCCAGCAAGACACAATAGTGTGTATGCCCTGTCGGTACCACTCCTTGTTCTTGTCACGAAGCCATTTCTGCACTGTGCGAATCACTTCTTCATCATCCTCAAAATGTCTTCAAAGTGTCTTGTCGTTTTGTTTCGGGCTCAAAATTGTGAACTCAGATTTCATCACCTGTCACAATCCTGGACAAGAACGCTTCCCCCTCAAAAAATTTCAGCAACTCAGAAGAAATGTTTTTTCTGAGAGATTTGTGATCCACCGTAAGACAGCCCAAAACCAAACGACAAGACATTTTTAAGACTTTTGAGGATGACGAAGACGTGATTCGCACAGTGCAGAAATGACTTCGTGACCAGAACAAGTAGTGGTACCGACAGGGCATACACGCCATTGTGTCTTGCTGGAGGAAGGCCATATAATGGGATGGAGGTTACATGGAAAAATGAGTGTAGAAGAAACATCATTCTTTCTTGTGTGTAAGTTTCATTGTGTTCAATAAATAATTGTTGAAGAAACAATTGTGGTGCATTCCTTTCTGGGTGACCCTCGTAATTCCAATTTTTAGACAAATTTTGACAACAAAATGTTCTACTTGGAGAAATTAATCTGTTTTTAAATTATATTTGTAATATCTATCATTTTCTCAAGTTGTCAATAGGAAAATAATACAATGGCCATAATGGTTTAGAAGAATATTTTCTTACGGAGAGGTTGTTCGACAAATTTTCACTTCAAAGCGAGCAGCTCACTGAGAAAGCCAAAGGAGAAGAAATTTAGGATTAACCTGCCAAGTGCATTCTGGCACTTTCATAGTCTACTCCATAAGTTCTAAACACTTTGCCAATGTATTTTTTTTTTTTTTAAATTGAAAGAATATAAATTTAATTGAATTTTTTTGTAATTTGAAAGAATGTCTGTTAAGAAAATCCATAACAACAATTCAATTTTCAAGTAAAGTTTGTTTCCAAAATGCTTGCAGACATCATTCATTCTGAACTTACATCAAAATTAAAATCAATATTTCCTTTAATAAACTAAAATATAAGTGGTGGTATGTTCAATTTAAGCTGAGAGTGACAATAGAATTTGCTTCAGTAGTTCATAATAATTTTAATTGATGAATTATAAAATTTACATTATGTATGTCTGTATGTATGTGTGTGTATGTATATATATATATATATATATATATATATATGTATGTATACATGGTCGGGGGTATAGATGGTCTAAGATCTCCCATCCAAACTGAAGCAACTGTTGGCTGTATGGATCCGTGCATTGTCGTGCAAAAGTGTAATGCAATTGGTGGGAGACAATATCAGTGCGACCATTTTCTCCTAGTGCTGTTCAAAAACTACTGGTGTCACAAAACTGAAATTGCACTGTAGCATTCCCACATACCCCCTCTCTACTGCTACTCATGCCCAAGCGTGTCTGACTAGTCATGCCATCTCTAGATGCGATTGGAACTTACTTTCTAGATGAAGCTTGTATTTTCATCATTTTTGTGTCAGTCAAATAGCATTTAATTGTGATGGAGAATTGGACAAATCCACAGTGTGCATATACACTCGCAACTTATTATAAAAATGGTGATAGTTTTATATCTGCAAAACGTTCGTTTCAGCCGCATTACAATATGACATCTGTGCATCTATAAAACATCTCTGCATGCTGTGCAGACATCCAACATCTGTGCATGCTTTTTGAAGAAAAGATTCTGCTCTTAAGAAGAAGATTCCAGGGAAAATCAGAAGTGTCAGAACACACGCGAATATTACTGTTGTAAGGACAGCATTCAAGCGTAGTCCAGAACATTCTGCCCAAAACCATTTTGTATCCCTTCTATTGTAAGCAGAATTCTGCATTAGAACCTTAAGTTCCCAAGTCCAGGTGGCCCAAGCACTAATAGAAATTGACAAAATAGAGGCATCCATGTTTCGTAAAACGCAGAATGCAAGTTAAAAGTAATAAATTCTGAAAAAGAAGAAAGAAAGAAAAAAACGCTTAATTATTTACCTTTCAGCAAAATTGTAAAATAATTGTCGAGATTATGAGAATTACATTGGAAGTAATTTGTAGGTGGTACCCTTAAATGGTAGCAGCTGTGATTCAATCGTCAAAGGAGAAATTTAACAATAAAAATTTTAAGTTGATGTTTCAATCGATTTCATGACCTATCAGTATATACTAAAAACTTGAGTTTATTTACATTTTTCAATCAAAGCCAAGTTGCATCAGTTAAAATTGGTGTTAGCTGAAGATTTTATTCCTTAAAAATCCTAACAAAAATAGCAAAATTATTGACATTAAATAGAAAATGCCAAAATATGCCAAAATTGCTGTAAAAAAGTTATGACATTTTACAAAAAATGTTTACTGAAATGCCTCCATTGATAAGACTTGCACAATGTAGGAATGTAGGTGATGTGGTGTTATTGATACATGTCCTGTTGTTCCATTTGAAAGTTAACGGCTTGTTCAGCTATGTGGAACCCTCAGAGCAATCTAATGGTTTTTCATTGAAATAGACCCTAATATATGATAGAGAGGGCTAAACCTCGATGTTCTTCTGAAAGCCATAGCTTTGCTCAAGTTTGTGCTTGTCTCGTTCGACTGCATAATTCAAATTTTGAAGCTGCATCAGCATAGCTTGTGAATCTCTCACATCATACTGTTAGAGCATTGAATATATTACTAAATCATTGTGATTTTTCCATTGCAGACTGTGAAAGATAAATGCTGTCTTCGAAACATTCAGAAGTTTCAGCAGATGTTGGCTGGTGCTGAACGTACTCTACAAAGTGTTAACAGCATAAATAGCGAAGTTACCAATAGGTCATCTGTTACCACAAATGAACAACAGACTAATGGTGCAGAAGAGGTAATTTTTTATTACAGTAACTATAATTAGCAATTTTACCTTTACTAAAAGATTTCAAAGTTTAACATTTTTCATTTGGAGAAGAGTTTTAAAATATACTAGATTGCCAACTGTGTAGCCTACTATGAAGGAAGGGCAGGCAAGAAACAAAAGCCGGAGCTCTACATGGTGTAACAAAAAAGGTAGGCAAAACTTTGTGGAAACATCCCCTGTATATGAGGGTGAAGTTATGTTATATAAGCAGGTGACTTATACACATATCACCAGTCGCAGTATGTTAAAATTTATTCTGGAAATAAAGTGAATATTACACTTACATCTGTTCAGGAATCACCATATATGTGTATATATATATATATATTTTTAAATATACAATAGAAGCCTGATATAACGCGGTTGATGGGAGACATGCTTTAGCCCCGCGTTATAACCTTACCGCAGTATATCGAAATGTGACCAAAGAAGTAATAAAAATCGACCCTGCGGAGGAGAACATTGGTTCACTAATAAATTACAATGTTATACAGCAAAATAAAATACAGTAGTTTTAAAAAGTACTCACCAGTTATGCTATTTAATCTAGTCCTGTAACTGAACTCAGTTTACGGCTCTTCTTTCGCAGATGGGGTGCGAGAATTTGTCTAATTCCCGAGAGTAACTTACAACATTTACTAAAACATACACTGTAACATTCAGGTGTAATATTCCTGTTTCCCCGTTTTTTACACGATCAATAATATTCAATTTATCTCCTACTAAATATGCTTTCCGCTTCAGCGACATTTTGTATACTGAGCTCGCAACTTTACAATCCGAATGTGTGATTCAAACTAAAATCATATTTCAACTTTCCTAGGTTTTAAGAACTTCTGGCAGGTGCAGATTTTTTTAAAATCCTTATAGATCTACACTATTCATTCCATGTCCCGTTACTTTTGCTAAATCCTTTGGAATGTGATGGTGACGGTCAACTAGCGGGTGAGGGCAGGTCTAACAGTAAAAAAAAAATGTACTGCAGAACCGCTTTTTGCAGAATTTTTACTGTTTTAACTCAACTTCCAAAATAAAAATTTTATTTATAAAACTAATGTATATTTTTATTGGGGACATACTTTCCCCCGCGTTACATCCAAATCCACGGTATTTCGAACCATAGTATTTCGGGCTTCTACTGTACTAATAATATTTTTATATGGTATTTAATTTAATCCCCTCCTCTAAACATTATAAGACATAACCTCTACAGCATTTTTATTTTTAATAGTTATATTCTTATAGACTGTTGAGCTCGATGAATAAAATAAAATGGAGTTGATACCAGCAACTCAACAATATTTTAATCTTTGCCTAGCCTTTCGGCATATTTCCGCCATCTTCAAGGCATCTGAAATTACAATGTTTTGACTTTATAATAGTTTGTGAGTACGTTTACCTGTACAATATGTTTATAGTTTAAAAAAAAAAGTCTATTTCATTATGTTCAGTCATATCGTGTTCTGTTTTTATTTTTAAGTTTATAATTGGTATTATTGCAACCTTGTAACTAATAACTGTATGCAGGTAAAGCCTGTCAAAAAAGTCAATAAATATGAAATATATATTATTTATCGTCATAAAATCTTGTTAACAGTTCATACAAAAGAAAATAAACATAACGAATAGAACATAATGGAGTCAGTTAAATTATAAAATGTTGTTCTGGTTATATAATTACATGGTATGTATTGTCATTGTTTTTTTTAAACAGTGAAGTTAAATAAAAACTTGTGTGATTAAAGGTTAAAATTTTGTTCAGTTGTTGCTATCGAGTCCATTTTATTTTATTTTATCCTACATAAGAAACAATACTTACAAGTATGCACTGCTAGGAAATATAACAATAATGTTATCATGATTTACACAAGATATCTTCAATATTAAATTTCAGCAAACAATACTTGAATAATCTAAGTGTTGTAGGAAGTTTACACAGTGAAGTTAATAATTAGAACACATGAGTGGAGGTATTATACACTTACTTCACTTGATTTTTCCACTGACCTGGACATGTTTCGGGATTCTGTCTTTATCCCATTGTCAACAAACTCCAACTCCATCACATTTTAGTTGGAGTTTGTTGACAATGGGATAAAGACAGAATCCCGAAACATGTCCAGGTCAGTGGAAAAATCAAGTGAAGTAAGTGTATAATACCTCCACTCATGTGTTCTAATACTTGAATAAATCGATGTTTATTAGTTGATCACGTTTTGTTCAGAGATATCAGTTACATTGATTATTTCCCTTTTAATAAGCTTAGTTTGGCCTCCATCTAAAATGTTTTTAAATAAGATATTTGATTAATTATTTATTAAATAGTTATTTTAAATTCAACTCTTGATTTGAAGCTTCCATAGATAAATTCCCTTGTGGCTTCATCGGGAATTTATCGGTGATTTCCAAGTCACTCCATGGCATTACCTATGAAAATCACATTTTAAATTGAAACTTTGTTAGCAGATCTTCAATGTTTACTTTCAAGGTATCGTTAAGGAGATATAGTTAATCCTTTACGTATTCAAAATGATGAAATCTAAAAGGAAATTTCTTGAATAATAACTTCAATATTCTCACAAGATTAAAAAAATTCAGATCGTCTTGTTTCATTTTACAGCTCTTGGCAAGGTGGAAAAGTGCCAATTTTTTATATTAACCTTAACAGTTGGAATTATTCCTATGGTAAGGTGTGCTGTTTCAACTCAGTACTTTAATATTTATATAGATGTTTTTTTTAAACGTGTACAATACTTATTTCAATACTGATATTTAAAATTTCAAGATAATAAAAATGTTTGTGAAGTGACAAATGCCACAGCCACTGACACCATGTTGAATAACAAAGCCATATATGAGATTTCCATTTCCTGGCTGTATGGCCGTGGTCTGTCTGTTGCTATTGCTGACGTTTCGCCATGAACTACATCTGGTATCTTCAGAGCTGGTTACAGCTGGGTGGTTGGCTGCAAATTGCTGGCAAGCTCTCAAACCACTGGTATTTATCCCTCCTCGCGTTCTGGTTAGTCAGTGTCCGGCTGTTGTGAGCCCTCCTCTCTCCTGATGAGTCTGGGTTTTGTGGGCCTGCGTTTGGTTTTAAAAATTACAGGAATCCATGTTCTGTGTACTCTTCGTATTTCTTCTTTTCTGTTAAAGTTGTTCACGTGTTTCTGCATCGCAATAGCTTCCCAGTATTACGTGGGGGGTAGTGTATGGTAGAATTGAGAACTTCTGTTTCCTGAAAACGGATGTTATGGCCTCTGCGACTGCCGATTTTTCAATGTTCCCCAGTCTACATTGACCATTATGTTCTTTTAGTCTAGTATTAATGCTCCTCTTCATTGTGCCGATGTAGACCTCCACAACTGCATGGTATTCTGTACATGCCTGCTTTATCAAGGGGGTTCTGTCTGTCTTTAGCAGAATTGATAATTACACAGTCACAGGGCACGCACTCCAATCAGGCCATGACATCCATTTTCAGGAAACAGGAGTTCTCAGTTCTACCACACACTATCTCCCCAGGTTATACCGGGAGGCTATTGAGGTATAGAAACACACGAACAACTTTAACAGAAAAGAAGAAATGCAAAGAGTACACAGAACATGAATTCCTGTCATTCTTAAAACCTAATAAAGGCCCACAAAACCCAGACCTATCAGAAGAAAGGAGGGCTTACGACAGCCAGACGCCAACCAATCAGAGCGCGAGGAGGAGGTATAAATACCAGTCGTTTGAGAGCTTGCCAACAGTTCGCAACCGACCACCCAGCTGTAACCTGCTCTGAAGATCACAGACGTAGTTCGTGGTGAAACATCAGCAATAGCAACGGACCGACCATGGCCATACAGCCTGGAAATGGAAATCTTATTGAACGCCGGCTGTGAAAGCCGTAGTACTTATAAAAGCCATATATGTTGTGTGCAGATGTATATATATAACCCAAATCGAGTTTTTCTATATCAACGGGTCTTATTCTTATCCCTCAGACACCTGAAATGCAAATTGATTCAGATGGAGATTCTGATGATTCTGTGGAACTATCTACACCGTACCCAAAAACTGGTAAAAGAGTGGTCCCAGAGACACCTGACAACAGTGATTCACCTCACAGTGTGTAAGTGAATTTTTCTAGAGTAATATATTCCCCATAAATATTTATCAAATTCACCTATATGTATATATGAAATGAGAATTCATTCCCTTGACCGAGTCAAGAGAAATATTTTATCATATGTGTAAAAGGAAATTGTCCATCTTTACTGCACTTGTATGAATAGTTCACTATGTAAAATATGAAATTTAATTTGAAAAATTCCGTAGCAGTTGGCATCTCTGTAATTCCAACCCAAGCTTTATTCATTCACAACTGCAAGGGGTCTGCCAGCTGGGTATGGGTACGCTGCCATACCTAGCAGAGCTTGATAAATTCAACCCTAAGTCCAAAATCTTAGTTTTCAGGTACAGCTGTTTTAAAGTTGAAATAAACCACAGTGTGTATAAACTTAGTGAAAATACAAGTATTAGTTTCTTGGAAATGGATTAGGATATCAATTAGTGAGTTCTATAAAACATCCTTTCATCTATGTAGTATAATATATAACTCAAAATGACCATTTTTAGAGTTAGTGACTTCTGCCTTAATGACATGAGATATTTGTGAATGCTAGAAATATGTGAAGATAAAAATATGTCTATATCTGAACATATAAGGAGGAAGTTTGTCTGTTTGTCAGTTATTAATCAAATCTACAGTTTTATTCCAATCAATTACACCAGATATTTGTGAATGGCAGTATGTAATTAGGGGGGTCATCACAGCGGTGGTCTAACTCCTCTGATATGGAAAATTAGCTAGTGATCCTATTTGAATGACTTAGGGGTGTGCTTTATTATTAAATTGAGGTTGGACCAATTATGTCTGGTGGATGTAATTTTGAAGTCGATAATCTGTTCCCTGAAACAAGACTTCCTCTTGTATAAGGGCGACCATAATTTTGAAAAGCAAGATAAATAATTCTAAAGAAACTAAAGGCTATTAATTGTTCATTCATCATTACTTTCATGACAATCTGATTTCTGTAAATGAGGCAATGTGTTGCAGGAATGGCTATGTACTTCATCATGCGTAGAACTGAATAATCATTTGAACTTTTAAATAAAACTAATACAAGTCCGTTCTTCTTAAAATAGTGTTTCATTTCATGTCAAAATCCAACATTTATTGAAATAATTTTTTTTCTGCTTTGTCAAGTAAAGTTAAATTTCAGTGGAACAGTGGTCTAACCAAGAAAACTGTGTTGCAGAGTCTCATAAAATGATAATATCTCTTAAAAATTCTCAACAGTAGACTATGTAGCATTCTATTGTTCTTTTCACGTCGTGAAGGTTCTACAGCTGTTATAGAGAATCTGCATGCTGTTGGTAGATATGCTTATTTTCAGAATATGACCAAAGTTAAATTTTGTGAAGAATATGATGGTAGACACAAAAATCTTATATTTTCTCTGATTTTATTTTTTAAATAATAAAAATTAGAGTTTTTTCTTTAAATGAAAATTTTAACAAATTTTTCATTCTGAACATTAAAACGTACAAAAAAAAAACTGTTACTTGTTTGTCCTTATAGGCAATGCTGGTTCTTAGAATTTACCAATATAGTGCTTGATTCTCCCATATGAACAGCATGGGCCATAAGAGCCCATTGTGCCTTCAAGATGTGAAAACCAGTATAGTTAATTTTTCATTCTGACTTCACCTTTCCATCTTAGCCTACACACGGCCAGCCAGTGTGAAAGAATTATCATTCCACTGTGACCTACTAGTGGTTTACTATGAAGCCCAGGTCTTAAAGTACTTACAGGTTGTAAGTCGCCACTGGGTTCGTATCTCATATTGAGAACGCCTGGTGGTATACTGGGATTGTGAGTCAGTTGGAGAATATAATGTTGTACCGGCATGTTGCCATGGTAGCTCTTTTGGTTAGAGCATCGGCATGAAGAGCCGAAGATCCTAGTTCAAATCCCGGCTATTGCATTGAATTTTTCATTCTGACTTCACCTTTCCATCTTAGCCTACACACAGCCAGTGTGAAAGAATTATCGTTCCAGTATAGTTAAGTTGATCAAGCACCATAGAACACCTCACTACCCACAAAACTGTATTTTTTTTTAATTGTATGAAAAACCATAAGTGTAGAACTTTAACTTACTCTTTGTCTAAACTTAAACAAAAAGAAGCATCTTAGACCACTGTCGTGCTGACCTGTCAATTTATAATATGCATTAAGGTAAAAATATGCTGCTTGAAGGAAGCTGCCATGTTTCTGTCTGGAGATTTTGTGAAGGGAGGATAATGCTTATTTGATGCTAATATTTTTTATTGAAAAATTAGAAATAATCTTAGTAAGTGGAGCAAATGAAGTTGGAAGGTCAGTATAGAATGAAATAGTGATTCTCAAGCTTCCATTTGGTAAGTAATCTGATAATTACCGAGTTGTCAGAGGCTTGATCTACCACTATTCTCAAGTAAAAGAAATGGAATGAAATATGTGAATTGATTGATGTCTCACACAACCCAGTTTGACTATTCTAGAGACTTCGTCAAAAAATCAGATTGAGTTTCAGCTTTTGCCATTGCCTGTTATATGTTCTATCAAGGCACTATTATATGGTATAATTTTTTTTAATGAATGCCGTGTAACATTCTGTATTTTTGAAAAGCATATCACAGAACTCAGATATGTAGTGCAGATTTCTGCTTTACATGTTAATACTTGTAGTAACCCCACCATAACAATTAGTGAGTTTATTCTATTTTACTGTGTGCAAGTATTAATGATTTTTTTTTTCCTTTCTTTCTTTCTATTTTAAGGAGGTCTGTCGAAACAACGTCTTCAGATATGGCTCAACTTGATGGTGAAGCAAATGTGAAAACCCCAGAACCTGCGAGGATAAAACGAAATACAAAAGAATCTTCAAAAACTAAACAAATCACCAAACCAGAAAATTTGAGGAAGGGTGATCGTCACTCTGCTGGTACCTCATCTTCGGGTGATGAAGAAGAGCAAGTGCATAAACCAAGGAATACTAAGAGTACTCAAGCAGCTAATTCTGTTGCTACTTCACAATCTGAAATGAGAGAAAATAGACAGGCCCCGAGATACCCTCCAAGAAACATGAGGAGGCAAGTAGCTTCTAACGAATCTGACAAAGAAGACGAAAGACAAACACCAAGAAATCCTCCAAAAACTAGGCAGGATAAGCCAGTTGCCTCTGAAGGCACACCTTTACTTAATGTAGAACACAAAAGAAATTCCCCAAGAAATTCTCAAGGTCAAAAGTCTGGTAATGAAGAGACAAATTCAGAAACACCTCAGGTAGAAAAAACAGAACAAAGGCAAACATCAAAGACTAATCCCTCGAAATCGAGTGGTGCTCATTCCCCATCCGATACCTCGTCTGATTCTCCAAAAACAAGGAGTAGTCGTAGAGCTAAATCTTCCGCCATAGTCCTCCTCACACCATTGCGCAATACAGCAAAAAGACAAACGCTAAGAAATCCTCCTAAAAACAGGAAAGGTCAAGCAGCTGCTTCTTCAGATACAGAAAGAACGGAAACACCAAGAAATCTTCAGGGTCGAACAAAAAAATTGGGGAGTGATAATATGGGGTCAGACAGTCATATGTCTGATACAGAAGAAAAAAGAGAGACTCGAAAAAATAATACAAAAACCAGAGATCAAGTAGGTGAATCTTCAGACACAGGAGTGTCCAATACAAAAGAAAACAAAAAGACCTCAAGAAATGTTTCAAAAACTAGGAAGAGTCAAGCTGGTTTATCTTCTGACACTCAAGGCTCTGATACAGAAGAAGAAAGAGAGACCCCAAGAAATGTTTCAAGAACCAGGAGAGGTCAAGCTGCTGCATCCTCAGACACACCTTTCTCTGATTCAGAAGAAAAAAGAAAAACCCCAAGAAATCTTCAGGATCGACCACAAAAATCAGGGACACCTCAGCTGGAAAGAAGACAACGAAGGCAACCCCCAAGAACAGAGCCTCCAAGGGCAACAAGAAGTGGGCGTAAATCAGCTGCACTTCAAACTGACTCTGATACATCTGTTCGTACTACTCGAAGTTCTGTTACTCCTCAAGAAACGAGGAAACGAAAAAGTTGGCACTTGTCATAATTGATTGATTACGTGTGAGTATTTGAGTATTTTCTCTTGTTTCCCCTTCCTAAATTGTTCATAGGAATCAAATCATGGAGGTGAAATGTTCGTTAAATTTGTCTGGTTTGACATGGAATGACTCAGTTACATTTTTCCTTGTATTTTTAAAAGATTGGTGTTTATTACCTTTTGTTAAAAATCCAGTGGATCACGGAAGCACAGGGCTTGCTTGCTACGTTTCAACCTGTACCTCCAGGTCTTCTTCAGGCGAATACTGGATAACGTCGGGGCGCTGAGCTGTATATATGGGTTCATCTGCCGGTAGAGGTCTCACCTGCGTTTCGAGGGTGGGTGTAACTAACTCCATATCGTCATTTTGACCAGGTTGGTTACTCGTGTTAAACAGAAAAGTGGTGTTTCTATGGTGTTTATTTATCCATTCCTGGGGAATTTCGTAAGTAGATTGTACGACATAGTCCTTGGGTAAAGGAAATTTTACAGATTTTTTTCCCTTTTGACATTCTTCTAATAACTTCTAGCCACTCATCACATAGGTCACCGTCGTAATTATTAAAACTTTTTTCTTTGTTACATGCAATATGGCAAGCCTCGCTAACTTTCCTCGATACAGGGTCGTTAGTAACTTTTAAAACTTTAATGTCCCCAATTTTGTGTCCCGTGTTTGTCATATGAAGGCTAAGGCCGGTGTTGGTTTTGCCATTTCTTATGTCCCTTTCGTGTTCCTTAAGTCTTATGCTGACAGTCCTCCCAGTCTCCCCAATATAAGCGCCACCACAGTTGTCACAGGAAATAGAGTAAACACCTGGTTTCTCAAACCTTCTTTTTTCTCTGCCAAAACTTTTGTGCTGTGAGAATATACTCTCAATAGTCCTACCCACTTTATATGCTGGAGTTAGCTCATATTTGTTTAGTATTTTACCTATCCCTTCACTTACACCCGGAAGGAAATTCAAACTGACATATTTCACGTCCCGCTCTTTGTTAACTCTCCCTGGTTCACTTCCCAGTTCCACTTTTTTCCAAATTTTACTTAGCATGCGGTTACTGTAGCCATTGGTTTTAGCCAACTTGAAAATGCGATTCTTTTCTTGTAGTAGATCAGTGGGGTTATTGCACAATCTAATGGCTCTTTGAATAAAGTTTCGCCACACATTAGTCTTGCTTCTGGGGTGATGCGAGGATTTACTATGTATATACAGATCGCACTTGTTTGGTTTGCTATACACCCCTAACCTGACGTTCGGGGGCTCCAGTACAATCCTTAAGTCCAAAAAGTTGAGACACTTCTCCTCTGATTTCTCGAGAGTGAATTTTATCCTTTCATGACATTCATTGAAATCATTAAGTAGTTTATCAGATATGTCGTCTTGCGTGATCAGCAGAATGTCGTCGACGTATCTCATGTACAATACTATGTTGTTTATGTTCTTACTGATAATGGGATTTTCCAAATAGTGCAGAAAAATATCTGCCACAATCCCGAGACCGGGTTTCCCATAGCCAGTCCTTCGATCTGGCGGTATATTGTCCCGTCAAACTGGAACACACTATGGTCCGTACACACATTGTACCAACGGTGGTATTCGTTGGCCACAATACTGTCTTCACCGCTCTCAATCAGCCACCGGAACAAGCACTCACCAGCTAGGACCCTGGGCACACTCGGGTAAAGCGAAACAACGTCGAGGCTAAATATACGTGTGTCCTCGTTAACCATCAAACTGTTTAATTGGTCCTTGGCTTCATATGTGTTCCCAATAGACCATTTTGTTCTCTTCCGTATTTTAACCAGTCGATCCACTAACAATTTTGAGAGGCCGTAGGCAGGATGATTGTACATTGGTATGATAGGCCTTAGTGGCACCCCATCTTTGTGTGTTTTGGACAGGCCAAAACATACAGGTAAATCCGGTCTGGGGGGAATAATCCCCTTTTTCGTGTTTTCACTAATGGTCAGGCTACTCATAATAACGTTGGACACTTCCCTTTGAATGTTTTTGATGGGGTTATGTGGGGGTTTAAAACACTCGTTCATTTTTCTCCCGTAAACCTCAGAATCGATAAACACGGGACAGTTTTCTTTGTCACTTTTAATTATGAGCACTTTGTTGTCATTCACCCATTTTTTGGCATACGCGATCTCTCTGTCCATATTCGGCACAACACTCCTGTCCTCACTTTTTTCATGGATAGTTTCAACAACCGCCGAGATCTCACGTGTGAATCTGTCTTTCTCATCCGGATTGGAGATTAGCTTCGAACCCTGTATGGCCGGCACTAATAAATCCTCAATGTCATACTTACTAGGTTTAGGGGAAAACTTAAACCCGTACTTGAAAACATTGGAAACTCTAGATGGGATCTCTTTGTTGGTTAGGTTAACAAACTGTTTTTTGTCCTCTCCATGACTCACCTCAACCTGCCGGTCCATTCCCAAGATGCCATACTTTACATACTTCGTTCTAATGTTATTCTTTAAAAACATGGCGTGCTCAGAGACTAAATGATGGTGTCTTTGAATAACTACATAAAGTTGCTCACTCGGAACACAATTCGTCACTTGTAGATGTGTCTTAAAGGTTTCCACATTTGCTTTGTTTAGGTCCATGTATGCTTCGTCTATGCACTCGCGTAACATCCGGAGTTGCGTCTTCTTCCTTGTATTCTGTTCTGCTTATTTGCATTATTAGTTATTAGCAGTGCTTTATTTCTAGATAAAAGTTTACCAGTACTCTTGCCATTGGGAAAATCCTTCTAGCAATTACTATGATTAAATGCGAGAATGAAGTCAATCTGAATTTGATACCAACTCAATAGTTTCACGTTTGCATGGAAAGTTGGAGGCCCTGGAGTCGACTCACCCTCTAACAGAGATGACTACCAGGAGTAATCCTGGGGACAAAGGTAGCCGATGTGTAAGGCTGACAACCTTACCATCTGCACCTGCCGAAAGTCTAAAATCGGGGAGCCTTCATCCTCCTGGAACCCTTAGGGCAGAGTGACCAGATGACATTTCCAGAAAGGACAGAAAATATAAAATTGTGGGATATTCAAGAAAAATGTAGGATGCTTATAAATAAACAAAAATAAATAAATAAAAATATTTAAAAATTATATTGATTTTGTACATTTAATTCAAAACTCTGACATAACATCGCATTATGCATTCCTCAATAATAATGCTGTGAGCCTCTGACAAACGCTTAAGTACGCACTACTTACATAATTCTAGAGAAGACAAAAAGATATTGTTTCAAATTGGAGTTCACTAGAAAAAAATAACTAAGTATACGTTAACATTTAATGATCACCGTAAAATATCAATAAAAAATTAAATGCTATTCTGGCATGACTTACAAGTATTTTTCTCATGAAGTAATTTGCTTTAAACTGTTTTGCTGGCTTAAAATGTATTCATAAAATTTAAAGCAAGACAGATGCTAAAAATATTTTACTAAAGTAAACCTTTTACTGACACTATATTTAGCTGATTTCTTTTATTTGTCCACAGGCCTAAGCAAATAACTTCCAGTTTTACAACAAAAGTATGAATGTTGTGCCATTTTACATCAGAATGTTTGCAATGGACTTAAAATGTAGGACAATTTAGCACTTTTCCCGGACACAGTTGAAATGTTGGACATGTCCGGGAAATGTAGGATGTCTGGTCACCCTGCCTTAGGGCCTCCAAGTTCTATATAGGGAACACTTTACTTTACTATGGGAAGTTGGAACGTATTGCATTATTTGTACTGATGGCTAACGTTATGTATGGCTATTTGTATGGCTAACCTGTGTAAACAATCACCATGTTTATTTAGTGACTAAAAAGTATATATCACATTAATAATTTCAATCAGTCAAATTATGGCATTAATATTAATATTATTTATGATCGGTTAACAGAATAAATATTAATAATATTAATATTATTTATTGATCAGTTAACAGAATAAATGACGGCCATTCGTGTGTAAGTGCATGCATCAGGTTGAGTCTGCTAGGGTGTACATGGAGTGGAATTCGATCTGAATCTGATCCATTCCTCAATTTCCAGAGGATCGGATTGAAAATTAATTCCGGATTGAGTCCACGTTTACATGATGATCTCAATGTGGGAAACAGATTCAGATTGATCTGAATCCTGCATGTAAACTTAGTAAATATTACTTCTTTCCTGCAGATTAAAAAAAAAACAAGAAACTATTAAATCTGATTGGAGCAATACTGGGCAGGGCTTGAGAAGTGATGTTAATCTTCAATAAAAAGGTATATTTACCCAGTATGATCATTTCAACGGGTCTTCCCGCCATCATCAGCTGATTCCGACTGGCCCTCTGGCGGCGGATGAATGAACTTGTCAATCAAGGTTCCATGTATGCCAACTGAAGTGTCAAAGTTTAAAAGATTTTCTCGGAGAAAATCTTTTAACTTTGACTTGATGTGATCATTCCAGCCGAGCTCGGAGTCCAGATTAAAGCCCAACAGCTTAACTGAGTGGGTTGATACAGCATCACTGAGAACGTGATTCCTATTTATGGTAGATAGCATTTTTTGAGTTTTTGCCTCATTCAAGACAAGCCCATTTTGTTCAAACCACTTAGATGCTTCATTAACAAGATTGTTTGCAGAGGCCACTGCTAAAGTGGGGTCCTTATGACTCGTGAACACGGTAGTATCATCAGCATAGAGCAGTACACCCTTATTTAGCTTAAAACCTAGATCATTCATAGCAACAATGAAGAAAAAAGGCCCCAGGATGGAGCTCTGCAGCACACCAAGTGTCACTCGTAAGGATGCTGACTTCAAACCCTGCCAACTAACAACCTGTGTCCTGTCTACTAGATAAGATTGTAACAATTTCAGAGCACATTCAGTTAGGTCATACTGGGCCAATTTCATCAAAAGAATATCATGAATATCATGAGGTATACACTCGAAGGCACACAAAAGATCACACAGAACTGCTGCAGTAGCACACTTTGCCTCGAAGGACTCAGTGATAGTTTGGATTAGAGACTCAACTGCGAGAACTGTGGAGCAGCCTTTCCTAAAGCCATTTGGGCCGGTGTAAGCAGATGGTGCTGCTCAAAGTAGTTATATAATTGATTAAGTATTAATGCTTCAAAAACTTTAGCAATTACCGAAATTATGGATATTGGTCTACAGAGTCGTGCTGACCCTTTTTATACACAAGGACGGTTTGGAGACTTTGAGCACATCAGGAAACACTCCTTCAGCAAAACAACAGTTAATAAGATAGGCTAGAATAGGAGCGATTAAAACAATTATTCTTTTAAGAAACACAGGGGACATATCATAAATATCCTTGGTGGTGCTAGACTTGAAACTGTACACAGTCTTAATTACATTGTCCGTGTTAACAGGTTTCCACATGAAGGGGTCTTGAATTTGGAGAGGTATATGTTCAACACACCTGTTGACAGATCATTATTAACAATATCACTCACTAAGTTCATAACCGAACTCAGAAAATAATTATTGAACTCATCAGCCGTTGCGAAATCTGTATCTCTTGTAGAAGATTCGGGTATGGATTGCTTTCAAGCCCCACGCCGTCTTACAGGGATTAGGAGAACTCATCACTAATCGAGCCACTGCCTCTTGTTTGGGCACGCTCACCTTGGTGCGATACTGCTTCCTGAGAGTTCTCAAGAGAGGAGTGAGGTTAGATTACTTTTTGATAAGTCCCTTACTAATAGTATGTGTTTCTTGAGCTCTCTTAATTCAGGGGTGTACCAAAGTTTTATTGGAACTGAGGTCTTTATGTCCGACGTCACTGGCGGAACAGACCGTTCTGTCAGTGGAAAACAGAGATCAAATTTTTCTTTGAAAGTATCAAAGAAGCTATTGAAGGCATCATTAGCTGACAGTCCTTGTGCATTTGCGAACCAAAGTTCAGCCTGGCTTGCGACACATTCATAAAACATATCGAGTTTAGCCACATTATATAAGCCCGTTCTTACAGTCACCGTTTTATTCACTCATACGATGTTTGAGTCACTGGTTGTGCCAAGAGACATCGAAGTGAGCAACACATGATTATGGTCTGCAATTAGGTCCGGTGATACACTCACTTCATATTTCCAACAGTCAAGATTAGTGAAGAAAGTATCCAAAGACGCCTTGCCTCTGGTGGGTTCCACAATGCTAGCATATAGATTAAAACTACGCAGAATGTTATGAAAAGTGTGCATGTCCCCAGAGGGATAGAGTAGGTCAATGTTGTGATCAGTTCCAATAATTATCAAAAGTCCTTTAGAGGTCAAATAGTTTAAGCAAGATTCGAGAAGATTGAAAAATCTTTCCACTAGACTACAGTAAATTCACCATTCTTCTCCTCAGAATACATACTCAGGTCTAGTCAGGTGTGCCTAAATGAATTTTTAACATAAACAGCAACACCACCGCATGAGTTTCTGCGACTAAAAGAAGCTGCAAGTTTATGATTGAATAAGTTGCTATAAAAACACATCTCTTCCTCGAGGAGCCAATGTTCACATAAACACAGAACATCCAACCTATTATTATCAATTAGGAATTAAAGTTCAGGAACTTTATTCCTTAATGATTGAACATTTACTGTGCAGAATTTTAGATAACCCATGTCCTTTTTCTCACTATTTGATTCACTGCTGCGCAATTCACATTCACTCTGTAGTCAGCTCTGTTCAGTTGTACTCTCCTGGATCTGATTGGGTCTTAACTTCCCGAAGAATTCAGTTAATATGCATCCTTCCGGCCAGATGTCAGCACTGAACGCATCTTTGAAATCCTGTTCATCAAATTCGATGTGGAAAGACGCATATGAGTCATGTTTGGTCTTCATTTTTATTACGCACGATTTCGGAAACCATTCGCCGACCAAATTTGCTATGGACAAGGCTGAGGTATCGGGCTCAAGCTTACTAAGGAAGATTGCTTTCTTCTTGGCAGGCTTAACAATAGCTTTTATGTTGTCAATTTTCTTCGTTTCACATAGAATTTGTTTATCCACTCTTTTTTTTTTTTCGCTTTTTTTACGACTTCCACCCAAGTGGCAGGGTTCACTTCCTCTCCTTCTTTGAGTGTAACCAATTCAGAGGACAATGAAAAGTTGCTGCACCTTGCGGCATGTACATCATTTGGAAGGTTTGCTTCTGCTGCAGACTTGTGAGGTCGAGTTCTAGATGGCCGTGACTTATCATTTGAGTCATTTTGTTTGAATTCATTTGATTGAACCAACAATTTTAATTCATCCAATTGTTTTTCCATATCTCCTTTCAGTGTAGATACAGTAGATTGAAAGTTATTTAATTCTGCTGTTACCTGATGTTGAAAGGTTTTGAGATGTTGCAATGCTTCCAGTGTTTTCCGGCAGCCAATGCAGAGCCATTTCAGGCCTGGGCTCTTTGTAGAGCCATTAATGAGCCGTATTTAACTGTCATTAAGGTCTGTGCAGTCTGTATGAAAGAACTGATCACAAACTCCATTGCAGTACACACGATTTTCTTTGTTTTTAATCAAATTAGAGCACTTGCCACACACGGATCCCGTACCTGCCACCATCTTGGTGATCCAGAAATAAGGTTACCAAAGAGCTCCAGCCGCACGGGAAGGTGCGAGGCGAAATCCGGCAACACCGCTGTGAGCGGCTGTTTCCCCACTCTCGATTCCGCCTGGCCGCACTTTGCTGAGCTGCTCAGTCTTGGCTCAGCAGCCATCCGAGATGGAGGTGTTCATTGTTGCTCCCGCCAAGTGTGAAATTCGTTCCGTAAGCATTGTTGGACTCCATTGTTACAGGAGACGAAACGTGTGTGTTTCATTTCACTCCAGAAATGAAAGAAAAGTCCAAACAATGGCGTCACTCAGGGTCACCAGTCGCAAAGAAGTTCAAACAAACTCCTTCTGCTGGCAAAGTCATGGCCAGTGTGTTTTGGGATCGTAAGAGGATACTCCTGATCGATTTCATGGAACCTGGGACAACAATGAACTCAGACAGTTATTGTGCAACACTAAGGAAACTCAGGCGAGCTATCCAGAACCACCAGCGAGGACGACTGACAGCCGGTGTAACGCTGCTTCATGACAACGCCCGACCTCATGTCTCCCGTCAAACCCAGGACCTTTTGACAAACTTTGGGTGGACTGCCATGCCCCACCCACCGTACAGTCCAACCTCGCGATTATCACTTGTTCCCGAAGTTAAAGGAACATTTGGGTGACCAACACTTCCGGAGCGACGATGAAGTCAAAGACGGGGTGAAACGCTTGGCGGGAGCAACAATGAACACCTCCATCTCAGATGGCTGCTGAGCCAAGACTGAGCGGCTCAGCAAAGTGCGGCCAGGCGGAATCGAGAGTGGTGAAACAGCCGTGCACAGCGTTGTTGCCAGATTTCGCTTCGCACCTTCCCGTGCGGCTGGAGCTCTTTGAGAACCTTATTTCTGGATCAACCCTCGTACTGCAAGCAACTATTTTTTCAACCAATAACAAGGTTTTTAATTGTTTTTACTTTCCTTTAGGAGTCCATTAACCAATACTCCATACTCACGAGTTACGTGTGTTTTTGGAAATTTATACTGATCTGTGGTGAACACCACGTAGCAAAACTTCTAACACCTGTCTGTTCAAATCTTTTCATTTTACACTGCCATCACTGCATGTCAACACTGTTATCTTCATAAATAAAAAATTGCAGCGTAACTGAGGGATGAAACATGTTTTATTGCTTAAAAGAGAAAATTAGGCAATGCCACCCCCTCGAATTGGTCATCCTGTGAGCTGGAAGCATTACCACTACTTCCAGTACACAATACAGTTGACTTAGAAACAAAACCCTTAAAAACGAAATTATGAATCACGTACAGTACTTAGAAATAAAGCCGCAAAAAGGAAAACATGATAACATAAACCAAATCTTTGATCACAATAAACAGAATTTTTTCATTCTATCAGTATTAATCTGTACCAGACTTCATAAAAATAATAACATTATCCGCAATTACATTAAGTGGAATTCACTGCATTGGCATTAGGAAAAAGAAACACACACAAGTTTTACAGGTATTACGGTATTTTAAGAAAAAAGTTATGCCAGTATTAAGGAAGATGCTAGTAACAGTTAATGATAGTCCTAACGATTTATTAGAAACATGTGAAAATGAGTATTTTCAGCTTCTAGTTACCGTTTATTGCACTCCCTGCCCCATCCTGAATTGCCCATAATTATTTCACTATAGTTTGTCTTTTCATCAGCAAGTGTTGGTTGTCTTTCAGTTAGAATGAACATTTTTGCAGGAAATGAGTCTGAAATTATACTGACCAGAAGTATGCGTCTGATAAGACTCCACAGCCAAGCTGTTTCTTTCCTTAGGCAACTGACTGCATTAATGAAAATACTTATTCCATGTTTGCATTGTGGGAGGGTATTGCAAAGAAATATCACATCATCTTCAAAAGTTCAAAACAACCAATACTTTTTGATTTCTCAAAATATTTTGTCCACTTCTGTAAATTTAAAGTCCCAGAAGGGACAGAAACAGTAGAAAATGATGCTTCCAAAGCAATATATTAACACATCTGATTTTCAGACAAAATTAGATACGAAAGATGCAGAGAGTATAGATTCGACTCTCTGGAAGGAAGCAATAATCTTCGTAGGGATACATACACCAGACATTCTATTATTTATCCTTTTCCAAAGAGTTAATCTTTCTCTTGGATTCCTATAGAATTTCTTGGATAATGTTGTCAGAATGAAATTTGCAGAGAAAATAAAATACCAGTAATCTATTTATTCGGAAGGTGGAGAAAAAAACAATCCAACTTCCTGGACATTTTTAAAAGTTTAAAAAAATCCTCCTGGACAAAAAAGAGGAAATGTCTGGGAAAAACCAGACATATGGTAGCCCTAAAATAAAGATTGGCAGAACCCCCAATAAACAGGTTTGTTTAGCAAGATGCATGGTCCCTCTGATATGAATCGTATGCTTTATTGGCATCAGAGGTAAAAAATGTTTAAAGTTAAAAGAAATTAATTATATATATATATATATATTCTCATTAATATATATTCAATGAATTTGAAGGATAATTCTCTTCGTCAGTTCTTCCCAGTGGTAAAATATCAATTTTGAAGTGTTGGCTCTTCATAGGGTGATCAGACGTCCTATTTTTCGAGGACATGCCCTCATTTTAATGTCTCAATCCTCTATCTACGAACAAGTTTTTAGTTTTTCAAAATTAATAGTTGATGACTTCGCCGTTTGTAATGGGTCCAGCCTAGGCTATTTTCGCTGTATACAGTGTATGCGAGTGTATATGAATTAAGATTAAGAAGAAGCATAGCTATATTAACTATTGTTCTATGCATTGTGTTGACATGGGTCCAGCCTAGGCTATTTTCGCTGTATACAGTGTATGCGAGTGTATATGAATTAAGATTAAGAAGAAGCATAGCTATATTAACTATTGTTCTATGCATTGTGTTGACATGAACTAATTTCAGTCCTAAACGAGTTAATATAGAGAAATAATATTCCTATTATAGCTACTATGAATATAACTTAAAAGTTTGTAAATATAATTTTAATAAAATACTTTATGCCAACAAAATGCAATAACATTCGTGTTATAGTTTTCTGTTTGAGGAGATTCACTACAAACTAGATCCCACAATGGAAAGTCATTAAGAAAAAAAAATCATAACATTATCTCGCTAAATCTTAGCTAGCACGGATTGCTAGTTATTAATATACTTTGATGTTTCTATACCCCATTTCTGTGTTCTATTCATTTATTCATTGGGCTTGTCCTCATTTTTTCTCCAGTGTTTTCATTTTCCCACCCTACTGCCCTTTTTTTCGAGTAGGTATATCTGGCTCTATATCACTATCTGTAGATAAGTTGCGTAGCTTTTATTTTACTAATATGTATATGTTTCTTCTTAGGTTTGGCCATGTGAACTGGAAAAAAGATGCCATGAATTTTCATGTGGTTAACAGAAAATGTTGGATCTCTGAAATAGATGCTCTAATTCATTAGCAAAGCTTGAGTGTATGTTTTTATGTGTTTATTTTGTCACTAGCCATGTCTTATGTGTCAAATATTTTTATAAGAATGAATTTAACACCCAATTAAATTTATGTTAAAACTTACTACTTACTGTATTTAATGAAAAATAACAAATATTGAAAGTCTAATTATAATAATTATATAGTAAGTTAATAAAGGACAACTATTGCAATTATTATAAGAGTTATAATTATAATTAAAAAAGAAAATGTACATAGGAAAATAATTAACCTATTTCTCCATTTACATTAATTAGGGCCCCAACTTTCCTCTCCTGCACACCATATTAAGTAAATAACATTCTCCCCCCCTCCCCCACATACACACTTAAATTTTCCCTTTTATCCTTTTCAGGATTCATTCATCCTTTGCTATGTAATTATTTAGGGTTTATACAGGGTGTTAATAACACCGAAATATTTTACCTGTATATAGAGGGGACATAGACAAGCAACTTTTATTAGGGGATTTTTGCGTAAAATGAGTATGCTACAGGGCATTAAAGTCATTATAATTTGGTGCTCATAAGTAAAAAATTATGCGAAATAGGGTTGCAATTTTCATTAAATCAACTTCATGCCTTCCTAGTGATCGATAAAAACCTGATTCTTAATCATTCATCCACAGCTATATCATAATTTAGAGATTTCATAATCTGCAAAATTTACAGACTAACCTTCTTTTATTCTTAACTACTGACTACAGTGTTAACAACGAAGTTCCTTTGTTTTGCATTTTTTTTTTTTCTAATTTTAGAAGCCAATGGCGGCCATGCCCTGGGAGATCTTATGGTGTAACAGGAAAAATTGAATCTATAGAGCAAAAATCTCATAATAAAAGTTGCTTGTCTATGTCCACTCTGTACACAGGTAAAATATTTTGAAGTTATTCATTAACACCCTGTATAAGTACATCGCTCAAACCTGATTTAATAAGAAGAAAAAATTAGATCAATGTTAATTGGAGAATTCATTAATCACTTTTTCCATTTACCTTACTTTGACTTCCAATTTGATCCTCTCTTGCAAATTGCAAAATTTCTTTCAGTGAAGGTCACATGCAGATCAAGTAGGAGGTAAGTCACTCACCCGAGAGATTTACTTATTGATGTAAATTAAATCTATTATACATGATTGTTAAATGCATACACAAAACTTCAAATGCCTTAGAACTAGTTCCAACCGTCATTGTTGTCATCCTCAGCTACATGCTACTGACGGTGATTAAAGTCAAAGTCTCTAAAAATTAGAATTAATCACTTCAGAAAGTACTACATTCAATTACCCAACAATAACACCACTCAAAATTGTAGGATCGGTTAAAAGCTTAGTTTATTATTTATTTCCACTTTTTTGTGAACTCATTTTTTGTTTGTAGGCTTAAATACTGTAATAGCTATTTATGTATCAAGTATGCAAAATAAGGCTTTAGCAGACGAATCTAGTATTGCAGCCAAGGCTGAAATACTGGATGAGTCCGCTAAAGTTTTTGCGTACGTGGTGCATACAATTTTTGTAGTAAAAGAGCTGTAATTTTACTACTATTGAGCTCAATTTTTCACTCATTTTCAATGATTCTGCATAGAGAAGGCAAAGTAGTGCATGTTTACAAACTTTGCTTGCTGTGGATTGCTTCTTTTCCTTAAAAAAACTTTTAAAGACATTGTTAAGATAATAATGTTGATTAATTAAACTAAATATATTTACCTCAATTGAAATTGCATGTCTTTTTATCATGTTTTCTGCAACGAAACTTATTATGCATTGTTAAACAAAGGAATCCTACTTGAGGCTCATCTGAATTCGTTCATTTCATCTAGCACTAGTGGTCTAGCGGACTAAGGCTATGGTGCACTAAAACTTCATGCATTTGAGTCCACTCGAATTATTATCGAATTGATTCCTTAAATTCAAGATTTCTAAATGACAAGGTTGACTATGCTTGTTAATAGACAATGAACAATAAAACCCTTAACATATAAAATTGAACTGTAGAGGCATCTAGCAGCCACAGTTGGAACTACGTCCACTAGGGGTTACCATGGCAACTTTACCGTACGGTACGGTAAAGTGCTACTTTCTGGCGTGTTAGCAGTTTGAGAAACAGCCATTTTGCAGAGAGTGTACTAAAAAAGATATTTTTTAATCCAGTGACAGGGATCTGACTGTTTTGGGGGGAGGGGGGTTAATATGATCAGAATTTTCATATTGATGTTCACAGGTTTTATTCACCAGGAAATTATGCCCCTAAGTATAAAATTCATCGCTTGCTTCATTATCTTAATTTACCATCTCTTTACATTCAAGAAATTTCTAGTATTTTACTACCACCACCAACAAAATCAATAAAAATAGTTTCTAATTTTGTGGACTATGTAACTGAAGGCGGAAAAAGGGACTGTCTCAGACCTGTAGTAAAATTGTGGAGGAAGATTGTTATCTAGGACATTATCGTAGGGTGAAAAAGAAAGATCAAAATAATTTTAAGAGGAAGAATATTATTGTGGATAATATTTGGACACGCCCTTCTTCTACAATCCTTCAGTTACAAGTACTAAAATAGTCTAAATCAAGTTGAGTTTTGTTATAGTTTGCCATAGTTATATGAACTAGCATTGTCATGTTTTCCAGTCTGGATTGAATTCCCGAGAGTGGTTTCACCTCATTCCCATATATATTTAAATCTTTTTTAACTATAAAACAGGATGATGATGTAGGCTTCGTACTGTCAAAATTGAAGATGGTTATTCTGTAAGATAGGTCTTTTAAGCTCCATTTCATAGCCTAGCTTAAATCGCCTTTTGCTTGATGGAACTGCAAAGAAAATAATAAAAATCATTAGATCAGTTTTAATCTGAAACATTATTTTAAAAATTGGATAAAATCCTGGGAAATCTATCTCCATCAATATGTTTAAACATACAGAGCAGCATTTCTCAAAGGTGGCCCTATGAATCAAATGTCAAAAAAATCAATTCATAACTGCACAACAAAAGAAGCAGGATTTCTTTTGCAAAAATTCTATGTTGAGGACTATTTGGAAATCTCATGCAGCATGCCTCTCTCCCAGGAATGATATTTCATTAAATTTATTTCACTCTCACCAACATTGGACGAGAATAAACCATACACTGTGTCCATGGAAACACATTGTGATAATAAACAGGTATAGCGTCACTGTCAGTTGTTGGATTTACACGAAACTGGTGTCATTAGTAAGAGAAGCTCAAACATTTTAGTACCTACTTCAAAGATGCTGATTGTGTGCTCCACGTGTCACACAGCAGACATCGAGGCGAAATTTCCATTCATTCCACACATGCTCCAACATATCTGCAGGGATGGACTTGATAGTGGCAGTGATACAAATTTTGAGGTAGCACTGCTATAAAAAAAAAAGCAGACCTACTAAAATATCTAAGTCGCTCATATCGGCAACTTAGATATTTTAGTTGGTCCGCTTTTTTTCTACCTGTATACAAGTTTCTTTGTGTGACATATGCATCCATGCTCTATCAAAACACTATAAGACTTGAGAATCGTTTTGTCACTACTAGGTGCCTCATGTTTGTGTGCTATGGTATTCTAATACACACCAACTACGTTCCTCTGGGTTGGCCATAACCCTCTAAATGCTGCAGAATTCACACCATTTAACACAACTTGCATCTATCCAACAATGTCATATTCGTTACAAAGCCACAACTGAGTAGGGTATGTAACACTAACATTAGAAAAGAAAAGTCTAGCAAAATAATAATAAAATATATAATGTGTCCCTCTTAGGCATAATTCGAGACGCTGAAAATGTTCTTAAAATGCAGGATGTCCCGCCAAATCCGGGACAGGTAGCAACGCTAGTTAACAATATAAATTACACATCCCTTGAAATTCTTTGAGATGTTCTTTCTGATGACACAGTTTAAAGTAAATCCAGCAACTGACAGTGATGCTATCTATACCTGTTTGTAATTACGTTGTGTTTCTGTGGACACATATTTAGAAGCATTTGCACAACAGAGCAAAGACTGACTGAAGGGTTTTGAAAACATCTCTCCACTTGTGCTTAATTCAGCGATTTTTACAATACAACACTAAAGTTCGGACACATGAATGAGAAACACTTAATATATTCCAGTGCAGAGAAAATGGCTGTATTACAGTTGTGTGAATTCAGTTGCCTCACCCTCATTGAAAATCGCATTATTTGCTAGGCAATTTTTAAAACGTAAGTTTGTATATGAAATGAGTACCTTATAACTATCCTTCAGAGAATTTACTGTGAAAATTTTTTCAGTTTTTAGCTGTTAGCATAGTTATACTATAATACATAGTATAGTGTAATATAATATATGTAATTTATATATAAAAAATAAAAATCATAATAACTGTTTTCGAGAAAACCAAGAAAAATGAAATTCCCTTTATGTAAAAGTGAAGAGAAAGTCTACCAGGACCCGGATACCGATGACTTAAAATTGTTTGAAAAATGACCCTAAATTTTAAAGAAAATGACTTTATAATTATAAAAAATGACCTAAAAACTTATATTAAATTTAGAAAAAAATTTATATTACACACAAAGTTATAGACTAGTTTGTACATAATTGTAAAAACTGTAAATAACTGTAATGTTATGAATGTTCTTTTCTCACGGAAATTTATACTGGCACTGAGGCTGTGGCGAGTCAAATTTCGGCATTTCCTTTTGTGGTCTGCCAGATTATATTGTTGTTTATTGAGGGTAAACAGTAGAGCTTGCACGAAGCAATCCTACTTGAGGCTTATCTGAAGTCGTTCGTTTCAAATCCAAGCAGGTGGCAGACTTTGGTGCCAAGTCAATCCAATAACAATAGTAATATAATACAAAATTTTGGTGTTTCTTTGTTTCTCATTTCCGACGGAGACAAGACAACACTTCATGCCGAATTTTTCCTTCTTGCATTAAACAAACAACTCTTCAAAGACACCACCGCTAGCGATGAAAAAAGTACACTCAATATAAATACATGAAAATGACTAAAACTGTAAATATGCAGCATCAATAAAAAGATGACATGTCATTAGAATCCGGGCCCTGGTCATTACTATGCATCATATCGCATCCCCGAAGGATGCACAGTCCAACAAAAATATGATGTAATGCATTCACGAAATTTTCCTTACTCTAAGTATGGACAATACATCTTTGTTACTTCACATTGTGATTAATTATGGAATAAGAGTCTGTATTCAGTTGTTTCAGCCTGATGTAAAGATTTATTGTTCACCAGGCAAGACTGAGTTTCTATGTAGGCCTACAATACCTGGCTTATAACTACACTTCAGAGAATTTTTAGAATACAATGTTTCAAATTAAAGTTTTAGCATTTGTGTACAAGATTGAAACAAAATCATTGGGGCTGTTATTGAGAAAATAGCAAAAAACTAGGGATGGGTCCTCAATACTCTCGATACTTGCATGGTATCGGCATCAAGCGATACTTCAGAAAAATCGCTTGGTACTTTTTCAATACTTTGGTAATTCTGCAATTAAGTGAGAATGCTAGTATTTTTTAACAAAAACTTGTAAGTGGACTGTTTAGAAAACTAATTTTAGTTTTAATATAGAGTTTAAAAATATTTATAGGCTACTGATGATATTAAATTTTTCTCATTAAATATGCACACTTAATTAATTTAGTTGGTATTACACAGTTCTCTCGACTTTTAATTTTTAATGTTCCTATTTATTGAACTGGAAATGTTGATGGTATCGAGGGAAAAAATCATGTATCGGTAACGAGTAACGAGAAAATCTGGTATCGACCCATCCCTACAAAAAACCAAATTTTCTTCTTGTAAAGTGGGATTGAAGGTAAGAGAAAGTCATTGTCAATCTTCATGTAACATCCCCAGAAGAAATCTAACTAAAATGTAAAATCTTGTCTTTATACAATTTGCATTCTGGAGCTATGTTCACAGACATACACATTTCTGAAAATAATATTTTTGCATTCAGAGGACCTCAGCACATATCTTTAAGTAGGCCTACTGGTAAATTGAAAACAGGGTATTGAATTTCGGGTAAAACACAACACTACTCCTGCCTGTAATACCTAAGATACAGATAGTACAGAAAGTAAAACATAACAGTAGTCATCAGTAGTGGATTGCAGTAAGATTAGTATGTTTGCGTGTGATTTGGCCATGTTAGCAGCAACACATCTGTTCACTGAAGTTAAAGGGCACTGTGTCCACTTTTAATGAAATTGAGGTTTTCAATTTGTTTTTGTTCGACCAAACTACTGTATAATATGCATTTTGCATGTGATGTAAGAGTATCATAATGATATCCATTATGGTGCAATATATATTTTTTCATTATAACACTGGTATGGTATAGATTATTACTGAAAACAGAATGATCTTGAAACCTTGAGAGCAACAAATGAAACTAGGAAATAAACAACCAGTATTTAAAATAAAATTAATTCTGTTCATGTTGTTTTTAATATTATACTAGATTGAGTTCTTTCGTGTGTTTAATTTGCGTTGTTTGAAGTTCAAAAGAAGGCCTGCGTGCCTTGTACCCTGCCATCTATTGGAAAAGACGAGAACTATTAACAGCTATTGTTCGAGAGTCGTTTGCTTGATCAATTTCGAGGTATTCTAGAAACCCAAGACTTAAACATAATTATCGTCAAACAAAAGCATTCTTATGCAACTTGCCTTGGTAATTAAGATGAAAATTATGAAATTTATTTTGCTCATTTCATAAAAACATACTCATGTTATAATAAGTGCAGGACTGTTGCATATGTACTATTATATTTTTCACTGCCCTAATATGCTGATAACAGCTCTGAAATGAGGTTCGAGGGTAGTCACTTTGAACATTTATTGTAATTGAACAAATTTTCACTTTAATGTAGTTAAAAACATGTCACAATATTTTATTCTTAGTTGCACCTGATAACTTGTTTTAATGTTAGTCGCATTTCAGTCTCTCAGTCCATGTTTCTTGCACAAATGAAGCCAGGTTTTGATTATTATAGATTTAGTAGATTTAAGGGTATATGTACGTGAATTATTTTGAAATTTATGTTTTTTTGTTTATAGCACTAAAAAATTGTGCTGAATTTTCTGCATCCATTGGTATATAGTTTATACAAAAAAAAAAAAAAAAAAAGGTAAAGTGTTCCCTATACAGGCCATGGAGGCCCAGAGGGTTCCAGGAGGTTGAGGCTCCCAGATTTTGGACATTCGGCACATGAAGGTGGTAAGGTTGTCAGCCTTACGCACCGGCCACCTTTACCCCCAGGATTGCTCCTGGTACTCATTTCTGTTAGAGGCTGAGTCGACCCCAGGGCCATAATGCCACCAGAAGGATTAGGCCAATTGAAAAATCTCAACGACCTCATCGGGAATCGAACCCGCGACCTTCCGGTTTGTAGCGCAGCGCCTCAACCACTACGCTACGGCGTACCCCCATATAGTTTATATCGGTTTAGAAATTATTGGTGCCATTTAAATGAACATTTAAATATGTTTACGTGCTCTGAGCTACTATTCACTATGAACTTAAAATTGAATTTCCCGGTAACTCTTATTTTTCACACATATTGTTAGATAGCTCCACAACCATTAGAGATAGAAAACTGAAATTTTTTACACTAATTTTACATGCATATATGCATAAAGTAGACTACAATGAAGCCCATAGGTATAAAATTAAAGAAAATGTGTCATGAAATATTGATCAAATTTCAATATATTTTATATGCGATATATAAAAATTAATTGCATTAAAAATACTAACTTTAGCTGTATAAAAGTAGTCTACTTTGTAGAAAAATATGTTCATTATATGCATTAAAAAAATAAAAGGTGTCAGAGAAACCAGAAAAGTGCTATCTCTACAGGAAGTGATAAGTGCATCTGAATTAATTTTTTTCATGCTCCTATAAAACATGTAATTTAAAAATAACTTGGTCAATTTTTTATACTTTTATCAGCTAGTTATGTTCTAGTAAGCCTTCTTATAGGATCCTGTAATTTTAGTCCACTTTTGAGTTCAATTTCTTGTAAAATTTTAATATTTTAGAACCTGCATTTTTTTTTTATATTTTTCTGGTAGTTCACGTACATATACCCTTAAAGAATAGCATTAGTGAAATATCTGAATAGCCAATCACGATATTGCTGCTTTTTTTTTCCTTTTTTTTTCATTTTCATTTTATGATTTGGTTTCTAAAGATTTATAATTTGATTCTGTGTTAGTTACTAGGAGGATAACTGAAAGTTCAGGAATGATAGGTAAAATATTAAGGTAATTGAATCCACTATATCTCCGCAAAGTACTCTTAATTGCACTCTACGGTGCTTTATCCTCTCTTAACCATTTTGTGAAGGTCAAACGCCACACTCCTTGGGATGGTAGAAAAATGCATCATATTCAGAGATGATTGAGGTGATTCAGATCAATATCTGCAAATGTTTTCTTTCATTTTAGGAAGATACAAGATCTCATGGAGTCAGATCTTAATGGTAGGGGGTTGGAACAAATTTATCTGTAGCCTAGCTTAGAATTCAGCTACCGGTATTCCTTTGTTCTATGGGCAGAGGCATTTTCTTCCAGCAGCAGAATTCCATGCAGACCTGCTTTTGAAAAACCAATCCTCTACTCATTAAATACTTTGGACAGGAATTTCATCGTGAACCATTTGACAATGATTGTTTTCTGTCCCTCAGGTAGAACTGTTTCGATATGGACACAGCAAAGAAGAAAGAGCAAGACATCTTCTTTCCAACATTTCTTGATCTCTTTACTTCCATTAGAGAATCCTCTTCTAGAAACACCTAGACCTATGACTGCCACTTGTTGCTTGATCAAATTGGTAGGTCCAATTTTCATTACCTATTATATATCAGTAAGCTAGTATGTATTTTGAGTACCTCCATTGAATTTGTCAAATGTTTCTTGGTACTAATCCATCCATGTCTGTTTCTGCTTATTTGTGACGCTGTTGCTGAGGCAACTTGCTCACAATAATTGTCTTGCTGTTATCACGGGTGACATTTGACTTACTTGTTTGTTTAAACTTCGACAATAATAGCAAAGTTTACCTACCTATGTTACCTACTTAGCTCAATTAATTTAATTTAATTTAACTTTAAATTTAAATTGTCCAATAGTGCATGATTACAGGTATGAAGTGTAGATCCAGTTTCTTTATTTCCTATAAGTTAGCTTTTTCCTTGCGTTGCTAGTAAGAAAAGTTTAACAATAGTATAAGTGCATATTAGTCCTACTTTAATATTTTTATTTCGTTTTTGGGTGGCAAAAATATATTAAAATACATAAATATAATGGTAAAGTTGGAAAATCACACACCTATTACACCGATAAAAAATAGATGCTTGCAGTTCAGAATTAAACCTTCTTCTTTCAAATAATGGACTGTAAGATAAAATATGTTGGACAGTTTCTGTTGATATTGATCCTGCAAACATGATTTCTTTCTGCAATCATTTTGAACCTCATAAAAAAAAATGACTTATAAATTTTCCATGACCTATTAGAAACTATGTTAAAATTAAGTTTAAAGAAAAATGTTTAGCTTGTAAAATCTGATAACATATGCCATGTGGAAAAAGAGTTCCTCAGTTAGATCACCCTCATCACTTTGAATTCATTTGTCGTTCCAGCTGCTGATGATAAGGTTTCTCATTGGGATTTAACATTAGATGCAAGATGTATGAAATGTGAATAATTCTGACGAGAAGCTACTGCTAATTTTGCTGATTAGCCTTTCTTTGTCAAAATGTGTACCACATAGCAGAAACTTTGTTCCTTTTCATGGTTTTAAAATTTATTATTAATTTTAATTTAGTGTTTTGGATTCAATCGATTTTTTAAATAATTGTATAACGGAATGAGATGACCTAGCCAGTAAAGTTGTGGATGCATGTTCAGGAAGTACAGGGTTCAGATTCCTTGGTTGGTCAATTTGAGTGTAAGTTTTTAGGGGTTTCCCAACTCCCAAAGGTGAATGCCAGATTAGAACTTACTTAACACCGTCCAGAAAGTTCCCTGTCTGCTGACGTGCTTGTTTTTGTTGGCTTGGGAGGAGACTCTGCACCGTGGTGCTCACACACCTTGTCCTATCTCAATATAAGTGATCCATAGCTTTGTTCTTTACCTGTTGTGACCATATTTTTATGAATGAAAATCAGGATGTATAATGATATCTATCATTAGACTGGTTTGACCAAGTGACCGAAACTCATGCTTTATTTCCCATAATTCATTGCTTTATAATAATAAAATACAAAAACGCACTATGTGGACTGGGGTGTAATTCATTGCCTTATATCCCATAGTTGTATCCATTTTCTTCTCATAGGAAATACATCTTACAGTGCAATCATCACATAATCACAGCATTTTATTTAACTGAAGAACCACGGTTTTATCACCATAATGTTGGCCATTTTCATAGATCACGACAAAATCAGTAAATTTTCAATAAAAAAGAGGACATTTTCCATCCTGGCAAAGGAATATCAAATTCTGGGACAGCTGTTTAAAAGAAAAGGGGTGGGGGACTGTTCCGACAACATTGGTCCAAATGGTTACCTTATCTTTACTCCATGTTCCTTGAGTTTGAAAGTCCTACAGAGGGAAGATGCGGTATGCCGTGGTGCAATTGGTTGAGGTACAGCACTATAAATCAGAAGGTTGTGGGTTTGATCCCTGATGAGGTTGTTAGGACTTTTTGGCTTATTCCTTCTGGTGGTATTATGACCCTGGGGTCTACTCACCCTGTAACAGCAATGAGTACCAGGAGCAATTCTGTGGGTAAAGGCGGTTGGTGTGTAAGGCTGACTACCTTACCACCTTCACATCGGGAGCTTCAACCTTCTAGAACCCCAAGGGCCTCGATGGCCTGTAAGAGGGATCACTTTACCTTACTTTACAGAGAGAAGGTAAAGCAGAAAAAAAGCACCCTAATAATGATGTAAAACTTTAATTATGAAGGTACCGGTATGCTGGAAACAATTTTGTGGGTTCTCAGTTTAGTCCATTTTTTCAGGGGCACAGGATGAAAAAAGTTAAATACCTCACCCTGGAGTATCATAATATTCACATGTAGGATTTATTATTAAATCTTTGGTATATTGTCTTACCGGAAATTCATCAATAAGCCTTAACACTCTTGCAGTTGTGAGCAAATCTGGTATTGAGCGAGTGTGTCGTTTGGCTGTCATCATGGCCATGTTGTTCCCTTGCAGAGTCTGGATAAGTTGCTGCAAAATTGCAATTCATATAGTTATAAATAGCAATGCTTTTTCAATTGAACTATCAAATGTTATTTAGGATAAAATACGTTAATTAATATCAAAACATTACCTTTCTTAGTTACTTAGGTAACAGCTCTTGAGGCTGTTACTGAATTCATTTACTATTCTCGTAAGAATGTAATAAAAATAAAATCAGGTAAACTGATGTAAAAAAGTGCCAGTATGTTTTTGTTTAATCAGTTATGACTGCAATTATGATATGCAGAATATGTTTTTTTTTTTAAATTGATTTCCAAGTTAAGCTCCAGATTTATTCATTAAGCAGGGCTTACGGAAGAAGAAAGGTCTACCATCTCGGCCACCTGGGTCATTTTAACGGTCTAGTTGGATAAGCGCATGTATGAATGTATAACAAAAACAATAGTGTAAAACAATAGTGTTTTTTGTCATAGCTACCTTATAATAGCCTTATAAGATCACAGTAAAACAATAGGCTATGTTGTCAAGATAACTGATTTTCATTTTTTTTATAAATTCTTTCGAATACGTATATTGCCATAAAATAGGCACTAAATTGAGCATTACTCCGAAACAGATCAACCGATTTTATCCATTATGAATAGACGTCTTCCCATGGACATTGTAATTGTGTATACCAAATCCGGTAAAGCGTATTTGAGTTACCGCGTCTTTAAAATATACACTAAATTGGGTTTCACTCCGGTACCGGTCAACAGATTAGGTTCAAATTCAATAGGGCACTTCTCATGGACGTCATAAATGGGTATACCAAGTTTCATGAAAATCCGTTACAGCGTATTTGAGAGATGGCGAGAAAGGCGCCATAATCTATTAAAATAGGCACTAAATTGGGCATTACTCCGGTACCGGTGAACCGATTTGGTTCAATATCAATAGGGTTCTTCCCATCGACATTATGAATGTTTATACCAAGTTTCATGAAAATCCGAAAAGCGTACTTGAGTTATGGTGCGTACAGACGCACGGACAGACGGACGGACAGACAGACAGACGGACAGACATTTTTTCGTCCCCCAAACAATCTCATAAAGTACCATACTGGCACTTAATAAAAATATGACTATATCTTCATATGAATGTAGATGAATAAACCTAACATTTTAATAAAACGGGCTAGGATAATTGGCCTGCTACTATTTCTGGTAGTGCTATTTATGCTTTCGATTTTCCAGTTCTTGAAGATTGCTGCCATATGCAATTGCAAGTGCTCCATCGAGGTATTTTGCATTACCAAAAGTAGTAATGAGTATTGTTATGTGTGTTAAAAATAGCTAGTAATTAACTTCAAACATCACTACAAAACGGAAAAGATTCAAGAATATCTTTATCACACATGCCATAACAATCCTGGTGACAATGTGTGATATAGGCGCACTATTTCACAAAGAACATGTGTCTTGTCTTTTTAAGATAGAGTGTGGCAAATGTACAGTTTACAATTTATGTTATAGTAAAAATAATGTACCAGTGAACTATAATTTGGTGTCTTCAGATGAATGGAGCATCAGAATTTAGACTATAGTTGGAAAAATATAGTGGTAGTACAGTTCAAAAATTTTATTTCATAATGAGTGACGATAAGAAAAACAGCCTATTGGCTCGTAGTCTAATAAAAGTTACAAAAAATTAAGGAGGAATTGAAACGCATATGGCTTGTTCTAGAGTAAATTTAGAAAGGTCGTTGTCATAAAATTAAAGAAATGAATGTTTATCTGAATCTAGTTTTTCAAGCAGTAATGTTGATAATGAAGAGAAATCCATTATATCAGATATTCTCGATGCTCTAGTGAAATAAGATGATGCCACAATTTTTTTTGGTTGTATGTTTGTATTGAAGTAAGAGGCAGAAATATTTTCACTGCCTAGGAACACCAAATACTGTATTTACACTAATCTAATGCACACCCCAAATTTGAAACTTTAAACTATAAAAAAAGAGTTTGTTGGCGAATGTAATGTGCATCAATGGCAGGATGTTTTATTTGGTATTTGTTCTTAATATTTCATTTTATACTACAATGGAATAGTGAATGCCAATGAGGGATAGTGGTGGAGGATTCGGGACTATAGAAACCTTCGCATTGAATCCAGCCACTTTTGAACAATCTCGGTGTTAAGCTTGAGTGTCTAAATAATACATTAACTTTAACCCGTTTTTGTGCAAACCGATAATAGGCCAATGACAAATGTAATGGAGTCAAGAATTACAGCAATGCATTGTTATGTAAGTGTTCAAAGTTACCACCAAACTATGGAATGTATTTGCACTTGAATATAATGCATACTCCAATTTTGAATATTACAAATGGACAAAAAAGGTGCACATCAGATTCAAGTAAATACGGTATCTAAAGTCACCCCTGGTTATAACCTATACAGGAGTAGAAACTGATCCTTCATGGTTACGCAGATCTAGCTTGTATGTAGTATAATCACATGATTGTGCAAAAGTACCTGAACTAATTTGATGAGAAACACTGCAAAGATGAGAAATGAGATGGACATAAGAGCACCTTCCATGGAAGGGAAACTCATTCCTTTGTCTGTACGGGCTTGCCTATCCTGAGGTCCCCATAGACTTCTAATTCTTTTCTCTGTAACACAGAAAATTTGTGGAGATAAACATCAGCATGTATGATAAGGTAACAATTAAGTTAGATATATAAGCATTCATGAACCACAGAATGTGGACACTAAATGAGAATATTATTCTAACGATTAAGTGCTTTAAAATGCATTTTCTCCTGTGTGTTTAACTTTAACAGAATGCTACTTTATTCAGAGATATTGGGAGATATTAACATAATATAAATATTACGGTACTGGACATGTATAATAATTACTCATTGTCATTACTCTTTACTCGCTATTTTGGAGTAGTTACTTTCATATGCATAAGGAAATATTAATTCCTGCTCACTCATGAGTAACTGCTCCTACTGAAAGTAATTAATTGCGTCGGAACAATTTCTCAGTGATCGGGATGAATAAACATTCTTATGTTTTCTCGCTGTAGAGTAATTACTAGTAAATATTGAACTGACTTCGACAGGAGACTCAAGATACTTAAGCAGCAGTGATGGGAAAAGTACAAAAAGAAAGTAATTGGGCTGAATTACAATTACTTGAGAGACACTTTACTTAATTACAATTACAAATTACTTTTTCAAAAAGTAATCAGTAAAATTACAATTACATTTTTACAATTACTTTACAAAATAGCAGTACCTAAAAATTTCCTTTTTTTGGTTTGTTTTGGGCACATGAACAAACAAAAAACACATCAATGAGAATATTTTCAGAAACATTGAGTAACTTTTTGTTAATTTTAACTCTAATTTGGACATTAGTTGCAAAAACAGTAATGATGACGATATAGCAAGCGAGAATGATGCTAATACTAACGACTACTAAATTGTAACAATTACAATTTTATTTCCAGAAGTAAATTACAAGTAGAAATTACATTTTTTTTAAAGTATTGATTACAAGTAAAAGGGACCAAAAAAGGAATTTTACTCTAATCCGATTACTTTTACTTAATTACTTCCCATCACTGTTAAGCAGGTAATAAAAGTGTGAATTATAGCAGACTATTTACGATTCCTGCATCGAAGAGAGACTTACAAAGTCAGGAGATACTCTAAGAGATATGATTTCAAATCTCCTATTGATTTGTGAAGGAAAATTTTCATTGGTTGGCACAACACTTTCTTGAAGCTAGCAATGAAACATGAGGTATTGCTCTTACCAATGAACAGAAGATGAAAATCTTTTTATGTTATCTAGGGGATCCATGTTTTCAAATAGAGTTTCAGAAGATATTGGAGTGGATCAAAGTATAGAAATTTTGGTGTCGACTAAGCAGCTGTTAAACATAAGATGCACCAATGGATAAAATTTCCTAAGAATTAAATTGCTCTTCAAGATTTGCAAATGGCAAGAAATTTGTACTTTCCTTTCTGCAATTGGTGCTATTGAGTGCACACATATACTAATAAAAAGACCATATATGCATTAGGGAACGAGGTCAACAGAGAAGAAACTAATATTAGCACAGTATTCGACTGGAACATTTTTCTCCAGTAGCGCTGTGCCTCTAAGGATATTTGCCACAACAGCAAATGAAACTTCAGGAAGTTAAATTGTTAACTAATTTCATGCACAAAATAATTGCAGTTTTTAAAACATTTTTTCACGATTTTCAGATTTCCCCCATCCTAAAGTAATACTTACCCATGTAAGTGAGCATCTTGATTTTGAGGTCTTGCAAGAATTGCATTTTCCCTTTAACTGTGTGAGGGGTTTCTTGTATTAAAGTTCGATGTACAGCTTTAATCATATCCAGAGGCTGCTGTGTAGTGCTTCCCTCGCCAAACATACTATCATGAGAACTGCTGTTTGAAATCCATGATGATTTTGGCTTATATCCAGATTCAGTATTTAATTCAATGGGATGATTTGGGAACTCTTTATTGGTTATTGCTCCTCCAGTTTTCCATAATGGTGTTGAAAATCCATTTCCAGAACTCTCTGTTTGAGTTTCAGGTGATTTCAGATTGGTTGTGAGATGAAGGTGAATATCAGGAATATTAACAGTAGGTTCAGTTTCTAGAATAGACTGGTATGGCCATTGTGTTTGCTGAACGATTGATTCCGTTGATTCTTGAGATGATGAGTTTTCTTCAGAGCTTGTCATTGTTGAAACTGAAGATGCAGAGGGAAAGTCACTTTCTGTTAAGTCTAGCTTGTAGTTTCCTAATCGCCCATTTTCAGTATTCTGTCCAAGAATTTTATTTATTGCAAATTCATTGGTAGCTTGGTGAATATTTTTTTGAGGAATGAATTTAGTTGTGAAGTCTGATGGTTTAAATTCAATATCTACTGTTCTAGAGTTTTCAGGAGATTGAATCTGAAAGTCATCTTCATGATCGTAAGGTCGAGTTTTGAGCTTTATCTTCCCACCTCCAGGTTCCACAACTGCTAATTGTACCCATTCAGCAATAACAACAGTCAATAGCAACACTTCTACTACAGTGCCAGTCAAAACCTGTATGAAAGAAAAGATTATCATTAGTGACATCAGTGATAGACCGCCTGCATGATCTTGTGATTAGTATTGCTGCTCTACGGATCTGCAAGTCCAGATCGATCCCCGGTACATCCTCAGATTTTCCTGAGTTAGGGAGATCTGGGGTGCACTAAGCTTTGTGATACAAACTGAGGAGTTATCTGATTAAGAAGTTGAGACTCTGGTCACGGAAACTGTCATTTACAGCCGTGGGTGTCGGTATGCTGACCACATGTCCCCCATTCCTGCCATCTGCCTTGGTAGAAGACTCAATGGTCGCATAGTAAGCCTAGTCCTTCCAGGGATGTAGAGCCATGGAGTTTAGTTTTCATATTTTTTTTATTTAAAGACATTAGTGATGATCTTGTTAAGTCCTTTGGCTCTTGGCTAGCATTTCGGGTACTATTCTCCTCTTTCTGATCTAAAGTAAACAAGAAGCACTACGTCTATCTCACTCTTAAGCCACACAAGTAATGTAGCCTACTAGGATGGAGGATTTAGAATTGATAGTCAATTGGTCAATGCTCTGCAACATTTTCCCATCAATCCCAGAATTTCCTTTGGCTCCCAAATCCTATACAGTCAAACCTCTGTATAACAAAAATTGATATAACGAAAAACATGCATATAGCAATATTTTTGTTTGGTCCTGGAAAATTTCCCATCTTAATAACGTTAAATGTAGCTCATTATAACGATGAAGCTATTTTAGAAACACCCTTTTATAACAATATTTGGAGGTTGAATTGTTACTGCGAACCAGAAGCTTAGCCCTATGGATGGTAGCTGGTAGGCCTATCTGATCAGTATCCTTCCCAGCCACCAGTATTGTTTCCTTAGAAATTCAAGAAAAGAAATGTTCATGAAGGGTAAAAAATAGGATCGCTGAGGCTAAAATCATCCCTTATGTGTGCAAAAACGTATTGCGAGTTAGCTTGTTACTTCAACATGTACATATTGTACAATGAAATCACCATAAGAAACAACTGTTTTAGTTTTGCCTTAGCTATGTGATGAATTCGCTTGTCTTCTTCATCCCTCTTACCCCAACTACGAGTTTAAAATTTCTGACATATGGCTAGGCCCAAAGCGAGCCATGATCCATGATGTTAAACTAGTCTGAGTAGTATTTTTTTAGTGTGTGGGTGTGAAGTAGCTGTGGTTACAATTCAACAGATGTCAGCAAATTGAGTAACAAAATTTTTTATATACGTATATATATATATCTTGTGATTAATTATTTTCCACTTTTTCACATGTCAATTCCATGAATTATCCTGTAGATTGCACAGTTTTCTCCATGCAGTCTTTCTAATGTGTGGTAAATCACAACCCTTCAATATAACAATAACCCTCATACAATAATACAATCTGCTAGGGTCCACAAATATTGTTATGCGGAGGTTCACTGTATAAGCCCTCTCATTCCTAGCTAGAAACTCAGTTCCTTGAGAAAGGCTGCAGAGGTGATAGTGGCTGAAAGATTGGATATTTAAAACCATTTTCTGCTTATAGACTGAAAAATAGTATGTGTGGAACGACATGCGACAGAAGTGAAACTTGTTTTAATTTTTGGATCTTTTCAATTTTGGATTGTTGGGCTTTTTAATATTGGGTTTTTGGACTTTTTAATTTTTGAATTTTGGATTTTTTAAATGTTTGATCTTTTAATTTTTTAATTTTGGATTTTTGGACTTTTTAATTTTGGATCTTTGAATTTTTTAATTTTGGATTTTTTAAAATTTTGGATCTTTTAAATTTTGGATCTTTGAGTTTTTTCACTTTTTGGATTTTTTAATTTTAAAATTTTTATTTTAGATTATTAGATTTTTTAAACTTTGGACTTTCAATTTTTTAATTTTAAATTTTTTAAATTTTGGATAAGCCTAATCGTTGAGTTGATTGTTTTCTGTGCAGTCCGTTCCGTCACACTTCACTTATTTCATGACGATTTTGAGCGTAACACTAATTTCATGACGATTTTGAGAGTTACAAAAGCTCTCGATTTACCCCTACCACGGCTAAAGAAGTTTCACCTCAAAAACCTTTCTTAATAAAATTGTGTTGTGATAAGATGTTTTTGCCATTTACAGACAGACAACAACCAGCACACATATTTGTATGAACCTTTTCCGAAAATATTTTTTCTTTGCAGTTAGAGCTCAAAACATGTACTTCTCACATTTTTAGTGGAACATTGTTTACAGTAGAACTTCATTTATGTTATTCGCTTCTATGTTTTCCGCAGTTATATGCTAAATTTTTAGGCACCAAACTTTGTCCATTAATATTTAATTCAATTATAATTTTTTTGTTTACGCTTTCTCATTAATGTGTCACATTTGTCTGGTCCTCATGAATGAAACATATCCATTTACTTACTCATTTATATGTTACAGTACATACCCTTTTTGACACAACCTGAGAATGAAAGGGTTACTGTCGACAATGCATTAAGCAAGGCACATGCATACAACATACAATTTATATGTATCAACGGTACGGTCGGACAAGGTCTCGTTTTGTGTTTGCAGTTCAATTACTTTTTGATACTACCTCAGATAAAAGGGTTGCCACCAAAAATGCTTTAAGTAAGGCAACTATAGATGGTGGTACTTACATAGAACATACAATTTATACGTGTTGACAATATGGTTAGACAAGATCTCATTCTGTGTTTACAGTTCAATTAACGTTTGAGTCACAAAGAAAAAAAAAAATATGTGTGCCTATCAATAGGTAAAGAAGAAACCCAGAAAACCCTTAAGTCTTGGGGAAATGTTAAAAATAATACAACCCTTAACTTAACTCCGTGGCGCTAACATCCCAGAAGGGTTAAGGCCTACCACCTGACCACTGCATCATCTACCATAGGCAGATGGCAGGATTGGGGACATGTGGTCAGCATGCCGACACCCACGGCATGACCAAAATAATACAACCCTAATGAAACACAAATAAATTGACCGAGTAACGAACAATTAATGGTCAAAAGCTTTTTAAGTAGATCACCACTACTCTACAAAATCACTTGGATAACTCATTCACAGAAATAATTGTTTGCCCACTTCCAGATGAGCCAGAAACTAGAAATTTGCCATACTTATAGCCTGTAACCAACAGAAATATTCCAAAAAGTTTCTATCTTTAATTTATCCCCAAAAAACATTCAAAATAAGGATGCAATTTTAAGGTCTATACAGACATTCTTTGGAGGCTTATAATAGGTAAAGGGTAAGTTGTATCTAAAAACCAATTGCACCAGCAGTAACGGATTTTGATAAATCTACAGGTTTCGTCCTATGACTTTTTGTATTATCTCCACCGGTTATACCTTAGATAGGATTCGATTTTTTATTCTGAGTAAATTTTGTATATTTTGTTCACATTATGTAATTTTTTACACACTTATAGAATAGCTAGAATTGTGTGCACAATTTAGTATTTCTAGCTGCCCTAGAAGTATGGAAAACTGGCCCCAACTTCTTAGATGATCGTATTCTATTTGTTGATCCATTTCAACGGAAATGGACCTGAAGATGGCGGAATAAAAGTCGAAATACGTATATCATCCATCCCACAGAACACAAAATTTTAATGTTTTATAATATTGACAACTATAGATTTTAGAAGTGTCGGCATGCTGAACATATGCCCCCCAATCCTGCCATCTGCCTATGGTAGATGACGCAGCGGTCGGTTGGTAGGCCTTGTCCCTTCAGGGATGGAGTTTTTATAGATTTTAGAAATGACAAAGCTATTAAGCTGATAATATAACAAGAACATTTATAAAACCAAATTCGAGGGAATAGGTGGAATTGTTTTATGCACTATGCTACACAATTATATCCCTCGTAGGAAAAAAGAAATATGAAATTTATCAACATGTATGTTGACTTGTTGAAATTTTAAAACATATTTTAAATAATATTATTATTCATTTTAAAGTGTCCTCAACCATTTTATATTTATTTAAAAAAAAAATATTTTTGCTATTTTGTCACCCCTCAGTGATAACACTTGGAGCAGCCCGCATCCCTCTTTCTGTGCCACTGATCAAGAGTAGTTAAAATTTACTCTGTAACTGGAAGATAAGACCAAAAACTGGCATGTTAAGAAAGCTATAATTTAAAGAATTACCAGACAATAGAAAATATATATTGGCAGTTAAATATTCATTCTATCAAAATTTTGCAATGGTCACATCATTATAATATTATTGATATAATTAAGTAAAATATCCTCATACCTGAGAGTACATGACTACTGGAGAGGTGTGGAGCTACTAATGACTAGTAAACAGTTGTGCGGTGACAAAGTTAAGGTAATTATTTCCACTAGGTGGTTATTAGCCAGCCAGGCAATGCACTCAGTGTGTGTGCCCAACCCAGAACCAAGTGCAGGTGTCACACACATTAACCTTTTAACTGTCCACTTCCTTGATGTAACCATATCTCTAACTGTATCATACTCTTATGAATATTCTTCATGTGTAATAAAATCATAATTCTGGTTGTCTCTTCTCATTGTTTTAATGAGGGGTTATACAACAGGGATCTCACTTCTTACAAGATCTTGAATAACTTGGGTGTGGCTGGAGATGTTTTCATAAAATTTTAAACAATCATTCCACGTGAGAGTAGCTTTAATTTTGTACCGGTATATAACACATCAATTTGTATTTTTTTTCTTAAAAAAAAAGCAATTGTTAACTTGGTTTCACTTGCATATATGGCTGTCATGCCATCACTCGTATGTTAGATTTAATTTAACATGCAATTTTTTTCTTTTGTGGCCATTAAATTGGCAACAACATATGGATTAAACTTACTGTAAGATTCTGTGTAACCATTTTAACATTTGTAAAAGCAAATACTGTTATATTTTCTTTTTCAAAAACATACCATAATAATAATAATAATCATAATAATAATAATAATAATAATAATAATAATAATAATAATAATAATAATAATAATAATAATAATAATAATAATAAGTCCCCTGTAAAAAATGTGAATTATTTTAGAAATAACATATTTCAAGTAATGTTTGTAAAATCAATATTAGAAAAAATACAAAATAGTATAAGCATTATAATGAAATATTTTATTTTCATTATTGCTGATAGTATTTTGTTCATGATTGTTTTTATTAATAACATTGTTATTACTATTATTTTTATTGTTATTATAATATTTAAAAGCACATAAAAATTTATAGAACCAAAAATAATAATATTCAAGAACCTTAGCACTTTGTTACCTTTCTTAGGCAGGACGAAACAGAAGATAAAGTCAAAGTATCAGCACGAATAATGTAAATACTGAACACAATTTCACATTAACAGCAGAAGAACTTATTTGAATGAATGATATAGGCAATTGGGTATCACAAGAATTGCTGAGTTGTTAAAATAACAATACACCGGAAGTGTAATGCCATCAACTCCCATGTTAGATTGAATCTAACACCCTGCTGAAATAATAGTACTCTTGACAGATGTAGGGTATCATTTTACATTTGAGTTGCAGAGATAATAAACTACAGATCTTGTGGAATGCATTAGTGGCAAAACAGCTATCCTGTGCAAGACATAAGTGCGTTATTAAAAGATATCCACAACTGGTAGAATTTTTCTAACAAGTCAAACAATCACAATGTAAAAAACATGGTCACTTCAGGCCCCAATTTCAAGTCCTTTGCACTGTGGACAAAGCTAAACCGCCTCTTTCATATTTTTACTTTTCCCCTACCCACCTCCACTTTTAAGTAATTTTTTTAGTGTTATGTTTGAGTTTTACACAAGTGTCAACCAATAGTATTCCGATAGCATTTTACTATTGTGAATAATCCAATCACTACCTAAACTAAAAACTAAAAAAAACTCCGTGGCGCTACATCCCTGAAGGGACAAGGCCTACCACCTGGCTGCTTCATCATCTACCATAGGCAGATGGCAGGATTGGGGGGCATGTGGTCAGCATGCCGACACCCACGACCGGTAATGGTGGTTTCCATGACCGGAGCCGCTACTTCTCTATCAAGTAGCTCCTCAATTTGAATCATGAGGCTGAGTGCACCCCGTTCCAAACCCCCCTACCTCAGAAAAATCCGAGGAGGTACCGGGGATCGAACCCGGGCTGACGGATTTGTGACACTAACCACAAGACCATGCCGGCAGTCACTACCTAGACTACACAACAAAAAATAAAAATCATGGAGAGGGGTTGGGTAGGTGGAATGTAAGGAGGAGGAAGGGTAAATAGCTTATAGTGCTGAGAATGTGCCTCTGGCTGTTGCTGCCGTCGGCTCTGGCCAGCGCAGGAGTTGAAGGGTATATAGATGACTCATAAGTTCTGAACCCTATTGGCACCTGCATCACCAAGACAAAAAATGGAACCTCCCACACTGAGGAAACAGTCATTCAAATCCTGCAAACTGTTATGGCCATTTGCATCGGAGGACTGTTTCACGATCTTTGTATAACCACAGCTCCCTAAAACTTTTGAGATATAATATTTTGTTAACTTATACAATAACAATTTTTTTATATTACGCATATAAAAAAATCCCTCCTCAAAAATCTATCTATAAATCAGGGTCTGTATCACCTAAACTGAAGAAGTTATTGCCTTAAATGTGAGAACATTCTAAAGGATGGAGCTCAGTGACCATCACATCTGCTTTGCTATTAAGTGTATAATTTTTTTTTTTGGGTGGGCTTAAAGACACTCCTGTCCCCTGCTTTATGTGTGACAGGCATGAGAGGACAACACAAAATCCAGTTTTAAAGCCAAGAGGGAAAATTTCCAGTGCCAACCCCCAGGGTGGAAGACAGCCATGCAACCAACTTTCCCACAAGACAACTTTAATTTAATCCTTTAAAGTTTATAATTAAGCCTATATGGACTTTTTGGATCTTAGGTTACTACTAAAATAAAATAAAATAAAAAAATAAAGCATGAACTATTATGTACTTCGGCGTGCTGTAAATATATTTCTCTTAAATACACTTCTCTCTAAAAATTCATCACAAGCATAGACCTAATTTAAATCCAACTTTCACCATCCATATGTAGGGCTATTCTTAGGGAATCAACATGTGTAATTACTTTTTTTGTTTTGTTTTGTTTGTTCAAGGGTAGGCCTACTGTCAAACACAAAAATGTCTCCAATCTTTTCAATGTGGAGAAAGATATTTTGGCGGATGCTGGGGGAAACTGACATTGGCAGAGTAAATTTTACGTATAAATTTAAAGAATTCAGAAACAATTTCAAACGATCGCATTCATGAAATAATAATTTGAAACAACGGGAGATCATGTTATGTATATCAACAGTATAGTCTGATTTTTGTTTTGCATCATTTAACCAACGAAACACAATTTTTAATAATAATAATAATAATAATAATAAATATTTAGGATAATACTGGGCAAATTATTGGGTGGGGTTGAGCCCCATGGACTCGTATAAGTTGCACCACTGAAAACAGGCCTAAAATTAAATGGCAATCACCCGATTTTAGCCTATGCAGATGATGTTTGTTTGCTGGGTGATGACATAAACACAAGAGAAATACAGAAAGTCTTTTTGATGCCTGTAAGAATGGACTGAAGTATATGGTCATAAAATGCCAAATAATGCGCTACGAAAATTAGAATAGTTGGTAAATCATTTCAACAAGTGGAGAAATTCAAATATCTGGGAGAAATAATTACACATAAATTACAAATAATATTTAGGCAGTAGTTAAATGTCGATTAAAATCAGGAAATGCATGTTTTTATGCAATTCAGAACTTTATCTTCTTGTCTTCTGTCCAGAAATTTAAATATACATTTTTTAAAGAGAAATCCTGCTGGTTGTATTACGGATATGAGACATGGTCTCTTACTCTTTGGGAAGAACATAATCAGAGAGTGTTTGAAAACAGAAATGAGGTGAAAACGGGGATTGGAGAAGAACTGAATTTGAAATGGGCTGGACATGTTGCACATGGGAAAGGCAAGATATATCTAAAAAATATTGACTGGGAGACCTGAAGGGAAGAGACCACTTGGAAGACCTAGACATAGGTGGGAGGACAATATTAGGATAGATTTAAGGGAAGCAGGATTTGTGAGAGATGGTTGGATGGCGAGCTCATGTTAACGCAGCAATGAAGCTCCAGGTTCGATAAAATAGATAATATTCCTTTAGCTTGCTTAGGAATTGTTTGTCATTGAGCAAATAAGTATAAGTTGATTTTATTTTCTAAGGTATTTTTATTTCCATCTTAGTAGTTTAAATTAAATCCTAGTCATTGTAGTACCCTCCCTCTGATTTCTTTTTGTCCATTTCTGTGATAATTAAGTGTCTGTACCGGTGTTGTTATCTGCTTTGACTGCTATGGACCTAGTTGTGCACACCTACTGTTAAGATGGACTATTTTATTTTTGTTAGAATTAGGTTTTGGAAACAAAGTTTAAAATTTTGTAATAATACTTCAAAATTTCTGAAACTCTATAAAATATCTAATTACAAAAATTCTCCTCCATGAGGTGAAATCACTGGGAAATTCAAATTCCGCACAAAAATTTAAGGTTCATTTCACAATACCGAATACCGCACAAAATGTTCAGGTATTTTATTTGCACGGGTATATTACACGCAAGATATCAGAAATTTTTCTGCCATAGGGAAATTCCAATGGTTTTTGTTTTGATGCTTTGCATGCTCCATTGTAATATCTTTCATCATGAAAGTGAAACAATAAAGAAAGGTAACAAGATTGAGTAAGGACATATAAACACCAACTTTGCTCTTACATCATCAGCTGATTCTGATTGGCCATCTGGTATCAGGTGGATGAACTAGCTGATCAAAGTTCCCTAGATGCTCACTGAGGTGACCAAGTTTAGCAGTTCTTGGCAGGCTCCAAATTGTGCGGAAATTGTCTATGGTATTAGAGAACGGAAAATCTCTGTTGCAAAATTTACCTGTGGTATTATCAAACTGATCATCTTGTATGTAAAACTAGCTTATGTAAATCTGGAATTTGACCCTGCCCGAAATTAATAAGTAGAAAATAATGATCTTCAAATGGAAGATAATCACTGTTGTTAGATATACCGTACTTTACGGACCATAAGACACACTTTTTTGTCTTGAAAACAGAGCCTTCATTGTTGGGTGCGTCTAATGGTCCGAAGTACACTAAAAATTAAAATTATGGTAAAAGTTGTCAGAATACCATAGTTATACACAAGGTGTTGTAAACGATAAGACTGTTACAAATTTTAGCACAAACTGTACACCACTGCACTTGTCACAATCATAAAATGAGGGTAGTTGGAAGCCAGGTATACAATGAAAAAAGAATGGGATGTTGAGTTCTTTTATACAAAAGGAGTGCCTTTGTCGGGTGGTTTAAATGAATGCAATGACCTCTAAACAGCCCGTTACTCTTACCCGTATACTGAATTGAGCGTTAGAGGGTGTAAAAGTATTTTCAGTCTTACATGAGAAATCAGTTCAGTTGTTAAAATTTACACGATGCCACCTGTACAGAAGATATTTTTGTACAATGTAGATTTTAAGTTAGAAGTGATCTACACTGATTCCATTGCATATGCAATGAAGTATATTATTCACTTTAAATTTCCATCCTAAAATTAAGGTGCATCTTTTGGTCCGGAGCGTCTTATGGTCCGTAAAATACAATATTTGTTCTGCAAACTATTGGTATTAAAAAGAATGTATTCAGTTTTTTACTTGAAAATGTAAGTTCTTTTTGGCTGTCATGGAGGAGCCAGAGCCTGCCAGAGACCCTCAGGCACAGAGATGATGGGGGATCAAATAAATCAGAGCTCATCACGTTTTCACATAAACGCCTGTGGCTTGGATATGACTGAGCCTCAAGTTTTTAAACTTTTTTAAAGGAACAATCCACTTTGGACTTATAAAATAATAAATGAGGGATGGGCATCTAGGCAAGAGAGATACATGAAAAATGAAATGAAATACAAAAAGATGAAATAAAAGCATTAAATATAAAAACTGTAGAAAATGTTCATAGAATCCTTTTATTATTATACATAGCAGAGCTTGATCATGATATTGTCAAGGTGGAGGGAATGTTCAGCAATTGGCACAATGAAGATACTTATGTGACCACAGATTCTATCTACCACATTATTAATGTGTTATGTGTCCTTTTTTCTGCATTTAAAATTTTAATTCATGTTGCTTTGAAAGCATTTTTGATTTTAGAGAAAATGGCATTGAGGAATAACAATATTATGATCTGTGGTCACAAAACACTGACAGAGAGAAATGATTTGGAACTATAAATTTGGCAAAACAATTAATACATCTGTGCTGTGAGCATCTCTAAGTTAATGATCTCTCCCAATATTTTATTTTTCTCTGCATAGGCTTATGAAATGCATTTATATCACTGCTGCCCACACAATAAGTTAGCTCCCTACAATGCTCATAAATTTATTTTTCTTTACTTTTAAGAGTACGACAATATTATTATACGAGGGTAAGTCAAAAATTACTTACACTTTTCATTCTACAACTTTATTAAACAAAGATAGGTGGTGGCCGCGTGGGTGTCGGCATGCTGACCACATGCCCCCCAATCCTGCCATCTGCCTACGGGGGATGACGCAGCGGTCGGGTGGTAGGCCAAGTCCCTCCAGGGATGTAGCGCCACGGAGTAAGTAAGGTGGCGGCCGCATGCGCATACATTGAGTTGGTACGTCTGTGTACACGTGTGCGAAAGTTAATCACGATCGCATCAGTTGTCTTCTAGCTACAACAGCCTAAGCATGTCAGCTCCGCTATCAGATTGCACCAAAGAGGAGCAACGAGGAGTGATCAGATTGTTGTGGTCAGAGAGTGTGAAAGGTGCCGAAATTCACCGGAGACTTTTGTCACAATACGGGGAAAGTGCTTTATCTCGTAAAACCGTTTTCTGTGTTGGTCGAGGTTGATGGTCGCTCAGCTCCTTTTTGTGTGACGCTCGTTCGGCCACTTTTAAACATTTCGATCCTATCTTTGATTCCCAGCATAGCCATGGGATTTTTTATTTTTTATTTAAATGTTTCCATGGTGACATTGATCTGGATAGTGTGTAAAATTTAATTTTAAGGACCCTCTAGCAATTTTATATTATAAATCATCTTATTGTGATAACCTAGCTCTACCTAATAGGCTACTCAGCATACAAAAATGGGGCTGCACTATTTTAAAGAAGGGGGAATGCCACAAACCTGTAAGATTTCAGTGTCAGAAATTTTTTAAACAAATTAAATATTTTCCAACACTGAAAAGAAACACTGATTTTATGTGTTCAAAACCAAAGAACAATGACATAGAAAAATGCAGCCAAAATTTTCCAAATATTGTTAACATTTTTTCCTGTAAACCTTGATATTAAAAGCAGCAACAAAAAGAATACAGCCTAATTTGAACTTGAAAGAATTTCACAGCATGTAGATTTTCAAGCAAAATTATCTCAGAATCTAAAGAAATGTCAGTGGTATGACATGTACTTCATTGTTTTTTATAAAAAGTTATCAAATCCTATTGTTCCAAATCACTTCCTGTGCGGATAAAAACGTGCAGATAAATAGCAGAATCGTTAAGCATTTGCCACATAGTCTGTTTGCATGTGCTTGCAATACATATTTCCCTATTACCAACATTATTATTATTTATAATGCTTACAAGAGAAATTCCCTGTCATACCTTCCTGAGATTTTAATGTAATAGAGCTCATTTTAAAGCTTTGAAAACATAAGAAATACATATAGATAGATGTGTAATCTTGAAGCCACAGAATATTGTATCAGTTGAACATTACATAATATATTATATTATATATTATAACATATTGAAATGACAAAACTAAATATGAAAAATTAGGTGATAGAATACGACAAAAAGAAAAGGAGTTATAATTAACAGTAACTTACATGATTTGAATTTGAACCTCCCGCTTTGCAATTCATTTTATATTTGTGATACAGTCCACAAGTTTCTAAATTCATCAATGGATCCATCCGATGGCATCGAACTTTCATCAGAGGGTTTTTAATTTCATTGATGGAATCCATCGGCTATCCATCAAAGCGTTCTCTGAGTTCAGATGAGTTTGCGCTGGTTTCCATCGACTGGCATCGGTTCCATCGTACTTGAACGTTTGATGGATCAGATGAATCACAGCCATTATCACGAATTGACAATTCAAACTTATGTAATGGAAACAGCGCATTTAAGATTCATTACTACATATCGTAGGCTGAATTATACACACATAATTAGTAGTTAAACTTATTTTTGAGGAGTCGTTATCCGATTCCTCATAAAGGGCTAAAACTGAAAGTAAATTCTTATAATGGCATGCATTTTAAGTCACACTTAAGTTATTTTGGGTTTTGTTGTTGAAATTGTTAAAATTATAAAATATATACCATATAAAATAATAGGCCTATTACTAATTTCGGGTCAATTTGAAAACATAAAACTACAGTACTGTAATGTGTATAGTATAAAACACACAGACTGTCTAATTACCCCACTGTCATAAACCAATTTTATCTAATAAATACTGACGAGTCTGTCTTTGCGATAAGATGTTAATTTAATGTAGATCTCACTTTTGTTTGTTTGTTTTATTTAATATATCATTATTATAATCATTGTATTTAATGTAAATGCAAATCGATCATTGGGCCTATACGTTTTTAGGTGGGAAAATAATAAACCGGAGTTACCAATAATGCCATCGCTAATATTTTATAATTTTATATGTAATTGTTACTTAGTTACTATGTTGGCGCTCCCGAAAAACATCGGTTTGGTCAACAAATGGTTTTTAAATTCATCAGTCATCATGAATCCATCGAGAAAAAATTGCGAAATCCAGCCTTCCATTCGGTGGAATCCATCGTTCATCAGTCCGATGAATTTAGAAACTCGTCTAGTTTAATAAAAGTTAATAAAGTTTAATGTTTGAATAGACTTCATAATGAGCCATGTTACATTAGAATCTAAGGCAGTTGCAATCAGGATTTGCATGCTAGGATGATTTTTCAACCTATACACACAGCACAGCTTCTATAATTGCATCCAGTTTGCTCTTTTATATAATATTATTATTATATATTCCCTTTTGGATTTCTTTGGTTCTAAAAATAAATAGAATTAATAATATAAATAACTGCGTAAGTAATCTGTGTTAAGGATCACTCAGATACATTTTGTACTATGTTTGGATGTCCTGCTTTGATCTTTGTTCATGCTTAAATTTCATAATATGAATCAGCCGTAAGATCTTGTGAATAGTAAGTTTTTATGTGAATTTTAAAACCAGTTTAAACGTTCTTAAAGTAAAGAAGTAGAAAAAACAAAAATAAGTTTTGATGTACGGTACTGGTATTTTATAATATTTTTTAATTACCGTTACCGTGATAGAAAATTATTCTAATATACATTTGAATGAACTTACTTTATACAGAAAATAAATGCAAATAAAACGTGATTCATTTCATCAATGTTTCACTTCTGGAGAAAAAAAAAAGTGTTATCTATTTTAATTTTTAAGGGAAAATGGAAAAAAATTAGGTCCAGCCGATTTATATCAAATAAAAGTATAAACATGTAAAAAAATAATGTTAAAATATTATGAATCAAAATTTCTATAAACAGTAGCTTACAGATTGTAAAATAATAGTACCTAAATATACATATGAATAAAAATAAATAATGGGTATCCCAATGTACCTAATATTTAACACAATATAAGGTTGAAATAAATTTTAAAAATCCATAAATATGGCTCTTCAAGTTAATTCAATTATGAAATATACATAAACAAATACAAACGTGATGTAGGTGGAAATATTAATAAACCATTTTTTTCAGACGGTGCTAAGACATTAGAAATACTCCTCACATACATTTTAGACACTACAATAAATAAAAAAAGGTTGTCACACCAGTTACAAAGTATTCATGTACATGTCTATAGGTGCCACAACAAAATCTCTCACAGCAGTAAACCAGTTTGCAACACTTGACTGAAATATTAATTGCATTAAAGTGCTTTAAGTAACATTAGTACGTGAACAGCTATAGCGACAGTAAATAACTTAGCTTATCTCTTAAGTTTGTGCTTGTGTTAGGAAATATAAGCATGACTATGCCTATTTTATATAGTAATACTCTGCCCACAACCCACTGAAAGAAGCATTATACCTTTGCTTCTTATAGCCTCATTAGATGCTGTTAGTTCTTTTCACCATCTTGGGATGGTGATTTGGTGATTTAATGTGAATATTTTACTCAGATTAAAATGGTTTGATTTCAATAAGTTCTGAAAAATCTAGCAATTTCATGATTTTTTCGTCCCCTGTAAAAATAAACATTTAACTTACAATGAAAATGTAAATATGCATTTTTTTTATCTTTGTGGAAACAATCCCTTTCAAATTAGTACAACATGGTTAAATTATTATTTCATTATTATATATTTACTTTTTTCATCCATACAACATATGTACATGTTAAAATAAAAAAAGAAACTTTCTGAGAAAAGATCTCTCTCACTATCTACATTTGACAATTAAACTATAGAAGAAAAACTACTACAGTGTGATCTATGTCTATCTGTAACATAGATCTAACCATATGCTAAATCTAAGGGTACGTTTCAAGAACTATAAGGAAACAGTAGGCACTACAGAAAATGAAATATGGGCACCCATGAAAAATGATAATTATCACAGTTTATAAATTTTTTCCATTTGTTTTTCGTTTTTAGACACTCATGTTAATGGTCAATTAGACTTACTTGGTTTCTATCAGAGCCAGTTTACTACCCCAGTGATATAACATAAATTTATAATTATAAGAAAACAATTTTAATTTAATATGAGGGATCCAAAGTATTATCAGGAGTGAATGAATGAATAACTACTGTAAAATCTACAATGGTACCAGTACTTAATATATTATAATAGTAATTTACATTGCTTTTCAGTGTAGGCTGGGGCAGAATATTGCTATATTCACATTAGTCCTATGGCTACTATCACATTTCAAATCACCAATTTATAAAACTACATCTTATATTTTACATTACATGCTTGAAATCACTTATAATATTTTGATAATATAAACTTAAAACTATCCTTTTATAGACATGAAATTAATCACACTTTCATTCATATTAAAGAGAACAATTTTTTATAGGCCTGCCCTTCTGTTATTGCCAGGAAATGATACGCTTTAGGCTCAAAATAAAGAATAAAATTCACATTTATTGCAGGTAGAAATTACAAAGCTTAGAACTTTAAAGTCTTGTAAATTTTAGTGTAAATGCCATGAAAGTTGCAAGTTTCCAATTTCCTTACTGGTACCTGTAGGCCTATTTCAACATACCATATAAATAATACACACAGTATATGTAGGCTATTTTCTTTTCCACACAACCCCATTAGTAATAGAAATTCTGTATTTTTATAAGGTTTATCTGATGGTAAAGCATTAGACTCATATTACTATTATTTCATTTTTTGTACATAACTCAAAGATGTTGGACTCAATAATTTTAGCTTAGTTAGAGATGAATTAATTCAGTGATTCCCAACCTGTGGTCTGTAGACACATAGGGGTACGCTAATTTAATTTACCACATTTCAAAAGTTTTCATAATTTTATCTTAGATGGGTCAGGAATGTACTAGTTACATTAGATGGCTAGAGACACCCAAGCAATGAGACTAAATACTTTTTCAAGGTGGACAGCTATCAGTTCAGCCCTTGCATAATTCCCACTTCTTTTTTACATAAAAAGAAAAAGAAAATGAAATTCCGATATCACTGCACTTAATAAGCTATTTTCACATGTATCGAGGTTAAATTATTGTGTTATTTGGTAATAGTGATTTTTAAAGTTGGTGTAAATATGAATTTATGGTTCAAGTTATGGAGTTACAATATCTTCCAATGACCCAAATCTCAAGATAAGGCCAACACTGAAGTAATTTTATTTTATTTCTTTGGTATATTTTTGTATGTAAAATAGATGATTTTCAGAAGTTTAATGTAAATATAAAACATCAAGAAATATCGCTTTCATTATGCAAAATTTAATATGCCCTGAATTATGCAAAAGTATTATGGGGATCCCACAAAGCTAGATAAATTTTCAAGGGGGCCATGATACTTAAAAGTTTGGGAATCACTGTGTTACCCATCCACTTGTAAGCCCGTAAACTTATAACTGTAAATTCAACATTATCAGACATTGCAATAAAAAGCAACAAATTTAACTTCTTATACAAGTGAAAATTATATACACATATTCTGATCAATTATATTGATTTGATTTGATTTGATTTGATTTTGATTTGATTTTGTTTTTGAACCACATCAAAATGTGGTTATCAACATACATAAATAAGAGTGAGAATGAAAATGGATAACAGAATTATGTCAAAATAGCACTATAGTGTATAAATTTAGAAAACAACATCAATATTAACTTCAAAAAACTCACTAATAGAATAAAGTGGATTATTTGCAAGCCAGTCTCTCAGAACAGTCCTAAACCTGTTTAATTTAACTGAATGTGCAGTTTTGGGTAAACTATTAAACAACTTAATACCCAAATTATTGCACCACTTCTTTGTTTTAGTTAATCTTGAACTTTGTGTCACTATGAGGTAATTATTCCTAGTGTTATGATGGTGTAAATTATATTGAAAATTTTGTTCATGGAGATTAGACTTAATATTTATCAAACAGTTGAAGATATATTGATTGATTACAGTGAGAATTTTAGAGTTTTGAAACAATGGACGACAATGAGCATCAAACGATGCACCAGAGATTATTCTCAAAGCCTTTTTTTGTAGTAATAATACTTTATAGATATCTGCACCACTACCCCAGATATGGAGGCCATATGAAAGTATACTGTGAAAAAAAGCATAATAGGACATCTTTAGATGGTGCTTAGATACATTATTTTTTAGATGGCTCAGTAGGAAAATTACCCGAGAAAGTCTTTTACAAACATAAGAAATATGATCAGACCAATTAAGTTTTGAATCCAATACAATACCCAAAAGTTTAACATCAGAAGCAAATTCTTTATGTAATTGTTTAAGAGAAAAAAGAATGCGTTGAGTTTTATCATTATTAAGTTTGAACCCATTAACCTCAAACCATTTAGTAGCTGTTTTTAATGATAATTCCATTGAGATATTGATATCATTCAAAGAAGAGCCACTGGTTAATAAAGAGGTGTCATCAGCATATAAGACAGAGTCACAATTTAGGTTAAATGGCAAATCATTAATCATTATTAAGAACAGGAGAGGACCCAAAATGGATCCCTGAGGTACTCCAGTATTAATTGTTGCAGAAGGAGAAAACTGGCCTTTAATACAAGTTACTTGTGTGCGATTTAATAAGTAAGATCTGATTAGATTGAGCGTTTTTCCCTGAATTCCATAATATTCTAATTTATTACATAAGATTTCGTGTGATACACAATCAAAAGCTTTTGACAAGTCACACAGCACCGTCAGAGTGGAATCTTGTTTTTCAAATCCATTGATGACACACTCAATGAGGTGTTCAACAGCATCAGCAGTGCATCTTGCCGATCTAAAACCATACTGAGATTTAGAAAAAAGAGAGTTGAGCTCAAAATGCATTGTTAATTGCTTATTAATTAATTTTTCAAATACTTTAGAAAAAACTGGCACAATAGAAATTGGTCGATAATTAGCTACATTACTTGGATCACTCTTTTTATGAACCGGTATGACTTTGGTTTTCTTCAAAGAATTTGGGAAACATCCAGATGAAAAACATTCATTTATGGTGTAGGTTAATGGTTCAATAATATGAGGAATAACAAACTTAAGCAAATCACTATCCATGTCATAAATATCTTTACAACGAGAATTTTTTAAATCAAAGACAGCTTTAAGAACGTCATTCTGAGAGACCAGTTGCCATGTAAAGACAGAATTATTGTTTAAGTTAGTGTTACAAAGAAAATTAATTGCATCATCTTTAGAAGATTTGACATTTTCAGAAATAAGTTTGACAGAATTCACAAAGTAGTTATTTACATCATCTGGGTTGAGGTTGCAACTGCTGCAGGTACCTGATTTATTACGCACACTATTAATTACTTCCCATGCAGCTTTACATTTATTTGTCGACTTGTTGATGTAATCTTCATTTGCTTTCTGTTTAGCAGCTTTAATTTCTCTGAGCATATTATATTAGTTCAATTTTCAAAAATTATTTTAGAGATAAATTTAAATTCTGATTCTCTTTTAAACAGATCCTCACCAATGATCTTATAATTTACCTTTGTCTTATTTGTATTTGCATTTAACATATTTTATGTTCAGTATAAAGTTATGCATTTTTGCATTTTGTTATCTTGAGCTGTTTATTACAAGAACTAAGTAATAATAGATCTATTTTCTGTTTTAATGAGTTTAATAATAGGCTAAATGTATGCCTTTCCTAGTCTTTAGCAATATATTATGTTCTTAATCATTGCATTTCTATACCTAGCTTTAATAAATTATGGATGTAACATTTAACAATCCAATATAAAGATATGTACTAGGGAGCAACATATATTTAGATATAAATATTTCACTGTACACTTTGCAAACTTTATGCAGTTGCTATCTTGTAGTAATTTTTTGAACGTTATTGAGTAGTTGTATAGATGTATGTTGTCAAGACAATCTTGATAATGTTTGAATACATTCTGAATGCTTAGGAGCTTATTTTCACAAGAGATATACCTAAACCTAAATGCTAAGAACAGATTGAAAACGTGCTTAGTACGTAAATCTCTGATCACAGAAACAGTAGTGTGAGTCATTCCCAAGCAAAACTGAATGTTTACCAACCAGTACCAGTTGACTGCTTCATACTGGAACTGCATTACCTATCCACTTGTATATGGGTGGTATAGCTGCAGTAGAAGCTGATCTCTTGAGTGTTCATCATGAGATGGAATTAAACTATACCATGGAACAGCCTACTTTTAGTACAGATCTACAGTTTTAAAAAATTAATACACATGTACATATTTTTGCATGAATTGCTGTGTCATTCAAATTTTATTTATGATTGGTTGGTTGGTATATGGTTATTTAATGGCAGGGGTGTACTGCAACTTAGGCCTGTGACCGTCGCCGGTGTGCTGGAATTTTGTCCTGCAGGAGTTTTTTACATGCCAGTAAATCTACTGACACCTGTCACATTTATGCACACATAAATGCCATTGACCTAATCCGGGATCGAACCCGCAACCTTGGGCACAGAAAGCCAGCGCAATACTAACTGTGCCACTCAGACCTGCCAAATTTTACTTATGAATTATTATAGTTGGCCTATATTAACATATTCACGAACTCCTTTTCCTCTTCTTTGGTGACATTCCATACGCAACGTGTTATTTCATCTGGTGACTCATACATTTTCCAAAGACACATATGCTTTTCTTTACTCTCTTCTAAATTTTCAGGTAAAAATTATTTTCTAATTATAGCTATTCTTGGGTAGAATGAGTACACAGCATTTTATAAAAATATGTACAATCAAAGTCAAATGATTCAGGAATTCATAAGAAGTGAGTTCATTACTGTCCCTTTAAAACACCTCCTAATGCCCATGAACCCTCAACTTACCGGCTAACTTCCAACTGAAGTGAGCAAAGAGTAAGAATATAGTGCAGTGATATTAGCACATAAATGCACTGCTTTGGATGGAAACAGCTAGCACTATTTCTGTAATCATTGATGTACATACTACATGGCTGTAAGTTATTAGCATTTTCAGTTGGATTTAAAAGTTCAAGTTCAGATATATTCCTGTCAGTAGGCTAAACACTACTTCTTAAAAATTATCTGAAGAATAGTAATTCCAATGAAAATATGTAGTCTGCTGTTAACTCAAGTACATATTATCATGAAGAGCTCAGTGCATTTTCATGCAAATAGTTTATCACAGATACTTTATGTAGGAGAAAAATATTAGCTGTTTTAATGTCATATATTCTTGCGTAACTTATGAAAAGTACTCTGTACCGGTATTGAAATCAGCTATACAGGAAGAATAATTTTAATAACAACCCACACAAATTTTATTTTATAACTCTGACAATAAGGTATCATCATTATAATACTATCAATTTGCATTTAAGTAGCATGATGCAAATCAATAAGAAAATTCATTTCCTTGATATGTGCTTTTGCAAAGCACATCGATTCTAAATCGATTCTAATAGTGTTCAAGTGGTAATGAGGTGAACATAAAATGATCAAAGGAATAGGCCTAATATTTATGATAGGCCTACTAAATAACATTTACATTTCAGTTTTTGTAGAATGAAATGAAGACTAGATTGTAAATTGTACAGAACTCTCCTTAAAATTAGTTAAATATTTTTGCTTGTACAGTGGTCTATGACATCTTCCTATTTGGAATCTAGTCATAGTGTTATATATTTGCAAAGTCTCTAAAAAGGTAATATTTTGAGTAGCGGTAAGAATATTTTAATTAATTATTCTTATTATGTACGTTAATTGTAATTTCTGAAGAAATGGTTTAGTTAAAATGGGAAAATTTTAATAAGAAGGAAAAAATTAAGTACCGGTACCTACAGTTAATCTACTCATAGATAAAGTATCAGAATAATAAAGGATGCTCTTCCTTTTTAAGGATACCATGCCAAAAATTATTTGATAAATAAGCAGTTTTAAATGAGCATAGAAATATCATAGTTCATTTCTACCGGTATATGAGCATGAAAACTTTATTGTTATATTATGAGCAGACAGAAAATAGATTAAAATCTAGAATATGAGCAAATGGATTTAATGGCAATTTCTTACATTTTAATTTAAGATTTTTCACTCTATAGTTTTCTGTATAATTAGAGGTAATATAAATATTAAGGGTACAAGAAAATGGAAACACAGAAGATATCTGGCCCTATGTCAGATATCAGAACCTATTAAAGTAACAAGAAATAATCCAATGACTAGAACTTGGATGTAATATCAACGAGATTAAAGTAGGCCTATATAATATTAATTAAAAAGTACATCAGTTAATGTATAAAATTAAGTACTGTACTTTCATATTACCGGTACATTAATAGTTTTGAGCTGGATTAAATCCAATACACAAAAAGTCTGGAATTTTAACAACTTATTAACTGCTCCTTATCACAACCACAATGTTGGACACTAGCTGCCAAAAATAAATTACGATGGACAGCATGAAATCATTTTTGTACTTTTAAACAAATACTGTAATGCTGTAACTGTAAAGTAAACCTCTACCCAATGGCAATTTAAATGTGTCCAAGAAATATATCAGCTACAGATTTAGTCCAGGGCCAGTTTTAGCTTTTACTTTATTTCTAACTTCGACCACAGATATTATGAGTTATGACACAATTAGATGACAGAAAACTTAAAAGTTTTTATAATCACTTTTACCTTTTCTGTTGATATCTATGACAGACGAAGTACTGTACTTGACCATGAAAGCCAGTATTGAGTTTTTTCTGTTTTATGGTTTTACTTGGCATTATTAATGGCCATTATTAATAAAAATATGTACCTCAGGGCATCAAGCTTGATTTCATAAAGTACTGAATATTTATAAAAATTTAAAAAATAGCGAAGTCACCCTATATTTAGGTGTACAGCCATAGCTACATCTAATTTATCTGTCATGTACAGTAAACAATCCAAGTTCTAGTCATTGCACTTAGATACTGTAACAAGAGATGAATATGAGCAAATAATTGGATTTTCATAAATTGAAACATTATGTTATTGTTTTTAATGAGCAAATGTGTGAATCATGTCATATGAGCAGATTTTATATATACTGAATACGTCAGTTCCAATGAGCAGTGGAATGAAATGCTAGCATTAAGCCAACAGGCATAAGCAGGCTAATAACAATAACACTGTAAAATCACTTAAAATACCTATTTTACATCAATTGAAAGAAAAGCATGATATAGTTATGTAATGAAAATCCAAAATAATGTAACATGTCCATAAATGTCCAACAAGGTTACATTAAAAAAAAAATACATACATACAAGAATATGAACAATTCACGGGTGGGCAGGCAAAGAGAGATAAGTCCACCATCCTCAAAAATTGAGATATGTCCATAGAGTTATAGATAAAAATGTTCTCTATATTTGTGTTAAGTCCAGTAAGTCATATTCAAAATTGTACGGTAGTTATGGATGGGTTTATCCATCTCTAAACCGATGTTGGGCGGGTAAAATGGGTAAAGTCACTCTAATTCTCAGTAACTAGAAAGTGGACTTAACTCTCTTCGCCCACGCACCCACGAATTCATCAGATATAACTCATATTCAATATAAATAATACAGATAAAAAAAGTATAGTAAATAAATACAGATATATGTTCATGAACCCTTCACCTTATTAAAACTCCATAATAAGACATCCCTGGTGGTTTACTCTCAAGCAAACTTTCTTCTTAGTTTCTATTACCGGTATATATTTAATAATAAAATGCATTTTAGTTCTGTAATTTTGTTTCATGTAGATAAAATGTCACAAATATTAAAAAGTTTGAGAACCCTGCCTTTTGTTCTGCACTTTACAATAGTGTCTGAACAAAAATGGGAAAAAAAAACAATAATAATTATAACATCTTGATTTCCTAAGTAAAATTAGCCATGTATTTTGCTAAACAAATCAAGCATAAATATTCTTCTAAAATATTGTCATTTATATCTAATATCATAATGTGTTTATTAATTCCAGGGTGTGCGGGCAAAGAGAGTTAAGTACACCATCCTAAAAATTGAGATATGTCCATAGAGTTATATATAAAAATGTTCTCTACATTTGTGTTAAGTCCAGTAAGTCATAATCAAAATTGTACGGTAGTTATGGATGTGTGCCTCATGGGTTTATCCATCTCTAAAGCTATGTTGGGCTGGTACAGTGTGTTAAGTCACTCTAATTCTCAGTAACAAGAAAGTGGACTTAACTCTCTTTGCCCGCGCACCCCGGAATTTATACAGTTCATTTATATAACACAACCTTTACAAAGATACTTCTCTATTATGCAATGACGATTTACAAACTTCTGTCTTAAATGCCAAGCTTATTTGAGTTCCAAATGAGAATAAATATACAATTTTTTTTAATGAAGCTAAATATGTATTCCTTAGGCCAATTAAAAGGATTGTATGCATGGTCTCGTGGTTAGCATCACTGGCTATGGATCTGGAGGCCTGGGTTCAATCCCTGGTACCTCCTTGGATTTTTCTGAGGTAGGGAGGTCTGGAACAGGGTGCACTCAGCCTCTTAATACAAACTGAGGAGCTACTTGATGGAAGTAGTAGCTCCAGTCATGGAAACGATCATTAGCGGCCGTGGGTACTGACCACATACCCCCAATCCTGCATCTGCCGATGATAGTTGATGCAGCGTTTAGATGTTAAGCCTAGTCCCTTCAGAGATGTAGTACCACGGAGTTTAGTTTAGTTTTTTAGTAGAGATAATATTAAACTCAATTACATCTGTTGGCACTGATCCCATAATGGGATATGGCCTTCTGACAAATATATCCTTCTACCAACTGCACTGGAAGATAGCAGGACTCCAGTGGTGATATTCAGCTAGTTCCCAACACTTTTGGAAGAACCTGTTAAATTTCCTGTAGGTTTGCCAAACCGGCTGTTCAAATGTCTTGGCTGATAATGCATTTACAGTCTAACAGCTCATGGCAATGCATAGCAATGATCGTACTTGTTCTTTTTAAGATCACTATTCCGCTATCAAAAGTAATCCATTTGTGAGGAGGATTACATTTTTGTGTAGTATTAAAAATTTAATTGCGGTTTATTCATTATTTGTTTGCTAAGCTTTCTGAACATATATGGTTCAGTGATACAAATTGTTATTGCTTTTGTGTGATGTTAATATCAGTTGTGGTAGGAATTATGTTACTGTTTTTTCAATAGAATCTTTGTCCAAAATTACAAAGCTCTAGAATTTAATTTAAAGTCCATTTATTGTAAATTATACGAGGGTTATCCAGAAAGTAAGGAACGTTTTGGAATTTAAAAAAAACCGAGTACAAGAAAAACATTTTGTTATATACATGTGAAAGAGGGACTAAAATACTACTTTTCAACATAATCACCATACAAATTCAGGCACTTATCAAGCGGTGGACAAGCTTTGAAATTCCTGTGTCATAGAATTCTGCCGCCTGTGATCTCAGCCACTCAGTGACGCGTACCTGGAGCTCCTCATCGTCGTGAAGCTTCTGTGAAAGAATTTCAAAAAATAATGTCCGTGAAACTTGTGGGAAACACAGAGAAAGCTCAGTTATTGTGAAACGGCGGTTTTCACGAATCATTTCGTCAACTTGGGCGACCGGATCGTCAGTCACAATGCTCGGACGTTCACTCTTCTCTTCATCATGAACGTTTGTTCGCCGTTCCCGTACACTTCACACAGTTCCCGATGAATTTCTATTGGTTTTAAGTTTTTTGCCAACAAAAAACGAATCACATACCGCACCTCACAACTGGCGGGGTTTTGGATTGCAGCACACATTTCAAATTTGAATAATAAAAAAAGGGGCAGCGCAGAGATGTTCCCGTTGGCACAGCTGGACGCTGACTGAGGTGCCGAGTACGAGCACACCATTGTACACGCTATTGGCGCACGCCTGGCGGCATCAGGTGGAAACGTTCCTTACTTTCTGGATAACCCTCGTATCTGTTAAATTAAAAATGTTAAAACACAATGTGATATTTCAGGATATTTTGGGCAGCTGCAAGTGGGGGAAAAAAAAGGAAGGAAAGCTGCCAGCAGTGAAAAACGATTCTGGTGAGTTTAATTCATGTATTCATCTTTCTGAGAGGAAATCATTAAGTATTCCACCTGAAGTACTTAGATACATAATTTCTTGGCAAGTGTTATTTTTATGTTTACTAATCTTCGACCTGTGGCCATTGCTCAATATGTCAGAATTTTGACCTGCAGAATTTCTTTCACACGTCTGTAAACCTACAGACTTGAGACTGTCCCACTTACATCTATATTAATAAAAGGAAGTGTTTGTCTGTCTGTCCGTGATGCCCAGCGAAATCTACCGAACGCAGAGATCTGAAATTTTAAATATAGGTGGACTGAAGGGTTGGAAAATGCACCTCGAAGCCGGAATTTTAATTTTCACTTTCGTTTGTGAGTTATGAGTGAAAAACGGGTAGAAAACGTGAATATTTGCGTTTTTGAAGCATCAGTTTTCAGTGATATGTTTCAATGTCAAATCAATTACAGTTGGCTTTGGCTATTTTTATCATACCTTGGAAATAAAAGCATCGCGATCGCTTGATTTTGTAAGTCCATCCCGGACGATTCATTTGTTTAGAATGTCAAGGCCCGCAGACATATGAAATTTCCAACCTACACGGAAGAAGCCAAGAAAGGAGGATAATCAATATAGGCCTAAAAAGGTCAAACATTGTTCGATTTGGACGAAACTCACTATACAGGGGTTTCCTGGGCCAAGGAACTCGAATCTGAGGTCGCTTTTACCAGGCCGCGCTATCTAATTGTGGTATGTAGTCCACGTGATTTAGGTGTTGATAAATATAATGATTTAACTATTATGCTCTTAATTTTAAATTTTTTAAATAATTATCGCGGGCAAAGCTGCAGGCATATGCTAGTTATATATAAAATGGAAACACATACAGTGAGGGGAAGTAAGATGGTATGCATGGGTGTGGAATACCGACAATAGTTTCAAATACTCAATGGCAAACCGGCACTGGTTTCAATTGTAAAATAGCACAGTCACTGAAAATCAATGGATTAAATAAAAATTAACTTTCCTTTGTAGCAAAGAGTAGGCCCTATTATCTGTTTGCATCATAATAGAATTACTTTTCATCATCATTCATCCACTGATCCATTTTTATCAGTAGCCATTGCCTGTATAGGAGGCTCAACCGGTAACTGCGATGGCCTTTGCTGCCATCTTAATGATTAGATCCGATGTTTTAAAAATATTTCTCGGTAAAAAAATATTGTAACTTTTGTATTGTTTAAATAGGTCTTAAATACTTTTATTTTTAGTTCAGTCAACCAGCAGTACAATATGTGACTTTTGCGCTTCTGTTTGGCGAACATCTGTAAGGCAGGGTTGGTTACTCATGGAAGAAGTTAATTAAAATCACCCGCAAATGTACAGAGCAATTTCTGCATATTACATAATATGTTGTAATATGCTTTCTTTCAAATTGAGGTATGACAGGGAAAAATCTTGTGATAGCATACCGCTCTCCAATTCCTTCACTGTATATATACATGCCATCGACTTGTGCCCAGATTGGACGTGTGAAAATTTAGGAAAAGTTAAGCTTTACTAACTATTCTACCCAGGCCTACAAGAAATGAGATAGAACAAGTTAAGTTGTTTGAAAAACGCCACTGGAGTTCTTGTTCTCTTTCCATGTAGCTCTTAAAACATTGTTATGAAGCCGAATATACTTCACTTCAATCCAACTGTATCGTCATCTACCTCTGTCTTTAACTGGCAGGATTTGGTAAGCATGTGATTAGCATGTGGACTGCCATGGCTGTTAATGATTGTTTTCTTGATTTGAGATGCTACATCATAATTCAAATACCTCCGATTTTTTTTTGGGGGGGGGGGCTGAGTGCACCCCATTTCAGATCTCCCTATCTCAAAAAAATCTGAAAAGGTAATGGGGATCAAATTCTGCCTTTAGGTCCATAGTCTGCAACACCAACCATTGGACCACAGAAGCAGTCACAGACTGAATTAGAATGAGGCTTTCAAACATACAGTCAGTAATAGACTATTAACTATTAGACCAATGGCTTGGTCAATAGGGCGATAAAATAAATTTTCATAAACAGAAACAGTTGAAATGTACTGTACTCATTTACTGAAATCACACTTATTTAAGGATCCCTAATGTAGGCCTACTGTCTTTACCACTTTAAAAACACGCACAAAATACAATTTAATTAATGTTCTTTAAATCTTAATGGTTGATTCCCCAAAAACTCTGAGCAATTCCATATCATTTTGACCATAATTTTAAAGTTGTTTATAAAAATTCTGGTCAACACAATTTCCATCTTGGCAAGATATTGGCATAGGAAATAGGTCCATACTGATGCAGACAATGATATCAGACATATAAAACTGCAATATAAAATAAACATTCTCCTAATAATTAATGAGCTTACCACTATTCTCCAATTTCATGGCGATATAATTAATCCGAACATTTCATATTTTTAATTAATATTCATTTACTGAGGCCGAAGGAAACCTATTCATAAGACTTTGAGTGACAACAGGCCCTTTTAATGCATTCTGATGTTTTAATTAAGTGACTAAATTATACTCAATGAATCAGTTCGCTGCAATATTTAAGTAAAAATACAGAAGCATTAAAGGTCACATAAAATGGCAATGTTTTAAGACACCCAATAAAAATTGCAGGCAATGAAAAAAATTCAATTAGAAGGGAAAAATGCAATGCGAAGTTTGTCTAACAACTATTTCTGATTACACGTGGCATATTAGTCTGTTTAAAACAGACATCCGGAAGTGTATCAACATGGGCATGCTGAAATATAAGAAACATTTCAGCTTTTCTGATTTTCAGAACATATTTAGATATTTTCAAATAATTTTAAAAAATATTTATTTCAAGAGTAAAAAATTCTCATTTAGAAAAGCAACTTCTAAATGCTTAAAATGAATTTAAATGAAACTTACAATAGATATTATGAATGTACTCCACCTTAAAGTACACAACAAATAAACAACATGTATTTAATTCTTCATGGCTTCAATTTCCGGTAGGTACATTTGTATATGTTACTATTTTATTAGGTTCCAGTACATCAAATTCCACCTTCATAAAATCACATTTCAAGTTTACTCAGCATCCATTATAATACAAGATTCTTAATTTCTCGGGGATAAATCTTATACTTTATTGCATTTATTTCTTCCGACTTTTAAGGCTTAATTTACCTTTAGAAGTTTTCTTTCAATGATAAAATATTCTGAATTTTAACATAAAAAACAACATGTATGATTAAGAAATAATTAAACAAATTAAAGTTATTGTATACAAAGACACACTAAATTGTCTGAGGCTTGATAATTTCTTCAGTTAAACATATTCCAAACAAATTTATTTTTCTTTCATAAAACAAACACTCAAAATGTGTTAATTAAGTAAACAAATTAAACCCAAGTAACAGGCCATTAGAAATACAATATATACGCTAAAGAAGAGAAAATGATGGAGTAAATATCTAGAAGTAACAAAAATTGATAGGTTTGATTTGATAACAGCATAAGATGTGAAGAATGTCAAAGACTTTGGTAAAATTTTATTTTCCTACTTGCTATGATTTATTTTATTTGGGAGCTACATCATGAGTCTGCTTGCTTTCAGAAGGTAACGCACTGATATCTTTTATCTGTATTATCATTATTAAACTTTTCAGATCCTTTTGGGTTGTTTTGATTTTTAATACAAGGGATCTGTAAACGAATGGCATGAAAAATCTTCTAACTTCTCAGTGGTGAAGCCATGAAGAATTTGTCACAAATTAGAGTACAAAATAATTTATATAAAAAGAATTCTTCTTCTTCAGTAGAAAGGGAGTTGGAGAGCAATATATTTGTCATGGTTAGCTGTGAAACATTTCATCTAAATTGAAGCTCCAGTTGTTTCTAAACTTCTGTTCCTCGATAGTGCAGCCATATATTTCTTGAAATTGCTAAGTTGCTTTTATGGAGAAAGCAGGTGTGAAAGAATGAGGTAGTGGAAGCTGTACAGTATTTAAGCCTGGCTTTCTTTAGGACCATCACCATGCGTTTCAGTTATTTCTTCACACCCAGCATCAATACTTTCTTGACTTGATGACAGCACCTATAATTTAAAATAAAACAAAATTACTGTAATTTGAATTAATTTTAATTCACAATAAGTTAAAACAAGGAGTTTAAATAGTTCTTAATAAATATTGAGAAAGGCTGTCTGCATTGCTTTTTTATATCTCAAGATGGACAAAACATATAAACTTTCCACAAGTATAGTTCCAAATTATTTGCAACACTTTACTAGAATAGTGCTCGCCATGTACATTAAATATTTGCTGAACATATGACTTCTGAACACTGATGATAAATGACAAAAATGAGGGGTGGGCTCAGTTGTGTCCAAGCTTTAGCGATTTGAGTGAAAATCCGACAGCTCTGATTTCTTTATCTTTTTATGGAATTTTTTAAAATAAATACAAGTCGACAAAGTAGGTCTGTAAGATGTAATGGGTGAGTCATAAAGCAAACATTTACTAATTTAAAAAATTCATAAGTAATACCATGCCGAAATCAGCTATAAGCATGTTCTTTATTGGAGTGATGGCACTTGATTAGGGCATAGGGGCAAAAAGTTATGAAATGCACGACTGTAAACAAGTTAGTCAGCTTGTTGTTAATTAACTGAGAAATGAATTGATTAGTGCAGCTGTTAGATATCTTCTAGTATAGTGAATAGTGAATCTAACTTTTTCGCATTCTCTGCAATATTGAACCTTTCAGGATATAAATTAAATTCCTTTAATCATCTGTCAAATTTGGGGGCAAAAACATACCAGACACTTTCATGTAACTAAATTGTATAGACAAAAACAAATGTTTAGTGTAATGCCCAGTCTATGTTGGCCTTTTTGACTTCTTCTTGTAATTTTGGAGTCCCTATTATTTTAGAGTAATTTAGATGTTAACATTTTCACAAACATGGAAAACTTCTATACAGTTCAGTGAATTCAGAGATAAATTCCTTAAATAGCCTATATACCATGAACTCATGATAGTGAGTTGAAATGATAATTATAGGCTAAATGTATGGTAACTTGACAAATATTATTAGTTAACTATTTAAAGCAGACACAAACAGACATATCTGTTTAAAAAATTGACAAGCAACTCTGTACAGTCTTTTACACAAGATTTTCTAAAATAAGGTTACTTGTCTCAATGCTAAGAAGAAGTGAAATGGATATCCTAATGGCAATTTGTTCCTTGTCACGAATATATTGTAGAAAATACAGTTTTCTACTAACTTACATGCTCTTGCTCTGGGGTGGGAGCTAGTATTGATATCTCCACCAGCTGAAAATCTGGTGCACAAAAGCATCGTAGTAGCAACACAATCACACTCATTGTCCATCCAGCAACATTAATCCAAGCAGAAATCTAATGAAAAAACAGAATAACTTTAGTATATACATTAATGCTTGAACTAGAAACTTTAGTATACTTTCTAAAAATATCTTAAAGAAAAAATCCTACCCCACACTACCTCATGGTAAAAAGTAGGCAATGTCATAGGCAGCTAACATAAGTGGAAACTGAAGCCTCTTTTTATAAAATGCTAATTTTCTGGAGGGTGGATGACGAGATACAAGGTTTGGGCTTCTCTTGCTCTGGTGTAGAAACTATCCTTAAAAGCACTACACAGGAAACTCTGAGCTATCTACTTTTTGAAACCCTGCCAGCCACATGATTGACGGTAACCCCAAACAGCCCTCCAGCAACTGGTCTGTTCACACAGAGCACTGGCCATCCAAGTCAGGTTTGCATCATAATTTTTTAAAATCTGCACTGTGAAACTGGAGAATTCTTCAGAACCTTGAAACCGAAAAAGACGACAGGCCACAAATAAAAAAGTAGGGTGCAATTTGGCAGGAACTCCTATTTACAAAACTTTCTGGTTAAGGTTTTTCTTCTTTTTGTCTGCCCAGTACTTCTTCATCCTTTCTGACCGCAATTTTCTTTCTGCTTCTGGAACTACTCTTCCTATTCTCTGTTTGTTGATTTTCATCTGTAGTGTAGTGTGTTTGTCTTTCAATATCTTGGGTGTTTCTGTCTTGTATTATTAAATCCTCTATTGTAATACTTAGCTTTTCCATATTCCTTAAGTTCTGTAATCCGTCTTATATTTTTTTTACTTTTACTCTTCCATAATTTTTCTATTATTTTTCTGCTAATTCTATTTTCTGGTGTCCGTAATATATGTCCCAAAAATTATATTTTTTCTTTCATTGTACTTGTCATTGTACTTTTTACCAGGTTCTTACTATTCTCCTTTCTACCTTGAGTACTCTATCTATTGCAACTGTATGTTTTGAATAGTGTTTCACATGCATACGTGATTTGTGGTTTAATGAATGTTTCAGTTTGGTTGCTATTGAGAGGCACTTTTTATTGTATGTATTCTTGGTAACATGCTGTGCTCTGAACTCATTTAAATGATATAAAAATAATGAGATGGATTATTTTTATTTAACAATTACTTCACTGTGTAAACTTCCTAAATATTATGATACCGTATTCATTTAAATGAGTTTTCACTACACACATTCAGCACTTTAGACTATAGTCCTTTCACATTCGCCAGAGGTTTCAAGGCCAAACGTAGCACGCCTATGATGCCCCCACTTACCGCACTCATATGACATCATACCCCTCCAATGCCAGTCACATGACAAGCCAGTAAGGAGTTCCCCTTGGTGTCGTATGAGTGTGTGCGACAGCGCAGCTCCTCCGCGCAGAGGGGAATACTGTTGACTGGTGATCAGTGGGAGCATATTAGACGTGAGAAGTTGTGGCCTTGAAACCTCTGGCGAATGTGAAAGCACTATAGTCTTCACAAGGTTAAAGCATAAACCGACATAATATGAAGATGTGATATATTTGTATGAAATAATCATTTATAAAATTCTGCTTTAACTTGACATTGACATCATTACTTAGATTCTAAAACAAGGATGAGCGAATTCCAACCTAAACTTTTTGACAAAGATAGCCTCGATAGATTACTTGGACCTATTTCCACCCACTGTACAAAGTTTTGCTTTTAAAATAATAGTGGGCAAATTCTGATCTAGCGTTTGTCTTAGTGAGTGGGGAAAATCCTCATTAAGATTGGCCAGGCAAGCGATCTGAACATACGACCACCTGAATATGCTATAACATCATAGCCTTTGTTTGTAGTTACATTTTCAGGTGAATTAAAATTGGAGAGAACCTAGAAGGGTAGTCATCATTTGATACTCTCATATATCCATCACAATAACTTCACACAATGCTGATAATAACATCGGTGTTTCCTGGTATTTGTATCTTACATATAGACAAACTACCGTATTTTACGGACCATAAGACACACTTTTTTACCTTGAAAACAGAGCCTTGAAAGTTGGGTCGTCTAATGGTCCGAAGTACACACAAAAATTGTAAATATGGTAAATATTGCTGGAATACTGTAGTTATAAACAAGGTGGTGTAAACAATAAGATAGGTACAAATTTTGGCGCAGACTGTACATCACTGCACTTGTCACAATGGTAAAATGAGGGTAGCTGGAAGCCAGATATACAATGCGAAAAGGAAGGAAAGTTGAGTTCTTTTATATGAAAGGAGTTGTCTCCATCGGGTGGTTTAAATGAAGGCAATGATCTCTAAACAGCCTTGTCCCGTTACACTTACGTATGCTTAATTGAGGGTTAAAAGGTGTAAAAGTATTTTCAGTCTTTCATGAGAAATCAGTTCAGTTGTTAAAATTTACGCGATGACACCTGTACAGAAGAGATTTTCGTACAACGCAGGTTTTAAGTTAGAAGTGATCTGCACTGATTCCATTGTACAAGGTTATAATTTGTTTATGCAATGAAGTTTAAAATTTGTCGTTTAGAATTGCATTAAATTTCTTTTCTTTTAAATTTCCACCCTAAAATCAAGATGCGTCTTATAATCCGTAAAATACGGTAAATGTTAAATTTCATTTAACTTAAAAGTGTTCAATACAGAACTCTTTTATATTGAAGAATAGATATAAAACTTACCTGGGCAGCTCTCATATAGCGATAAGTTAATAGTCCTGAATTTCCAGCCATTAAGTGATACCTGGCAAGATCCTGACAACTAGAAAATAGGGAAAAAATTTATATGCATTTTAGTATGCTCCAAACAGACTTACACTAGATAATGTAATAAAACCAAACAAAAGTCATTCACTTTTTAAAAACTCTTACTACAACTATGATATCAATGAGATCAAAGAAAGATTTTAAAATATATACACAGTATACACAGCAAACTCTCGATTATCCGTGGGCAGCTTATCTGGTTTGCAGATTATCCATAAGTGAAAATTTTAATTTCCTCTACTTAATTTGGAACATTGGGCAATTTATTTCGAATTACCTGCACATTATTTTAGCACTTTATTTAGAACTAGCATGTGCCCGCGGCTTCACCCGCGATAATTATTTTAAACATTAAAAATTAAGAGCATAATAGTTAAATCATTATATTAACACCTAAATCATGTGAACTACATATCACGATTAGATATCGTCACTTGGTAAAAGCGACCTCAGATTCGAGTTCCTTGGCCCAGAAAACCCCTGTATAGTGAGTTTCGTCCAAATCGAACAACGTTTGACCATACTTAGGCTAATATTGATGATCCCTATAATAATAATAATAATAATAATAATAATAATAATAATAATAATCCTCTTCGGTGTAGGTTGAAAATTTCATATTATGTTTGCGTGCCTTGACATTAAAAACAAATGAATCGACCAGCGTGAGCTACAACATTCAAGAGATCGCGATGCTTTTATGTCGAAGGTATGACAAAAATAGCCAAAGCCTAGTGTAATTGATTTGTATTACTGAAAACTCATGCTTCGAAAACGCAAAAAATACACGTTTTCTGCCCGTTATTCCACTCAAAACTCACGAACGAAAGCGAAAATTAAAATTCCGGCTTCGAGGTGCACATTCCGACCCTTTAGTCTGCCTATGTATAAAATTTCAGATCTCTGCGTTGAGTAGATTTCGCTGGGCATCACGGACAGACAGACAGACAGACAGACGGAGGACAGACACTTCCTTTTATTAATATAGATTACCCACCCATTATTTTGAATGTCCTGCACTTTATTTCATCAGATTCTTAATTCCCCGCACTTAATTTCAACATATGCACAATATGGCAACAAAGTGAAATTCAAAATCTCGCACCCTGTTAATTCTAACATCTGAATAACCTGTGTTTTTTTAATTGTTTGTGCATGTTAAGCTCAAATTATTTGTGCAATTAACATGGATAATCAGGAATGTACAGTTAAAAGTGTGAGAAAAGAGAGCGTAGTCACCTATTAATGACATTTAACACTATATATGATAATACAGTGCCATGAATAAATCGCCCTCGGACCTCTGGATACATTCGCCACCCAGAAGAAGGAAGGTATTTTCCCCATCTTCCTTTCAGACTCATAGCAGGCCGTCAGCCATTTCATAAAATATGGGAATTTTTCCCTCAAAGAGAGAAGTTATAAAATTATTGTAATTGGGTGGTCAAAAATAAGTTTAAACCCTCAAATTCTCTGAATTTTAAGGACTTAGGTGTATCTGAAGTGGTTTCATGTGTAAAATCTGTCGATTTTCTTATTTATTGCGTTGAGTCACTTTTTTTGCCATTTTTAGCATGATTTTAACACTCTATAATACCAAGTAGTCAAGAGTAATCAGCTATGTCCATTTTCATTTGAGAAAATATAAATCTTAAGGTACAATTTGGTATAAGATTAACTTAAAAAAATACGTGTGGTTAATTACTATGTAAAATAACAAACAAGGGAATTTTTGTCCCACCCGTAATGTCCCACCCGTAACAGTGATAGTTTTGTTAAATTATTATTGGTGAGTTAAATAAATGTTTTGACAACCTGGAAACAGTTTATAATTTGTATTTAATCCCTCATACCTTCATTAATAACAACATTAAGGCCCTAACCGTAATAGCAGAACAGAAAATGAGCTTTTGTTATGCATCATTAAAATCAGTGTCCAATTTATGTCCCACCCGTAACAGATTTTGAAAAACAAATTTAAAATATTTAGAGAAAATTTTAAAAAAAGCTTTGCATGTAGTGTGGAGGAGAAGGCATTGTAAATTGTACAGAATGTGAAGAACCAATTCTAGTTTATTATTTATGGTATGTAATAAACAAAAATAGCTTTTATAATTTGTCAGAATGTCCCACCCGTATTTATGAAATGGCTGCCATGTAACTTTACTATTGATTTGCATCTGTTCTATTCTTCTATCTGCACATCTTTAATATATCCATTTCAAACAGCTGATCTAAGCAAAATTCCAAATAAATTTCTACACGATAGTGATAAAATTATTAGAAGTGTCTTGAAGGAAATACTTCAACTACCTATGGATACGCCAGATCACATGCTTTACTCCGATATGAAATGTAAAGGACTTGCACTATTGGAGGCCAGCTGGGAAGCATACCTACAGCATATCAACTGCTGCAAAGTCCTTTCTCAATCAGCCAACCCTTATGTACTATCGTCAAGAAATCTAGCGTTAGAGAGCACTGAATGTGTCAAACATCTACAGCTAACTGATGATACTGAAGGCATTAAAGATCCTCATACTGGCTTTTATGATGCCCAGCATATAAGGAAAATTTTGAGACAAAAAGAAGTCGACGCTTGGGCTTCACTCCTGCAAAAAGATCTTGGTGTAGACCTTTATAAAGAATGCACTCAGTTCAACTCAATAGGTGAGTTTAATGCTATTTTTATTTCTTAATTCCTAAATGCTTGTAAGCAGAACATTATAATCATATGCTAGTGCTGCCAACCGAATTCTGTTTCTTGGCAGAATCTTGCCTGCACAAGTGCTGCGGAGCAACTTCTTGATGGCACTGTACTAAGCTTAAAGGCAGAGCTTGCTTAAATGGTAGATTATTCCACCAAACGGAAATAAAATAAGGTAATGACACTGTGGAATCTCAGCAGACAAATATACATTCTTACAAATACTTACATACATAGATTTAATTTGAACTTACTTTGTTTCATCTATATCTTCTTGGAAAAAGTTGCAAAATACATCAATTCCATCATGTAATTTGCAAGCTGCAGCAAGAGCTACTCCAAGAAATGTGATGTTAAAAAGCAGTGATGGAAGAACTATTCTCCAAGGCTGAGACAACCTAAAAAAAAAAAAAAATACTCTCACAACATTATTCAGATTAAGATTATGAAAAGGAGAAACAGAACTGGGTAGGTTAAAATATCCTTGGTGATGGTCTATGAATAAGTTATAGGGGTCTACAAGCAATTCAGCCTCCCACAGCCAGCAGGAAATTAGCCTTACTACTAATTTCCACTACTTATAGATAAATATAAACCTAAAGGGAAACGAGATGTTGGATGTCCTCGGAAAAGATGGAAATGAATGTAAAGATGGAACAGGCAACCCCCTTAATCCCTGAAAGTACAGATGAAGAGAAGAAGACTAATTTCTAGTTGATCCCAACCAATGGGAAAGCATTAAAACATCACAAAACTGTAACTACTCATAAATCATTTATGGTAAAACAACGGCACTATAATAAAGCAATATCATTTTCAAGGTACAATTATGTAAATTTAAAAAAAACTATTAGAAATCGGGGTAATATTGATAAAATATAGATATATATGACTATTTCTATATCCTTGAGCCCCGCTCAACACAGGATCTACAGGACGAGATATCTACATCTACATCACCAGGCAAGATTTGCCTGCTGGTTCCTTCCCCTCGCTTCCGAGCCTGTGCACACACCTCACTATTGTACCGGCTTCCTTGATAGTTATAATGATGTTTTATGAAAGGTGTGGAAGGGTAAAAAGCTTCTGCATTTAGTTAAATAATGATAGGTCAGTGACAGGTTTTGTTAGGTTAGCAACGTTATGTTAGTTATGTTAGTTTCTGCGATGAAACCCTAAACCCTGCCTTCCGAAGTGGGTCCCATTAGAGAGTTGGTGGGAGGAGCCTAGTGCGCAGCATAAAACAATTTTTTCCCAAAATTGGAATTTAATTTATTTAATTATTTTTTATTTAACTCATTTATTATTATTATTATTGTTATTATTATTATTATTATTATTATTATTATTATTAGCCTATTATTTTTAATTTTTATTTTTTATTTTTTTAAGATAAGATGCAGTAGCCAGTAAGTTAAAGTGACTGAATAAGATATTACCAGTAGCCTACAATTTTTTCCTAACCCGCCTCTAAAGTTATTGCTTCAGTTAACAGAATCAGTTGTTAGATTTGTTAATAAAAATACTCTCTGATAGGAAGAACAACATTAGTACCAGAATATTTTATGTGAAAATCACCAGCTTTCATTGTATTGTTTCTGAACATTGGAATAAAGGGTTGAAAAACCAACTCCCAACAATGATTAATTATTATTCTGTCATTGTTTTCATCCAACTTAGCAAGGAACCAGACAGCGACCTCTATCATGATACCGTACTCTAAATCTGAATCTGCGAAAATGACAATGTAAATAATGGAAATTGTGGCTACGAGTTATGCGGAAGCAATAAGAGCATTTGTTTTAAAGAACAACGTTGCAATAGACAAATAGATATTATCTTGGATAGCATGCTGCTACTGAAACATGTATCAGGAAGTACAGTGAGGGAAGGTCCAGCGATGTGCGAGATTATTGGCAGCGAATGGGAGTGTTGATGGCCAATCTATGGGCCGCATAACCATTTGGAACACTTTACTTGGAAACCCAGCACAGTTCTGTACTGAACCCAATGGGGGTTATCGAATACTCACTATAGTCTACACATTACCTTTATGGTCCTTTTTATAACCATCTGATGGAAGGTACCGCTATTGGTAGTTGTAAAATTAGTATTTAACTCTTAAAGTTGTTATCTTTCTTAAAGAGGTCATATGATGCTAAAATTTTAAAAATGTTAGTAGATTTGAGCACAATATTGTTTTTCTTACCCTCGAGCAGTTTTTCCTCCTCTCCCACACATCAAGAAGAAAGTGATCCATACAATGGAAAAAATCACTGAACACACAGGTACATACTGACAAAATGAGCAATCGGTCTGCCTTCCCCATTCTGATTTTACACAATCTATTGTAAGGAATGCTGACGAACTGTTGTCTACTTTATCACTGATAAAAGTAACGTTGCTGTGCAAGACACAATTACCACCAAAACTCTCAAGCACCTGACTGAAAGTATAACTAGCAACAATCCCACTTAAGGCGATCACAACATAAAAGAATATATGGAAGGCTTTCCAAGCAGATGAAATCAATTTTGAGTCTTTCTCATAAAGCTGCAAATACTGTTCTAGAACTACCATTTTTTAAATAAAATAGATAATGAACATTCTTGTGGGTTACGCCCAACTCCCCGCCGACCTGTCAAAACTTCACTATGATATTTTTGTTTACTAGAATGACGTCATTGCTATGATGTCATGATTATATCACCAGTATTTTTAATTTATATGAATTAGGTCAATACGATCATTTAATAATGAGTTATTAGTTTATTTTTATTGGGTTTCACTACGAATTTGGGGTTATCTAACATCTCTGATCCATGCAACAATAGATGACGTCTAAAATTCTATGTTTAAAAATGTTAAAGTAGTGGTTAAGTAATCTTGGACCTTGGTGATCTTTGACCTTCTTGCTTTGCAGCCATTTATACCAACCACGAACTATCTTTGTGCAAAGTTTACCGAGAAGCTTAACTTAATTTCCTTCAAAATTAAGAAATGAGATAAAACGTATTCAGTACAAAATAAACATTACTTTACATTATTCAAGAAATTCCGTGGCAATTTTGTACAGCTTCAAGAGTCCCGAGTTCTAATTTCAAATCTAACAAATTATTAATAGTGCAATATTGTCAGCTGATCTTAATTTATGTGTAGCCTGTACTTTTTCAAAAGTAGGCGTGACTAGGTGAAATTCTATTACAGAATTCGAAGAGGCACTGTGCAGAAGGGCACGTAATCACAGTAAATACAGTATGTTGAAGAAAGTAGCAATTTTTGGTGGAACTGGAGGCGTTGGTTCGCATGTTACAGAAATAGCTGTGGCAAAAGGTATTAATAAATTAGACATTAACTTACAAATACCGGTAAAGTTCAAGGTAGAAAGGGCGCTTGTGAAAAGTTCTCCAAAACCCAAATTAATCTTCCCTAATTCCAAAATTTATAGATGCATGAATAAGAACTCAAACTGTCCCTCAAATTCCATGCTCTATACCAGGGGTGGCCACTAACCTTCAACTTTGGGAGCCGCTAATTTATGAACCTGGAAAACGGGAGAACAGGTCGCCACAAGCTCTGCCCACCCAACTCACTATTAAACAATAATAATAATAATAATATATTTATTCACCGTAAATTTCTATACAGAAATATTGGCTTCGTCAGGGAACTAAATCTAAATCTAATAACTAACAATTCTTATAACTAACTGTAACTAATACAAAGTGAAGGTAAGATTAATAAGATTAATTACAATATTACAATGCGAGACATCTAGGTGGTAACGATGGAACTATTAGCAGCATTGAAAATTGAGAAAATTGTAATTTTTTTCCTTACTCTTCTTTCTTTCACCCAACTCCATTTGGGTCCTATTCCTATCCTGTATGAATTTTCGACCTAATGGGATTCGAACACGGGACTGCTAGCATCATAGCCAGTTGTCTCAACCACTACGCCATCGAGTGATCAGAGTGTGAAGCGAGAATTCATCTATTTAAGTTTAGAGAGCTGTTTTGGTTCAAGGGGATGCCTCGTATTGTACCGGTAGTAAGGGTTATTTTCATATTGTGGTAATTAGTGCATAAGCTTTGGTACAAGGGGCTGAAGCAGGCCGTCACCATATAGCAACGCTCAACCAGGGTGTGCAGAGCTTATAAGTGGCGATCTGTTCCATTTTGCCCAGAAAAAGCTGTGGCAAAAGGTATTCTGTACGGTGTATAACTATATTTGTTGTTCATGTTTGTTTTCATGAGAAATAGCCGACAGGGTTGGAGGGTTTGTCTTCGGACTTTGAAGGCAATGGTTCGGGTCCCGGTAAAGACATATGTTTGTTTTGATTGCTATACTATTCATCTTCTCTGTTTTGATTCATTCTGTTGTAAATTAGTAATTGCTGTTGTTGCTCCTTTGTTTTGTAATATTTATTGTCCCTAACAACGAGCCTTGATGGCTCTTTGGGACCTGCAATTGCAGAAATAAATAAATAAAATTAGACATTACAAATACTGGTCAAGTTTAAGGTAGAATGGGCGCTTGTGAAAAGTTCTCCAAAACTCAAATTAATCTTCCCTAATTTCAAAATTTATAGATGAATAAATAAGAACTCATAACTTCCTCAAATTGCATGGTCTATAGGCCTACCAGGGGTGGCTAGGCCTACTAACCTTAACTTTTGGAGCCGCAAATTTATGAAGCTGTTTTGAAGCAAGCCACATTGTATTTACTATACTCATAATATTATTGTTTAATTACATAGCAAGGAATAAGATTTTACTTTTGAGAGTGCTTTTTCGAGTGTTCATTTTTGCTGTTAGTTTGAAATCTGGCTGATAATTGGTAAGCACAGTCGGCAGTTCGCACAAGTTCACTTAAATGTTCGTCAGTTAGTTCAGATCGCTATTTAGATTTAATGAACTTAAACATTGAGTACAGTGATTCACACACATAAGTAGTCTCAAAAATTATTAGCACACTCTTTTCTTAGTGGGTATTTTTCTTCTGGAACTTTCTCCAAAATTGTAAGGCTGAACCATTTCATTTTGGTCCTTTTAGTCCTTTATCCTCTTGCAGTTCTAGTAGCTCCAACTCTACAGCTGCTGTATCCTTTGTAATTGATGATGAAACAGGACAGCCATTGCCCACAACATCAACAGCAAAAGGATTTTCCAGGAACGAAAATGAAGTTTATTATGAATCTCCCTTTATTTTAACCCTATTTTGCTACATAGCATGTTAGGGCTATAGTTAATACATAATGTAATATAACATACAAAACAAATCTTACTTTCTAGCAATAAGAGATACAATGAAGTTTTAAGTGTTCTCAAATCATTAAGTCTGCCATTGATTTCTTCAGCAAAATCACACATTTTACACAAATAATCTTCTGTTTCCATTTGAACATCAGGAAGGCTTTCAGTAATTTTCTTCAAACATTTGAAATGAGCAAATGTTTTAGTCTCAAGGGCTTTCTGAAAGAGTCTTAATTTGCTATGAAAGCTAAGTATGCTCTGTGCTAAATCAGAAGTAAGTTTTTCTCTTCCTTGTAATGATAGCCATCTAACTAAGCAGTACCAAGATATGATTGCTCAGATTTCCCGGGCTTGTAGGCCGTGGTCCAGTTGGGTTGTTTATTCCCGACGTTTCACCGAAGGCTTCGTTCAGCATCTTCAAGGGTAGGTCTGGGCTGTACTGAAATTGTCGCTGCCATGAGCCTTCTTATATACTGCTCTGCCGTCCGTACGATCTTTTTCGTGGCGTGGCCTGTGATTGGTGGAAAATCATCTGCGCTCCTAATTGGACGGGGCTTCTTAATCTTAGTCTCTTTCAGCAGGGGGATCCAAGTTTGATGTACACGTTCCGTTTCTTCTTTTTTATTGAAATTGTTATCGTGCTTGAAAATTTCAATTGCTTCCCGCTGCATATGGACATGGTAACTAGTGGTAGTAGAGAGTACTTCTGTGTCCCCGTAATGAAGATCATGGCCATGAAGTAAAGAGTGTTCTGCAACCGACGACTTCTCCGTCTGGCTCAGTCGACTGTGTCGGTTGTGTTCTTTTAATCTTGTGGCTATGTTTCATTTTGTAGTGCCTATGTCGACCTGACCACAACTACATGGAATTCTATAAACACCTGCCACTGTGTGTGAGTGGCGCTTGTCCTTAGCAGATCTAACTAAGCATGTCCTTTATCTACTGTATCCAGTATCCAGTAGCTGGATACCAATGGCGTCAAGACAGTATACAGACCCACCAAGAAGATAAAGGACATGCTTAGATCTGCTAAGGACAAGCGCCACCCACACACAGCGGCAGGTGTTTATAGAATTCCATGTACCTGTGGTCAGGTCTTCATAGGCACTACAAAACGAAGCATAGCCACAAGATTAAAAGAACACAACCGACACAGTCGACTGGGCCAGACGGAGAAGTCATCAGTTGCAGAACACTCTTTATTGCATGGCCACAATGTCCATTACGGGGACACAGAAGTACTCTCTACTACCACTAGTTACGATGCCCGTATGCAGCGGGAAGCAATTGAAATTTTCAAGCACGATAACGATTTCAATAAAAAAGAAGAAACGGAACGTGTACATCAAACTTGGATCCCCCTGCTGAAGGAGACTAAGATTAAGAAGCCCCGTCCAATTAGGAGCGCAGATGATTTTCCACCAATCACAGGCCACGCCACGAAAAAAATCGTACGGACGGCATAGCAGTATATAAGGAGGCTCATGGCAGGGACAATTGCAGTACAGTCCAGACCTGCGAGAGAGAAGGACCTACCCTTGAAGATGCCGAACAAAGCCTTCGGTGAAACGTCGGGAATAAACAACCCAACTGGACCACGGCCTACAAGCCCGGGAAATCTGAGCAATCATGATGTAGCTGGCCGTGAAAGCCTACACTGTTATAGTACCAAGATACATCATCAGGAAGCTTGTCATTGTTCAAGAATCAAGAATCAAGAACTTTATTCACCATTTACATTTGTTGATACATGTATTGGTTTCGTCTACATTATATTTACAAGAGACTTAAGATATAATTAAAATTACACAGAGTTTAAAATATGCTAAACTGATTACTTCCTATTTGGTCAAATCAACCACATTATAGGTTTCGTCTGCATTATGCTTACAAGAGACATAAGATATAATTAAAATTACACAGAGTTTAAAATAGGCTAAGCTAATTACAATCTAAAAGGTCAAATCAGCCACATTACAATCTTTAAATTCTTCTATGGGACTGTCCATTGTTAGTATCAGGACACTTTGGTTGATATTTAAACTTCATAATTTGAAGTACAATGTGATATTTGACTTACAGAAAACAATTTTGCTGTATACATCTTGAACACCACTCTTAGTTTCTATTCCCAGTATCTTGCTTGGGATTGATGGCAAAAATATACTGTTTATTGTTCATTTTTGTTTTGTTAGTATATGGACGAGGAAATAAGGTTAAAAAATTTGAATGAATCATTGTAAAAGTTCCTCCTAATTTACTGCATGTATTCAAATTTTGCTTACAGCAGTTGAATCATACACTATTCAAGACCCAGTTGGTATATTTTGTTTTATGGATTGTTAATTTTAATACTTTGTAATACTAGTAATTGTAAATGCATGTGCGTTAGTATCCGGACAGTTAGTATCAGGACAAAATGTCTTTGAAATGGATGAACATATTACAGTCAAATTATAATTGTAACTAATGTCATTATTAAGTGCCAGTATGGTACTTTATAAGATTGTGTATAGGGGACGGAAAAATGTCTGTCTGTCCGTCCGTTCATCTGTCTGTCTGTCCGTCCGTGTGTCTGTACGCGCCATAATTCAAATACGCTTTATTGGATTTTCATGAAACTTGGTATATGCATTTATAATGTCCATGGGAAGAACCCTATTGATATTGAACAAAATCAGTCCACTGGTACAAGCGTCAAACCCAATTTAGTGTTTTTATTTAAAAGCGCCATAACTCAAATACGCTTTCATCGTATCGGGTTTTCATGAAACTTGGTATACACATTTGTAATGTCCATGGGAAGACGTCTGTTGATATTGGGCCAAATCGGTTGGCCGGTACCGGAATAATGCCCAATTTAGTCCATTTTTATGGTATTGTATGGGTGATTCTTCAAATACGGGAAAATTTGGAGTGTGTAAAATCCAACTATTTTATTTTGTTTAAAAAATCTCAAAAAAATTACTAAAATACTTCAGGGGTTACTTGATTATAATATGACACCAGCAGAGCTTAAATGTTTAGATTTTTATTTATTTGTATTTTTTAATATTTTTAAAGCCATGTGAATGACATCCGTGTATATGTGGGTGGCAGAAGGCCACATTAATGACTAACTTTGCCAACAATATGCTTTTCTTTATATGGTTTCATATTTTTCTCAGTGTGCATCAGTTGATTTTGCACCAAATTTGCAAATTTGTGTGCATACTCCGGAATTAATGTAATTTTAACTAGACTGCGTTTTTATGGTTTGGGGGGGGGGGGAATCAAGCAGAAATTCACTTAATCAGTTTTAAGATTTTAAGTACAGGTCACAGACACAATAGTACCCTACATTTATCATCTACATGACTTAAGAGTCATCCACATACCCCTTCATGAGGCATGTGGATGACAAAAAAGGAGTTTTAGTGGTCTCAGCAAGCCATTTCTAAACCTCTGTAGGCTCAACTTCAGTCAGGTACTTTGAATTGGAAGGTTTATCATAGTGCATAATCAAAATTAATTAATATTCACTTTCTGTCTTCTTTCTAGAAGTCATGTTAATGACAGGGAATAAAAACGCTTTCCTTGAAAATGATGCAAAGTCCTTTGTTAATCCCAAACTGTTTGTAAGCAAGCAAAATTCAATCTTACAATTCAACCACAAGCTGCCCTGTTGGCTTTCTAACACTGTTGCCAGTTATACAAATTTCTCATTTCTGCAGAAAAAATTCTATTCTTTTCAGCCATGTGGATGACCAAAAACCCTTGGGACATTCTTTATGTTCATTAGGTGGGGTGACAATTTTATTTCATTTTATTTTTTAGGGGTTAATATTCTTCACACATTCATACTCATTGGCAGGAAAAAAGTTGAAAAGGAAATAAGATTTTGTTTTGTGGAAAAAACCGGGGTTTGGGACAGGGCATGTGGATGACATTTCATTGAATTAAATTTGATTTTGGAATATCAGAATTTAAAGTTAGTGACATTTCAAAGTGATAGTTGTAGTATGGAAGTAACTTAGTAGAAACAAACTTTTGTTTTAATTTTTTTTTAAGTTGTATTTGAAGGGAAATATCACTCCGTAACACAAATTTTCCCGTATTTGAAGAATCACCCATATAACAAACGGCCCCATAACTCAAATATGCTTTATCGGATTTTCATGATACTGGGTATAAGCATTTATAACGTCCATGGCAAGAAGCCTATTAATTTTGGACCTAATCGGTTGACCGGTACCAGAGTAACAACTAATTAAGGGTCACATGTTTTTTAATTCTTGTCTACCGGTATAATTTGACAGTTAACACTATTCCTTCGCATATGCTTATCAAACAACACCGTCAAACTGACTAAGTTGGCCAAATGGTAACGTCTTGGACTCGTATTCTGGAGGTCCCCGGATCAAATCCCGGAGCCGGCCGATTTGACATGGATTTTTTTTTTATTTTATTTTTTATTTTTATGTGAGTGCGTGATTGTCAAAGTATCACAAATCTGTAGTTCTGCTGACGCTGGTCTATTTTAATCTGATTAGAAAAACTTTTCTGCATATCATAATTGCAATTATAATTGATTCAACAAAAACATATTGGCACTTTGTTATATCAGTTTACCTGATTATATTTTCATTGTAATTTTAACTGTAAATGTGAGAACCTGAATCTTTACACCGATTGCGGCTTTATTAGCGTAGATATTTCACCTGATTGCTCGGGAGTTGGAGCTGTGCCCGCCGCACCGCAGGAACCCGCATCGTTGGCCAATTCTTTAGTGGGACTGAATGTATATATATATATATACTGCAGCCATATACTGAAATCATAATAATTATATTAGTCCCCATGCTCCAAGGGTGTTACCTTACCACTCTGAATAGTCATCTTGGGTTGCGCTATGTGTATGGCACTGATTTTCTGTGCCCAAGATGACAGGTTTGATCCTGGCCCAGGTTGATGACATTTGTGTGTACTTAAATGTGACAGGCCCATGTACAGGTAATCCTGTACTTGGTGGGTTTCAAGCCATAGATTTCAAGCTTACGTTTAGGAACATTGATGTTACATTAGTATTAGCAGTTAGCATTGCCAACAAAATGTGGAACCCGCCGACATCTGACACACAATGGCGGTTACAGGCTAAGAGCTGCAGTTAAATAACCATAAACCTAACCTAACCTCTTGGGTATGGTAAGTCCTAAACTAAACTAAACTCCGTGGTGCAACATCCCCGAAGGGACAAGGCCTACCACCCGACCGCTGCATCATCTACCTATAGGCAGATGGCAGGATTGGGGGACATGTGGTCAGCATGCCGACACCCATGGCCGTTAATGGGGGTTTCCATAACCGGAGCTGCTACTTCTCTATCAAGTAGCTCCTCAATTGGAATCACGAGGCCGAGTGCACCCCTACCAGACCTCCCTACCTCAGAAAAATCCAAGAAGGTACCGGGGATCGAACCCGGACCGCTGGATCCGTAGTCAGCGACGCTAACCACAAGACCACGCCGGCAGTCATGGTAAGTCCTACAAGTTAGAAAGAAACCTGTGTGGAACGAAACTGTGATTGCTGCAGCAAGCGCAGCTACATTCCACACAGGCCATGGAGGTTTCTTTCTAACTTGTTGGACTGTATATTATGTTGCTATAAACAAACTTATTTATGAGATTAGGTTAGAGTACCAGTATGATATTTTTTTTCCCTTTAACATACTATACCTTTGATTTAATTCAATGTTCATAGGAGCCCTATAATACTGAAAATGTATTTTCCATTTCATGTGGTATCGTTTCACTGCTTAATGTAAAATGGCATTATTTTTCATTACCTGTTTCTACTTGCCAGCTTAGGATAGGCTGGTATGTGGTAGCAACATAGGCAGTTGAGTCAAGCCATGGTAATGTTGGACATGAAAACATATTGGTGAAATGTCCTATTTTAATTCAAATTTGTATTCATGGTATAGTGAAAACTTCAAAGTTTCCTGCAGGTACATTATAAATATTAAATTAATTCTGACACCACAATATCATTTGGAATTTAAGAAAATGTACACTCTTAGCATTATGGAAGGAAAACAGTTTTCATTTCATTTTAGTTACAGCAAGTTTATTTTCATGTGTAACAGAGTCCATAACACACACCTCTACTTATAAAAGAGGAAAAAAAGGACATGATCTATTATGTAACTATGATAGGAAAATCATTCAAAATTCCTTCTGTTAAAATTTTGAAATCACACGAAAAATATATAGTAATATTTAAGTAATTTAACTCTCCTCATAGCTAAAAAGAGTTTAAATTCAGCTGAAATAAAAATAATAATAATAATAAAACAAAACATTACTAACCATAGTATTTCCATAGTATTTTCAGTTTGAAAATAGAAACACATAATTCTCAATGGAAATTTAACATAGGCCTACTCCTTGAAGTTTTCTTTGTTCCTTTTTTGTAACAGAAACATTAAATATGGACAACATAACTTAAACACTTTCTGAGTTGTGGTTGGACATTCTGTTGGTGTGCTGACAAACTTTGAGCATGGTGAAACTCAAGTTTAGAACATGGAAAAGTCCCTTGTCTTTGGAGATCAATTGCCATAACTAAATTTATTTTATTTGAGAAATAAATTTTCAGTTTTTTGGCTAGAGGTTTTTATTTTATGATGCTCAGAATTTTGGGCTGAATTAAATTCTATTCAAATCAGAAAATTTATTTTTCCGACTTATGGTTGGGTTTCCTTCACAAAGTCACAAATTAATATGGTGCTACATCCCAGAAAGGAAAGGCTTACTACCTAACTGCTGCATTTCTACTGAGTCTTTTGACTTTGTTGGTAGCATTGGGAAAATGTGGTCGTTATTGGTTTTCAAGATTGGAGTTGCTACTTCTTTACGAAACAACTCCTTTGTTGTCTTCAGGAGGGTGAGTGCACCTGTTCCAGATCTCTCTACCTCAGATACTGAGGTGGTATTGAGAACCAAACCCTAGTTTGTGGATCCATAGTCAGCAATGAGACCATGCAAGCTGTCTATGAATCACTGTTTACACAAAAATTGAAGACTAATGACTGTAATGTGTTACTTCTGAACTTAATCTTTATTTATTTTTCCATTTTTCCATAGGTCTTCAGGCAAAAGTGTTGGTAAGAGATGTCTCCAAATTAAAAGAAAGTGTACGAGGCAAAGTGGAAGTAATAGAAGGAGATGTTACAAAGTTATCAGATGTTAAGAAGACTGTGGAAGGTCAGGATGCTGTAGTGGTCATCTTGGGAACTCGAAATGATTTGGGTAAGTAAATACTTGTAGAAGGCATATCGGTATTTACTACTCATATGCAGTTTTAGCAAAATTACTAAGCAATCAGTAAAGCCATAAGGAAATTTTTCACATTCAAGAATCCCCTTCCGCCCTCCCTCCCCAAAAATTGAAAATTGTAATAATAAGTCCTTCAAGTCCTACAGCAATGATTAAGGTGTCAGCGAATATGATTTTTTACAGACTTCTGACATCACATACTTGCTACCCATCATCTGCACAAGTCTGAGACAACTGAATACACACTCCCTGCAATACAGCCTCTTATTCTAAATCAAAATGTGAAGTGAGAAGATGATATGTCCATGCTGAGGATAGAAAAAATTATGTGAGTGTATCATGTTAGATTTTATTTTACTGGGATTTCTATCACTATTTTTTTATTTATAGGAATAATTCTATCGATAGCCTTTCTTATTTAATCAATTAGACCTACATCAAATCCCAGTATCATGCAATTTGCCAAGTCAGTTGTGTGCAATGAAAACAGTAGTGTTATTGTGGAGACTGTGAATTCCATGTGGGGAGTTCAATGTAAGATTTTATATATGAGCATTTTTATCCATCTATGTGTTTTAACATAAATTGAATATGCTATGTCAGAAGTCCGTAAAAAATCCTCTCCGCTGATACCTTATTCAGTGCTGCAGGCTTTGTTTTAATTGAGAAAAAAAATAGGAAGGAAGAACCGGGTTGGCATGGTGGCACATTGAGATCTGGAAATTAAAAAACAGAAGAGGTATCATTGGTAAAGGAATTTGTCCATTATGTAACAGCAAAGAGGATGCATTGCACATTGCATTGGAATGTGATGTAACTAATTATTGGAGGAAAATTTTAGTAGACAAAATATTGAAGCTAAACAAATAATAGTATATAAGAGACTTTGCTGTTCAAGGACAGCATCCCTTTTCAATAGTCACGAAGAAAAACTGAGAAGCAGCGGTAGGAGAGTAAAAGCCTTATTGGCCAAAACTTAATAGTTTTATATGTTACTGATTGTGTTGGTAGTTTAATAGATTGTGGTTTATAAAAATGTGAACTTAGATTAGGTTGTCCCTCTGGAAAACAGAAATTTAACAGAGGTACATCTCTGATATTTTGAAGATGAAATAAATAAATAACAAATTGAGAAAAAGGGATTTCACAACAAAAATAATGTATATTGTATCAGAAAACCCATGCAAAAATTTCACACATTGAACCTTCCCTCCCACCCCATAAAAAAAAATCAGTCTTTCTTTTGGTTGTTGACATTAAATACATGCTGAAGTGGATACACAAAAAAGCATAAACCTTGAACTGAAACGGAATTTACACTCCATAGTAGTGAATCCCATGTGCAGTCTTCATAACAACACTACTCTATGCAGTGCATACAGCTACCTTGCAAAATTGCATGTTACTCGAATGTGACGTGATAATTTTGTTTTAGCATAAACTGAATATTGAAGTCTGTAAAAAAAAGCCTATCCACTCATAGCTTATTCATTGCTTAGGTGCTGTATCAGTTGAGAAAAAGGAATGTTGACAACAGAAAAAATATTTTCTCATTTATTTATTTTCCACTATGCATAAAAATAACATTCAGCATCAGATATAATATAAAGTGACATAGAATATAAGTTTCTACTGAGCAATACGAAACTTCTCTTGTTGCATAATCTATTCAGCATCAGATATAATATAAAGTGTCATAGAATTTAAGTTTCTACTGAGCAATACGAAACTTCTCTTGTTGCATAATCTATATATAAACTGATGAAGTAGTTATGGATAAATTATCCACAGGACACATTTTACACAAGTATAACTTTTTGTGTTTGTACAAACCAACACCTTAAATTTCTCTTTGGATAAATGTATCTACCAGTAACTTAGTTCCAAATTCTACCACAAGAGCACTAATGGTGTCTTCAGGAAGAACTTGCTTGGAATTGAACCATTTATTTAATTCAGAAGGCTTTGATTCATATTGTGCACATTTATTGACAAATGAATTAAGTAATGCAGTAGCTTTGTTTTGTATTAAAAATAAATCCTTTCCAATTAAGAATGAAGTAGGTGTAAACAACAACACTAAGATGCACTACTTCGTAGCACCGTTAGTGAACAGTTAGAAGATTATTAAAAACATTCTGGCTTGTAGGCTGTGGTTCAGTTGACAATAATGGTGGACATTCTCAGTGGTGCCGACCAGAATGCTTTGCCTGAGACCCCACCGCCACTGAGGATGTCTGGCATAGTTGTAGACAAAATGTTTGGCACACCAATGTCAACTGAACCATGGCCTACAAGCCCGGATGCTGTTTTAAATATTGACTCCAGTCGTGAAAGCCTACAATGTTTTATACAGTGAGTCCCACGCAAGAGTTGGCCAATGACGCGGGTTTCTGCGTCGCGGCTGGCACAGCTCCAACTCCCGAGCGATCGGGTGAAATATCTACGCAAATATTGCCGCGGTTGGTGTAATGATTCAGGTTCTCACATTTACAGTTAAAATTACAACGAAAATAACCATGTACCTCATCACAAGAGATGTTGGAAATGCTCTCCTCTTGCATAAGCACAACACTGACACCTTTTTTAGGGAATTTTCTTTCACGCGCGTAAGTTCAGCTTCCGAGATAGAGTTAATTTCTCTTGTGATATTGTCTTCTTGTGTATTGGAAATTGACCTATACACTTTATTTTTCAAGTTTCCCCATAAATAATATTTACATACTGTTAGAAGAACTTGATGACAATATCACATAGGCTAGGCCTGTCACAAGAGAAATGAACACTGTCTCGGAAGCTGAACTTATGTGCGTGAAAGAAAATTTCCTAAAAAGGTGCCAGTATTGTCTGGATGCAAGAGGAGAACATTTCCATCATCTCTTGTGATGAGGTACTTGGTTATTTTCATTGTAATTTTAACTGTAAATGTGAGAACCTGAATCATTACAACGACCACGGCATTATTTGCGTAGATATTTCACCCGATCGCTCGGGAGTTGGAGCTGTGCCAGCCGCGACGCAGAAACCCACGTCATTGGCCAACTCTTGCGTGGGACTCACTGTAGATAGAAGATTGCATACAATGTGTTTTCAGTGCAAGAGGAACATTGAATTATTAGTTAATACATAGTGGGTTTTCACAATAATTAAGTATTAAAGTTCATATGCAGCAATATAAATGAGAATGGGTCTTCTTAGGCTATGTGAGAATGTCAATTTGTTAATTGGAACTAGACAATGGGTCCATTCCCTCCATGTAGCCCTAACTATGTTCGAATCTTCAATTTCATCATTGTTTGGTCTATTTATAGTTTAATTGTCCACTACCGTGTCAATAAGACCCTCTAACCACCACATGTGTTCCCCTTCAACATATGTTAGATATAAATGTGCCACTTGACCTCTGTGACCACCTGCAATGCTGCGTCAACATGTCATCAGTGATGGGAAGTAATTGAGTAAAAGTAATTGAATTACAGTAACAATTCCTTTTTTGGTCCCATTTACACAAATCAATACTTATTAAAAAATGTAATTTCTACTTTTAATTTACTTCTGGAAGTAAAATTGTAATTGTTACAATTTAGTAGTCATTAGTATTAGTATCATTCTTGCTTATTATATCGTCATCATTACTATTTTTGCAACTAATATCCAAATTAGAGTTAATATTAACAAAAAGTTACTCAATATTTCCGAAAATATTCTCAATGATGTGTTTTTTTGTTTGTTCATTAATAATTTTGGCTTGTGCCCAAAACAAATAAAAAACAAGGAATTTTTAGGTAGTGCCATTTTGTAAAATAATTGTAAATGTAATTGTAATTTTACTGATTACTTTTTGAAAAAGTAATTTGTAATTGTAATTAAGTAAAATGTCTCTCAGGTAATTGTAATTCTGCCCAATTACTTTCTTTTTGTTCTTTTCCCATCACTGCATGTCATCAAGAGTTTCTTGCACATGCATCACATTGCAATCATTCAGCCAACAAAATAAATGACATAAATATATAAATAAGAAATATGTAAGTTCTGAATACCCTGCTGTGGAGAAATCAAATCAATCATTACAACCAATTTAACATTTCCAAAGAATTATGTAATTTCAAAGAATAAAGTAAATTCATATTTGTTCATTTACATATTTACTGTAATTTTTTTTTTTCAGGTGCCACCACAGTGTTATCAGAAGGAATGAAAAATATTGTATCAGCTATGAAAGAGTATGGCATACAATATGTCTCAGTGTGCTTATCAGGTAACTTATGGAAGTAAATAATTATTTAAGATGAAGATATGCATTCATGAACCACAAAACATTGTCTCTGTTGGACATTAGCCTACATGAGAACTTTATTTGATAAAAATTCCTCTGACACTGGGATTTGAACCCTTGACCTTTGGCTTTCCATGCCATTATAATTTATGTCATATGCAGTATTGTGAGGCCCGCTAATTAGTGATTTTTGTTTAGTGAGGTAGACCATTAAGGGTAATAAGTCGTAGGAGAGAGGCTCCATCTGGTGCTGTGAAGCAAACTCTGGCTAGCTCAGTTGGTAGAGGAGTGGCACGAAAAGCCGAGGCTCATTGGCTCGAGTCCCGGTCTCAGGAATTTTTCTCATGGAAATAATTGTTTAATTTTCCTCTGCTTGAGAAAACATAAATATAAATGTACATTTATATTGTGAAGGCAGAAGGGCAGTTTTATGTATCATAATATTTAGGAAATTTATACAGTGATTTAATTACTATAATAATTATTTATGGTATAAGTTAAGGGTTAAAAGTGAGATTTTATTCTGCGTGCAGCTGTTCCACTTTTCCACTTCAAGTGAACTGTCACAAGTTGCAGGTTGTTTAAATCAGGCTGTATGCACCGTAGAGCCAGCCATCGTTCAGCATGCAGTCAACTAACAGCCAGTTATTGATTTACTCTTACACTGCTGCCAACTGATAGCCAGTTATTGATTTTCTCTTACACTGCTGCCAATATGGAATTGTTTTTCACCCACCAAATATAACGACTTTTGCATTCACCGTGAGAAATTTCACATAATCAATTTTAAAATTGTCAATTTTTATCAAACTGGGTCTAAAATCATATGCAAATATTTTTAACTAAATGAGTGTTTTTCATGTGACAGACAGCAAAGTTGGTACCAATTGAGAGGCATAAAGATATTACAGCACTAGTGTGATAATGTTCAACTTTTACTTCTTTGTCTTGTACTAGAAGTTCTACTTTTAATTCAAGCTGTCTAAAAATAATAATAATAAAATCAGGTAAACTGATGTAAAAAAGTGCCAGTATGTTTTTTTTTAATCAGTTATGACTGCAATTATGATATGCAGAATATGTTTTTTTAATTGATTTACAAGTTAAGCTCCAGATTTATTCATTAAGCAGGGCTTAGGGAAGAACAAAGGTCTAGTTTTCTTTTTAATCAGATTAAAATCTTCCAGCATCAGCTGAACTGTACAGATTTTTGATATCTTGACAATCGCACACTCACATAAAAATACGAAAAAGAAAGTGAAATTGGCTGGTTTCGGGATTTGAACTATGGAACTCCATAACGTGAGGCCAAAACGTTACCATCTCGGTCACCTGGGTCAGTTTAACGGTCTAGTTGTAAGTTATAAGCGCATGTAAAACAATAGTGTTTTTGGTCATAGCTATCTCTATTTTAATTTCCAAAGCCGTAAAATATCACAGTAAAACAATTGACTATGTTGTCATGATAAATGATTTGCTTTTTTTAAATATAAATTCTTTTGAATACGTATATTATCATAAAATAGGCACCAAATTGAGCATTACTCCGAAACGGGTGAACCGATTTCATCCAGTATCAGTAGACCTCTTCCCATGAACACTATAAATGTGTATACCAAATTCCATTAAAATCCGGTAAAGCGTATTTGAGTTACCGCGTTTTTAAAATAGACACTAAATTGGGTTTTACTCCGGTACCGGACAACCGATTTGGTCCAATATCGGTAGACGTCTTCCCATGTACATTATAAATGGGTATACAAAGTTTCAGGAAAATCCAATAAAGCATATTTGAGTTATCGCGACTTCTCATATATTAACATAAAAGGCAATAAATTGGGCATTATTCCGGTACTGGCCAACCGATTTGGTTGAACATCAACAGACGTCTTTCCATGGATAGTATAAATGCGTATACGAAGTTTCATAAATATCCGATAAGGCGTATTTGAGCTATTGCGCCTTTAAAATATACACTAAATTGGGTTTTACTCCGGTACCGGTCAACAGATTAGGTTCAAATTTAACAGAGTACTTTTCATGGATGTCATAAATGCGTATACCAAGTTTAATGTAAATCCGATACAGCGTATTTGAATTATGGCGCCTTTCTATTAGAAAGGCGCCATAATCTATTAAAATAGGCACTAAATTGGGCATTACTCCGGTACCGGTGAACCGATTTGGTTCAATATCAATAGGGTTCTTTCCATTGACATTATAAATGTGTTTTCCAAGTTTCATGAAAATCCGAAAAAGCGTATTTGAGTTAGAGCGCGTACAGACACACGGACGGACGGACAGACAGACAGACGGACAGACATTTTTCGTCCTCCACACAATCTCATAAAGTACCATACTGGCACTTAATAATAATGAGATGGGTTATGGCACACAAACTTCACTAAAATTGACGCTAGAGACTAGACAGCTAGACTTAGCTGAGGATGAGTAGGGATACCCTTCGAAACTGCAATCAGTTTTAGTGAAGTTCGTGTATCACAATCCATCTCATTATTCAATTGAAAATAATTTACGGTCCTATTCTTTCCACTATACTTTTATTAAAAATAATATAATATAAACAATGACACTTATTTATGTCATTATTATTTTTATACAGTTTTATATGTTAGGTACTTTAGATTTCTTCCAGAATCTCATGACTAAAATTGGCATAACTGTTCTTGTTGCTGCCACTGTCTGTTCCTCTGCAGCTGTTGCTTCGTAATTTGAATTAATGATATATTGTTCCAGCATTTTTATTTTATGAACCTGAGAAAGTACCAGCAATATTCAAACTGTTGAATGCAGACCATGAACGAATGCTAGATGTTTTAAAAGACAGTGGATTGAAATGGATTGCAGTTCTTCCTCCACATTTTACTGGTAAGTTCCTCTACCTGTAGCACAGATACTTTAGCCAGGTAGAGGGAATGTTGAGTTCGTTCCTGAAATTCATTGTTCTGTTTTCAGCATAGATGCACATTTTCACATCCCCTGAATCCAAAAATACAATTTTCAGACATATGTCTGTATCTGTATATTATGTTTGTATCTGGGAACAACATAACTTAAGAATAAAAAATGGTATATAAACAACATTTTATAGTCACATCCTTGTGGGGATGTGACACAAAGATTGGCAACAGCTTGATCTTACTTTTAATGCCTGTGTGATCTAGTGGTTAGTGTCGCTGACTATGGATCCACAGGACTGGGTTTGATCCTCGGTATCTCCTTGGATTTTTCTGAGACAGGGAAGTCTTGAGTGGGATGTACTCAGCCTCATGATAACTGAGGAGCTACTTGATAAAGAAATGGTCTCGAAGGCAGTCTCGCATGTTCCCCAATCTTGCTTTCTTCCTAAAATTACTTAGCAGTTGGATGGTAGGCCCTATCTTGCAAAGGAATGCAGCACCGTGGAGTCTAGTTTAGTATAGTTTACATGAAGAAAATTTAATTTTTTGCAATTTTCTCAAAAACGGCTGCAGTGATTCCATTTAAAATTTTGTACGTGAGTTGCTTATGATTATACTAAGAACTAAGATGTTTATTTTAATCAATTTTTGCAAAAATTATCTGAAGGGTAGTTATAAGTCAGCCATTATTTGTAGAATCTCCGGCTCACAAGTCTTTAATAGCAAAAAGTCACCTCTACTTGAGGCCAGAACAACTGAATATGCACTCCTTGTATAATGACCACTTATTCTATCAGAATTTTGGAGAGAAAGTTGTACTGCCCAGCATATGGTAGAAAAGATTATGTGAATGTATTACATAAAATTTTATGTGGGTTGTGTTTCTTTCTGGGATGGAAATATTTTTGGGGGGGCAAGAATTGGATTGTTAGTACTTATACATATGCCTGATATGATAAAAACTTAAATCCTGGGGAGGGGAGGGTCAGAAAGTACATTGCCCCCCAAAGTCGGTGCCTATGTAATCAACTCATTGTATTGTGCAGGTTCTTCTTATGTTTTTATGTAATATTCAAATCAGATGATTACAGTCAACAGGAATGGCAAAACAAAATCCAAACCAAAAATGTGTTGTTCAAAGAATTACTACTGATTGGTATATCCCTTGAAGAGTTGAATGAATCTACCAATGATAACATGAGAGTGCTGCATAGAAGGGATGCAGATGAACATAAAGAACTATAAATAATGAATAAAGAGTCAGATTTAGTGGAAGTTAAAAGAATTAAAATCTGGCCAAAAAATCTTATAGGTCATTGAACTCTTGAGAGTTTGAATATTATCTAAAAGGGCTTGGTAATAAATGTTTATTGCACAATGCTTTTCAGATGTTATTAACATATTTACAATTGTAACATTTTTCTCTTAAATTTATTATTTTCAGATAACCCGAGTGCCAAATACAATGTGACCCATGGTTCCTCACCGGGCAGGACAATTGCTAAAGTAGATCTGGCAACATTTTTATTGGAAAGCCTTTCGCAGCCAGAACATTATAACCAACTGGTTGGGATTGCAAATGCTGCTTAGTTTATTGGTAAGTAGAAGTATTTGTAACACACAATCACATATTTTGTTCTGATTAGAACTACAGATGACATAAAACGTTTGAAATTTAAGAAAAAGAACCAGCAATTGAAGTCTTAAGGCAGTTATTTTAAGTAAATCATTATAGTGAGGACTATATAAGAATAGCATCCCATAAAATTTAACACATTCACTGCAGTGTCTGCTGCAAAGGTCATGCACCAAGGCAGTCAATGGTGTTCACAGCATGTAGCTTGTTTAAGTTAAGCTGATCCTATATTCGGCATGTTTGCAAAAATCAAGTGGTTTTATCCACTATGGCTTGTCCTATAAACATTTGCACAAAAATTATATATGGTACCTGTTTTTATTGTTTTAAAGTATTATGTGAATAATGGTAGAGTAATGGACTGTGACAAATAATTATAAAATTAATACTGTAGTGAACATGCTAAGGGAGTGAGCATTAGAATGTCATTGCTTTATCTAGTATTCTGCCTAGATGTATCTTACAGAATCCGTATTTGTACCACTTTAAAAACATTGAATTTTTAATTAATTGTTACTTTTATTAATTAGTTTAATTATCTTATCAAGTCATGAAGCTTACCTCAAAAAAGAAGGAATATTTAGATAAGTACAAAAGCTTTCCTGACTAATAAATAATTAATTCTTGTGCTCGTACCCAGATTAATGGTATTTTACCCTAGCTTATCGAAACCCACTCTGTTGCTGTCATCAGGGAATTTCCTGAAGAAATGTAGGACTTGGAATTTATAGTAGACCATTTTGCCAAGAATCATCTGATTGGGATACCAGGCTGCTTTACCTTCAACCAATAATATGCAGTTATTTTAAATAGCCTTCCCAGGGCCAAAGTAACATTAATCAGACCCTTCACAATGTAGGAATGAGAAGTAGGAAAGATCAGTGACTGTTTTTATTGTTTTAAAGTATTATGTGAATAATGGTAGAGTACAAATAATTATAAAATTAATACTGTAGTGAACATGCTAAGGGAGTGAGCATTAGAATGTCATTGCTTTAGCTAGTATTCTGCCTAGATGTATCTTACAGAATCCATATTTGTACCACTTTAAAAACATTGAATTTTTAATTAATTGTTGCTTTTATTAATTAGTTTAATTATCTTATCAAGTCATGAAGCTTACCTCAAAAAAGAAGGAATATTTAGATAAGTACAAAAGCTTTCCTGACAAATATTACTAATAAATAATTAATTCTTGTGCTCGTACCCAGATTAATGGTATTTTACCCTAGCTTATCGAAACCCACTCTGTTGCTGTCATCAGGGAATTTCCTGAAGAAATGTAGGACTTGGAATTTATAGTAGACCATTTTGCCAAGAATCATCTGATTGGGATACCAGGCTGCTTGACCTTCAACCAATAATATGCAGTCAGTGTTATGTGAAAACTATACGACTATTTTAAATAGCCTTCCCAGGGCCAAAGTAACATTAATCAGACCCTTCACAATGTAGGAATGAGAAGTAGGAAAGATCAGTGACTGACAAAAATATAATCTTACTTAGCTTTAGTTGAATCATATTTCAGAGGAATTGTTCTAATTATTCTCCCATAATGTCAACAGTAATAATAATCCATGGAAATATGGATATATCTTCATCTTATTTGATACTATTCAGTATACAGTATACAATGGGAACCTGATCACAAAATCACTATGAATTATTGTGCCTCATAGTGCAAGTATGATATATAATGTAATAGCTTCAATGAGGTATCTAAATTCGGATAGCTCAGATGATAAGAATGTGAACACTGAGAGGCGAAGGTCCCAGGCTTGAGTTCTGATTTTAGAGGAATTTTTCTCTTAATATAGTATCAAGGAACAGAATAAGTTCTCTATCAGGCCAAGTAAAAATTACATTTTTTAATCCATACAAATAAATTAAAAGATATCACTAAGCTTGTGGATATACTGGCCACAATGTCTGCCTTGCTGATCCGATTGGTATCAAGTACACAATGTCGTGAGCTCACGAAATGTGATTGAATACTTGCATACTTCACCTAGCAGATGGCAGAGTAATCTATGGATTAGATAAAACAGGAAGTTATAAATATAACTCCATTGACAAATAAGACAATATTATTATCAGTTACATAGGAAATCATTAGAAACAATTGCATGACATATTACTCGGTGAATAACCTAGCAGATGGCAGAGTAATCTATGGATTATATAAAACAGGAAGTTATAAATAAAACTACAATGACAAATGAAACCAATTTACAGCATTTACTTAGGAAACAATTGTATGACATATTTCTTGGTGAATAATAAGGTGATGTTTAAACTTGTGGTATAATTGTTGTAAAGTTCTATAAACTCTAGGTTAGCTTAAATTATGTTAAGTTACTAACAGCAGCGTTAGTTACTAGCAATGGCATTCCTGTGATTGCATAACAATACTAGGATGGGAAATTTCATTACTATGATAATTGTTTCTATTTTGTTTCTCGTGGCTCACCATGACCCAGTGTCTAGTTGTCGCCATGGCTAGGCAACTGTTCACTGGCTATGGTGTTCTTTAGCTGTTCCAAAGAAGTATTTATAATCTGGATTTTAAAAAGTTTGGCTTTGAGTTTTTCCTAAGATAGGCAGTTCTTATAGCTCAAATGGGAAAAATCCTGTAGGAAGACATATTGATATTATACATTATTTGGAGGAGAAAGTTAGGTCTAAATTAATCAGATCAAAACAAAACAGTCAGCTTGGAGAGAAGAAAGTAGGGACAGGAAAACATAGAGAATGTTGCTGCCGTGTTATTCTTCCAAGTTCTTGATTGTTTTTTTTTATTTAGTAGGGTTTTAGTTAAGATTTTTTTTAGCCTGGCACATTTCATTGCAACTCAGACTGCTTAGAAAATTTAATTTGAAGTTAGCTCCAGCGTGCTGTCTTTGAAATGCTTTGGTTTTCTAGGAAATCTGTTTGATCTCATTGATTAATTATTTGACAGTTTTCGTACCCTACAATTGGCTGATGTACGAGGTCCTAATGCTGAGACCTATCCCTTTTATTAATATGCCTACAGGATGGATTGGTGATGGTGCTAATAGCAGAGGGTGGAAATTCTAAGAAATTGGAGGAGATTCAAGGTGAAACACATTACCTAGTTACTTCCAGACATTGGATTGGTATGCATTTTCTGGAATTCGCATTTGTTTTACAAACTTATTTGTACTGTTTTATACCTACAGAATCCATAATTGAATGCTGTTTAGAACACTGGTAATAGCTTTGATTTCTGATAGAAGTGCCATTAAATAACAACTCATATTAAAAGTAGAAATAGGCTTTCAAAGGAATTAGATCAACAGAAGCGAACTAAAGGTTACATCCATATTTTGCTTATGTAGGGTATGGGTAGGATATTTTAGGTGATATTACTCATTTGTCTATTTTTTTATCTTTTTTTTCTTTAACTTATTTTAATTAAGTGACCATTACTGAAAATCAATATGCCTATAGCAACTAATTAATAAACAAAAATATATAAATAAGAAGAAAATTATGAGATATTTTGTACTGAACTATAGTGTAAAGATGTACTTTTATGTCAAAAAGTTAACATTAAAGTTCAGTTAAATCCATTTCTTTAACGTGTTAAATTCATTGCTTTCTTAATTTTATATAAACAGATAGTCTTTAAACCATCATATAAAAATTTAGAAAAAAGGAAGTTTGTGGAAAATGAAAGTATGTACAAAAAAACTTCAATTCATAAAAAACTAAGAATTGTTAATTCATCATTGATTGATTGATTGATTGATTGATTGTTTATTCACCATATGAAATATTACAATTTCTGGCTTCGTCATACAATATACAATTTAAATACCCTGCAATACACATTTAAATTACTATTTACACATATATACAATTTGTGATCTATATGAACAATATCAGCTGTTCAGATCCATTTAGCTCCATGCCCTACTCAATACTTAAACATGTAAACGTATATATAATACCCACATCATTTTGTGAAATCAGAATAAAATATAAGTGAAGTAAAACAGATCAGTATCAGTATGAGATTATCAAGATACAGTAGTAATTGCATTAAATATATTCTATGTGATAAGGCAAAAAATAATTATTCCGATTTAGAAGTCGCACAGGATTCTTCATATTCTTTTATAGTGTAAAATGATTTGGAGATTAAAAATTCTTTGAGTTTTATCTTAAATCTTCTTGACGAATGTATTTCTTTAAGTTGGGATGGTAACATATTATAAAATTTAGAGCCAGAAAAGATTATATTCTTCTTTGCAAATTCACCTCTGTAAAAGTTCAAGAAAAGGTCAGTACCTCTTCTCGTATAATGATTATGAACATCTGCATTTCTAACTAAATTAATATTTTTGTTAGTTTTAACAAATGTGATTACATAATGTAGGTAGATTCCAGTCAGTGTTAGGATTGTTAATTTGGGAAAAGTATGCCTGCAAGTTTGATTATGTTGTAATTTCCCAATAATTCGAACAGCTCTTTTTGTAGTGAAAACAATTGGTTAAAGCTAAGACTATTTATAACTCCCCATAGAGAGGCATTATATTCAAGGTGTGAATGAAATAACGAAAAGTAAACTACAATCAATGTCTCTTGTGTTATAACCTGTGAGAGTTGCACCAATAAGTATATTGTTTTATTTAGTTTGCTATAGAGGTTTTCAGTCTGTTTTTCCCAATTTAATTTAATATCAATATTAATACCAAGAAAATTGATAAATTCTGATTTAAGAACATGATGATTTTTGTACAGAAAGTTAATATCATCAGGATTACTTTTAGTTAAAGAAAAATCAATATATTTTGTTTTGTCAACATTTGGAATCAAGTTATGTACATTAAAATAATTTTGTAAAAATTCACTTAATATCTTGCACTTTTGGTTAATTCCTGAAATTGTTTTACTAGATATCAACATAGTAGTATCATCGGCATATAAAGCAGTATCAATGTCAATTTTTTTTTAAATATTAGGTAAATCATTTAAATATATCAAGAATAAGAATGGTCCAAGGACCGACCATCAATACATGTCCGTAATATTTTGAGTTGAAAGCAAGACTTAAGAAAATGTCAATTTACCTCCCCCAAAATTTACATTATTATTATTATTATTATTATTATTGTTGTTGTTGTTTTATGTCTTCTCATTTCCACATGGTATAGTTCTTGAAATAATGACAACGGCATATTAAGCAAGTTATCACTACACAACTAACAGTCTTTTCCAAGAGTTCTTCGGACTATAGCACAGGTGTTCAATATGACTGCCTTCTGCAATTGGACACAAAGCGAGGCTTGTAGATTCAGCTTCTCTAGGCTCATTATCGTCTTCTTTGGGACCATACCGGTAGCTGATATTACCACTGGAACCACATGCACTGATGTCTGCTTCCACCTATTGCACCTATTATTATTATTATTATTATTATTATTATTATTATTATTATTATTATTATTATTAAATTAATTATTAGGAACTAACACATTTTAAAACAGGAAAATATAAAAAGCTTTTAGACTATATAGACTAATAATAATACATATTAAAATCTCACATGAGTGGTGAGGTGATGCACAAAAAATATCACATATATTTTTATTTTACACAACAGTTGCACAAGCATGTGATCATCATCATAATATGCTCATAATGATTGCACAACATTGTGTTTTGCACAAAATGATTAAGTGATCTACATAAAGAATACCTATGCAAAGATAAACACAGTAAAGTAAAGCGCTCCCTGTATGGGCTATGGAGACTTTTTAGGGTTTCTGGTCGGTTGATGCTCTCAGATTGAGACAACACAGGAAGGTGGTAAGCTTGTCAGCCTTATGCAACGGCTGCTTTTTACCCCCAGGAATACTCCTGGTACTCATTTCTATTAGAGGCTGAGTCGACCCCAGGGCCATAGTGCCACCAGAAGGATTAGACCAATGGTAAAATCCCACTGACCTCATAGGGAGCACACACACTCACGCTTATATTTTCTTACCCTGGTAAAGGCTTAAAAATTATAAGGAGATTCTATATCTAAAAATATGTTAATTTTCACAAAAAGGAAATTTTTATTAAAAGTAGTATACCCAGGAATATAATAAATAATTTTTTTAACATTGTTAGCTAGCCTATAAAATAAATAAATACAAGGAAAAAAAGGATTTCATACAAAAAGTAAATGAAATTGACCTTGTAGCAGAATTAATTACAGAGCAAGGGGGGAACAGACAATGTTTCTATTGATGACTGTAGGCCAAATATTCATCTACTGAATAAAAGGCATGTTGTATATAGTCACATAGGACAATTCCGAAAGAGTCAAGGCCTGCTAAACAGCTTTCAATAAAGTGAAGAATAATTAGTTCCGTAGATAACGACAGATTTCTTAAATAATTTGTGCAGCATTTGTTATTAGTAATCTCCAGTTGGAAATGCTTTCACCATAAGCAAGAGCAATTCCTTTAACGAAAGGCATTATCCATTTGTCGTTTTCAAACCTAACTAAGTGATTTGAGGTGCTATAAGAAAATCATACAGTGAAATATTAGAAATAAAAATTGAAGCCATAAATCTGCATTTGTGGTGAAAATTTATCATTTAATGATTTTCTAAATTTAAAAAATATAGTTGTTTACAGTAGAGTCCAGCTAATTTGGACACCATTCTTCTGGACATCCAGTTAATCTGGATGGGATTTTAAAAAATCAGTAAATTTTGATTTCCAATGACAAAGATGTTTTGTTTTGTTAATCCTAAAAAAAATTGTGTTTATATATACAGCAATATTAAAACTAAAATTAAGTTGCACAGCTAAGTTATATTTATGAAAAAATCAATTTTTATAGTTTTACCCTTCTAAAACTGGTATTACAGTAAAGTATAAGCTGCGCAGGCAATTTTGGGGTATGGAATTTATTAATGAAAGCTTTGAAGTGAGTGACTTACCAATAACCCTTCACCTTTCCCGCACATACAGCCCATCACTCCACAGAGGGACCTTGTCATCACCCAGGATACACAGCTCAGGAGATACTCATTCACAAAATTATGTACTCATAGACGTGTTTTGAAAAAATTATGAACATTGGTAATAATTTCCCGACTCTGACTATGTAATATCTTACCACTAAGTTTAGAAATATCAGGAGGCATATTTAATTCGTTCTTACTCAACGAACACAAAACACACAGCGAACGTGGATTCAAATTACAACTGATAACATTATGCACATCTTGCTGTGCTATAATTCCAGAAGGAACTACTTGGCAACTCAGTGCAACTTGTCATACATTCTGTTTATGGTACTTCCCTGTCGGATCATCAGTTAATCGCTTGCACGCTAAGTGTGCTGATCAAGGACATACCCCAAGAATGCCTGCGCGACTTATATGTGCATTTTATGGCAAATTCTGTTTAATGTGAACTTTCGGTGATCCAGACAGGGTCCGGACCCATCTAGCCCTGATTAGCGGGACTCGACTGTATTTTTATCCTAAAGGTGACACCCCAGGTTCCACCATCAATCCATATAATGGTTTGTCCAGCTGAACTTTTTATTATTATTATTATTATTATTATTATTATTATTATTATTATTATTATTATTATTATTGTAGCAGAAGTGTAACACATGCATGAAAACATAGCCGAGCTTTCCTATAAATTGAAAGTTGGTTAGATATTCAGTACACTACTAAAACTTTCATTATGTGAGATACTGATCTCAGCCTGGTGGCCTTGTGGTTAAAAGTGGCAGTCATATGCTGTATGTGACTCTCACTTAGTAGCTGCACATTAATTCTTTTTCCAAAATTTCAGAATATAATTCAAGTTCACATTGATGCTTCTGCTGTGAACTAAAGTTACAAAATGTTCTTTATTGATTAGATGAAACTAAAATAATGGAATTGTAACGTGAATATATATTATTATTCATTATAACATTAAAAGCATTTAGTGTATAGAGTTTTTCCTCAAAGACTGGATACTTTTTAGTTAGTTCTTTTTGCATATTAATCCATTATCTGATTGTTACATGGTATACAATGTTTTATAAGAGTTGTAGATAATTGAAATGTTAATTATATAGTGCTATTACATTCCTAGATGCATGAGTGAAATAGTAAAAAATATTACTTTAGAGCTTATTTTCCAGAACCATTCCTAAATTTTCTTCCCCACCAACCGTAGATGTATTCAGTATAATTAACATGTTCATTATTCAACTGAATTGTGAAGGACCACCAACCATATTCAATTACACAGCAGTAAGTGTAATTACAGCATTACATTATGGGACAGAGCCGAATGCTTAGTAAAAATATGATTCCTGACTTCACTCGTTGCTACTTTACTGTATTTTTATCCTGAAGATAAAAATATCTATCCTAAAGATATCCTAAAAAAGCATTGAGCAGAATAAATATTTCTAAGTGTTATTTGGGCTTCCTTAGTCTGCTGTCTGTTTCACAAGCTATGCTTTACCTAGAAACATTTCATTGATTTTCCCCCCAAACCAGATGGCATAATGCAAATAAGCTTATGTAGATCATTAAGAGAAATGGTGATATTTTTCTATTATATTATGATGTAAACATACATATATTTTGAAGGAAGAATCTATTTTGTCTACCTAGTGGTTTTTCTTTTTCACTTTTAAATCGCTATGTAGGGCATAGAGAAAGAATGTCATAGTAATCCTGCTAGAATTTATCATATATTTTTTGGAAATCCTTCACTAATCCTCTGTCAAAGTTGTATTTACCCAACTTCTTGCACTGGCTACTAATGCAATACTCAGGGTGACCAGATTCTAAACAACAGGACGGCTTACCAAACAATAAAATATTCAAACTTTTTCACTGTTTTTTATTTCAGCATGTTATTCTTTAAAAAAATCATTCAAATTTTAATGGTTAGAAAAATAACAAAGAGCTTGGAGATAAATGAAGATATTGTCATTAAGTTACCCTTTTTTTTGTATTTTTCAGAATTATGAATTTACTTCAGGAGCTCCTAATTTTTCTTTCCTTAGTTTCTCTTATGTACATTTTCTTTTAGGCTTCTTAACTGTAAATTGAAAACAATCTCCACTTGGTGCAAAAATTAACAAACTAGTAGGCAGTAATAGGCAAGTAAAAATGGCCAGCTCAAATCAGCTTCAGGCCATAATAGCAAGAACTGACTGAAATGGTATTACTTTTGGCCAGATCCAACTTAATTCATGACAGTAACAAATTATTGGAAGAATCTCTAAGCCTACAATTGAGTATCTCTGGTAGACAATATTGATACTCTTATTGCACATACTGTTGCTTAAAAAAAAAAAAAAAAAAAAAAAAAAAAAAAAAAAAAAAAAAAAAAAAAAAAAAAAAAAAAAAAAAACTAACAAAGCATTGCACTAAATATATAACTTGTATGTATATTTTCTCGGGACTTCTGGTCACCCTGACAATATTACAATATTGTAATTTGTATTGCATGTTAATCTATTCTTGATAGTTTGGTTGCATTATAACTTATTATAATTACAGAGATGTTTCTCTCATGTCAAACGTTGGTGATGTTGTTATTGTTGTTATTATTTTTTGGAAAATAAAGAGGATGATGAAAGGAGTTCATAACTTTTCCTGAAAAGCCACATTCAGAAAATTCCTGAACATCAAACACTTCTTCTTCATCATCTACCTTAATTCATACCACTTTTGCGGTATTAGGGGGTTGCCTCGGAATCCACTTCCTAAAATACTTAATTCCTAAATTCCTCTTTCCATGTCTTACAATATGCAGGTTCAAAAGCACCCACTCATTCAAATTTTGTGAAATCGTACCGTATTAATCATTAGGAGATGTGAATTAAAAGAGTATGTGCTTGTTACTTGATAATTTCAAGCTTCTACTTGCAGTCATATGCATAAAGAACAAGCAGACTCCGCACTCACTGCATCCATATAACAGGAAGCTTGTAGGACTCAGTCGCGTAGCGCTTACTCCTGTTCTGTATGCATAAAGATCAAGTAGCTATAGCATGTGCTAGGAAATTTATGTGTTACCAAAAACGCCACTTACTACATATTATATGGGTGATTTGCACAGATTATATGGAAATTATTACTTACTTACTCAGTGGGAATAGATAATTCGTAAGAAAGCTAAAGGAATACATGTTCTATTTTTGTAATTATGATTTAGGTGTGATTTTTGTTAAACTAATTTAATTATAATTAGAATAATTCATTTCCAACTGATAAGGGTTATAATATTAATATTTAGATTAATTTTGGTGTTCATTACAACCCATCAGAACTGAAGATGGCGCAGCATATACGCCGAAATGCATTTTCTATTTTTTGAGTGTATCAAGATAAGTTATGTGTTAAGTGTTAAGGGTTTAAGGCGGAACTTGGTAAAAATATTTAATTTAATTATGTTTTCATGTATAGCTTTAAGTTTCATGTGAATATAAATTGTATTAAAATTATTACTTCTAAATACTAATTCTAGTGTGTTAAGAAAAAATTAATTCATTTTAATATACAATTTAATTAAATTTCATATTGTTTCAAGTAATATAAGTTCTTTCATACCTTGATTGATGGGTTTGTTTGGTTTCGTACTCCCTTATTTCCAGCAGTTTTTTCTCCCATGCTTTATAAACATGGGCTTATTCCCAGTTTTCTTTATGACTTTTATTTTTTATTCTGGTTTTCATGATTGGGATATTTTGTACTTTGATTTCCGTCAAATTGAAGTAAAATTTTGAATTCATGTGTGTAACAAATACTTTTGATTGCTGCTGCCTTTTCAGTTAAATTACTGGCAATTGGGATTTTGAAAAAAAGAATTTTACTATGCTTTAAAACTACAACTAGACCTTACTCTTCCATTGTGCTGATGTGGCTGTGATTTAAATGCCCTATGGTATCAAGACCCTAATTTTTTTTATGCAAGTGGATGTTTGTTTGTTGTGTGTGAGTAGCCAGCTTGCAATCTAGTAAGAACTCATTTGCGCTGAGTTTGCACGTTCCAGCAGCAGCGGTTTTTATGCATATGACTTGTGACTGAGTATACTTCCGTGCGAGTATAAACTACCATTGTCTGCTGAAACTTTTCAACCATTGTTGGATCTCTCTTTTGTCTTGTCTTGTAAACTGTAAATAGCAATCCTGATCTTGCCAATTTGTATAGATCATCTGTTTTGAATTTGTTAACCAAAGGGATAGTAGTGCACTAGTGGACAGAGATGATGCATTTTGAGGTGAGAGGGATGGGAAATATACTTTCTACATGAAACTTGGGTTAACACGGGCCACATAACATTAAAAGTATGGAGTGTCAATGCCATTAAATCTAAGAAGCAGACTTTTAATCGGGGTTAAGCACAGAGTTAAAGAATGTGACAGGAATGGAAAAAAAGACTTATTATTTTGCAAATGGTGATGGCTTATTGATGTGAGTGTGCTTGATTTTCGTAGTATAAACTAGGCATAATTACATGGCTTTTATGTGGGAGAATGAATCTAGCATGAAAAAAGAAAATATTTGACTGATAGGAGTGTATTGAAAAGAATGGTGGTTTTGTTTTGGGGTGTTGAATTTGGGCTGAAATTTTGAATAAGATCTGTTTTGGCTATGTAGAGAAACTTACTTACTTAGTCAATGGCAATAGACAATTCCTAAGCAGGCTAAAGGAATATTATCTAATTTATGGAACCTGGAGGTTCATTGACTCGCTTACCTGAGGATGCCATGCAATCCTATTGTGTGCTGACTCCATCCATCCCTCGCAAATCCTACTTCCCTTAAATCTATCCTAATATTGTCCTCCTACCTACATCTAGGTCTTCCAAGTGTTCTTTTCCCTTCGGGTCTCCCAATCAATATTTTTTAGATATGACTTTCCTCCCCCATGCATGCAACATGTCCAGCCCATTTCGCCCACCGTGATTTAATTACCCTTATTATATCCAGTGACGAGTACGGGTTATGAAGCTCGTCGTTATGCAGTTTTTTCCCGTCCACATTTTCATCTCTCTTGGGCCAAAATATTTTCCTAAGCACCCTGTTTTCAAACACACTCAGATTATGTTCTTCCCAAAGAGTAAGCGACCATATCTCACGGCCATATAATACAACCTGCAGGATAATTGTCTTATAAATTTTTATTTTTAGATTTCTGAACAGAAGATGAGAAGATAAAAGTTTCTGAACTGTATAAAAACAGGAATTTCCTGATTAGTCTCTACACTTGACTTCTACCTTAACATTATTTGTATCTGTATTATTGCTCCCAGATATTTGAATTTCTCCACTTGTTCAAATGATTTACCGGCTATTATAATATTTTGTAGTGTATTATTTTGACGTTTCTTAACCAATAAGTTACTATGTATCACTGAAGATGACCACAAGCTGGTCGAATATATGATAATTAAAAAACCTTAATATTGAAAGGCGGAATTACTGCATCCCATTGTTTCTTAACCATATATTTAGTTTTTTTTTAAATTAATTTCCAAGCCAAATTCCTGCAGGCATCCAAAAGGCTTTCTGCATTCCTCTCGATTGTGCTTATGTCATTGCCCAGCAGACAATCATCATCTGCAGAAGCTAAAATCGGGTGACTGCCATTTAATTCTAGACTTACCTTGTTTTCCTTAACTTTTCTAATGGCATATTTCAAAGCAAAAATAAAAGGTAAAGACAATAGAGCATCTCCTTGCTTCAAGTAGCTTTTAATGACGAACCTATCTGATATACATTTTCCTACCGCTGCTATATGTAGAGAAACAGGAGTTCTAAAATAAATCTCTATAACATATAACACCTATATGCAGGCATTTACGAATGCCTCTGGGCAAAGAGCGCTGCTGTCGATGGTTACGTCCTCATGTAGGTCCTTGCAGGGAGTGAGAGAAGGAAAGAAGAACTAAGACCATCAGTGACAGAATGTCATTCACAGTAGAGTGCCGTGTTTTAGAAATACTTGCAGCATTGGAATCAGTGGCGATTATTCCATATAGGATGTGAGGATCATCCTACACTTCATAATTCATCTACATAAATGTTTACTAGCATTCATTGTCAAAATTAAAACAATAAAATGACAAAACAGCGTTATTGTAGAGCACTCGGGAAGGAAGTTAGCGGTTCTGTTTTGAGCAGGTTGGTATTTGCGAGGATGTCCTCAGTGTTGGTGTTACGCAGTCCATGCCGTGTTAGATCTCTGGGGCATGTGAAGGGGAAGGCGGGGAAGGGAAATGTTGTGAGAAGCCAGTTTCATATGGAAGAAGTTGAGGACGTCTTACAGTACAGTCCTTCCTCACGTTCGATAGCTTGTTTTCTAAGAGGGGAGTGATCATATTTTTATTAATATTTATTTATTTCATTTCTTGGTATATATTATAGGCCTAGCTATTATTAAACTTTACAATGCTGTTTATATTTCAATATAAGTATTCCTGGAGTAATATCAAGTTTCATATCAACTATGAAATTTATAGCGGAATAGCTGATTTCCGTAAACGTCAGTTTTCATACGTGGTTAAATATTTTCATATTTTAGGATAAAGCATTATTGTATTAAATTTACATCTCTGCCTTTATGTATTTTTTATGGCGACGCATATGTACGTCAATAGCAGTGAATGGGTTAATTCGCTCTCTCCACACCATCCTACACAATTAAAAAACCAGGAGTCGCCACTGATTGGAATAATACCTTTTAATCCTGAAGTGGAGTTATTGATCCCATGACGTATACTAACACTTAATGAGGGTGTCTGCAGCACAACACAATGAATGACAACTCATCAGGTTTTAGGTGACTGGTATTTCATGCAGAGTGTACTGCACAGTGAGATGACATCACTGTTTAGGAAGATAGTTTGTAAACATGACACTGACAGATATTTGTCCTGAGTTATATATATGTTGACATATATATTTATTTCTTTACTTATTTTACTATTTATATGATTATATGTAATTTGTAAACCTGATATCAACATACGTTTCAACTGTTTAGTATTTCAGCTGCATTTTCCACATTAAATTTCACATGGTTGGTGGACTGAGATATTTCGCTTTGTTTACATCTATTTCAATCTCTAGTTGGGCAATGTATAGACAAAGATGACACTTGACTGATGCCATTTTTGGTGTTTGAACACACATCCCCTCTTTATGTATATATCCATTTTTACCTACCAATGAAAGAATTTCCTATAGTGAGGGATTTTTTAAATCACGCTGAATAAAAAAAAAAAGAATTTATTCCAGATATTATTTTTGAGTGTGTTCGGAAACAGGGTGCTTAGAAAAATATTTGGGCCCAAAGAGGGATGAAAATGGGACTGGAGAAATTGCATAACGACTAGCTTCATGACCTGTACGCTTCACCAGATATTCCGTAACTCCATGGCGCTACATCCCCAAAGGGACAAGGCCTACCACCCGACTGCTGCTTGTCATCTACCTATAGGCAGATGGCAGGATTGGGGGGCATGTGGTCAGCATGCCGACACCCACGGCTGTTAATGGTGGTTTCCATGACCGGAGCTGCTACTTCTCTATCAAGTAGCTCCTCAATTTGAATCACGTGGCTGAGTGCACCCCTGCCAGACCTCCCTACTCAGAAAAATCTGAAGAGGTACCGGGAATCGAACCCGGGCTGACGGATCCGTAATCAGCGACGCTAACCACAAGACCACGCCGGCGGTCGTCACCAGATATAGTAAAGGTGATTAAATTGCAAAGGATGAAATGGGCTGGACATGTAGCACGCATGGGGGAGGAAAGACATATCTCAAAAGTATTGACTAGACGTATGTGGGAGGACAATCTTAGAATGGATTTAAGGGAAGTAGGATTTGCTAGGGATGATTGGATGGAGTTAGCACAGAATAGGATTGAATGGCAGACTCAGGTAAGCGTGGCAATGAACCTTTGGGTACCATAAAATAGATAATATATCTTTAGCTTGCTGAGGAATTGTCTATTGCCATTGAGTAAGTAAGTAAGTATTATTTTTGGCTGCAAATTTAATCAACATCCCAATCAAGTATGGCTCCAATGAGATAATAAAGCGTATGATTAATGAAGGCATGCTGTTTGTACATCCTTTTTATTTTTCTTGTAGGGTACACAACAATCCGTGATATTTAAGTACAAAAATTGACAAAATTTTACATAAAAAGAATTCTGGACTGTTTCAAACATGAGGCAAAGAGCAACTTTAAAACAATATAGTATATACATCACATAATACACAAGTACGGTATGAGCCAAAATATATAGTACTGAATTTCATCGGCATTTGTTGCATCAGCATTATGTGTTCCTTTTGACGCTTATGAACACTGTCTACTGCATGATGGTGCACATTCGAAACACATTAATTACCATCCCATTAATTTTAAGTAACAGCTCCAGTACTGTATATTTTGGTGCATACTGTATTTCCTGAGAAATGTAAGGCATGATCTACTGTTCAACAAGTCAACACTCAAAATTCAAAAAGTTTTTTTACCTCATTCCCATTAATTTTTGTCATTTTCTTGACTGACTAGTTAGTGCTGATTCATAACAAAGAATATCTTATAATTTATAACACACTTAAAATGTCAACCATGACAGGAAAATCAACAAAGAACTGTACAAATATATTAATCAGTATAAATAAATAAATAATAATTACATATATATTAAATAAAACTTGAGATAGAGACTTCATGTACACAACTTGAGCCAATATTAAAAATAATATCAATTTTTAAAGGGCATGACATTGGCTCAAGTTGGATAAAACAGATTTAAATTAGAATGGAATTTTAATTAGTAGTATGGGAATGAAGTATCTGTTTTACTCAGGAATATAGCAGTAAAGAATCATGTGATCTTTGTTGCGTATGAAGTCTGGTAACTTGAATGGTATTTAACTTCGTTTTGCTTCGGAAGCGCTCGCTCGGTAGGGGTGGTCGCCTCGTGTTGAGGGGAACGGGTTCCCAGTTCATCTGCAGTGCTGGTGTGCAGCTCAGATGCGCGTCAGCGCTAGTGAGGGGAGCAACTTCGCGCTCTTCTGTCTCTTATTTGTCATTCGTCGAACAGTTCATTTGTTTTATTATTCACAATCCGATTGGTACGAGATTATTACCAATTATGAGAAGAGAGGGGGGCTTGACTATAAAAGCCGAGGCAACATAGGCCTCGTTCTCTCCATTCTCTACTTCCTTTGTGAACGGGCTGCAAGCCTGGTGTGTGGCCATGGGACTGGGTAAACAAGAACACAATATGGTGGCCGCGAGGCCAACCATGTCAGGATTTGAGCAGGTACGTGTATCTGAATTTATTTAATTAATCTTCCAGTGTTACTAGAAACTTATTAGTGATTACTAAGGATGGGTTCTTTTACTTTAATTTCATGTTGATTTAGTACTGTAGTTTCAGTATACATGCAAGTTTCAGGGGAATTATTTATATAGGGCTTCTCCCTCGTGTTTCTTTTCATTTATTATTGTTTTGCTGAGTGGAAATAAGGCATTGTGCAGCATCAAATATTTATTGCACTTATATGGGGAGTCTTTTAGAATCTGGTGTACTTATTTCTTTCATTCGGTTGTATTCTATTTAAGTAGGGTTTGATACACGTTATCCTGATAGCATATAGGCCACACCAGCTTGCAATCCGGAACCAATGTATTTTCTGTCCAGGAATGTCTGGCAGTTTTGCTTATAAGATAAAAGGTATGTAAACAATATTTTATGTTGGGAGCTATGCACTCCGCATGATTGTATTTGTGAAAAGCATGCTAAATAAGTAATTATATGTTTGTCCGGCCATTTGCATGTATCATTGATATTAACCAATAATGAATTTAATTACTCGGCCGAGACAAGTTTGAAGTGTTAAAATTATAAAATAACATGCATGTATTTTAACCCCTGTTCTGGGAAAGTATTTAAAGAATAACTCTTGTATTGAAACAGGCCCATCAGGCCCTAAATGTATATAAAATAATCTTATTATTTTAATTTGTATGTTCTTCATATTTGGTCATCAGGCCTAAAATCTGTAAATATACTAAATGAAATTTATGTCTTGCCCATCAGGCAGAAAAGAATTTTAAAATTTTAATAATAAAATTCTTTTAGCTTTCACATGCTAAGTTATATTCTCAGCTGCGAAGTGCATCTAAATAATTTTACATGCTCTTCGTTACGTAACGCCTTTCCCTCCCGTAGTTACCTAGTATTTTATTTAAGGGTCGGCCGAGCTGAGAGCAGCATTCTTCCACGTTTGATCTTCAAGGCAGAAGAAGAGGAATTTAGAGGGGTTGGTTGGGAGGGGGCGTTGCAATTTGTAGCAGAGCTGTGGTTAAATTCCACAGTTGCTGTTGCCTTTTTTCAGCTTAAATCTTAACTTGTTTTAATTTCTGAACTTTAAAGTTTAAAAATGTCCCATGTGAAAGCTAAGATTTATTATTGTGTATCTTGTTTATTTATGAGTGTATTATTTTGTAAATATCTTGTTTTTATTGTGTACATATTCTAATATTGCTGGAAATCTGTGTTTCATGTAAAATGGCATCTCCTGTGACTCGTTATGTCCCTGACCCGGACCAATTACTGAAATCTGACATAATCTATGAGCTGCAAATAAGAGGTCTGTCTCCTGATGAGAAAAATCTGGTAGCCGACCTTAAGAAGCAACTAATAGATAACCAGGACAAGGATGTTGACATAAAAAATTGCGGTGAGTCCCTTATTCCTATTTTGCTTGCAGTAGCTAAAGACAGAGTAGAAGCGGTGAGAGAAAAACTTGATAAAAGTGTTCCGGTGTCAGAAAAGGTAAAAAATCGTGCACTTCATGCTTGCCAGAGAGTAGCAGATCTTGAGAAGGTAATTGCAGGAACCGACTTCCTAGCAGAGTTTCAAGATCTTCAAGACCAAGTCAGTGTAATTCTAATCCGAGTGAAATCAACTGATAGGGAGAATGTACATGCTCCAGTGAGCGAGGAGCTTGATAATGAAAAGAAGTCACATAATAGGGAAGTTATGGATTCTTTTGTTAACCCAAATAGACAATCGAGATTTGAAATGAGCGCGACAGGTCAAACTTTCTTCTCACATTGTGATAGTGATTCTGGTAGAGAAAATGTTAGGGCATTTCCTGAAACTCATACTTTTCCTCTTGCCTTCGCTAATCTTCCCCATCCGCTTGCCTCCACTTTGGAAAACTGTTCACTTTTCTCAGATGAAAGTGTAGAGAAAGTTTTAGACTTTCTGGACTTTATCTGTGATTTGAAAAGTCAAGCCGCAGTGTTTCACCTTGATGAACGCAATCTGCTGGCCTACTTATTTTCTAAACTTGGTGGTTCTTTGCGTGACGTTGCCTTAGAAGCCGTCAACAGTGGGTTAGGGCTAGAAGATTTTCACATTAGGCTGTTGGACACCTATGTGCCAGTGCGAGCTAGATCGGCTTTGATTACTAAGCATTTCTACCGCACGCAAGCATTCAATGAGACACTTGCCGAATACTCTCGTAGCATCAAGAAATGTGCTCAGGTGTTTCGACTAGCCATGCCAGAGAGAGAAATAGTAGATGCTGTCATTGAGGGAATGTCGCCTGAAACGCGTTCTAAAGTAGTCTTTGAGAGCAGACCGTCTTCCTTCAGGCAACTAGAGTCGTTATGTGCTAGAGTAAATGCTATCAGTTTTTCCGACTCCTTAAGAGTGGATAAACAAGGCCAGTTAAGTAGTAGTCGTGTCAAACTAAGTGATAGTCATGATAGAGCAAAACCAGTTGCAGGTGGCAACGATAGAAAGCCTATCAAGTGTTACAATTGTGGGAAATTAGGGCATATTGCTAAATACTGCCGTAGTGGGAAAAATCAAACGATGCAAAATGGTAATGTTCAGAAACGCTCTTCGCAATGATGTAGGTCTTACCCAAGGGCCCTGGGTAAACCGAAGATGTCTAGTAGCGCTATATGTGATAGAAAGATGACTGACGAAGTGGTGATGACAAACTCTACTCACTGTAAAGACGTTGACACGCCGGCTAGGGAACTGATCAGCTCTAGGTTGGTGACTGCGACTACGGTTTTTGACAAAACTCACGGTACGGACAGTAGAAGCCAGACAGACCGTTTTTATGCCACGAGGACTTTTGTTAATAGCATATTTCATAAAAGGCGCTCAGACAAAGACATTAGGCCTAGGTTGAAAGACAATAGTGATGATAGTGCAGCGTTTCTAAATAAAAAGGTGCTTAGTAAGAAGATTTTGCCTGTAAATATGGACGATCCGGATCGTACTACGAAAACACCATGTAAAAGAAAGAAGAGAAGTAATCGTAGAAAAAAGAAAGTCCCGAATTTGACTCCTGATAGTGACATTTATGGATTTGACAAGAAAAAAGTTTTCCCACGTCAGTTAGAAGCAATTGTAGATGCCAAGTTGCCTATGATAGAAGTAGAAATTTGCAAATATAGAATGTCGGCATTGCTAGACAGCGGTGCGGCTGTATCTCTGCTCTCAAAAGACGAATATAGTAGAATGTGTTTGGTAAACAAACACGTTCCGAAAATGGTTAGTAGTGAGCTGAAGTTACGCACGGCTGGTGACCAGAATCTTGCCATAGTAGGTCAAGTAAGCCTGAAATTGAGAATTGCTAACTTCACTTGGGTCTGTCCCTTTGTTGTTGCTGAGAATTTACTTATGCCTGTGATTTTAGGCTATCCTTTTATGAGGAAGGTAGGATTGATCCTAGATTTTGATAGTAAACAGTGTAAGTTTAAATTCTTTGAATCTTGTAAGATCGATTTCTTCTATGGACCCCCTTTTTCTAAATTTATTTCTTCTAAGGGCAATTCAGAGACAAATATGTTACCGCCTTTTGATTTTTTCCCTGATTCTGTAAATAATGTATGTGTGGACTTGTCACACTTGCCTTCCGTTGAGAAAAGTCAAGTTAGTAAGATTTTGCAAGATTTCCCTGATGTTTTGACTCCGGAACTGGGTCTTACTAATGTCTTAGAGTATGACATTGAGCTACTTGATGATCAACCGGTCCGTAGAGCACCATATCGCCTCAATCCACCAAAGTTGAAGATCTTGAAAGAACATATTGACGCAATGGTTGAACAAGGAGTCCTTCAGGTCTCCAAGTCCAACTATTCTAGTCCTATCTTTTTGGTGCCTAAGGGTGATGGGCGCTTCAGGCCAGTGGTTGATTTCAGGCACCTCAATGCCAAAATAAAGATAGATTCGGTGCCTATACCAGACATTAACACTGCTTTCAGTTTCTTTTCGGGTGCTAAAGTTTTCTCGTCCCTTGACCTCAATCAGGCTTACTATCAGATACCCCTTACTGAACGTTCAAGGCGTTTGACAGCTATTTCGACTCCGTACAACTCGTTCGAATTTTTAAGAGTCCCATTTGGATTAGCGACAGGAGCCCAGGTCCTTACTAGACTGCTAGATCAAATTTTTTCAGACGTAAAGTTTAAATTTGTGTATCATTATTTGGATGATTTGGTTCTCTATTCTAATTCCTTTGAAGAGCATTTGCAGCATCTTCAAGAAGTGTTCTCGCGCCTACGAGCCGCAGGACTTACAGTTAATCCTGATAAGGTTACTATAGCCGCTAGGAGACTGTCATTTCTGGGTCATCTGGTTTCAGCTGACGGCGTTGCCATCGACCCAGAACGCACCGAGGCAATTAGAAAATTTCCCCCTCCCAAGAATGCCAAGGGCGTAGCCAGGTTTATAGGGATGGTCAACTTCTTCAGGAAGTTTGTACCAAATATGGCTGAACTTTCCTCCCCTTTGAATGATCTAAGAAAGAAAAGTTCTAAATTTGTCTGGTCTCCTGCTTGCCAAGAAAGTTTTGAAAAATTGAAGTCCGCCATTATGAATCCCCCCGTGCTTGCCATGCCAGACTTCTCTAAGAAATTTGTAATTCAGTGCGACGCCTCACCGGTGGCCATAGCTTCTGTTCTCTTGCAAGAATTCGAGGAAGGAAGAAGGCCTGTAGCTTATGCTTCCAGGACTTTGACCGCTCCTGAACGCATGTACTCAATGTATGAGCTTGAAGCTCTCGCTGTCTTGTTTGCAGTAGAGAAATTCAGGGTCTATGTTGAACATGTGGAATTTGAGCTTGAGACAGACTGTCAGGCCTTAAGCTGGGTCTTAGCGAAGCCACGGACAACCGGCAGGATCGCTAGGTGGGCAGTGCGTCTCTCTGCATTCAAATTTAAGGCTAGGCATATCCGAGCTACTGAGAATCAGGTGTCCGATGCTCTAACGCGGATGTTCAGTCCGGAGGAGATCTTGGGCAGTCCTGATTGCAGTATCGAGGATCCTAAAGAGTTGTCAGGGATGGTGGGTAACATTCTGGGTGAGTTTCCCTTAGCTTTTACGGCATTAAAGGATCACCAAGCCAGTGATGAAGAACTTGCTCCTCTAATCGCCCGCTTGCAAAGTGGAGAAGATGTACCGCAGTACATCTTTAGAAATAGTGTTTTATATAGTGCTCCTGCGCATAGATCTCAATCTAGAATTGTGCTGCCCTCTGCCTTAAGGGACATGGTTTTCAAGTATTACCATGAATCTCCGGTGGGTGGCCATCTAGGATTTTATAAGACGCGAGCCAAAATACGAGAAACTTTCACTTGGAAGGGCATAGATGGGTTTATTAGAGCCCAGGTTAGAGCATGCCAGAAGTGCAGCTCGGCAAAACCTGCTCAGTGCACTAAGCTCGGATTCTTGTCATCCGAAGTGCCCAAGGCTCCTTTGGACAGGCTCTTTATAGATTTCGTGGGGAAATTTCCTAGATCTAGATCCGGTAATTCTTACATTTTGGTAGCTGTAGATTCTTTTTCTAAATTTGTCTGGATGTTTCCTGTTCGAGTAGCCACTTCTAATTCAACTATAGAGTGCCTCAAAAGAATCTTTTCTACAGTAGGCTTTCCGCGTAGTATAGCATCTGATAATGCCTCGTATTTCATTTCGAGAAAGTTCAAACAGTTTTGCTTTTCCCTGGGAATTCAACACGTAAAGACTGCCCCTTTTCATCCGTCGCCCAATCACAGTGAACGTTTTAATAGGAACCTGAGGGCCGCTCTGATAGCGTACCACTCAGAGGATCATGCTGCATGGGACAGAGAGCTGTTCTGGTTGCAATTTGCCTTCAATTCAGCCCAGCATGAATCGCATAAACAGACTCCTTTTCAGTTGATGTTTTCATTTAAACCTAACAGTCCTCTTACTAATGCCTGGTCAATCAGTGATCTCTTACCAGAAGTCAAGGATGCTGCTACTGTCAGACAGATCTGGAAAAGGGCTGCTGACTATCTGAAATTAGCGCATCAGAAAACAGAGAAGAGATATAATGCTGATCGGATTCCAGTGAATTTTAATGTTGGAGATAGGGTTTATGTTAAAAACTTCCCTAAAAGTAAAGCAATAGATAGATTTGCCGCTAAACTCGCGGTCAAGTTTCGTGGTCCTTTCAACGTGGTGAAGTTTCTTACTCCAGTGACTGTTTTACTTAAAGACTCGGATTCAAATAAGACTATAAAAGCTCATGTTAGTCATTGCAAAAAGACATAGTAATTCCCTGACTGCTTAGCTGACTTTCCCTTTGTAAGACATAAATTTCAGCATGATTATAAGAAGAGATGGTCTTCGGCTTCTCCTGTCATCCGACATCATGTCTAGGCGAGTCGATGGTGAAGACTGGGGAGTACGACAGAAGAACCTCGATGTCTGAAGTTCCGGGGAGTCCCTCCTTGCAGATGAAGGGATGGGGAGATATGGTCTGGTCTCAACAAGGAGATCCACACCATAGGAGAAGAGGAATTTCATCTCGCCTTATTAAAGTATCTTTCTACTAATTATGTCTTATATTTATCAGGATTTTGATTTCCTGACTCCATTAGGTCATCTATATTATAATCTTTTATTTGAATTATAGAAGATTGACTTTTCCCAAACTGGACTTATTGTATATAGCTTGTTATTATCTTTTGTAAAATTTGAATCAGTTTCTTAAATTTGTAGGTTAGGATTAATCCAATCATTTACCAATATTTCTATTTTCTCATGAATTTATCCTGTCTAATATTTTGTAATTTATGGATCTTAAGCAATTTTAATTATAATATTTAGTCTAGTCTCTTTCTCTTCTTAGGACGTCTTATTTCTCTAGAGTAAAGTTTTGTTTTGGATAATCTCAAACTTAATTTTCTTAAATAGTAATTTTGATTATCATCTTAAATGTAACTTCGAGATCAATAAGCGTAGGAGGGTCTGATTTATGTTATGTATCTTGTCTTGCCATAGTCTGCCGCTTGCCTTGTACTTTCAGAAGCAGTAATGGGAGGTGGAGTAGACTCACTAGATGTCATACTGTTGGGCGTCTTCCTCAACGAGCTACCTGACCAGCTGCTCAGTCGCTGTGAGGGTTTGTGGACGCTGACTCGCAATTTCGTCTACTCTCTCCTCGGAAGGCAACAGTGAACTGGCAGTGAGCACCAAAACAAGGACGTATACCAAGTATGGACTATAAAGCCATGTGAGAGTGTGAAATCTCCGAATGAAGGTATGATTCGTCCATTTTAATGTCGGTGCATGTGTGAGTCAGGGGCCGTTGTGGAAAGGCCATAACTCTATGAACAGTTTTAGTGATGTCTTTCTTATTAAATTGGAATATATTAAGCAAGATATTCCAAGTCATGGACAGGGAGAATTGAGCCAATATTAAAAATAATATCAATTTTTAAAGGGCATGACATTGGCTCAAGTTGGATAAAACAGATTTAAATTAGAATGGAATTTTAATTAGTAGTATGGGAATGAAGTATCTGTTTTACTCAGGAATATAGCAGTAAAGAATCATGTGATCTTTGTTGCGTATGAAGTCTGGTAACTTGAATGGTATTTAACTTCGTTTTGCTTCGGAAGCGCTCGCTCGGTAGGGGTGGTCGCCTCGTGTTGAGGGGAACGGGTTCCCAGTTCATCTGCAGTGCTGGTGTGCAGCTCAGATGCGCGTCAGCGCTAGTGAGGGGAGCAACTTCGCGCTCTTCTGTCTCTTATTTGTCATTCGTCGAACAGTTCATTTGTTTTATTATTCACAATCCGATTGGTACGAGATTATTACCAATTATGAGAAGAGAGGGGGGCTTGACTATAAAAGCCGAGGCAACATAGGCCTCGTTCTCTCCATTCTCTACTTCCTTTGTGAACGGGCTGCAAGCCTGGTGTGTGGCCATGGGACTGGGTAAACAAGAACACAATATGGTGGCCGCGAGGCCAACCATGTCAGGATTTGAGCAGGTACGTGTATCTGAATTTATTTAATTAATCTTCCAGTGTTACTAGAAACTTATTAGTGATTACTAAGGATGGGTTCTTTTACTTTAATTTCATGTTGATTTAGTACTGTAGTTTCAGTATACATGCAAGTTTCAGGGGAATTATTTATATAGGGCTTCTCCCTCGTGTTTCTTTTCATTTATTATTGTTTTGCTGAGTGGAAATAAGGCATTGTGCAGCATCAAATATTTATTGCACTTATATGGGGAGTCTTTTAGAATCTGGTGTACTTATTTCTTTCATTCGGTTGTATTCTATTTAAGTAGGGTTTGATACACGTTATCCTGATAGCATATAGGCCACACCAGCTTGCAATCCGGAACCAATGTATTTTCTGTCCAGGAATGTCTGGCAGTTTTGCTTATAAGATAAAAGGTATGTAAACAATATTTTATGTTGGGAGCTATGCACTCCGCATGATTGTATTTGTGAAAAGCATGCTAAATAAGTAATTATATGTTTGTCCGGCCATTTGCATGTATCATTGATATTAACCAATAATGAATTTAATTACTCGGCCGAGACAAGTTTGAAGTGTTAAAATTATAAAATAACATGCATGTATTTTAACCCCTGTTCTGGGAAAGTATTTAAAGAATAACTCTTGTATTGAAACAGGCCCATCAGGCCCTAAATGTATATAAAATAATCTTATTATTTTAATTTGTATGTTCTTCATATTTGGTCATCAGGCCTAAAATCTGTAAATATACTAAATGAAATTTATGTCTTGCCCATCACGCAGAAAAGAATTTTAAAATTTTAATAATAAAATTCTTTTAGCTTTCACATGCTAAGTTATATTCTCAGCTGCGAAGTGCATCTAAATAATTTTACATGCTCTTCGTTACGTAACGCCTTTCCCTCCCGTAGTTACCTAGTATTTTATTTAAGGGTCGGCCGAGCTGAGAGCAGCATTCTTCCACGTTTGATCTTCAAGGCAGAAGAAGAGGAATTTAGAGGGGTTGGTTGGGAGGGGGCGTTGCAAACTTCACTTCAATCAAGAACTAACCTGAACTTGTTTCAAGAGCCCTTCTGCACTAATCCTCAGCTATACTCCATCTGATGGTAGGACAAGAAGATCATCCCCTAGGGGGCACTTAAAAACCTCTTGATAAGATCATCTTTGGTATTCCAAAATTCATAACAGTTTTCTTCCAGCTGTAGGTTGCTTATGCGCTGGACACACTTTTTCACTTGTGACCTTTTTATCAAATGTGTGCAGCTATCGTTACTTTCTTGGTCTGTCTATGCTCTTGACTTCCAAAGTTCTTTTATTTTTCGCTAAGTATTTTAAATTATAATCTTCACAGCTAACTGGTGTACCGGTATTCCTGATTTTTTGCTATGTGGGAATTTGTCTATGTTAGTGGATTCCAACCATAGGCGTAAGTAGAACTATTCATTAGGGTGTACCAATATAAAATTTAAAAAGTGGTGGTGGTGGGGAAAATACAGTCTTCTTCCTTAGTATTTATGGTTGCTGTGGCGATTGACTATCCTCACTGTGCATATTGCCAACTGTTCTTTTCTTCAAAGCTTTGTGACTGCTTCAAGGTTTAATTTTAATAACTTTAGTTCAGAAATGAGAATTATAAGGGAGTGCCTGGGTAGACTCGGCAATCCCTGTACGTCCGCCTATGATCTCAACATATTACACAAACATGTGTTTACTGGAGGTGTAGAAAAGTTGCGTTCTTTGAAAATCATCCTAAATTTCTCATCTACCCATGGGTGATAAGTTATTTTTCTTTTAGGAATCTTCTTTCTCTGGTTTTGAGAAGTTGTTTCCTTAATTTCTTTTGAATATGTTCATGAAAAAAGGTTGAAGCCAGAACTGAAAAAGTATCTCCTAGATGCAAACTTACAGTTTGGAAGAAAATTTATATTCATGAAAGCAGGGACCAGCTAATGAATTTGAAAAAAACCCACGGATGACAATCTTATCAAGAGGTTTTTGAAGTGCCTACTGGGGGATGCTGTTGTCCAACCGTCAGATAGAGTATAGCTATGATGCGTGGCAAAGTCCCCTCATAACATGTTGAGGTTATTCCTGAATGACATTCTTCTTCTTATGGTGAGGAATGATATGTACTGTAAATAGATTATTGGGCAACACTCACCAATGTTTGTTGATCCCTTTGTGAAGCCGTTGTCAATAGTTGCTTAATCTTGCGTGAAGCTTTCGTCTTCGTAATAAAATAATAAAACACACACATTATATAAAACGTAAACACTAAAAATTGCAACTTCACAACAGTTGCAATTTTTAGTGTTTACGTTTTATATAATGTGTGTGTTTTATTATTTTATTAAGAAGACGAAAGCTTCACGCAAGATTAAGCAACTATTGACAACGGCTTCACAAAGGGATCAACAAACATTGGTGAGTGTTGCCCAATAATCTATTTACAGTACATGTTGAGGTTAGTTTTTCATTTAAGTGAAGTTGTGTAAATCAATTCATCTCAAATATTATTTGCTATTTAATAACTTCACTACATAATACTTCCAGGATACTTACATAAATACTTATATATTGCTCCCTGTAGTTTTTAGCATTTTTTATATTGAGTGTAAAAATTTAGAAGTACAGTAGGCCTAATAGTTCTTCCAGACAATATGGGAAGTACAAAAATGATTAGCGATGCTAGTCTGCCAAAAAAGCAATATATACCTGTATATATATATATATTAATAATCTTAGCTAAAGTATAATAAAAACTGAGATATAGGATAACAAGTGTTGGAAAATGCTTTATTTATTTTGGAAAGGAACAAAATGTTAAGCAGGGATGGGACAGTAATGAATTAAATGACTGATGAACGTGATGACTAATGATGATGAGGTAATAAACCTGAAACATGGCGGTAAGATCCGTGGATGAAGTCATGAGAACCAAAACTTCCCAAGATATTGCATGCTTTTCCACTTCAGCAAGATGGGGATGAAGGGAAACACAACACTCAGTCCTGAATCCTGAAAGGAAATCCATACTCGGCAGGGAATGAAACCAGACATACTAGATTAGAAGACGCTTACATTACCAACCCTCACACAGTATGGACCATACATTATTCAGAAGTATAGTTGAAGGTGATGTCCTGCTATGTGAAAGGAGAGGATGGTGAATTTTGCTAGTTGGTGTAAAATATTAATTAGTTGTATACAGAGAGAAAATTAACTGAAAAAGATTTGGAAAAAATAATTTGGAGCCCAGATTTTCAAAACAAAGGGCCCAAATCAGGGTTTTACTAAAATCTATATACATAAACCTTTTTTTTTAAATAAATTAAACATTTTTGCATTTTACTTGTAAAAACATGCTCTATAAATTTCTTGAACTGAATTATGATATTAATCCCTACAATAATTGCATAAAAGCAATTCAATTTTAAGTACACTTTATTCACCCCCTTTTTAAAAATAGACACACATATTCTTGCAATGAAGTCCATTAGCAAAATTCTGTTCAAGAGAAAAGTTTCTAATAGTTGACAAAACAGTCCTCTCCCCTTAAATTTAACAATTATGCAATGTTAAAAATATGGACCAGATTATCTTTGGTCATGCTATTATGATACACAATATCATTTGAAAAAAAAAAAAAAAAAAAAAAAAAAGGAAATTATTCATCTCAATTCTCAAATAGAAAACTGTGATTACCTTTAAAAACATTCAAATCAGAGCCTGTACATCTTTGCTATATTAAATCTTTTTTCATAAATGTCTTTCTTGGGATCCATTTTCTTTCTACACTTTGCTTCCTTGGAGGGGGAGGGGGAGGAGGAGGAGGAGGAGGAGGAGGTGGTGGTGGTGGTGGTTGTAGAGAAACTGTAGATGATGACATAATAGTTGCACATTGGTCTGAGATACGAGGAGAGTCTTCCATTGAAGTGTATTCATCTAGAGAAGGCATAGAATTAGAATCACAGTGCTCATTAACACTATTCTCATCTGTCCATCTTGAATTAAAATATCCTCCATAAATTTGCACGGTTTCACACTCTACATATCCAAGTTTGGAATAAAATTCTTGTTTATCAGTTGTTGTTAGGTATGCAGTGGAGCATCCTTTTCTGGAAAAAAATTATAAAGCCTCTTATATAAAACTTTCTTGATCAAAGACACACAAAAATAAACATTTTTATAAATTTAATTTATTATACGAGTTTACTATACACACATAGTTTACTATACCATACTATAATATACAATGTGATACCGGTAGCTTAAAAGCATAAAAAAGTTTCATCTATTGACAGAAAATATAGCATATGTTTCTTACTTCTCAATGAGTATGATGCCAAGATTTTAATTTTAGATAAATATATTCAATACTTACGAAAAAGTAGATTTATAATATTTGAATGTTTTGTTATACCTTCTTTATTAAAAAATTACGAAAAAAAAAGTAGATATATATTAATTGAATGTTTTGTTCTACCTTCTAATGTATTCTTCTGTCTTAGTCATGAGGAATCTTCCCAGACCTTTTCCTCTGAGCTCAGGATGTATGACAACTAAAAAAAATAAATAAATAACTTTTTAACGTATTATATGGTACTTATAACCAGATCAGCTGAAATGTCCAGACATTGTTGGAGGACAAATATTTTCTTAACTCCAATAATTATATTTTCTTATGAATAGGTTATTGATACCTGAGATGCATTAAGATTAAGTAATCAGTTGGTTCTAATTCTGGTTCCATTTTATTTGAAAAATTTCCAACCATATATTTATAGATGTTTTGATTCCACTCAAGGTGTATTACGTTAAGTATTTTCTCCAGGCCTTTAATTAAGATGTTGTACTGGTTTTTCTGCACTTTCCACCTCTTTACCAAGTTGTACTGAATTGTGGAGGCATGTCCCACGTTTTTTAAGTTAAAAGATGGAACACTTTCCGATGCAAACTATTCAAACAAATATTAATAAACATACTTTTGAACACACATTACTTCACTTGGAAGGTACTTTATCTCAGAATGCACATTTCAAGACCTTCAACTCATAGTCAACTGATTTTGACTGCTGGGTGTTGTGATGTCCCTCTGGTGATAGATGGATACAGGAAGGGAAAAAAAAGCGGACCGACTCTTGTAGCTGATTTCAGAGCCTTGTTCACACCAGTGTCCATGTGTATTCCTTAGACCTGTGCAGTTGGATAACAGCCATGCAGCTGGTTACTGCTTTCGTCTTAGTTGAATAGCTCAGGTGCTTGAGGCGCATGACCTTCATGCAAAAGGTCGCAGGTTCGATTCACGTGACTGTCAGTTTTTTAAGTATATCATAGAAATATTAATTGTCACAGCTTGTGGACCTACTCACATTTGAGTTTAGTAAACAAATGTCGAATGGTAAGTAACACATTCTCAGTTCGAATCCTGCCAAGGAAGGAATTTTTTTGTTTCCTTAATTCACACTCTTTTCCCACTACTTTTCAATTGCCGCAATATTTAACTACTTAATTAACGGATTATTCCCAGACAATGAATTTTACTAGCTTATTTTCTAATGGGTTTCGAAATGGGCTAAGTCAACAGTCGACACTAGAACAAATTTCAATACATTCCCTGCTATCCTGTGAATGCTGCTAGGCATGCGCAGTGGCTCATATCGGCAGCTTAGATATTTTAGTCGGTCCGCTTTTTTTTCCCTACCTGTACCTAGTGCTGAGGTTTTCTTATGTTGCTGGGATATCGAAATTAACCAATTTTCCTCTTTTTCTGGATGAACAATTTTTCCTAAACTATTAGTTTTGAGTGTCTTCCCATGTGTTTCAAGAGTTTGGTTTCTGTGTCTATTTCATGGCCCTCTTCCCAGTAGTGTGCTGCTGTGGCTGACTTTTCTAATTGCTGGTATTTTATGTTCCTAAAACAGGGCTGGGCAATGGAAGAGCAAAATTCTCTACCCTACATTACCTGCCATGCTACTAGTCCCATAAATTAACCAGTTTAGTTGTCTCTGCCTGCTGTTGAACAAGTGTAGTGGGGACAAGAGGGAGGGTAACTCTGCACTTCCAGTGCCGTGCATCCCGTGCCTGTCCTAAAATGTTCCTTAACTCTAATTCCAAGGTTCCTTTTGGTTTGCTCAATGTATATCCTATCACAATTTCTACAATAATTTGGTAGATTTCTGATTTCTTAATGGGAGGTTCTTTGTCTTTATAATCTGCCTTGATTAGTAACTTGATGTTCAATTTGTTTTTTGAGGCTGGTTTTATATTAAATTCCTGAAACACTTTTTGAAATCTATTGTTTGTCCAAGGATGATTGGTGAATGTCTTAAATAATGTTTTATCTTTCTTGTTTTTTAGAGTGGCGATCTTCTTAACTTCCTTCTGCATTTCAAATATCTTAATATTTCTGTCAACCAAAAGTTCAAAAATATATTTATTAATATTCCTTACCACTTCATTGTGTGATGCCCGCTTAATAAGTTAAATATATTGGAATAGAGTTATCTTTTATCTACCTATCTACTTCTGGGGATGCACTTCAGCATAGGCTATCCCATCCTCAGCCCTTTGAAACTCTTGCATACTTGTAGTCCTACTTAAAAAATTGTTTACGCCTACCTTCTTGTTATCAAAGTGCATTGGAACAAATTAAAATTAGTTGAGAGATCAATAAGATTTAGGTGGTGTCATTGATGAAGTGTCGGATACTTGTAAGGTATCTGTTGTGAATGTTTTAATGGCAGTTTTACTTAAAAAAAGTGCTTACGCCTACCTTCTTGTTATCAAAGTGCATTGGAACAAATTAAAATTAGTTGAGAGATCAATAAGATTTAGGTGGTGTCATTGATGAAGTGTCGGATACTTGTAAGGTATCTATTGTGAATGTTTTAATGGCATGCTCTTTGCTGACCGTCCTGGTAATATATTTTTACTGGATGCAGTAAATCATTCAACAATTATTGCGACAGTATTTGCAATGCCATGAAGCTGTTAAAATAGCATGATTTGATATTGAAAGATTGTTGACATGTTGTGTGATTCATTAAATATGTTTGTTAGTTCACAGCTGTCTTTTTTGGGTCATGTTTACCTATTTTTAAGGTCATATTATCTTGCATATTTCTGACTATTGATCACCTATGAACATCTGCACTAGGTTTCCATTAGCGTTATTTAAACACTGTCGTAGAACTGTAAAGAAATTAACAGTTAATGAGTAAGTCTCTGAGTTAGTTAATTAATATACACAGTTTACACTAGTCATCGGAGTAAAGTCTGAGCTTATGACGGGAACTGCAATCAAAACTGTTTAAGATACAGAAAACAAATCCAAACGAAAGTTGAATTACCTGATTCTATAAAACATCCTACTGGTATCCGCGATATTTTGCTGTGACCAATAACTTTTCCAGACTTGGTTAAAATGAGAGAAACTGGTAGGTTGTCACATGACATTTCCAAAGTTCGCATCCTGAAAAAAAAAAATAATAAATAAATAAATAGGACATAGTTTAAAACTGTAATCCCAGTTATACTTGTGACGTACCAGTAACAAATATTAGAAATAAATTTAGCACCATATAAGATAAGGTGGCCAGATGTTTAAACAACAAAATAGAACATTTTAAATATTTTTTTGAACAAACAAAAATGGACAAAATGGGAGACAAACAATACACACAATTTTAACATATAAATGGTATCGTCATAAACATTTATTGAAGTCAACCTTCCAGGCTTATGATCCATGGTCTATCAGTTTTAATGGCTGACGTTCCACTGTCGGCTGTGTTGGCCATCTTCAGAGCAGCATACTAGGCTGTCAACTGCTGCTGCTTATGTCCATACGACTGATATTTATACTCCTGCACACTGATTTGTCAGCGCTCTGCCGAGACATACTTTTCACTTCTCTCATTGGTCTGTTTCCAATAATATATTTCTGAGGTCTGCATTTTGTTATTGTTATGGCCGGAAATCACATTTTGTATACCCTTTGTGATTCTTCCTTTCTGTTGAAGTTCTTTCTATGTTTGTGAATTTTTATAGCCTCGTGATATAGCCAGGGATAGTAATGGGTTATGGTGCTGAGGACCTCTGTTTCCTGAGAGCAGATACCATGACCCAACTGAAGTGCATGTTCTGCAATTGCAGATTTTTCTGTGTTTGCCAGTTTACACTGACTGTTGTGTTTTTTCAGCCTGTGTTCATGCTTCTTTTTGTGGTTCCAATGTAGACTTGTCCACAGATATATGGGATTCTGTAGATGCTTGCCACTGAGAAAGAGTCATGTTTATCCTTCGCCTAGTTGAGCTGTTTTATTTTCTTGATGGGTTTGTGGATTGTTTTTATGTTCTGTTTTTTAACAATGCAGTCCATGACTCTTCTGACACTAGAGGAGGAATGCTGTAGCTCTTGACAGCTCAGGACCACTCAAATTAGCTGCTAATTTTAATTCCTTGGAGCTGTATCCATTAGCCTGTAATGCTGTAGGTATTCATTTCTCCTTCTAGGTGGGAGTCGCAGTTTCTTTATGCTCTTTGTTAATAAGGTCTTGATTATTCCACACTTTTTTTGGCAAGGGTGTAGTTGCAGTTTTTGTGTATGTATCTGTCCTTAAGTCTGGATTTCCTGTGGAATGTATGTTTTAGTTTCATGTTGAGAGCATCTTGTTACAATATGTCCAGCAAGGTCATCTTATCGTCTTCTTTTTCCATTATGAACTGTATACTGTTATCGATTCCAGTATTCTTCCCCATATGAGGCCAAATGACAGAGGTGTCATCTACATACCTCCACCATTCCTTGGATTTTTTAAATAGCTGTCTTTAGTAGTAGCTGCCTCTAGGACTATTGTTGCAGATTTCTCCATGAAGAAGTTGGCAATGGTCAGTTTCCCCATCGCCATGCCATCTATCTGATCACAATAGTGACCATCCCTCTTGAAAAAGCTGAAGTTAGACAAGTAGGAAATCTCAGTGAATGGTCCATGGAAGCCTCACTGTTTAAAAAAAGAAAAGACGGGAATTATGCAGTATCAGCCAATTAAATACGGTAAATTATTTGGAATACAGAAGCCGCTACTCGAACTCTACCTGCCAACAAAGCTGAAGAAATTCATATTGAATCAACCAGGGTCCTGAGTAAAGAAAAGGTTCCAAACAACACCTCACCAGAGATGAATAAGAGACCTATTCAGTCCCTCAAGAACAATGAATTGATTGCAATACTGTATGCAGATAAAGGGAACACCACAGTGATGATGGCTACGGCTGATTACAAGGAAAAGTTTATCGGACCCAGACACCTACAGAGAACTTCCAGAGGACCCGACTAAGGTGACACTCTGGAAAACTAATCAACTGATAAAGTGTTCATCACTTTCTCAGGAGAATCGAAGAATGATACAAAAAAGTGAAGTGCTTGCACTCTATCTTTATAGAGTACCAAAAAGTCACAAGGATGAAGTTCCACTACGTGCAATTGTGAGTGCAATAGGATCGCCAACATATCACTCAGCAAAGGACCTGTCAACACTGCTACAACTGCACATCGAGAATACACATACATCAAAGACTCCTCCCATTTCGTAGAAAAATTGGATAAAGTAGAAATAATCCCAGAAGATTGTCTAGTGACCTTCAATGTTGTATTTCATAAGTGCACCAGTAGCAGAGACTTTACAACACAATAAGGAGATTTTGTCCACAGGATATAATTTCTGTATTCCACTACTATCTAATGTATTCAACATTTAATAACCCTGCATTGGAAATAATCAGATTAATAAAGTAATATTAAATTCCCTTAAATATAAGGTTGGGAGAACTTCTTTGTGTAATTAATATAACAGAATTAGATTACTTTCATTTCTGAAATATGGAATATTAGTAAGGGGTAATTCAGTAGACATTTCTTTGCTTACAAAAAATAAAATCTGTTTCTTGCAAACGCTAAGAAATTAAAAATCTTTTTTATATCTTGTGAATGTATATAGGCTATATTTTATTTTTTACATTGCATACAAAAAATACTCGTAACTATAAAACAAGAAAGCAAAATTTATCTGAGAATATAAGAAGTGCACATTATTTACTACAATTTTTTGGTCTTCAGCAGACCACTTTAGTCAATTATATAAAACTTATTCTTCAGTTTTTCTATTAACCCAGTATTTCTTCATTCTTATTGCATAGTTATTTCATTTTCTTCCAACAATCACAGGAAGTTTACTAAGAATAACGATATTTTCTTAGTCAATATTACACACAGACATAAGACAGGGATTTTGTTAAACTCAGATCATTCTTATGCAAATACACTGCAAACACTCTTTAACACATCACTGGAACTGATCAACTCACAGCACAGTAAGCACCTATGTTCATACATCCATCGGTCTTGAGTAGCGATATGGCTTACTGTTTAAATTGATTCAATGAAAATAGTTCTTTATTTACATTGCTCACTGTAACGCATTGCAAAAACATCTATTGTAATCAGCGCATTTCTTGAAAGAATTTAAGAACTTCTCTTAGATCTCCACATGCTTTCAACTTCATTAATCTGTTTTCAGAAAAGGGTCTATTATGAATGCAGTGAAATAAAAGTGTTGTAAGAAAATGAAGTAAACTGCTCTTTAGAAATGTTGATGCATGCATGCATTTTATATGACTAGGCATACTGATTCTTAACAATAATACTTTCTGAATGACCCATCTTTCGTTAGTTTTAATTATTAGATATAATAATTAAACACGTGTAGTGTATTGTGTAATATAACATAATATTCAGGTTACTTCCAAAGGAAAAAAACATATATAGGCCTAATGGAACTCACCCTTCAGTGCTCTGTTTTCCTTCTTTAGTTTTTTTCTCTCTTGAGATTGTTGCAAAGAAAGATACGACGGAAATAGTCGCGGTAGTTTATGTATAGCAAAGAATACAATTAAATTTAATTATACAACTCTAGAAGTACTTCTTATAGTATTAATTACTTCACATGTATAATGCTCCTACCTCAACTCCTATCAGATGCCATTACCAGTAACTTGGTAAGCAAAGTACTTAAGTGTGTCAGACAACTCAAATTATTTCACAAATATATGTGTGCATCTAATGGCAGCCCTTCTTCTTTGACACATTTGAGGTCTGCCCTGAGGCAGATAGATAACAGTCATGTGGCACATTTTCCAATTATGCACCACTTGGGTGGATCACATTACATGGTGATGTGTAACAAGCAGAAGTGTAAGGTGTGTAGAGATGTTTGTGTAGTGTAATGTGGGGTATGAGGGATGATGGTGAGGAGAAGGGTGGAGGTTAAACCTTAGTGCCGGCATTAGCCTACTCGTGTCGAAAGACACAAAGGGGACCTAATATCAATACTGGTCCAATCATTTTTATTAAAAGGCATAACATAAATCAGTTCCCGTTACTCAAAATAACTTCCTTCCACCAGGCTTAACATCTCCATCTGATGATCAAATCACTCTCAACAGTGGTGAATGTCTCCATGTCATACACACTGAAGAAAAGTTTGGGATTAACCCAGGTATGGTACACAGACGTGATTAGAAGCTGTAAACCACCACCTCTCCTACATCCAGCCTTCAGTGCCAGATTAAAAACCTGCCCCTTCCAGGAATTGAACCTGGGCCACCAGGGGGGAAGCAGGTGTGCTCCCAATCATGCCACAGGACAGACTGTTTCACAAATGTTACTATACTTCACTGCTTAAGTTCCATCATATTATTTAACAAATTTTCTTGTTTTATTTACCGGTAACTAATTGTACAAATATGTATGTTTGCGTAAAGAATAATTCACTCTGAGATTAATCACACAACACATTGCAGTAATAAACACACAACTTCGCACATGTTCAGTAATAAAAAAGTAGGCCACTGCATAGAGCAGCCAACATGCAGGGCCGTCTGGTATAAATCTAATCTTATCTTATGAAAATGTTAATACTTGAAGGAAACTCAATCATCAAAGTCAACATGCATCCCATAATCGGTAATTTGAAAAACCCCACTTCAACTGAAAACTTTTTCTTGAGCTAACAAAGGTAAACTATCTACAGTGAACAATGGAAACATTTTTGAAGTCTAAGTATACTGTTTGCAAAAAACTTGTACCCTCTTCTGTTTGATATTGAAATACGTGATTAATTTTCTTTTTCATACAACTCAGAAACTTGCTTACTCATTTTCAACAGATTTGCAGATGTGGGGATTCTCAAAAAACCGATTATAGTATGATACAAATAAAAGAACAGTTATTGTATTGTACCTTGAAGTTTTGCTTCTTGGCCACTCTAAGTTGATCAAATCACAGCATTCATCCATTAGGTGGGGTACACGGTGGATTTCTATGACATCCATTGGCTTTAACAAGAATCAAGTAATAAATATTAACAGTGGCGTAGCTTGACATTGGGTTCTGGGTAAACTGGATTTTAAAATGTGAATTTATAACTGTTCAAATGATATACGAATTCCCATTGTATTAGTGTTTAAGATAATAAAATAATGTTAATACCATGGGCAAGGATTCGATTTCGTACATACCTAGCCTATATAAGTATATTATTATTAGTAGTACCACTATTACTACTACTACTAGTCGGCTAATAGTAGTGTTAGTACCACAATCTTTATTAATTATTATCGAATTTTAGTGGATTTGGATTTTAAACTAAACTAAGTTACTGTCCATGCATTTAGACGAGAGCACTGTAAACACAATGCGCAGTGGTATCAGTCTCACGTGATCCATACTAGCAACACACTCCCCTTCCGTCCCGCCCTATCTCTGCGGCGCATGCAAGTGCTCACGTCTAAATGCACAGGCTGTATATAGATTTTAAAAAATAAACTATAAGATTCAATTTTAGAAAAACGCCTAAATCAAGCTTAGAAGTTGGCTTTTACCCTTTGGTTCATACAATAGAGTCGAAAACGGTGTTATCCATACCTATTATATTAAAACAACACGGAAATAATCACAATTTTAAGATAAACTAACACTGCACTCAGTCCAATGACTGAGGAATGTAATGTTTATGTTATCGTGCCCTTCCCTTTATTCAATCTATTGTCCGGCTTCATACTCGAGCGCTCTTCAAGAAATCAGGTATCTGAAGAGATTACTTATGGCATCAGTTCTTTTATTCTTTCAATATTACTTAACTTTACATAATATTATCTCTACACAGTCAATTAATTATTTAACACGGTTATAAAGTCATGCGAGAGTGGTCAGGTATGGAATAAGCCGCAAGAAAATAGTAATTTCTATGCTTAACTTAGAGAAAGTGTTCTAAGAGGTGAAATAAGTCACGAGAAAATAGATAGATAGATATTTTTTTATTGCAGAGACACTTGAGTACATCAAGCGTATTACAATCGTCAAAATCAAATATAAACACAGATAATCCCCTGTTAAGTGTAGAATACATACATAATTAATTAGCTCCCTGATCTTAATAATTCAAAAAATTCATTAAAACTATATATACAATTACTAGTAAGCAAATTCTTGATTCTGAGTTTAAATCGATTAAAAGGTAATGATTGTATAGATTGAGGAAGTGCATTAAAAAACTTGACAGCAACATAGTAAAAAGTCTTCTGTGTTTTGTTATAATTGCATTTAAATAATGCTAGGTTGTTTCTGTACGTAGTACCATAATTGTGTGACATCCCAAGCTGTTCATAGTTAAAAACATTTTCTTTCATGTATAAAACACACTGATAAATAAAAACAGCATATACAGTCATAATACCAAGATTAATAAAATCAGGTAAACTGATGTAACAAAGTGCCAGTATGTTTTTGTTTAATCAGTTATGACTGCAATTATGATATGCAGAATATGTTTTTTTTTTAAAATTGATTTCCAAGTTAAGCTCCAGATTTATTCATTAAGCAGGGCTTACGGAAGAAGAAAGGTCTACCATCTCGGCCACCTGGGTCATTTTAACGGTCTAGTTGGATAAGCGCATGTCAATTAATATGTTTTTTGTCATAGCTACCTGTATTTTAATTTCCAAGGCCTTATAAGATCACAGTAAAACAATAGGCTATGTTGTCAAGATAACTGATTTTCATTTTTTTTATAAATTCTTTCGAATACGTATATTACCATAAAATAGGCACTAAATTGAGCATTACTCCGAAACAGGTCAATCGATTTTATCCATTATGAATAGACGTCTTCCCATGGACATTATAAATGTGTATACCAAGTTTCATAAAAATCCGGTAAAGCGTATTTGAGTTACCGCGTCTTTAAAATATTCACTAAATTGGGTTTTACTCCGGTACCGGTCTACCGATTTGGTCCAATATCAGTAGACGTCTTTCCACGTACATTATAAATGGGTATACAAAATTTCAGGAAAATCCAATAAAGCATATTTGAGTTATCGCGACTTCTTATATATTAGCATAAAAACACTAAATTGGGCATTATTCCGGTACTGGCCAACCGATTTGGTCCAATATCAATAAACGTCTTCCCATGGACATTATAAATGGGTATACAAAGTTTCATAAATATCCGATAAAGCGTATTTGAGTTATTGCGCCTTTAAAGTAGACACTAAATTGGGTTTTACTCCGGTACCGGTCAACAGATTAGGTTCAAATTCAATAGGGCACTTCTCATGGACGTCATAAATGGGTATACCAAGTTTCAGGGAAATCCGATACAGCGTATTTGAGTGATGGCGCCTTTCCTCAGGCACTGAGGAAGACTAGAAGGATCTAGTTGAAACGTTGTGCTGCTTGTTAGTGTTCGAGTTATCCACCGCTGTTAAAAGTTTTAGTCTGTTTGTACAGTATTTTTATATTTCTGACCGGTGGAAAGTTTATGGACTTTGAATTTGTTAAATAAGACGAAAGAAAATGATAAATAAATTATTAGGGTAAAGCAAGGCGTGTGAGAGCTCCCTGAGATGGACTGAGACATGAGAAAACAGTAATTTCAATGCTTCTGTTAGAGAAAGTGTGTGAGTCTTCAAAGAGCTGGAATAAGACGAGAGAAAATAGAAAAAATTAATTAGGACAGAGTAAGTCTTGTGAGAACTCCCTGAGATGGAAGAAGACGCGAGAAAATAGTTATTTCAATTCTTATGGTACAAAACATTCTATGAGTTTTTCAAGAGGTAGAATAAGGCTAGAGAAAATAGCAACAATTTTATTACAGTAGAAAAATTCGCTTGAAAATTCCCAGAGATGGAGCGAGAAAACTGTACTTTTAATGTTTAAGGTAAAGAACATTACGTTGTGTTTTCTAAGAGCTGGAATCAGACGAGAGAAAATAGTAACAATTTTATTAAGGTAGAGAAAGTTGCATGAGTATTTCAAGAGCGGCAGAACATATGCTGGAGGTTGTGAAATCAGTTTTTGTGAATTTAACATTCAAATTTGGCAGCGTGGTGCAGGAGGTGATGTCACAGCCCAGTGCTGCTAAAGCAACTCTTCACCGTTTTCGAAGAGACTAGGGTTCTCAAAAATCTCTCCAGTTTCTTTGGTGACTTTATGCCGCTCTTGCGAAACAAATTGGCCTGTCTTCACAACGAGTAAGTTAACGTTTAGTGGGAGAAGTCATATAACTTGCACTTCATGAAACTAGACTAGGAGAATCACCGCTCAGTTTCGAGCTCGTCTTCGCTGCCGCATTGTGAAGTTTTGGAGGCTGCCTAAGCACGCGGCACCACAAGTTGACGCTTTATGCGTTGGGGTTAGGGAATGCAGCGGCTAAAAGTATTTTGATGACACGGCTAATGAGTTTATAATGATTAATGGCTTGGTTGTTGCCTTCATTTATTTGTTTATGAATCCACTATTCCCTCATGTTATTTAGGTAGACTCAGTCTCAAAGTCTACCCTTATGCTACGCCACTGAATATTAATCTAGTACAATCAAACCTCTGTATAACAAAGTTTGATATATTGATACACCACGTTTAGCCATATTTTACTTTGGTTCTGACAAATTTCCTACTTTCAAAATGCGAATGTCACTCACTACAACAATGAAGCAATTTTAGAAACACCCTTTTACAATATTTTGAAGCTGAATATTGTTATTGCAAACCAGCAGCTTAGCTTGTGGACAGTGGCAGTATCAAATTAGTGTATTTCCTAGTGACCAATATTGTTTTTGTAGACCTGATGTCTATTACATTTATTGTAAATTCCAGAACAGTATGAGTGGAAAATAAGGTCAAAGAGGGTGAAAATATCCCTTAATATGTTCAAAAACATACAGTAATTTTGGTTGCTACTTCAACATGCACAGCATGTGTAGTTAAATCACCGTACCAAACAAATGGTTCCAGTTTTGCCTTAGCTATGTGGTGGATTTTCAATCTTTTTCTTTCCTCTTCCCACCATTTACAAGTTTGAAATTCCTGACAGGTTTAATGATATTAAACAGTCTTAGAAGTAATTTTTTTCGAGTGTAAAATAACTAAGGTCACCACTCGACATAAGTCAGTAAGTTTAGAAAGTTAGCACTGTTTTAATGCTTTTGATTTGTGATAAATTATTTTCCCCTTCATTGCACGTCTACTGCTTGAATAATACTATAGATCAGGCCTGTCCAACTTCAGAAGTACTGGGGGCCAAAATATTTCGACAATTGATGCTGAGGGCCAAACACTAAAAGTTTCATTCACATAAATATAACAGTAAAGTACAGCAGACCAAATTGTTGAAATAGGATTCATTACCAGTAGGCCGAAATTAGAACTTAATGTGAGCACTGATGATTTTCAGATTGCTTCACTAAAGTATGTATGTCCACTTCTATGATAGTAACTGCCAGTTTTAGTAGGTGTAACAAGGAATCATCAGTGAGACAGCTCCTATATTGATTTTTTATGAATTTCGTGTTGGAGAAAGCACTCTCACATATATATAAGTGCTTCCAAACATTGAGGAAAGCTGCAAACCAAAATCTCTAAGCTGAGGAAACCTGCCCTCTGGAAGTAGCTTAAAAAGTTGAGCCCTCTTTCAGGTCTGGTTTGAAGAAAAGGATCAGCCCGAAGATCACAGAGCTCCAGTTGATACATGGATGGCTGATTCTCAATATCCACTTTCAAAGGGTCATTAAAAAGCAGTAGTTTACCTTTAATATTTTCAAAGTCAGAAAATCTTCCATTGAATTCTTGAATAATAACTTCAATATTTTCACAAAACTCATAAAAATTACCATCTTCAATTTCTCCTGACAGCTCTTGACAACATGGAAAGTGTGTTAAATAATTTCTTGATAAAGTTGATTACAGCAATTTTAAAACCATTAACATGACCACTATCCCTGAAACACTTTGATTTTTGCCCTGAAGTCTCTGGTTCAATTCATTCAAGTATTGTGTCAGGTCAGTCATGAAAGAAAGCTGCCTTAGAAAGTCTGGATCTTCAACGCGTCGAACAAGATTTTCACTATCTTTGGTAGGCCTACTGTCCTTTTAAAATTCTGGAATCTCATTCCTCAGTGCATTACCTGCAATCAGCCAGAGTACATTTGCGTGGAGTGCTGTATCTCTATATTGGGCTTGCAGCTCATCCAAAAATTCCCGGAAACTGCAGTGAAGTTGTGCCTTATTAGTTGTCGTATTAGAAGTATCATTAGAAGTATCCACGGGCCACAAAACTGTGAGAGCGGGCCGCATGCGGCCCGAGGGCCGCGGGTTGGACAGGCCTGCTATAGATCATACAGTATTTTGCATGCAATTTTATTATTGATGAGGTTTGGATTTTAATTAATATTTTACAAGATTTAGACAAATTAATGCTATTGGCTTCCAAGACAAATGGCCCCGAGTTCTTTCAATTACAGGACCTAAGTCAGTCAGTGAAGTGGTCAGGTCACTGAAGTATTGGACAGGTTCAGTCTTAAATAAATCAAATGCTATTAACTTTAGGAGGCTAAAGATTTAATAGTGACTTAATTACTAAACTGGTTCATAAACAATGTGACTTAAGCATTACTTTCAATAGTCGATCTAATATTGTTTGTAAGAATGTGTGTTTATTTAAACATGTCAGTGGCAGCTCGTGGCCGGAAAATTAGGTGGAGAAAAAAAAATGCCACATGCTTATGTTAATAACTGAATTCACCTATGTCTTGTATACCAAAACAATCCTTCAGTAGCCCTTTAAGGCTGTAGACTTGTCGGTGCTATCATCATAGAATGGCTGCTTTTCTTCTAGCTGCAGTAGAAGTTCTTTCTGAATTGAAATATTTGCTAAACAACATACTTGTCAGATTAGTATCTGGCAACATTTTTTATCCTTCATTTAGTAGGCCTACGTCGTGATCTGACAGCTGGCACAATGATGATTTGATTTTAAACAATGCGGGTAAGAATGTAGTTATAAAATCTGATACATTTTATTCATGGAATAATCTTAATAAATCCCACTTGGGATTATGAGTTTCATGAGATAAATTCGATCCTGCTTCTCCGCCGTGAATCTATCGATGTTTATCATAATTATTACTCTTCTAATCAGATTATTCAGAATATTCCATTCGTGTGATGCGGACTTGGTATTGACTAATAATCTTTCCAATCGACAAATGACTGTTTATCTTATAAGTTAATATGCTTGCGAGGGTCGGAAAGATGCAATTTTATCTGATAAACTTCAACTCGTTACTGGATACTTCAAGACATTAATATGCAGTGATTAATATGTCCCATGTTGTACGATTACCTATGAAAAAATATGCATTGTAAGAATGAAATGTTGTGATCCACGTTCTCTTCGGAGTATAAACTGGCAGATGGATTGGGATTAGAAGAACAATTACAGTGTAATTATATTTGTAGTGTTCAACGCATTAACATCAAGGCTGTGATGGATAACGTATGTGCTTTATGAACCCTGTATTCAAGTGCAAACGTGTCCACTTGTTTCTCCAAGCTCAGAGTGTAAGGCTACTGCCGAAGAAAATGCCAAGGAGCTGAACTACTTCATGTGTAGTCTGTTCCCGTCACCTTGAGGATGTGATGTAAGCCATCCTCATTTTTTAGTGAAACAGACTACCCATGCAATGGGGGGAATGGTAAACTAGTTCAGCTTCACCACAGCCGACTTGAAGTGAGCCCAGCGCTTGAAGGATCTCAGTGCCTCCTAGCTTTGACACCAGGTGGTGGTGTGGCGGGCAATCAAAATTACAGAAATGCATTTATAACTTAAAAACCAACATTCGTGATATGGAAAATAAACTTTAAAAATATGTATTGTAAAGGAAAAATACCGGTGAAGTGCTACTTCCCCTGAATAGCCGCCACTGAAACATGTGCTTGTTTTGTTGTCTTAGTTTACGTTCTTTCCTTCAAGATATTGAAAAATGGTAGAGAGACTTAGTGCCTTGATACACCTCACAAGGGTAAGGTTGGGAACCCCTGCACTATAGGCTATCATCAACTGTTCGAAACCAACCAAATGAGTCTGGGGAGGGAGTCATGAACTCTCAGAAACTGGCAGACACCTGTACGTTTTCCGTGAGATTGGTTTGATCTTGATAATGAGTAAAAAGAAATGTTTAATTACACGAGACAATCCGGCTTCCTATATTAAGTCCTATAAGTAGTAGACTGTAGTTGTGGTTAGGAAGCCACAATATAATGGGATTATTGTTTTTGATTACACACACCTTTTAATTCCTGCTTGCTACAGAATTAGGTTTATCCCAAACCCCGATGTTGGATATACGATTTTTAAGGCTTGAGCTATTATGGTCAATTGGTCATATAAAATCTAAACAAAACAAAAATGCTAAAGTTGGCATATCTTACATCAGTGGAGCCACCTTACTAGTACACAGGTTTCTGCCAACACCAATACGTCGTTACCAGATGGCCGGCATTATAGTCTTCCTTCTATCGGCATTGATAGTTGATAACAGTTTCCAATATTCATCACAGATAATTACGTATGTCTATGTATATGGTTCACATTTGCTCTATTCCTGTAAAAAGTAATTGAAGTGGGAAATTTCAGCATTTTTCGAGACATTTTCATTACTATGTTGGCTAAATGCTATCCCAGTGTTCTACTGTTCTATTTACTTTTCAGCCGGTCTACTTTGTTTTTTAGCGCCAAAGTGCCAAACTGTTAATTTGTGGCAAAAGAACTTCAGTTAACTATGGATGAATTGGTTAAAAAAACAGATCTTTTGTTAAAATATCACCTGATACTTGATGGATATGATTCTGATGTTTCTGCCCTAAGCTTGAAAGTAAATGAACAAATTGATGTAATGAAGAAAGGAATTGAAACCCTGAGAAAGCAACTAGATGAGCAGAAAACTCAAATAACAAAGTGCAAGGTAAGGTACTTTTTGAATGTTTCTCGGGATTTTTGCCAGGTTTGTAGGTCGTTGGTCTCCAACTTTTCAAAGGACCACTCTGCCTATAGGCCTACCTGAAGATACTCTGGTTATGTGTTAAGTCTAATTGGTTAGCATAATAGGCCTATATTGAACAACTGAGGCACAGATTTCCTTCGCTTCTTGTTATAATAAGACAGGCTAAACTAAACTCCATGGTGCTATATCCTTGGAGGGACTAGGCCTACCATCAGACTGCTGCATCATCTCCCATAGGCAGATGGCGGAATTGGGGGCTTGTTGTCAGGATGTCGACACCCATGGCCTTTAATGGTGCTTTCCTTGATCAGAGCCGCTACTTCTTTATCAAATACAGCTACTCAGTTTGTATCAGGAGGCTGAGTGTATGCCGTTCCAAACCTCCCTACATCAGAAAAGTCCGAGGAGGTACCCAGGTCTGTGGATCTGTAGCCAGCTACGCCAACCATGAGGACAGACAGGATTTTCACTAGTCAGCGATCTTGCTCGTTTGGGACATATACTAAAGTGATATCGCTCACAGGCACTACCGCACAGAGTTTCACACACATTGTGGCGTTGGTTTTTTGACAGATGTAGGTAGTTTGAGGGATTGAGGGGAAGCGTCGTAGCATCTGTGTTGACCTTGTCAGTAGTCGATCATCTTTTCATAGGCTACTCGCTGGCTCCTCCAAGAAATTTTGGCGAAACGGTACTTTATGCCACGCACAGGTTTTCCTTCCACTGAATAATAAAAGTCCCTTGCACCAAACATAATACAGTAAAACCTCTATATAACGACCATCACTGGTTCTATGAAAAAGTGGTCTTTAAGAGGGGTGGTCTCTTAATAGGGGGAATGCATTTTTATATCTTGAAACAGAAAATACGGAACACAATGTTGTGACACACTCTAAACCGTTAGACCCAACCGTTACTTGCAGAAAAATCGGTTACTCCTAGCTGCTTAGCAATTTCTAAGGCTTTCTCTTTCATAAGCGCCCACTAATTTGCATTTTCTTGGACCTGACACTTTTGAACCATTCTAGCAACAGGGTGTTGATGTAGATGTAGATATCTCGTCCTGTAGATCCTGTGTTGAGCGGGGCTCAAGGATATAGAACACGTCAGATCAAAAAATACATGCATGTTATAACAATAATATAGGCCTACAGAAACTGCAAGCTGCCAAATTTATCCAAGCTGGAAATATTCCTCCAAATTGTAGAAGGTGTGAGTTATTAAAAATTCCTTGACAGCTGTTTTGAAAGGTTTGCTCTTTCTTTGAATACATAATAATTTAATGTTGTTTGGAAGCTTGTTATATATCTGTACTGCAGAATAATAAGCACCCTTCTGAAAGAGTTTTAACGAGTTATTTGGTCTGTGTAGATCATTCATGTTTCTGGTAGTACGTCCATGTACACTAAAATTAGTTTGAAATTTATCAGTATTATTCACTACATAACACATAACAGAGTATATATACTCCCCTGTAAGAGTGAGGACTTTTAATTTTTCAAATAGCGGTTTACAAGATTCCCTTTTTTTAATTTCACATATTATTCTTATTGCCCGCTTTTGTAATCTAAATATTTTCTCCCTGTGGGAAGAGTTGCCCCAGAATATGATCCCGTACCTCATTACCGAGTGAAAATATGCAAAATATACCATAAGTAATGCATCCTGTTTTAATATATTATTCAAGATTCTCAAAGCAAAGCACGCTGAACTCAGTTTTGGACATATCATTTTTATGTGTGTCTTCCAGTCAAGATTTTGGTCAATTTGCAATCCTAAAAATTTTACATTGCTAATTTCTTGTATGATTTGTGTTCCATAATTATTTTCAAGATTTGAGATACATCTGTTTGTTGTCCTAAATTGTATAAAATGGGTCTTATCAATATTAAGTGTCATTTTATTAGCTAGAAACCATGTGTTTAACTCGTGAAATGCCTTTGTAGCTATTCTTGAAAAATGTTCTTGTGACGTTCCTGTTACAAGTACACTAGTATCATCTGCGAAGAGCAATACCTTTGATTCTTCACTTAAGTTATAGGGCAAGTCATTAATGAAAATTAAAAAGAGCAAAGGTCCTAGTATTGATCCCTGAGGTACCCCATTCTTAACAACCCCTAAGTTAGATTCATTTCTATTTATTATTACCTTTTGAGTTCTATCAGAAAGATATGATTTGAACCACTTAAGTGTTAAATTATCGAACCCATAATGATCCAATTTTTGAAGTAATATTTCATGATTTATACAGTCAAACGCTTTTGCTAAGTCGCAGAAAATTCCCAGAGCATATTTCTTTTTTCAATTCAATTCAATTCTGTTTATTAGTCTTTTAAAACATAAATGTTATTGACATCGTCAAAATTATAAAACAAATTAGAATTAAAAATAAAAATAAGAACAAAATTAATTAATTAAAACAAAAACATGATCATTACAGCATTATGTACCCTTAAAAAACTAAGGTATTAAAGTTCTCTTCCTCCACTTCCTCCATGCTGTAGAAACATTTTTGCAGAAGCCACCTTTTTAACACTGTCTTAAATTTCGCATCTGAAACTGCTCTAGCATGCACTGGCAATCTATTAAACAGCCTGACCCCCGTTGCCAGAAAGCTGTTTTTAGTCTTGCTTAATCTAACGAAATCCGTCTCAATCATGGATTTCGTTCTGGTATTATGGGTGTGACAGTCCCCTCTCAGGCTAAATTGATCCAAATTTTCTTTGACCATAAGGAGCGTACCCAGAGTGTACAGACCAGGTAGTGTCATTACTTTGAGATTTACAAAATGAGGTTTGCATGTTTCCGTCTGTGCAATGCTCGTGATAACCCTGATGGCCTTTTTTTGCCATTTAAAGACAGTCTTATAGCCAGGAGTATTACCCCATAAGGTAACCCCATACGCCAAATGTGCGTGAAAGAAGGCAAAATATGCCCTAATAAGAAGGTTTGGACCTATACATTGTTTTAGCTTTCTTAAGAGAAAAATAACTCTAGAGAGACGGATACATAAAGAGTTAATATGTGCATTCCAGTCAAGCTTACTATCCAGATAAATACCCAGTAGTTTCACATTCTTTACTTCATTCTGAGAAAGGCTGAACCTAATTTCTTCGGTCTTATCCTTATTTAAAACAAGTCCATTTGTTAGGAACCAATACTCAGATTTCACAAGAGCACTATTCTTCATTTGGTCAAGTATTTCTATACACTTGTTTGAAGTTAAAATAGTGGTGTCATCTGCGTAAAGTACACAGTTTGTTGAGAGGTAACCAGGTAAGTCGTTAACAAAAATTATAAAGAGAAAAGGTCCCAATATAGAGCCTTGAGGGACTCCAGTAGTTGTTGGTAGGCGATCCGATCTTTGCTCATTTAATTTGACTATTTGATATCTGTCGGATAGATATGATTTCACAAGTAATAGCTCAGTTTCAGTTACACCATACACACTGAGTTTATCAATAAGAGTCTCATGAGAAACCAAGTCGAACGCCTTACTAAGGTCTAGCAAGGTTGCCGAGATATGGCAGTTATCTTCAAAACCCGATACGATGTAAGAAACAATCTCTTCAATTGCTCTTATGGTAGAAAGTCCTTTTCTGAATCCATACTGGGCTGATGTCAAGAGTCTGTTTGTCTCAAAATAGTTTTCCAGTTGGTCTTTCATTATCATTTCAATAATCTTCGATACAACTGGTACCAGGGCTACTGGTCTATAGTTGTTACAACTATCTCTGTTTCCTTTTTTATAAATAGGTACAGTCAAAGTTGTCTTTAAGCATGAGGGAAATATTCCTTCATACATTACTCTATTTATCAAATATGTCAGTGGAAACTGAATTGGTTCAAAGAGTTTTTTAAAGACAAAGTTAGATAACCCGAAGATATCTTCGGATTTTGAGTCACTAAGTCTCTTAACACAATTGCCTACATCTTGTGCACTCACAGGCTTCCATTTAAATGTCCTTCCTGCATCTTCATCATAGACTTCCTTCAGCAAATTAGTAGGATTATTCAGATTGCATACATTTTGATCAGGCTTGAGTTGTTTATGTACATTTACAAAGAATTCGTTAAATTCGTTTGGTGTTATTGGAATATCTAAAGTATGCATTGGAAGTCGACCAGCCTCTGTATTTTTATCTAACGCTTCCAGTATTTCTGTAGTAAGTTGAAATGTAGCATTCTCAGTGGACATGCCACTTCTAAATCCAAACTGAGATGAAGTAAGAATGTCATTCAAATTAAGATAGTGTATTATGCGGTTGTACATGACTTTGTCAAAAACTTATGAAAATGAGGTTAAGAGCGATATAGGTCTGTAATTTGATGGTAGATTTTTGTCACCTTTTTTAAAGAGGGGCTTAACAATAGCATGCTTCAGTCTTTCTGGAAATATTCCATTTTCTAATGAACAATTGCATATGTGACTAAGAGGTTTACTGAGTTCCGATGAGCAGCTTTTTAATAACTTATTACTTATCTCATCCCATCCAGACGAGCTTTTACTTTTGAGAGACTTTATTATATTTTCAATTTCTATGTGGGAAGTCAGGTTCAATTGAAATCTATGGTTCCAAACTGTAGATTTTGTTAGTAGGTCTACTGCCTTAATGCTAATATTATTTATAGGAATACATTTCTCTGCAATATTTATAAAGTGACTATTAAAAGCATTTGTAATGTCTGATAAATTATCTAGTTTTATGTCTCGGTATATTAATGATGTACAATCATTGTTTCCCTTTCTTCTCCCCGTTTCGTTTTTTATTATATTCCATACAGTCTTAACTTTAGGCCTATTATTTGATTTATTAATTACTTGTGAAAAATGCCTACTTTTTGCTTCTTTGATTACTTTCTTCAGTATGTTGGAATACTTTTTATAGTATTCCTTATGAGTTTGGTTGTTACTGGTTCTATATTTTAGGTAGAGCTCTCTTTTGTTTGCACATGATATTTTAATACCAGCAGTTAACCATGTGTTATTCCTTGAATTAGGTAAATTAGCAGTTTTCTTTTTTGGAAAATTTGCCTCAAAATGTCGTGACACTATGTTTAGGAATTCACTTAATTTACTATCTACTTTGTCATAGGATAACATAGATTCCCAGTTTTCATTTGCAATATCTTGTTTGAAATTTAAAATTGAATCGTCATTCATTACTCTAGTCATATTACTATGAGCATGTTTACTGTTCGAATTTACTTTAATATTGTTCAGCACTAACATTTGTGCATCATGATCTGATAATCCAATTAATATTGGAAGTACTTTAAAATTAAAATGTTTTTCTATATCTAAGAATATATTATCTATTGTTTGGGAGTCGTTCTGAATCCTCGTTGGAAAGTTTACTATGAAATCTAGATTATATGAATGAATAAAGAAGTTCGCACAAATGTGCATATAGTGGTGTGTCATTCAAGACAGAATTTCTTTAGGGATGCTCCTCTATTTGGGCACTTTAGTACGTGGCATCGTTCACATTCCTGCTCACAGCGACTACACACACACTCGCTGCCGGGTTCGTGATAAGACTTGTTCCTGCACAACTTGAAATGGAAGCCATGGACCGCCATGCGCGTGACCAGGTGCCGCATCTCGTAGTTTGCACGCATCCACTCCCTATTTGCCATAGCATCCGTTCCATAAAAGTCCTTCCAAATGTGCGCTTTTTTCTGTTGCAGTTCTGAGAGCAGTTGCTCGTAGCTTGGTGTAGATGGCAGCAGCATCTGGAGGCGAAGTTCTTCAATTAGGGATATCTCCCCTGTCAACTCGTAGGCAAGGCGGGACAATGTGAATTTTGACACCCCCAGTATCCTTTTCATGTACGTCGCCTTAACTCTCTCGATGTGCTTCAGGTTTTTAATGCTCAGTGCCTTCCATGTTGCCTCCAGTCCATAGGTTACTATTGGAACTATTTTTACTCAGAATAGCTGCATGGCTGCCCTGATGGACATCCTGGTGATGTCTGGGATGTCACTGATTGCTTGTATTGCTTTTGTAGCCCTGTCTATTGTATGCTCTGTAAATGTATTGCCTTTGGTCTGGAATGTGACGCCGAGGTATTTGAAACTGCTTACCGTTGCTAGAGTGCTGTTGTTGTGGGTTATCCGTTCAGTTGTTGCTATTCTGCCCCCTTTCCTGAATACCATGTGAACTGTCTTTTGCATGTTGATTTCTAGGTCGTTGTGCTGTGCCCATGCCACTAGCTGGTTGAATGAGGTCTTTATGTCCTCGCATTTTTCTGATGTTAGAGCCATATCATCTGCATACATGTATATCTTTGTATTGTCGTTGATGGCCTGTGGTGCATCTGCCGTTACTATGAGGAACAGGAGTGGGCTCAGGGGGTCTCCCTGCAGTACTCCATTGGTCTGTGCAATTTCATTTGATCTGATCACGTTGTCTTGTATTGTTATCACATTGTTTGCTAGGATGTCCTGAGTTATTGCGGCTATGTAGTGATCTTTCCCGATAAGTTGTTCCAGTTTTGATAGTAGCAGTTTTCTATTGATCATGTCAAAGGCCTTGGAAAAGTCAATGAAGATGGTATGCAGTTTTCCACTTGGCTTGTTCAAGGCTTCTTCAATGTCTTGTTGCAAGCAGCTAACTGCTTGGAGGGTTGAGCGTCCTCTTCTGAATCCGAACTGTTGTTCCGGTATGCTCTGATCTACGATGGCTGTCAGTCTTTTTTGCAGTATGCCGGTGAGGATCTTGAAAAGGTTGCACTCCAGGGCAATACCCCTGTAGGCATTTGGGTCTCCAGTATTCCCTTTTCCCTTGTATAGCATCTTGAGCGTCGATTTTCTCCAACTATTCGGGATTCTCCCCTGCCTGATGCACTCGTTCATCAACGATGCCCATACTTGCTTCATTTTGGGGGTCACCGCTTTCAGATGTTCATTGAAGATGCGATCTGGTCCGCATGCCTTTCTATTTTTTGTATGATGGATGGCTTCTTCTATCTCACCTTCTGTTATGGTCGGGAATGTGCTTGTCGTTCCTGGAGTTCTGGGTCTTGGTCTGGTTTCTTTAGCCTTCAGGACCTTGGCCATGTGAGTTTCCCAGGTTTCCATGGGAATATCCCTTGGAAATCGTGGTCTTCTTGGGTTCAGGATCTTGTATGGGTTGACTTCTGCTTCCTCTATCTTTCTTTTGTCAGATGCTTCTTGGTGTTCTTCTTTTCGTTTCTTTATTAATTGTTTGTACTCTCTACGAGATATTGCATAAGTGTCGAGATTCTGTTGGTTTGTAGAGTCCAGAGCTGTGTGCAGGGCTCTGAGTACCTTCCTCCTCGTTTCATGGCATGTCGAGTTAAACCAGGGTTTTGCTTTCCTCTGGTTCGGCTGGGAGAAGTGCATGGCTTCTTGCATGATGGTTTCTAATAGCCCCAGTGCTTCATCCAGGCTGCCTTCTGAGATCTTTTGTGTGGCGTTTGTGATCTTTTCTGTTTTAATTTTACCCACATCAAGTTTCCTTGTAGGGAGTTTAGGAGTCAGCGTTTGCCTAGGGTTCTGTTGTAGCAGGGTCATTTCCGTCTCGACTGGCAAGTGTTTCCTGATGACAGTAGGGATAGTTCTTTGCCCTGTTGGGTACAAGCCCACCATGTTCGAGAAGAAGAGGTCAATTGCACTTTTGCCATTGGGTGCTATGTAGGTGATCAGGTCTTTCTTATTCACTAGTTGCATCCCTTCCTCTTCTAGGTATTCCAAAACTTTTGTCGCTTTGAGGTTTGGTGCATCTATCCTGCAGTTTAGGTCCCCGGCGAGTATCAATGGGCTTGCTTGGTCGATTTTTGCCATGGCATCACTAATTTCTTCTATTATCTCTATTGCTGAGATGTCTGGTTGGAAATATAAGCAGATCACCGTGCACAGCTTGGTCTTTATAAGTAGCATGTGCGCCGAGGAGTCTATTACCTGGAAAGGGGAGAACCTAGACTTAAGTAGACAAGTTATGCCTCCTTTTGGCCTTCCCCTGTGTTCTTGAGTCGCCAGGGAGTGTATGGCGTACATACCTTTTGTGGTCCACTCGCTCGTCAACATTGTTTCAGTTAGTATTACTATATCATACTTGTGAAAATAATTATCGGGAAGTATACTTTTGACATTCCTTAACCCTTCGATGTTCCACATCAGCGTATTTATTTTGGTGTGGTTTAAACGTGTCTTTGTGTGTCCCTCTATGTCGTCATTTGATATGTGACCCGGCTTAAAATCTCGCTCCTGTTGGTTGGCGGTGAAATCGATACTGTCGTACGAAGATACCTGCTGGCCAGAAGCTTAACTCGCTTGCTTTCTGCAGGTCGTTTAGCGGGATGCCGACCTTGAAAGCCTTAAGGTAACCCTTTGTCTGCAGCTCTTCGCAATCTATGACTTGCGAGATTCCTTGCTTTTGTATATGATTTTCTATTTTCTCTTTGGTGGTGCTTTGGTGCAGTTTCCCGATGTACAGCCACGCGTTTCTTGTTCCTGCTTGCAGATCTGTGTGTGCTGCCTCCAAAGTTCCCGTTATCTTGAGTTCATTTCTTTGACGTCTTGTTCTTCTGGTAGTGACTTCAGTCCATGTATCACTGTCATTTTCACCATTTGTCTCTTTTCCTGTGTTGGTTGCAACCTGGATGCATTCTTCGCTTTCACTTTCACTTCCTTCTTCTGTATCTTTATCTTGTGGACTGTTTTGCATGTCCATTGGAGGAGTTGTGTCTTCAGTTGGGATTGAGACTTGTTCTGTCTTCCTGCCTTTGGCCTTATTTTGCGCTTTCCTGATAACTGTTGGCCTGCTTTCCTCCAAGATCTTCATCACGGTTTCCTGGATCGTTTTTGTCATGTCTCTTTTCATGAAATCTATGATGGAGTCTACTTTCGTAGTTAAGTCTTCAATCTTTGTGGGCTCCGTTCCCTTCTTTGTTAGCTTCTGCTTGCAATGTCCGCAGAGCCAGAGTAGTTTGCATGTTCTGCGTTTCAAGATATCAAATTCTCCAGACGTCACGCCCGTACAGTCTTTATGGTGCCACCTCTCGCAGCCACCATCGCACTGTATGGAAGTGTCTTCCTCCTTTACTTCTTTGTTGCATGTCCCACACTTGGCTCTTTCGGTATTGTCAGTTGTTTCTGTCATGCTTTCCTTTCTCTATGTTCTTCCGGTGACGTCACGTCGTCTTGGTTTGGATCCAAAATGGCTTCTCGCGTAAGCTGTACGCTCGAGTGATCTTTATTTCCCGGCAGCACTGCTATCGAGTGCTCCTTTAGTATGCTAATGTTCCCACTGCTTCTTTGTCACTATTTCTTTCGTTTTGCCCGTAAACTTCTTACCTGCGCTTTGTGTTTATACTAATTTCTTGCCGATAAAACCAGCTCTATTTCTCGCGCGTCCTTCTAGGACCGGAACCGGAACCGGAATCTAGATTATAGCTACCCAATAAAGGTATCAGTCTGATCTTCTTCTCACTATCAATTGAGAAAACTACATTAAAGTCCCCACACAGTATAATATTTACGTTAGTACTATACAGTGAATTAAGAACTCTTTCTAACTGATTTACAAAATAATTGAAATTACCTGATGGTGCCCTGTAAATGGTTATTATTACAAATGTATCATTGTCAAAATCCAATCTGGCTGAACAACATTCAAAATCCTGTTCTTTACAGAAGGAACTTGTGTCTATATCACTGAAATGTAAGTTTCTTTTGATAAATATACTCACACCTCCACATTTTATGGAATGTCTACAAAATTTTGAACATATTGAAAAGTTATCAATTTTTAATTGTTCCAGATCTGTTTCTGCACAGTGGTGTTCCGTTAGACAAATAACTTGAATTTCCTGTTTATTAGAATTAATTTTATCCTGAATGGCTAAGTTAAATTCTTCAATTTTATTTTCAAGCCCCCTTATGTTTTGATGTAATAGTGCAAATGATTTATTAGTTCTAGCTATAGGCCTAAGTGTATTACTATTATTGACTTGAGATATGTATATAGGCCTAAGCTGTTGGATTCTTTCACTTAGATTCCCCCTAAAAAACGAGTCGAGCCACATCTCCAAACTTCTCTTGTGTAACCGCGCAAGCCGAGCTATGGTTACCAGTCGACTAAATGAATAGCCGACCTTTATTATTATTTTATTTAGAGATATCCTGGAGTCAGTCTATAATCGTTAGATTATAGCAAAGAGAGTGGAGGCGAATTGAACAAGTATAAATAAGTTGGATTACACACTGGATTTGAAGAAGAAAAATAGGTTTATTACGGTCCGAGAAAAGACAGGACTTATTACTGGCAATCGATACAACAGAAAAAAGCCCCAAGACATCCTGACAATTGCTTATATAGTAACTTTAATACATTGTACCTGTATTTAGGACGTTTATACATTCACTTGATCTCTTCTTGAGTGCATCTGCACTAACCATGAACCTTGGCATGTCCATTGTCATTAAGTACATAATCTCTTGAATACAATTCCTCTCGCTTGCCCTTTAAACACATATATTGGAAAGTTACTCCTTATCTATGTTGTAATATTTAGTCTACTGTAGTCAGGAGTCTAGGAATTTAGTAATATGAATATTACATATAGCAAAATATATCGTAATTTCTATATGAAAGCCCTTAAAAACTTAATTCCTATTACACTCCTCCCCTTAGATGAGCTTTTGATTATACATAAGAAAAAGCTTACCTTAGTCCTATGAGCTATACTTTTACACTTCTCTTTATCATTAAATTTATCTAATGTTGTATTACTTACTGGTTCTGCTTCTATAATAGGTAAAGAATGAGTAGAACCCACTTTAGATGGCACAACTTCCTTAGTATACGTCACCTTGCTGTTTCCAGAATAATTATGAATGTTGACACAACCGCTCAGAGGTTTCTCTTAAGCATCTGGTGGGCATACATTTTTCCCATAACCAGAAGGTACAATCTCTACAAGGCTTACAGAAGCAAAAGCAACAACAACACATTAATGTTAATATTATAAAAGTTCCTAATATTGAACTCCATGTTATAGTTTGAGCATACCATTGTGAAAAGTCTGTGTTTTCTTGTTGCTTTATAAGATTATCTAATTCTTCTACTTTGACACTAGCAACTCTTAATTCATCTACAGAAGATAATATATTTACCATAGGTGTGTCTAATTTTACTTTGTCAAAATCAGAAATCTTTTGCAAGTTGAAACAACAATCAAAGTTATTTGGTACACTTGGTACAAAATCAATAGTGACATTATTAGTATTAGTAGAAAATGCATATAACGTGACAAAAGTTGAAAATGCTTTGCAATTAGGTTTTAAAGTTAATTTACCCTCATTTTCTAAATTAATATGTTCTGTTTCTTCTCCACATAAAATTGTCAGTTTTCAGATTTTGGTGCTGAAAATAACCATTGATTAGTTAAATATAAAGGTATCCAAAATGTCTTTTGCAGTTTCATTGTCCTTAATTCACAATTTTGTGGCATTTTAGTCGTAGATGGGTGAAGTAAAGTAGCTTCACAATCCATTCCTGGAGTATACGTGTATATTGGTATACTTTCACGACACACATATAAAAACACATAGGGTTGAAAACACGCTGACAGTTCATTATAAGACAGTTTACAGTTTAATTTTTGTCTCATTGAGTCACTAAATATATATTCTTTCGTTGGATTGATGAAAAAGTATGTTTCTTCGTTTCTTTTCGTCGGTTGAGGAAGAATCTTATAGAGATGATAGTATATAGGTGTTACAAGGGGAACCTCAACCACGTACACTAAGTATTGTTTAAGTGTGTATGCATGTGGTTTAATGATTCTTTGTAACTCAGAAAAGGGATGATCAAGAAAATCCGTACCCATTGGCAGTTTCTGAGAGTCTAGTACCTTTTTAATTCTGTCTGCAGTGATAAGCTGTGGTTGCATAATACCTTGTTCTGCGTGTACAAACGCATCTAATAACATCTCAAATGAGTGTTGACTTTCATCAATGCCCCTTTGAATTACTCTAGTTTGTTCATTAATATTATTAACATTATCTATTTCTACTTCCAATGCATTGATCTTATCCATTGTATAATTTAATAACACATTATAACTTTGTTTTAGTGATTGCTCATTTTGATTTATCTTTTGTATCGTTAATTTTACAGAACTTATAGTGGATTTAATTACCTTTAACTGATCTTTTGATACCTATAAAAACTCTGTTTCTGCTCTTTCTAGTTTAGAAATATGTTTATTATACTCAACTGCATCAGATTAAGATAACGTCCCAAACAATATTTTAGCTACATCTCCGACGAAGTTCAAAACACCTCGTTTAGACCGTTTTCTAGAAAAATCTTTACTGTTACTTTCAATCATATAATCACTAACTAAATCTTTCAAGTTATCTATATATTTTATCTTAGATCGCATATATTGTTGGAGTGCGCCGCAATCCGTTAAATGATACCATTGTGTCATTTTTATTTGATTACAAAATTCTACCACTCTTTTCTGATGATCTTTAGTTTGTTTCCAGAGCTCTCGAGTTGGCTCTAAATTTATATAACTAACTACTTTCCACTGCATTGGATAGAAAATTATGGTACCTACCTCATCATCATAGATACCAGTTTCTGCTTTCATTTTTTCTACACTTTGTAATTTACAACATTTGAAATACGCTAACAGTGATAACATTACCACCACATAGAACTTAATCAACTTCATTTTCTGTCCTTGGGTTTTCCTGCAAGGAAGAAAAATACAATTTTAACCTGTTGGTATGTATTTCCTGCTTCTTTCTTTTACCTACTTCTTGAATTACAGCATTGGGCCTTTTCATTTCTTTAATTTCATGAGGACCGCTCCAAACAGCCTCTAATTTATGCCTATTCTCTACTTTTAATAGAACTAGATCATTAACTTTAAAGTCTACTTCATGACTTTTAACTCTTTCTTGTTGATTTTCCTTGAATTTAATTAATCTTTCCTTGGCAAGTTGATGACAAATTCGCATTCTGAACTTTACTCTCTGTACAATATCATCATAATTATATATTGGTTGCACTGTGCCCTGCAAACTACCTGGTATATTACATGTTCTTCCAAATAATATCTCATAAGGAGAATACTTAGTAACTGTATGAGGTGTACTATTGTAAGTGAAACAAGCAAATGGGATTCATTTATCCCAATCATGCATTCTTGGATTACAAAAGCAACGTAAATACGTAACTAATGTTTTATGTGTTCTTTCTAATGCTCCATTACTTTCAGGGTGGTATGCCATAGTATTAAGTTTCTCTATTCTGAACAATTTACATATTTTCTTAAACATATTAGACATAAAGTTCGTTCCTTTGTCTGTCGCTATACAAGATGGAATTCCAAAAAGTAATATAATGTGATTCACAAAAGCTTCAGCTACTTCTTCTACTGTTTGATTTTTCAAAGGTACTGCTACTACATACTTGCTTAAATTATCTTGACAAGTTAAGATATACTTCATACCTAATTCTGTTTGAGGTAAAGGACCTACTACATCAAGATATATTTTAAACCATGGTTCGCTTTGTGTATCTGTGACTTCTAGCTGCTGTTTAGTTTTACAATTAGACTTTTTATTTAATTGGCATACCTCGCATTTCTTTATATATTCTCTTACATCTTTCTCTATATTTGGCCAGGTTATGTATAATTTTATTCTCTCTAACGTTCGGGTAACGCCTTGATGGCCTCCCAAGTATTTTCATCTTTCTTTCTGTGTTAATTTCCTCTGCATCTACTGACAAACATTCTACTGGATAACGACTAAGACTATCGGCATTGTTTTGTCTCTTACCTTCTCTGTAGATCACTTCAAAGTCGTATTCCTCAAGTAACGATCTCCATCTTAACAATCTTGAACTTGGGGCTTTTACATTGAAAATCCAAGTTAAACCTTTATGATCTGTTACAACCTGAAATCTTCTTCCTAACAAATAGGGTCTATAATGCTTACATGACCAGACTATAGCCAAACATTCCTTCTCAACTGTACTATATGAAAGTTCTGCCTTCTGCAAAGTTCTACTGGCATAGGCTATAGGCCTATCCTGTCCTAACTTTCCTTGACTGAGAATTCCAGCAATGGCATAGCCGCCAGCATCAGTGGTCAGTATGAAATCTGGGTACTTTAACATTGTATCTTGTGATAATTTCTGCTTTAACAGTTCAAAACTAACCTGCTGTTTATCTGTCCACTCCCAAGGGTGATCTTTCTTCGATAAATCTGTCAAGGGTTTAGCTATTGCACTAAACCTATCTATAAATTTTCTATAATAACCAGCTAGGCCTAAGAATGATTTAACATCTTTCACTGTTTTAGGTACTGGGAAATCTGATACTGCTTGTACTTTCTTTGGATCAGGTTTGACTCCCTCTGCGGTAATAACATGTCCAAGATAACTTAGTTCTGGTTTTATAAATTGTCATTTATCTGGCTCCAATTTTATATTATGTTTTCTCAAACTAGCAAATACTTCTACTAACTTTTTGTTATGATCTTTTAATGTTTCACCTGTAACCAATATGTCATCCATATAGATCCAACAATGGTCTCCTATCGAATCATGTAAAACTGAATTAAGCATTCTCTGAAAACATAATCGTTTATGTTCATAATGTCCTCTAGGCGTCGAAAACGCTGTTTTACACCTATCTTCAGGTTCAATAAGGATCTGATGATATCCACTCGCACAGTCTAATGCGGAGAAATATCTAGCTTTACCTATATTATCTAAAATATCCTGAATGTTAGGTAATGGGTAGCTATCACCTACTGAAATTTTGTTAAGCTCTCTCAGGTCTATACACACACGCCATTTTTTCTTACCAGATGCATCTTCCTTTATTTGGAACTACTATCAAGGGAAGATTCCATGCGCTTTTACTATGTGTAATAATACAGTATCATCTTTGAACATCCGTTCTATCTGTTTTTCTACTTCTTTCTGATGTGCTTCAGGTATTCTATATTTTTTTTAAGTTATCGCTCTTCCTTTAGGGATACCTGGTGTAGGAATAGAATGAGTAGCTGCTGTGGTATGAGTTAATTTGTCACCCGGAAATCTAAATATATCTACATACTCTGTACAAATTTGCTTAATTTCTTGTGCACCTTCTGTTACGTGCTGCAAACGTAGATTTTTATGTAACAATTTTATTCTTTGCTGAGTTACTAAATCTTCATATGGTTCATCTACTCTATTCAACTGGGTAGGAGGTTTCTTTAACATCGGTACCGTTCGTACCGCTAACGTCTCGTGTGTTAAATTTATTAACATACAAGGGAATGATTTATCACAAGTCGTTAAACTAGATCCGCACACTACTCCTGGTTGCAATAACTGCTGTTCAATGTACCTAACTCCCTTTTCCTTAGTAGGACATTTGTTAAAGTATTTTGTACGAGAAACAATTTGTGCGATTAATCCTTCACTTTTTCACCCGCATCAAGCGCCAACGCCACCTGTGGGTAGTTGTGTTAATCTCTGCTCTGTGTGTAGCCATGTTTATGCAGTGTACCTTGTGCTAAATATATTCCTTTGTTCATCCGAATGTACGCGAGTTGTTGTTAGTTTATTCCTGCAATCCATTGAACATTTTCACAGGTTATGGGCCCAGGCATGACTATCGCGATCTAATCGGTCTGAAGTGTAATTCATGGTGAATAAACTAACCGAAACGGGATACGTGAATCGTAGTAAGTAACGCGTCGCGCCGAAATCCTAACCTACCGCGTACATGCAAACTTCATCAGATTCAGAAGCAACTGAATTAGAAGCCAATGAACTAGAAGACAATCAAGAAACGGAGATGTCGTCTTTGCAAGGAATACCGCAAATTGAAAAGCTAAAGGGACGAGAGAATTATCCGACTTGGAAGTTCGCCATGCAGGCCTATCTGGAGCACGAGGACCTGTGGGAGTGCGTCAGCAGTGATAGTGTCCAGGACACAAAGAAACTGACGAGGGCGAGGTCCAAAATAATCCTCTGTGTGGACCAAATGAATTATTCGCATATCCAGTCAGCCACTACACCGAAGGAAGTTTGGGACAAATTAAAGGCAGTGTTTGAGGACTCAGGCCTCACCAGAAAAGTAGGACTGCTTCGAACTCTTGTGACTAGTCAACTCGAAAAGCATAATACAGTTGAGGAGTATGTTAACGAGATTATTGTGACAGCGCACAAGCTATGCGGTCTTGGCCTCAGTGTTCCTGATGAGTGGGTAGGCACCTTGATGTTAGCTGGTCTCCCGGACGAATATCGGCCAATGATTATGGGCATTGAGAGTTCAGGCACGTCGATTACAGCAGACTCTCAAAGCAAAACTGATGCAGGATGTCAAGGACACGAAAGCAGGTAAAAGTGGTACCTCCCAGACAGCCTTCTTAACCAAAGGGAAATCGAAAAAGGGGCTCCTGCTTCACCTGTAACAAATATGGACATTTCTCCAGAGACTGTCGATCTGCCAACAAAAGGGATTCTGAGGGAAGTACGTAAAAGGAAGTCCCAAGAAAAGGAGATAAGGACAAGGGTGAAAAAGCATTTGTTGCCATGCTAACGTCTTCAGTAACATATGACAACAGTTGGTATGTAGACTCATGCTCATCTGTTCATCTCACTAATGAAAAAAGGAACTTCCAGAGCTTTGATCATCACCCCAATGTTGATATAACAGTGGCCAACCAAGACACCATCAGTGCCGAAGCAACAGGTAGTGTGAAAATACCCGTGATGACCAAGGAAGGTGCTGATCAGATTACAGCAAAAGACGTGTTATACGCCCCAGGAAGTGCGGCAAACCTGCTATCGGTAAGCAAGATTGTGAACAGTGGATTTACGGTCACCTCACCAAATGGCAGTTTTATTAGCGACAATGAAGGAGATTGGTCCATTGGTTTGTCGTTGGAAGGCGGAATCTACAAACTACACACACAAGAGAGAAAAGCGTTCTTTGCAACAAAGGACCTAAGTGCTGAAATATGACATAGACGACTCGGTCATTTAAACTACAAGAGTGTCACCGACTTGAGCAAAAACCCAGAGACTAAGGTAAACCTTCCGAACACTGGACATCCACCTTGTGAACCTTGTATTCAGGACAAGCATCACAGAGAGCCATTTCAGAGAAGTAGAATAAAAACAACAGGGATATTGGACATGTTGCATTCAGATGTTTGTGGCCCTATGGAAAACGAATTCATCGGTGGATCCCGGTATTTCCTCACCTTTGTGGAAAACCTTTGTGTTTTTCCTCAAACACAAGAATCTAGTGAAGGAAACCTTTGTGGAATTCAAGGCATTGGTTGAGAATCAAACAGGACGCAGGATCAAGACATTTAGGACTGACAATGGTCGAGAGTACTTAAGTAACGAAATGGAAACTTACTTGAAGGAATCTGGAATCAAACACCAGCTGACAGTCAGATACACGCCCCAACAGAACGGCGTAGCAGAAAGAGAGAACCGAACTATCATATTGAGAGCAAAAAGTATGCTCTTTGATGCAGGCCTCCCGAAAAAATATTGGGCTGAAGCAGTGTCTACTGCAGTTTATTTAGGAAACAGATCCCCAAACTCGGCGATAGGTGGAGCAATGCCAGAAGAGTTATGGACGGGATGCACACCAAGCTTGGCGCATCTGAGAATTTTTGGTAGCTCTGCATATGACCATATTCCGAAAGAGTTACGTCAGAAGCTGGACCCAAAGAGCGAAAAGCTCCTGTTCGTCGGCTACTGTGAAGATTCAATGGGATACCGTCTCATGGACCCAAAAACTGGCCAGATTACAAAAAGCCGAGATGTAATATTTCTAGAAAACTCTTAGTCCGAGAATGGCGACAGAACACCTTCACCAGCTACTCTGTTGGAAGACTTCAATGAAGAAGGAAAAGAAAGCGAAGCCGACTCAGAATTAACAAGCCATACAGACCGACCTGCTGAAAACGCAGTCAAAGAGGATGAAATCGGAGGCACTATTCTCCGTAGGTCAACGAGGCCACATAAACCAGTCAAAATGGAAGATTATGTCACATACCTCACCGTGGGCCATGATCCAGCAGACCCAGAGAATGTTGCAGAAGCCCTGAGTTCATCAGACAGAGATAAGTGGAAAAGGGCAATGCAAGAGGAATACGACTCCCTTGTTTCCAACAATACCTGGCTTCCAACGAGACTACCCGATGGAAAGAGACCGCTTGATACCAAATGGGTTTTCAAAGTTAAGAAAGACTCAGTTGGAAACACACAACGCTATATAGCGAGACTAGTAGTTAGAGGTTGCAGCCAAGTAGAGGGGATTGATTATAGTGAAACCTACTCCCCAGTGGTGCGCTACACATCAATACGGGTTCTTTGTGCACTGGCAGCCAAGCATGATCTGGAAATGGATCAGATGGACGTGACAGCTGCATATTTACATGGGAACATCGAAGAAGAGATCTATGTGAAACCACCGAGAGAGCTTCGAAACCCCAAAGATGAAAGGGAAGTCTGGCGACTCCAAAAATCAATGTACGGTTTGAAACAAAGTGGTCGAGCATGGAACAAGAGACTACATGATTCGCTGACAGGGATGAAATTCAAGAGAACGGAAGCAGACCCCTGTGTATATGTCAAGAAAACCAAGGCAGGCATCGTCATTATTGCCGTCTACGTCGACGAACTATTGATCGTGGCAAGTGATAAGCAAGAAAAGGTGTTGCTGAAGGAGAAACTTTCACAAACCTTCAATATGAAGGACCTTGGGGAAGCAAAGCAGCTTCTTGGCATGAGAATCTCCAGAGATCGCAAGGTGAAAAAGGTTTGGTTGGACCAGAGCCCATACATCAAGAAGATTCTTCAGAAGTTTGGTATGTGCGACTCTAAACCTGTATCTACTCCGTATGACCCGAACAGCAAGCTAACTAAGGACATGGAACCAAAAACCCAGAAAGAAATTGAGGAAATGAAAGGTGTTCCATATCGTGAGGCAGTGGGCAGTCTACTCTATGCCAGTCAGGGCACAAGGCCGGACATTTCTTTTGCAGTCAGCAGTGTGAGTCGCTACATGCAAAATCCTGGAAAACAGCACTGAACAGCAGTCAAGAGAATTTTGCGCTACCTCCAGGGATTTTTTTTTGGTGCCCTCCCTTACCCCCCGAGTACCAAGCAATGAAGCCAGAACCTGGGGTCAAACCAAATTTTGGTAACCATTTGTGCTGTTATGTTCCTGTAAGTGCCCTTGGTGCTTCATCCGCCTGTCAGGAGGCACTGTGGTTGCGTCCACTGGCACGGGAGCTGGAACCATCCATGGTGCTGTTCCCAACCGTCATTTTCAATGACAACAGAGGGGCGATTGACTTGACGAAGAACCAAGCTTACAGGCCTCGAACGAAGCACATCGACATCCGTCATCACTTCGTCAGAGAAGCACATTAAGGTGGGGATATTGATGTACGTTTCGCAAGAACAGAAGAGATGACAGCAGATGCCTTAACGAAAGGGCTGTTTGCGTCAAGACTTCGATCATGTGTGCAGAACATGGGCTTGAAGTTTTGACTTTTTGACTTTTTGATTATTCGCACATGTGAGGGTGTTAAAGTATTTTGTACGAGATACATTTTGTGCGATTAATCCTTCACTTTTTAACCCGCATCAAGCGCCAACGCCACCTTTGGGTAGTTGTGTTAATCTCTGCTCTGTGTGTAGCCATGTTTATGCAGTGTACCATGTGCTAAATATATTCCTTTGTTCATCCGAATGTACGTGAGTTGTTGTTAGTTTATTCCTGCAATCCATTGAACATTTTCACAAAATTTAACTATAGTTTCACTATATGGAGGAATAAACACTGTTTTAGCCAACGTATAATCATTTTCTGCAAGCCAATCTTGTCCTAATATTACATCAACTTGTCTAGGCAATTTCTCTACAATGTAAAAATAACTTTTTACAGGGTCAATGCTGTTATTCAATGTCAGTGAAACTTTTCCTTTCACTTTAATTTCACTACCACTAATACCTTGTATTATATTTCACTATGTACTCTGTTACATTTCTTATTTAATGCTGCTTCTCTCACTAAAGATATCTGCGCTCCAGTATCCACTAATGCTATTCCTAGCTCATTTCTCAGTTGTGGGCTCACTACATAAATTTCATAAGGACTTAACTTCTCGGGCTCTTTTAAATGACCATCTTCATTTAAATTCTCAGAATTATTTTCTAACACATTTTTCCTTTGACAATTACCTAAGTGCATGGAATCAGAAGCGTCCCCCTGGCTTTCCTTACTTATTTTAACTGTCCTACGCGAACACGGTCCGGAGTATATATAATATTTAATACTCTTACCTTAGATCTGCCGCTTGCAATCTCAGTTACTGCGGATATGCCTCTTGCAATCTCCGTTCCTTCGGTGTCGACACCCTCACTATCGGCCTCACTAACTTCACTGTGTGACTCCTCGTCACCTTCTAACGTAACTGCTATGTTCGCTCCCCTTGACCGCTTGCAGCCTTCGAGATAAGAAACTTGCGACTGCTCAAGTTCCCTTATCTCCCGTTTCCCTGATTGCATTGCTTTGCTGTATGACCTGTCCATTTGCATTTGCTGCAAACTACATCAGCCTTGCAATTTCTAGCTATGTGCCCAGTTCCATTACATTTGAAACACCTAATTGCTGCATGACTTACGTCCCTCTTCACCTGTAATCCCTGGGATCCTCTACTACCTGAGTGTCCTTTTCCTGTACGCCACAAACTACCATTAGAATTATCTTTAGACCTCTGTGATTTCACATCACATTCCTCCTGAAGTGCTGTTTCTATTAACTGAGCTAATGACTCTTCCTCACCTTTAGCTTTAACTATGTATTTGATACGTTCATCTTTTAATCCCACTATAAATGTTCCTTTCAAGAATTCACCAATTAACTGTAATCCTCCTTCAACATATTTAGTTTTATCCCTTTGTTCTTGTTTCTCTAGTCTACCTCTAACTTCCCTTCTTAAGTCAACTGCCATATTGTCAATTCTAGATGCCCATTGTGCTACACTTTCTTGCATACCTTGCTTAGATGTGAACAATATTCCAGCATAATATTCTAAAGTACGTCTTACAAAGAAGTTTTCCTCTAGTATTGCTTTAATCTGTGACCATGACTCTATTTCTGTTCTAGCTAATATTTTCTCTATAGCGTCTCCTACAATTTTTGATTCTATGAACTTCAACATTAAGGGGTGTTTATCAGGATGAACAATCTTAATAGCAGATTCAACACTTTGTACAAATTCTCTCAAGAATTTAGGGTTCCCGTCAAATGGACGTGGAATAAGTTTAACAGCTTCCACTACAGACATGTACTGACTATCCTCTGAAACACTATTAACTGCCATAATGGATCGGACTAACCTTTACAGATGTAGGGTGGGCGAAGACGCACAGTTCGGGTTTAATTGGAGACTATGGTTCCTCCCCTCCAATCCTTCTTGCGGTGCGCTCTGCTCGACGGCTGAACACCTTGGAACTCCCTCGGGTCTGTCCACGGCTGCTGATGTCGGCCTTCGTCCACTATCCAGTGCCAACCACCAATTACGAGTACCACGGGCCCTTGTGGATCCACCGCAGGGTTGCTTGGTCATCTCGGTGCACCCAAGTCCCTTCGGCTCGGTTGATGATCCGTAGTTTAATTTATTTAACTTGTAATTACTCTCTTTTATCCCGCCGCTAGCCACCATGTAACCGCGCAAGCCGAGCTATGGTTACCAGTCGACTAAATGAATAGCCGACCTTTATTATTATTTTATTTAGAGATATCCTGGAGTCAGTCTATAATCGTTAGATTATAGCAAAGAGAGCGGAGGCGAATTGAACAAGTATAAATAAGTTGGACTACACACTGGATTTGAAGAGGAAAAATAGGTAGTAACTTTAATACATTGTACCTGTATTTAGGACGTTTATACATTCACTTGATCTCTTCTTGAGTGCATCTGCACTAACCATGGAACTTTGCATGTCCATTGTCATTAAGTACATCATCTCTTGAATACAATTCCTCTCGCTTGCCCTTTAAACACATATATTGGAAAGTTGCTCCTTATCTATGTTGTAATATTTACCCTACTGTAGTCAGGAGTCTAGGAATTTAGTAATATGAATATTACATATAACAAAATATATCGTAATTTCTATGTGAAAACCCTTAAAAACTTAATTCCTATTACACTTGTCTCATCCTCTTAAATTCACGATCTTTTCCCATTCATCGAGAATTTTGCTTTTTTATTTTAAATTCGTGTTAATTTGAGTTTTTCCACACTTGAATGTCTGGCAAGCTTTCTTTATGATATTCCGGTTTCTCGTTCACGAATAACTTGAACCAAAGTTATAGCAATTCTCTTCTTACTGCACATTTTCAGTGAGTGAAGCTCACAACAATAATGGCCGGTTTCTGATACGACTTTTATCTGCTTGGTATAAGCAGTATAAGCTTGGTATAAGTTACCTGTGGTATAACACGCTGGTATGTGCAAAAGCGGTTTCTGAAATCACATTTATCGTTACAGTTACAGTTACCAGCGCTCGAGCTGATAACTGCGCCAACATGCGTGGTTACCTGGCTGTTAGCTATGATTCACATCAATGTCTGCTGTGGCGCTAGTATATGTTCACATGCAGTATTAGTATTTTTCAGTAATTTTCAGTAGTTTTGCGTGCTTTTTAATTCTCCGTTCGTGCAGTGCCCAGTGTCCAAGATAAGTCCAAGGATTGCCGAGATCCGTGTGGTATAAAGTACCGATATGGAGCTTACATCTTCATCATCAACTTCTATGTCACCCCTAACCTCATCAGGTTCAGATTCTTGGTCTTCCGATGAAGAAGATTTGGATCTTTTAGGGCTGTAGCTGTAGGTGTTCAGAGCTCCGAAACATCCTTTTAGCTACCCTTACACACAAGCTTTATCGCTCGAGTTTAGGCAGGTGCGCACTCAAATGCTCGTGAAAACATGTGCATGTAAAGGCAATAGACAACAAAAGAAACCGCGCGGTACGTCATTCGTGCAACGCTGCACTCTTTCGTCTGGAAGTGTGTGTGTATGTAAAGGCAGAAGACAAACAAACAAAACTTTCCAAGAGCACATCAACTCCTCTGTACTGAACTTTAAACAATACCGCACGCTCTTAGCTGGCGTGCCGAAAATTTAGACACTCCACGCGCCGTTCTTTTGAGAGAGAATTCGCGCGTGTTTGGCAATTACACGCACAGGCTTACGCGCGGACTCTTTTGTTGACACTCTATCATGCGAGGAAGAACGTGCATTCATTTTGGGCTTATTTTTTCACCGCGCGTGATTGCCTGCTAGCTCTTTCCTCCGATATTGCCCGTACGCTCCCAGGAGTGTGGTAAAGAACTTGTGTGTGGGGCTTGCATTTGAGGCTTATGGCGACCGAGAATTTTTATGTGATTGTACTATTTTATGTAATTATTGTAATTTTTAGCCCATTGACTTCGTCTATTTCAGTTGTATAACTGTCTTATGGAAATAAAATTAATTGAATTGAACTGACACTGCATTAAACTCAACCATATTGAATACCTGTTTATTGGTACATGAGTGTGCGAAATACAATCAGCATACTCAATCAATTTCCTTTTTATTACCAAGGAATGGGATACGGGTATTTTTTGCCGCTCACTCCTATAATTGTGAAATATGATTTTTGGTGCAAGGGTCTTTTTTTTTATGAAATATTATTTTGTTGTTTATAGTTGTAACATATTATGTTTGGTGCAAGGGTCTTTTATTATCCAGTGGAAGGAAAACCGGTGCGCGGCATAAATTACCGTTTCGCCCAAGAAATTTTTTAAATAGAAAGTTCACCATTGACTTCCTTACGTTAAAAGTACAGTGCACAATACTACGGGTAAGTTCATTTTTTGCACGAACTGAAATAATTGAAAAAATTACTACACAAAATGAGTAAATATATAAATAAATAATGTTACCCAGAAGAGTTAATTGCCTGCTTTTCGATAAAACAAAAATGCATTGTTAGCGACATATCTTTATACAGCTAGGATCCAGCCAACAGTCAACTGTTTTGTTTAGTGAGAAACCTTTGCAAGCAAAATAAACTAAAAAATAACTAGAAAGTCTACAGTAGTGACATCTGTGAACGTTGTGAAGAAGAAAGACAGAGGTAAATCACGCTGTTAGTAACAAGCACTGATAAGTGGGCGATTTAGGTTTCAGAAACTCGTGAAAGTTATCTGTGCTGTTAAAATTGAAAGTCCGTGTACCTAACTCTATGGTAACTGTGATGTACCAGAAACCGAGTATAATACTTCTAATCTCTTGTCAATTACTCCCATATTAGTGGAATCTATAAATGGAACCTCGATTTCCACATTATTTACGATGGCTAACAAAGCTTGTCGCTTAAAATCAATGAGTGCGTTCCACTCAAAAAATGCGTCACACCCAATAATAACATCTGTAGTGAGGCCATTAATTACCAAGAACATTACTTCTACTTCAAATCTCCCTAATTTGACTAATGATAAACATTGCTTCTTTACTCTCTCACGCCGTTTGCCTACGGCTACTGAAAAAAATACTGCACACACTGGAAGCGAAAGAATTCTTATACCCATCTGTTCTAGCCTATAATAGAAATCCAGACTACAAACACTGCTACTTGACCCGGAATCTATTAAAATATCACATTGTAGGCCATATATATCTGCCCTTATTCTAGGTGGTTCTGCTATGACGTCACGTCCAGTCTGTCAATGGAATTTTAGTTTTGTCCATCTGTCCTTCCGTAATCTCAAGCAAGTCTTTATGAGCTGTCATAAAATTGGTAGACTCATTTATGTCAGTAGTATTCATACGACTGAGGCAATCGAGAATCTCAGAGTCCACAAGAATCTCGGAGTTTAGTTTTCCGACGGCCTATTGTTGTCGTTTCCCTGTGGCGACGTAGACCTACTCCTGTTGTTATTGTTTGGCTGGAAACTCCGTGCTTCCAGATTCATGTTTCCGCCCCTATTACTATTATCAGACCTACTTGTAGCCTGATTATTACCATTGTTGTTCCTCCAGTTATTTTGCCTGTTATATGGCCGTCTATAAAAATTGGCTCGCCAATAACCATTTCTATAACCCCTGTTCCTCAGCCAATGCGGAACATGACCATTTTGATTATTCCTGCTCCCCTGATTATTTCCATTGTTATGCCTATTAGCGACCGTAAACATATTTATCTGTCTATTATTGTTGTTGCCTCTATTAAAATTAGGCCTATTCTGAAACCCCCTATATCCTTGGCCATTCTGCCCCCTATTGTGCTGAAAATTATTCTGGCCTGATCTGCCCCCATTATTGTTATAATAGGCCTGATTATTTTGGCTGGAGTGAGGCGCGGCCAATGCCTCCTGCCCACGCGATCCATAATTAGGCCTATAACCCTGCGATGTGCTAGCTTGGTTATTATTTCCTGCCTGAAAATTGCTTGTTTCCCCCCCCCCATCCTGTTTGTGAGGTGTAGCCACCGTTGCCTCGAATTTAGTTAACAAATCCACCATCTCCCCAAAATCCTTGGGTCTGGCAACAATTAAATTATTTCTAATATGATCTTCATAATGACTTGCAGCAATGCTAAGGAATTCGCTGTCTTTGAGAGGGGGGTCTCCCTTTTTGAGCGATTCGTAAAAAAAGGGCTAACATGGTCACGCCCCTTTGAGGATTATATTTCCCCGTTGTCAACTCACTACGAATTTTGTTCTTTTCATTGTCATTCCAATACCTATGCATGAAAAATTTCTTGAAAGTTTCGTAATCAACCTGTTCCCCTAATGTAAGTTTCAGCCATTGAGAAGACCTACCCTTTAAACTTTTCACCATCAGCATTTTTAACTCTGACGGGATTGACTTTAGCTTGAAATAATTATCAAGTTCTGTTAGATAATACTGAGGGTTCATGTGTTCGTCCTCGTTAAAAATGGGGAACGGAATTTCACTAAGCAAGTGAACAGGAATACCCTGTACATTTGTATTTACAATCTGGTTATTTACACTGTTAACACTGTTATCATTATCATGCGTTTCGATATTGCCATGCAGGACTGGAGTTGACATTCTCTCCATTTCTATTACATTTTCAGTGACTACCATAGCACTTGTAGATGCTAAATTTACTGCATTAGGTCTGTTTACTTCCGGGATAGCATTATCGCTGCTCGATGTGCCACTCATGCTATTCTGGCATATCATCTCTAGCTGCCTATCATTTTGCTCTAACTCCCTGATTTTATTTTGCATAATATTTACCTGTGAGACTAAGCTACCAACTTTGTCATTTGTTACTTTGCTGGAATTTTCTACAACTGATTGCACTTGACTTAAAGCTGCCTCTAGGCTACTATTCACCCTAGTATTTATTTGTTCAGTTATTTTCTGCTCTAAGTTCTCTTGTTCACGCCTAAACTCACTTTGTACATTAGCTGTAATTTCTGTAAATGTGTTATTTACCTCTATCTGAATACCCTTGACATTATCCTCAAACCTGTTCACTTTGTCTTGTATGTTCTGAAAACCCTCTCCATTTTCTGCATATCAGTTTTAACTGCGTGAAAACTACTGTTTAGTTCCGTCTGCATATTTCCAACTGACTTTAATTTGTTATCTACCTCTTGCAATTTCTGTTCTAAGTTCCCTACAGAATTCAATTTCTCATTCATTTCCCCAACAGATTTCAATTTATTATTTACATCTTGCATTTCCTTTTCTAAGTTCCCTACTGAATTTAATTTCTCATTCACAGATCTTAACTTTCCTTCAAATTTTCTACTGTGTTAAATTTACTGTTTACAGATTTCAACTCTTCCTTCAAATTTTCTTTCATTTCACTCATGAAGCTACGTAAAATAAATTTTATGTCTCCCGGGTCAGACTGAACTACCTGGGCGCTGGATGTGCTAGGCCTAATTTCCTCAACTTCCATTTCCATATCTGCCTGAATTTCTGCTTGGACCTCAACATCCTGTTCATGCCTAATAATATTCTGGTCAGAAGGACCCTCCAATAACTCATTCACATTACTATTATTTACAATCAGTGACTCTACAATTTCCTGAGACTCCATTTCTTGCGTCTCCATATCGCCTATGGTTTTATGCCGTAATTTCATTTGCAATTATTAACAAAACTGCCTCAACTGCACAAAATTATACCCTGCTGTACTCTTACATAGAACAACTACACACATGTATACAATACCCTCAAGACAACAATAATATGGAAATATATACACAAACAAATACTTTACAGTTTGCTGGCTTGAACCGATGCGGTGACGGGCCGTGTAGCGGATGGTGATGCTCCCCTAGCCGCTGTCTGGTGCCGCCGAACTCCGGTCGTGTGATGTCTGCGTTGCTGATTCCCGCGTTGTATTATTCATTAAAGTATTTTTCAAATGGGAAGCGTTTTGCTCTTCCTCTTGCTTAGATACGCAGTCCAATCAGAGACGGCGAGACGGAAGGAAGACCCTTCCTGATAGCGGTACTCTTTTAGCTCGTACACGTGATTGGCGGTGAAGGAAAACGCTTCCCATTTGAAAATTACTGTAGTGTACTACGCCACTAATTGTCGAAACCCTCAAACGATGGTTGTGCCATTTGGAACAAATATTTCTTACTTGGTTGAATGCTGCTTGAAGTCCTGGGATGATGTCCAATTCACTGCTCTGCTCCACATGCTGATCTGCTCCCGTAGAACTCACCTTTTATAATGTTTTTGCCCGGCTAATGAGATCTCTTTATCTTAGGGACAACACGTTATGGAATCTCCAATTTCAATGAAAGTACAAGAGTCTGGTAAGATCGATGTTTATTCAATAATTTAACTCGTTTAATTTTATCAGCATTATCGTACAACTTTACTTATATAATTAACTTTTTAATGCAATCAGTTACAATCAAAGCGTAAGGTTCTGGTATGCTCGGTTTCTTGGCGGGACGATAATTACTAACTTCTCTCAAAATTATTACTTCTTTGATAATGATTTAATTACTGCGATACACGAGTGCTATCTAGTTACTTCTTCGCTATTTACTCACTTGTTGACCAACAAATTCTATTACCTGACTCTTCAATTTACTATGAAATCTATATCCTGCTGCTCACGACTTCGGACTTAGAAATTTTCAAGAACTTACACAACGCGCAGACGGCCGGCACGGGCCTCTTAGATTGAACTCCTACTCCTACGAGTCCCTCAGATAATCTGCCCCAACAAAGTTCTCCCCCCATCCAAGAAACCTCGCATGTCACCAACCCGAAAATATAGTGCCTAAACCTTATTGGTTAATATATTTATGTATCATTCCACTCTCGGACTTGCTGTGACTAATGATTGGCTGACAGATCCACACGTACAACATAATTTCTTGGAATACAAGTTCTCAGTAGCCAAACACTCGTATTGTTCTCTAAAGCCGAGCATGGCTTCGGTTTTCCACAGCTACACAATAAAATCACCTCTTATCTTGGATTTCATTGTCTATGCTAACTTTTCACACAATGCTAGTACGGAGAATTTAACTATTGGGACTGACAGCCTTCCTTTGTTAAATCTGACTATGTTATTGATCCCGTTACTTTTAGCTATTATATTCTGAAATATAATTTCTCTACCATGTCACTGTAACTATAACTTCAAGTTCCTAAACTTTTAATATTGCTGAATTATTGCTTATTTATTCCTTGCTTAAATATTTTCAATAAAACACCATCAATTAAAATAGCTTGATTAACCCTTAATAAAAATAAATTCAATACAGCCAAAGGCGTATTTGCTGCAAGATGACGTGGATCTGCTTGAAGAAGTTGTAGATGGATTATTTACTGAAGAAGAAATAATTGCACAATTAGGATTTATATTCAGTAATTTTAGAAATTCTACCTGGATAAAACGAAGTAAGTAGCCTACATTTTTATTCAAAATAGTTTTCTCGAGAATCTTCTGGCTCAAAAAGTCATGAATATTAATTAACATTCGTATATTTTTTAAACGCTATATTTCAAAATAAAGTAAGTTATTACATTAGTAGAAGAAACTGCCGGGGATATCTTCACCGGTTGGTGCACCAGAAGAGAGCATAGATAAGACAATTTGTGTAAATGAAGATGAGGAAGGGGAATCGAACATATTGATATCTGAAGACAGTGTGTTTTGTAATTTATTTTAGTACGCCCTAATAACACGCCGACAATACCGGGACTTTAAAACAAGGACAGCTACCGAAAATTGTAATATGAGATATAACTTGTGATTCATATGAAAAAAATATTAAAACCTGTGTCTATAGTTCATACTTTTGTATTACAAGGCCTGCTTTAATTTAAAATTAGATCTATTATTATCCACGATTATGCTATTAGCATTTTTATATATTCATCGCAGATTAATCTCTATGTGTACCAGAGGGAAGCAAGGCAGATACCCTACCTATGATTGAAGAAAATATTTTTGAAGGACCTTCTGTGAGTGGTTTGACTGATATAAAAGGAAAACTAATAAGTTTAAAGCAATAATGACGAAAGAAAAGTTAACGTATTTTGAATTAAATTTATTATTATTATTATTATTATTGCTTTTTTCTTTTGCAGACACATCCACTATTCTTCCCACTATAACGTAGATAACAGATGACTTAAGTTATGAGCATCATTTTTCAGGGACTTCTTCGGGAAATCATACAGAAAGTGAGGAACAGATGAAAGTGAATTTTTTGGGGACTAGATAAGACATTTGTTAGGGAATTTCTAGAAAACTTCCCAAAATTGTCATCGCATTACTTTAGGAAAATGTCTACTAACTCTATCTGGAGCCAGGAATAAATCCTGTAAGCCAACTGTATCACCTATACAGAGAAAAAAATGTAAAATAATGAACAAGGGGACAATAAGTACACACACACTTGATGATATTTTATCAGACATGGATATAGGACGAATATAGGCCCAAAAAGGACGACTGTGACTTATGTGTTGGATATCCAACCAGCAATGTAAATGAGTATGATTATCAAAAAGGAAAGGATCGGGAGGGAAATACACAAAAGATAAGGCAGCGGCCGAATCAGACACATGTAGAGTTTTTACGATGGACTCGCAGGCTGTAAAGGTAGCTCCCTTTTTGCAAGCCAGTGCAATATATTACAAAACTAAATTGGCAGTCCATAATATTACAATGTATGAATTGGCTAATCATGATGTAATCTACTACGGGTTCGATGAAAGTGAAGCTAAGCAAGTAGCATCAACATTTTCCACTTGTGTGTTACTGACACATTGAAGAAAGTAATGTGCCCATCATTTTATATTCCAACGGCTGCACATATCAAAATAGGAACGCAGTATTGTCGAAAGCTTTGCTGAAATTCACAATGAAAACAAACATTACTGTATTCCAGAAGTTTTTGGAAAATGGTCACATCCAAATGAAGTATGATTCAGTGATCAGTTTCACAGAATGCAGGCCAAAATCTAAAGAAATATTCCTCCCTAGTCAATATCCAACTGTGACAAGAGAAGCAAGAAGAAAGTCATTTCCAAACAAGGCTACTTACGGTGATCAGTAAAGCCCGGATTTTCATGCACTATCAAACTTTAAAACATGCATGCATTCATGCACTATTGTATCTCCAAATATGCACAATGATGGGCGAAACATGCACTATGAAAAATCTGCACTGTACTGCAATATATTTCAATTTCTCTTAAAACAATATACGAGTTTTTCCAAATTCTCCACACTTTAACTCGTGCATTTATCAGTTAGGGCATTCTTGAACGCAGAAAAGGACCTCTCTACTTCCCAAGAGGTGACAGGTGCATACTTAAGGGAAGAAATTTGACTGAGGGTGAGATCGAATTCAATGTCTTTTACATTTTTTCCAAATAATACGTCTTTTGCTTTTTTCAGAAGTTTAAGATCAGGATTTGAACTACGTACCTTCTTAAGTTTTTCCCTAACTGTCACACCCATTTCTCCAAAAACACGATTCTCAAGATAATTCAACGTCTTCAACAATGGCTAGTGACTGACAAATTCAAGCGGTGAACATTTTGTTTAGCAGTTTTCTTTCAATGGAAGGTCGGCGAGTCGGCATTTTCTTTTGTAGCCTGATGTATTATAGTACTGTTTATTTAGGGTAAACAGTAGTTTGCACTCTCAAATTGATGCAGGTGGCAGACTCTGTTGCCAAGTCAATCAAATAACATTGATAATACAATACAACATTTTTACGTTTCACTGAAAAGCCAAGATTTTAGGGAGGCACATTCATAATATGCACAGTTATGCATGGTAACTTGATATTATGCACTAAAACCAGAAAATGAGGATTTATATGCATTAAAAACGTCTGAATATGCTATATTAAACCAAAAAAATCCAAAACATGCATTATGCATGAATTTTGCCATAAAAAGGCCGAAATATGCAAACATGCACGGAAAAAATATGGTTATTTGGAATCCATAAGTCATGTAATGAGTAACTACAAAGTTTGAGAAGTCTAACCAAAGTATATAAAAACATGCATTTGCATGGAAATCCGGGCTCTAGTGATCAGTGATCAGTGATTACACATTCTTCATAGACTAGTGTCTATAAGCTCTGGATTTATTATTCCATTCGTCCTGAACGGAAACCAAATGCCCCTACGGTATTTTATTTAAGAGTAATAAAATATGAACCTAAGGGTGTCGTACATTATAATCTGGACTACACTGAAGATTTTCAGGAGTTGCCTAAGTGGCCTAAGACTCTCAAGGAAGGAGAATTCCCCAGGCTCTACATGGAGAGGCTGAAGATCAAGAAGTCTAAGTGGGATCACTTACAGCAACTAAAGTAATTATTTCCTCATGATTTCCATCTATTCTATGACAACATTCCTCATTTGTAAATCATAGCATCAAAATTGTTATTGTGTATTTATTTAATCTATTGCTCAGGCTATTGAACAATTGTCATTAGCCTTCTGGATTTCCAGTATGTTATTATTTTGCTTGCTCAGATGAGCAATCATGATGTAGCCAGCCGTGAAAGCCTACACTGTTATATTATTATTTTGCCATCAGTAGTATGATCAAATTCTTTATCTCCAAATCGTAACTCCAATACAAAAACTGTATCAGGAAACTGTATTTGTACCATGTATACTTGATTTATATATATTAGAGCAGGATATTTCAATATAAAATATATAAAGAAAAATAATTTGGTCAACAATTATAGTACTATATTACACTCAAAAAAAGTATTTTTTTCTTAAAAAATACTTCTTTTATTCTGAAATAAAAATATTTAATTCTGTGTAACTGACATTTTCGTAAAATAATTAAGAGTTCAATACCGCGTAACTAGCGCCACGGTGCCAAAAAACTAAAATTCGCCTCAATGTTGCCAACATATAATTAGAAATACGTTTTGTTTATTATCCTGAAAATGTAAACATTGTACGACGTCTAAAAGCAACAATAAACAGTCTTTTGCTTCTCCTGTAAAATTTGTGTTTTGTTAGTTACACGGTATTGTTTCTTAAGCGACGATATATAAAACATTTTACAATGTTTTACTAGGTCTTCACATAGTTAACAATGAAAAGTAATTAACAATTAAAATATGCCCTTGTTCTTGAAGGTGAATAAAGAACATTAACAAAAGAGTTAATTGAATAAACTGGCTATTAAATACTTATAAATTACTGTACAATAGTAAACATAAACAATATGAATCCAAACTACTTATTAGAAATACGGTAGGCCTATTTGCTTTTGTTAAATCTTTGACCTTAAACTATAAAATTGTTATATTTAAATTTGTGTTTATGTAATATTAAAAATTGTTAATCTTGAAAGTGTTGGATTTTGGTATTTTATTTTAAAAGCCAACACAATCTATTAGCAATTACATTAAACGAGCTTAAAAGGCCCGGCATCGCTAGGTTTGGCTTTTATCACTCAATAGGACTTCAAATTTTGCAACCTATTACTTTTACACACGATGCATGGTAGAGGTTGAAGTAAGAAGAAACAAATTCTGATAACATAATATTTTACTGTGTTTACAAGGGTATTGTATTTCCCACTTTCATGTTGCCATACAACTGTTTCGGGCTAAGATCAAAAGAAAACCAATATCACTTTCTCACAATCTTGCCCAAAAATCTGGGACACAAAATTTTACTGCTCACATAGGGCTAAAAATGTTTCATCCTATTTTGTCACTTTTCACGTTGTTAGGGCTTACAATATACATCCCTATTTCTCAACTAATACAAAACCTTCAGAGATAAATAAAGTAAACTATAAATGGATAGAATTTTTTACAGACTTCTGGTATAGCATTACTCGCTACCCACCGTTGGCACAAACTCAGGCTGAGACAACTGTATATGCTGTCCCTGCAATACGACCTCCTATTCTACAGTGAGTCCCACGCAAGAGTTGGCCGTTGACGTGGGTTTCTGCATCGCGGCAGGCACAGCTCCAACTCCCAAGCGATCGGGTGAAATATCTACGCAAATAATGCTGCGGTCGGTGTAATGTTTCAGGTTCTCACATTTACAGTTAAAATTACAATGAAAATAACCACATACCTCATAACAAGAGATGTTAGAAATGTTCTCCTCTTGCATCCACACAATACAGGCACCTTTTTAGGAAATTTTCTTTCACGCGCATAAGTTCAGCTTCCGAGATAGAGTTAATTCCTTTTGTGATATTGTCTTTAAGTTCTTCTTATGTATGGGAAATTGACCTATACACTTTATTTTTCAAGTTTCCCCATAAATAATATTTACATACTGTTAGAAGAACTTAAAGACAATATCACATAGACCTATCACAAGAGAAAGTAACTCTGTCTCGGAAGCTGAACTTATGCGCGTGAAAGAAAATTTCCTAAAAAGGTGCCAGTATTGTGTGGATGGAAGAGGAGAACATTTCCAACATCTCTTGTGATGAGGTACGTGGTTATTTTCATTCTAATTTTAACTGTAAATATGAGAACCTGAATCATTACACCGACCGCGGCATTATTTGCGTAGATATTTCACCCGATCGCTTGGGAGTTGGAGCTGTGCCAGCCGCAGCGCAGAAACCCACGCCACTGGCCAACTCTTGCGTGGGACTCACTGTACATCAAAATGTGAAGTGAGAAAATTATATTCTCCATGTCCAGGGTAGAGAAAGTTATGTGATGCATGCCATCCAAAATTTTATTTGTTAAAGCCCAGTAAAATGCAACAGCCAAAATTCTATGGGAACACTGCTAACAATGTTGTCATGAGAACTGAATTACATTTGAAGAATTGAGTGTAATGTTTTCAGAAATCAGGCCCCTAACTTTCTTTCTACTGTCACATCAAGAATTTCAATAGCTTTTAAACCCTCTCCGGTTTATGTGGATCATTTTGCAATGAAGCTTCCGTGCGTAAATTGGTCCAGTAGTTTTTAGTCTATAAAGTACACACATACTAGCATTGCCTTTTATACTGTTTGAATAAATGTGAGTAAGATAGGCCTATCACTTTATAAAATATAAGTTTATAAAGAAAACCTAAGACATTATCACTTATTATTAATATTTGTTAAAAGAAGATGGACTCAAGGTACATTGCTTTGGAAAATATGTGAAAAATTATTTCCTATGATGATTCCTAGATCAACATGTGGAATTTTACTGAAATAGTTTAATTTTAAGGTATCTGAACCATTAATAAGCATTAAAACACTCAGAACTAAGGATTTTTTTTATAAATTCCCACTTTTTATAAGTTCCTTCCCACTGGGAATATTTCTGGCCCACATCACTAATACCATGACAGTTGTATGAACTACATGTATGGACACTGGAAATACACCAACATTGTGCTTTACATATTTATTAAGGTAGTTTATATTACAGAACTGGTTTCATGTTTCACACTTAATACAGCACACCACACATACCCGTTCTAAAGGCCCTCAAAGTAGTTCCCTGCAATATCCACAGCAAGTTTCCAGCGGTGTGGGAGATGCTGAATTCCATCTGCATCACAATTTTCATGTAGGAATCTGGTCATCTGTTGCTGCACTGCATTTGCAATGTCCTCAAGTGTCGCAAACCACCAATACTGGCCTATGTCAGCATATGGTTGAAAACAATCATCAAATCGGCAGTTTTGAAATTTTAGAGGTGGAGAACGACATTACTCGGAGAATGGTATGCGAGGCTTTTCATATTATCAGGAGAACAGGAAAACTCCTCAACAACTATGAAGGAGACCTGGACGATGATTGGTTGGACATCGTCAGGAGATTTGCGAAGGGGACAACAACACGAAAATTTCCCCCGCCCGCAGAATACGAAATCCCAAAAGAATGGATCGAAGTACATCACAGGGATACCACCTTTATGTTACGCACCGAGGGTATGGAGGATGACTGTGTACAGGGTGGTTTTCCGAATGGGTACGGGAGCATGGCAGAGACCCCTTCCGGCATGGACAACATACCAACACGCGAGTAGACTTCATTTCACGTGAGGAGGGCCTGGAGGTCAGGCTGAAACATAGTGACTGTTCTAAGGTAATTTTATCCACTGTACTAAAGTTTTAATAACAGTTTTTAATAAACTTATATTCATAACCGGTGGAAAGAGTTGGACTTGGGTTTGAATTACCTAGTATGTTGCTACCTTGGTTCCTTTACCTTTTGTATGAGGTCGAAATCACATGGAGATGGGTCACCAGAGTATGGTGGGTGCTCCATTTCTTCCTTTCCCCAGTACTGCAGTAGCCATCCAACACACTCTGCTAAATGTGATCTTGCGTTGTCATGGAAAATGATAGCATTGCATAACAGATCAGGACGTTTTTCCCTAACGCCATGTCATACCTGCCTCAGGAGGAAGCCCCTGTTATACTCTGCTGCCACTGTTCGGCAATGTGGAATGAAGTGGCACATAATGATGCCCCTGACATCAGTTTCACTGTGGAAGAATTCTTATATGGAACTTCTGCCTCCTCGGTGATTTGGAATGTTGCCACTCTACCGAGTGACATTTGAATTCTGATTTGTATGCTCTGGCACAAAATTCAAAGATTGTGATAACGGTATGTGTGAAAAGAAGTGGTCTCCCTGATTTTGCCATCATGCTAAGTGGTCAGAGCATGTTGCATATATTGCTTCCACCTTTGGACCTCCGCTCAGTGCATGTGGTACCCACTTTTGCGCAGGTGCAGAACGTGCTGCAAAATCCTGTGTCTGTCATCCTCCAGCAGGTGCTCGATTACTGCAAGTGCCACATTGGTCCATATACTCACGGGTCGTTCCACATGTTGCTGATTACTGGTTGCCACACATCCTCACTGAAACTCTCCCACGACTCGACGACTGTCTGGTATGGCAGGGCATTATTTCCAACAGCTTTCACCAATTCCCTGTGTCATTTCCTGGCTGTTATATGGAGAACTGACAACTGTTGCCAATCGCCGGACAACTGATTTCACATCGCTCTTTGTGCTCGTACAGGCAATCTCAGCACCATTTGACATTATCAACACACACTAGGACTGCCTATCTTCCCCACAACACATACCATTTTGTACTCCGATAACAGTTCATCACAAGAAAAAATAGTGGCCATGTCTTATGCCCAAACCTTTGTATTTACCGCCAAATTAGAATGTACTCCAGGAACTCAATACTGATATTTCCTAACAGTGTCATTCCCACAAACTGTAAAAAAGCAAGAAAATATTTGTTCCTACGTTTATGTTTGCACATTCTATGTCAATAAATATGTATAAAACAAACTAGTGTAGCCTATAATGGTATAGTTTGTCAACAAAACAAACACAGAGTTCCAACGTGCAACTGAAACACAAGGGTAGTTTGAGAACAAAAAGGGGGATTATATAGCAGATAGAGTGAGGTTTTATTTTTAGGTTAATGCAGAAGGCCAGATTTGATGTTGTATTGTACTTCAGACTCTGTAGAATCCATGTTGCAAAGTGGGTAGGAGAGTTTCAGCGTTTCCAGTAACCATGTATATAAGCGCCTTTTTCTTGTAGGAAGATTCTAACTCTAAGTAAAATCACAAATAATTTGACACAGAATTAACGTAAAATGGGAATGATGTTTCAGGCTTTTCGAGATTGCTTTGCTGCAGGTGGGGAGTGAGGGGAGGGGTTACAGTCACATGTCAAAGAAACAGTGGTGGCAACCTGATAGCAAAAGCGCTGATCAATGGTATGGAGCTTTGCTAACATTGCTCTGTGCAATACCACAGGCGTAAAACAACTAATATCAGCCCTATGATCCTTTCCTGAGTTTCTTTGTTGGGGGTTTTGCCCCTGGGCCCCCCTTCCAATGAGAGTGATGGTGGCCAACCTATGGGCCACGTAACCACATAGAGAATCTCTCATAGAAACACATCTATATGTTGTACCAAACCCCAAAAAGGCCTCATGTGATTTAAAGGCAAGTCAACAAAATGAAAACCTGATGTTAGCATGACAGGAGGAATAAGAAAATAATAGAAGGGGAAAGAGCTCATGAATAAAAGCAAACAATTACTGATATATATGGAGACTGCATATTGTGAATCTAACAAAAGAAGTGGCTAAAAATTTAAAAAAACTAAAAGATTATTGTAGGGTATATAGATGTTCAATCAGCTACCTGTTAAGGTGGTAAAGATAATTGTCTCTCAGAAAGGCCATCAGGCATAAGATATATGAGTCACTATCTCCAAGAATTTCAGGTAGCATTGTTTATGACGGCTACCGCTGAAGACAGTGTAATGAATACAAGTATGCATATCAATTTGGTTCTGTAGTGTGCAATATTCTTGGTGCAAATAATGTAAATATGGTGAATTATGGCTTCTTTTACTTGCCTTTAAATCTACAGACATGGGCCTATCACATTTATGCTCACATAAATGCCATTGACCTGATAAAACAAAAACACTGGTCCAGGATCAAACACTGATAAAACATTGGACTAGGAAAAAACCCGCAAACTTGGGCACAGAAAACCAGCACGATACTGACTACACTGCCCAAAATGACAAACTTTTCTTGTTCAAGAGCACCACATCCAAGGCTCAAGTGATGAGTTTCTTCATTTTATGTTTTTGTTTTAGAAAAGTTCCATTATATTTCACATGTCCAGCAGCATGCATTAGAGTAACAAATAATATAAAATTGTAGATAATTTTGTAAAATGTGGGTAGGCCTATGTGTATTTTAATTCTTAAAATTTTTATTGTTGTACAATAATGAAAAAATAATAACTCCCTGTAGGTCTTGCTGGTTTTGGACCCCTCCCGGAAGCATTCCTAAATGTGTGCCTGCTAAGAGTCTTGATTTGAATCATGTCTCAGAAATATTTATATCCCAGTCTTTCCTTTGCTGCCATTTTATTCAATTTAATGAATTGTTTTATTTATCTTGGTTCAAAATAAGTTTCATTACAATAACTCTTTCTTTGTTCCAGGAAATTTCGGAAACATTAAAGGGTGCGGAAAAGAGAATGTCCCATATTATGAATGAACTTCCTAACAGATACTGTTACATCAGCAATTCCTCAGAATTTGAGCCATTGAAGGTATACTCAGATAACTAGTTCATTCAAAGTTTATGGTGTAAGTTGCAGTATGAAAGTTAGTATGATACAGTTAATTACTGGAACCTAATTTGTGAACAGTTCTATTAGAAAATCAATATTTTATTGATCTGTGCATAATTAGTAGCCTACTACTCTATGGTTGAGACACAGGAATTAGAAATCTGTAGTAGAAAGTGGGTTTATGAACTGTCCATAAGTACATTGACTTGAGGTGGTCTGTTGCACACCTTTGTAGTAGGGATGAATGAAGATGTGTTGTCAGGATCCTACGAGCTGCACATGCCTCTTTGGCTGATCACCTACAGATTGTCCATCGGGTCATTCCATGTCAAACCAACACAAAAACAAGGGTTTCATCACCCACCATCTCAGATAGTGATGAAACTTTGTAAATACCCTTCCCTTATGGTTCAAGTAAACCCCCTGAAATTTTTCCTCTCTATCTCAAATGGTTTTAATTTTATAGCACTTCGTGAAGTTTTGTTAATTCTGTGTTTTCTGTTCCTCTTGAGACCCTCGGCACAAGATATCCTTATGTACATTAAAGTTTTTGTCTCCATAGCCAATGATCGGATCTCTTTGAAATTTTACAGAGCTAAACAAAATTATGAGAATTTCAGAAAAAAATATATCACTAGTCAAAAGATGTTATAAATGTCTTTAAAAAAATTATACATATACTTGTAGCCTAGTTCTTTTTGGTGAGAAAACTAGGTTTAGAAAACCTGAATCTTTGGTTTGTGGGCTTGATGAAACCAAAAGTTTTTGATGTTGAAAGTTATTGCAAAGACATGCTCTTTCTCAACAAAAATGAAATTTATGGTTTTATAATTTCTTATAATGAAAATTTTATGTTTTCTGAACTTCATGGGGAAAAAATTGACCTCCAGTCTGTACTAGCAAGTGATACGAGGTTGGCAATGGCCTGTCCATTGACTATTGCAGCTATTTGGCCTAATGGTCCTGTCTGGAAGTTTGAAAACTCAACTAGGCTTAGGATTAAGAACCAGGATATGGGTAGAGATCTACATGAGCAGCCAAGTACAGCTATCCAAAGAAAAAATGACCGCACTCTTGAACACTAAAAATATTCTAAGTCTGACCTTGTTTATAATGCGGTCACTGGTTTCTAGCACAATTACTGACAACAGGTACTCAATATCTTTGGGTTTGATCTCTTGATTATTTTATAACATGAAATAGGCTAATTTATTTCACGATAACATGAGTCCCTAGCTATGAGAATATTAATTTCAATAAGATTAGTTGTGTCTGTAATTATTAAATAGTTCTCATTGCATTTTTCTATCAACTATATAATGTATAAGTCGGCTGCGGTGGTCTAGAGGTAGCGTGCCCGCCTCTAGATCCGAAGGTCGCGAGATCCAACCCGGCCACAGTTGATGGGTTTTTCAGGACGTAAACATCCTGGGCACGGAGTCCACCGGGAGGGACTTTAAACTGTGGGGCCCGTGTCGTAGATTTACGGCACGTAAAAGAACTCCAAGCCTAAATTAGAGCCTCTGGACAAAATTTCTCTGCCCTTTCATATCCAAGTAATACCTTAGTTTCCGGAGGGGGGTTAAGGGGCGATAGGAAAATAAGAGTAACAAATTTCACATAGGTAAACAGAAACCTCCACTTGGAGGCCCTTCACTCCAACAGGGGGGCATAGGATTCGAGAGAGAGATATAATGTAGAGTCAAACATGCGTAAACGCTCACCTTCAATTAGTGGTCACCTCAATAAATGACCATTTTTCTGTGGAACCAAATAATTTTCCCAAAAAGCCGTGTTAATATACCCTCTCTTTAACGGCCACCTCACACTGTTGTCAGCGGCCTCACAAATTTCAGCTATCCAAAGCAAAAATGACCGCACTCACAAATTTCAGAAAAGTACCTGGATTATACATCCAGTCATAACCACTATGAATACTTTTTCACCCCTGAAACTGTCACATAGGCTTACCAGTAATTTTTGGAAGGCAAAAGTTTGTTAATGAAGTGCAGTTCAACAGTTCAAAAGTGTGTCACATCTGAATAAACTTTTAGAATCCTTTGAAACATGTGCCATTAAAAAGAGATGCAGAAACAGTACAAAACAAACCACACTTGGATTTCTTTTTTAGGGAAAAGTAAAGTAAAATGCAAAAAGTCTCTCTACAGTGTATTACTATGACCGCCTGCATAATTATTTCTCTGTTTATATAGACATAAAGCATGTAAAGTAAATAGGCTACAACATTATGTACCAGTGGCGGCTCGTGACCAAATATCCAGGGTAGGCAAACTAGAAATTACAGAATAAATTAACCTGAAAATGTGGCACGTTCAGTTTAGCTTAATTCACTTCAGAATTAAATAGCTGCTCCGATCTCACATGCCAGCATAACATCTAATTACATCATACCAGAATTTCTGTTTTACCAGTCGATTTAGGAGATTGCGTTCAATAAACGTTGTGGTTAATGCTGTAAATCAAGGTGATTAGTAAATATGATTTCACCGTTTTGAAGCAAGAAGAGCTCCTCTCACACCGCAGATTGCTGCTGGTATTGTTGTTAGTTCTTCATATATGCATTTGATTGGTTCATTTTGTATGGAAAAGTTTTCTCTAACTTCTCCCAGTGATGATGCAGATCATCATCGTAACTTAAGCCGCAAGTTGTGAACTCTTTGTAATTCCCGCTGTTTAGTGACGACTCAGAACGGAACGGGTAGTTCCTGCTTACCTAACAATACCGTGACATCGATTTAAATTTAATGTACAGTGATACCTCGAGATACGAGTTTAATTCGTTCCGTAACCTTGCTCGTATGTCAATTTGCTCGTATCTCAAAGCAATTTTCCCCATTGAAATTAATTGAAATGCCATTAATCCGTTCCAGCCCCAAAAATGCTACCCCCAATTGTTTTTGTTACGTGTAAGAAAAGTGTATTTTAAATGACCAATATTGTATAAAAACAATACTGTACTGCCTTGCCAAGTCAGCTACTCGCACACCTTGCTCATTTTTTTCTACGATTTCTAGAAAAACTTAGCAAAGATGCTTCGACAGCGAGGTAAACAAGCACACTGGGGGAATACGTGGGATAATGCGCGAGACGCACAAGGCGCAGGCGCAGTAAACTGGTGGACCGTGTGCAGCGTCGCAGCTGGCCGTTCCTCATATCTCAAATGTCGCTCGTATTTCAAAACAAAACTTCGCTCGCTCGACAGCTCGTATCTCAAATAACTCGTATGTTCTTTCTTAAAAGGACTGCATAAGCGCTTCAACCTCGCTGCAGCAATCCGCAGCAGAGTTATGTTCCTTTAAAAAACGCACGGTTTAGTCTTCGTAAAGATATCGGCTAGGTTCGGAACATTTCCATGATGGGGTAGGCAGAATTTGTATTAGCTGACCAGGGCAGTTTACGCATGCGCTAGGCACGGATATTTTACACAGCTAGCTTGCTACGGAGCCCATCTCAGAACTCAGGAAGACAGGCACTTTCCAAATCTGCCTACCTCATGACGTCATTCAAACGAAATGATGCAGGGAGCACTGTCTGGGCGGGCCTTTCAAATTACTGTGAGCTAGCGAATTGAATTATTTCACACGTAACATAAAGGCAGCTGTTCACCATATTACGAAATAAAATAGTAAAGGCTATATGGTATATCAAAATGCCAGTTGAAGAAGAAAAAAATACGTATATGAAGTTTTAATGTATGAGGGTAGGCTCTGCCTACCCCGAGGAGCCGCCACTGTTATGTACAGTACTAGGAGGTGCCCGTGGCTTCGCCACGATAATTCTTTTAAAAATTAAAAATTAAGAGTATAATAATTATTAAAGCATTATATTTATTAACACTTGCACGCGAATCATTCATAAACTAAGCCATTAATAATTAATGAAACAGCTAAAATTCCTGCTATAGAGTACATTCCACGACATGAAAGCGCCCCCTGGGAAAACTATATCAGAATCAATTATGCAGTTCCAAAGAACCTGTGAACACATAATACGTATTGTTTCTCAGTTGTTTATTGACATGAATATGATGTGAATTTTATTTTATCAATTCAGTGTAATTTTCAGAAATTATATAATGTTTCAAGGGAAGGAATGGTTTGTTTGGATTATTATTATCTGCGATATTTCAAGAGATAAAACCATCAATATTTTACAGCTGTTGCCCCCGGCTTCGCCCGCCATTATTCATTGACTCCAGGATTTTTAAGAAAATTACACTGGTAGATTATGAAAAATGTTTGTGGTTCAGAGCTATGAAAATTGTAAGTAAAAATAAAATTAGAATATTTGTTCATTGTGTTCATTTCACTTAGGCCTTATATAATAAAGAAACGGTTTTCCTTCCTAATTTTGTAGTCGTCATGAAAGTTTAGACTGCGAGAGACGAACATCGCCGAGTATACCCGATGTCTCACGAAGCGGGCGAGCAAGCACGCTATTTAGGGCCGTTGAATTGTATAAGAGTAGTTGTTGATTTCATTTATTGGACTGTACTTAAATTTAATAATGTTAGTTACTCATTGCATACATGTTAGTTAGTTATCCAATGGCAGGATTTGATATGATCATCACCTTCCTTCTGGCTTCCCAATATAGATGGGTTATTCTCCAGAAAAGGGCAGATTCATGTCGCAGTTGATTTTCTGGTGTAAAATAAGTATTTATGAATTATTATGATAAGTTAGATTGAAATAAGATCTATTTGATCCCATATTCCACTTTTTAAACAAAAGTTACAATTTTCTGCATTTTAGGGCACAGTATGTGAGATCTCACCTCCGTGTCATGTTCCAATGCCTGACTCGTCATTTTCATTCTTTCGTAATTCAACAGGCTTTAATTTTTATTCCATTTTAGTGTTATAACAAGAACAAACAGCTCAAAAAATGAGTCATTAATAACTGAAAAGAAAATATATCATTTTGTAAAGACAATTTTTTGCACTAAAGATGCCTGTCCCAAAGTGAAACCTCACCTCCGTGAAACAATATAAAAGTTCAGTTACTTCCACAGGTATGGCACTGTAGTCTTTCTATTTACCTTAGACCCCAACTTTTGGCAGTTTTCTTATCATTTATATAAAGCCAAGCTGTTAGTGTGCTTTTAAGTGTTGTTTTGTTTGTGTAAAAGGGCTAAATGCACAGTTGGTAATTGAACTTCCTCACCTCCGTTACCTACACCCAACGGTAAAGTTGTATGTTTTTATATTTACTTTTGCTATAAATTACAATAATAAGGAATGCAAAGTTTAACTCTAGAACTGAGATTTTCTAACCTCAAATGTTCCCAAGCTGTTTGACAAATTAGAGAAAAATCTCACCTCCGTTACTGTTACTCTCGAGTCCTATCCATGGAGGTGCAATTAATGTTGTAATTGATGACATATTTAACTGTCTGCATTTTTTATTTTTGCTTAAAGAAGATACTGGTATAGCCTAATAGTTTATGACAATATATCATGTTTTGATTTAAAGTTTTGATTTTAAGGTGATAAAAATAAGTAAAAAGTTGTGTGTTAATCCATTTGTATGGTAATAAATATTGCTCTTTTTCATGATAACATTTAATACAGTAAATTAATTCTAATTCTCACATAACTTCTAAATAATTACTATTTCTTACTATTTTCTCACCTCCATGAATGCGCCATTTTCTAACCTTGTTAATTTAATGCAAAATACCACTCGGTAAGTAGGGCAAGTACCTCAGTAGCACTCTGCAGAAAGAAATGTTACATAAAAAATTACATGGTCCAAAATAAAAAAATAATTTAAAAAAAATTCTAACATTGAAATTTTCTTTTCTGGAGAATGACCCAGATACACCAAGTCTCCACTTTGTTGTCTTTCATGATTAAGACTGTTGCACTCCAGTAGGTGGGCTTCATCCATGATGGTGTCCTGTCCTTGACACAAAACACGTCATGCAGGGTACTGGAGGATCTTGAGTCTGTAGAGGTGGTGGGCCAGGCAGTCATGTCCTGACATTAAACGGAACAGTCTGACAGCTTCTTGACGATCTGCTTTCTTTGTCCTGTTATATAGTGTAGATACTGTTAACCACATGTCCAGGTCGTGGTAAAATCTAGTGAAGTATAGTGTATAATACCTCCACTCATGTGTTCTCCCATTTTTTCCCTTTTGCTTCCATATTTTCTAGTGCTTGTTTATGATCGAAAGTTGCTTTTATTTCTTGTGTTTTCTGCTTTATGGTTGTGGTGTTGTTGCCTTGGATTAGGATTCTAGTTCCCTTTTTTGCCAGTTGGTCTGCCGCTTCATTGCCCATTATGCCCATGTGTGAAGGAATCCATTGTAAGACTATACCTAGGTAGTTTTGTTCAGTTTTTGTAGGGATTTTAGGAGTCTGCGGCTTTCCTGCACAGTTGGATCATCTGTGCTACTATTGGATGTTACTGCTTGGATGGCTGATTGAGAGTCAATAAGTAGAACTGCTTTGTTAAACATTTGTGCTCTGATTATTAAGTTGTAGAGTGCTAACTCTATTGCTTTAACTTCTCCATCAAAGGCTGTATTTTTCTTTCCAAGGATAATGTATTGGCAAAATAACTTAGAATATATTTCATTATTTTCTTTAGTTTTGGAGCCATCGGTAAAGATCCACTCCCAGGTGGGTTCAGGATAATTAGTGTGTAGAGTTTCTAAGGTTGGTTGCTTCATTATGTCTGGATTATATTCACTTTTATTTTGTAGTCCTTGGATTGTTAGGGAACTGTTGTAGGTTTGGTATTCCAGGGGGCTGGTTAGTAGTGGTCTAGGTTTTACATCTTTTATGTTTATATTTAAATCTGCCAGCAAATTATCTGTTTTATTTGTGAAGGATGCTTGTGTTGTTAGAATCTGAGGGGTAGTGCCTTTTATTTGAAATGGTTTAGGCATGTTTGATATTTTTGTTCGCATAATACATGCTCTCTTGTTGATTTCATTCTGTATGGTATTATTGTTTGTATACATTCTCATGGTTGTAGTGTTGGTTGTTTTAGTTCCACCAGTAATCATTCTAAGCATTTGATTCTGAAGAGATTCCAACTTCTTTACTACATTTTCTTTTGCTGTGACCAAGGCTTCTGCTCCATATGTTAGTACAGGTTTCATGTATATTTTATATGTTGTATTTAGTGTTTCTAGTGGGCTTCCCCATTTTGTCCCGGTTAACCGTTTTAATATATGGGCTTTTCTGTGGATTTTCTCTTCAACTTTTTCTGTGTGTTGTCCCCAACTTAATTTATTATCAAAATACATTCCTAGGTATTTTGTACAATTGCTTTTATTTATATGTTGGTTGTTGATTTTAATGTTGAAGGCCTCATTTGTGTGTTTTAGGGAGAAGTATTGATAATTTGTTTTGGAGGTGTTGATTACCATGTTATTTTCTTGTGTCCAATCAAGATTGGCCTGCCACAAGGAGCTGTGTCAAGCACAACTTTTTTTAATGTGTATATTAATGACCTAGCAAACAAGCTAAAAAACATAACAAATATAAAATGTGCAATGTTTGCTGATGATGTGGTGATTTGGACATCCTGTAAAAACAATGTAAAAAACCACGCAGATAAACTGCAAGATACACTCAACATTGCTCTAGAAGTCCATTGCATACATGTTACTTTTAATATTATACTGTAGGTCTTGTTGTGTCTAATCATTTGATGAACCAGACCTCTTCACATATTTAAAAAAAATTGCATAACCTTAATTTAGTGGTCACCTGTATTCGGAAGTAGGACTGGTGACTGCTTTAGGCAGGTTTGACTGTAGTTTTATGTACAGTCAAATTTAATATACAGTGGACTCTTAGTAATTCGAACCCCAAGGGGAATTAGAAAAAATCGAATTATCCAAATTTCGAATTAACCAAAACTGTGACTTTTTAAACGAAAATGCCGTAAAAATGTTTAAAATAAACTCATTGCAATAAATAATAATTATTGTATAGTGAATCTTACCTTAATGACTGCCATCCTGTTGTTAGGATGTTAAATGAAACCATTTTTTTTCCACACTAAAACTATTCCAAAATTTAATAAAGGAACTGGTGTATGCTCCACGCTTTTACATTTTCGAAACAGTCACACTTGTAGGATAGAATGAACACTAAAATTTTCACAGAAGTGTTGAATCCCTCCAAGACTGTAGCGGAGGGGGTGAACTTCGCATTCCATTGAACATCTATTCAGCAGGAGGAAGATAACAGTGGTTAAAAATACACTTTAGTACGGTACCTGCTGGCTGCTACCGACTAGGGTTCTTCAGCAAAATAGAGAATTCTTGTGGAATTCCTGGAAGCAATGAACTCTTGGAATTTTATAACATTAACATGAGACAAATTTTGGCTTTGATTTATCCAAATTAAGCTTAAAGAATTCAAATTAATTGCAATTTTTTAACATACATTTATGTAGGAATTTCAAGGGGAATGAGTATTTATTCGAATTATACAATATTTCGAATTATCCAACGTCAAATTAACCAAATTCGAGTGTATATAATTGACGCTTCACAATGTTTTCTCAATTAATTTAATAAAAGAAAATTGACTTCAGTTTGTTTATATATAGTTTAAATATCTAAGTAACTTAAATGGTAGTCCCTTTATGTTGCCAGCATATGATTAAAGAAGGACACAAAATGGGCGAATTAGAAGTGGTGATGATAGAAGCCAACCGCGTACGAAGGAAACTTAGTGAAGCCGTGAATATCATTGGGAGGAGGGATAATTGCTTAAATAATTATGAGGGATTCTTAGGGGAACAGTGGATTAATGTGATTAAGAACTTAAATAGAACATATAGAGTTCCAAGATTTCCCTGTCCAAGATCAATTTATGATAATAATTTTGATATCCCGAAGGAATGGATAAATGAGCATTTCAGAGATAACACGTTTAGGGAGCGGGAGGCAGAAAACGGCAGAGACAGTAATGATCAAAAAAAAAAAAGTGCTACATAGTTACGGCAGTTTGTTTACGATTTTTTCAATTCAGTACACTTGAGAAAGGCCTGGAGGGCAGGTTGAAACGTTGTGTGTTGGAGGGGAATGTTTTATTCACTATTGTAAATAAGTATTATTGTTTGTATTATATTATTTTTTAATAGAATTATAGTGGAAAGAATAGGACCGTAAATTATTTTCAATTGGATATCATCTGTGAATGCTGGATTATTCTGTAATTAATATATTTAGGATTGAATTAAAAGACAAACATTTAAGTAAGTTTACAGCAATGGAAATGAAATGTCTGAGAAGAATAGCGAGGAAAACTAGAAGAGATAGATTACGAAACGAAAGAATTAGGACAGAGGTAGGGCAGAAGAAAGCAATGGTTGGTATAATAGAGGAGAGACAACTAAAATGGTACGGACATGTAAGAAGAATGGGCGAGGAAAGAAAAATGAAACAGGTGTTTGAAATGCAAGTGGAAGGAAGGTCTGGCAGAGGGAGACCACGAACGACTTGGGAGGATAGGATAGAGAAAATTGGGCAGAAACATGGAAGGACATTGGTAGAGCTGAAGAAGTTAAGTGGGGATAGATTAGAATGGAGGAGATGGATTGAACGAGGCTACCCCGACGCCGGAAGGCAGTAAAGGGAACTGAAGAAGAAGAAGAAGAAGAAGGTTTGAATTAAGGTGTAAAAAGAAATTACAAACTTTTAATATTATTTCTTATAGGGATCAGTGCCCATTCGTTGCTAAAAATCAACAGAAAGGAATACGTGTCTGGCTTTTTTAGTGTGCAATAGATAATGCTAGCTGTGTGAACACATCAGCAAAAATGAAATTAAAAGAATGTGGAAGCTAAATTAAATAACAAGTGATATGTACTATGTTGTGCATAAAGAGTTGAGTAGTTACTAATAGGAATAATTTTCTAATAGGCCTAAGTTAAATGTCGTTATGATAAGGTTTATTTAGAAGACCAGTTCATTACTCCAGTATATTTATTTAGGGCATTTCTTAACGGCAAGAGTAATAGAATACCGTATAATGGTGTCATGATGTGAACAGAAAGAAGGCATATGACATAGCTTGAAAGGAAGTAGAGAAGAAACTTATCTCTACGGTATACGAATACACACACTCCACAAAAATGTATTATTGTGTTTAAGATGTCTACTGGTAACATGACAAGCGTAAAATCCGGTCTTTTGTAAATTTTCTTAGTACAATAAATATCTATATCTATATCTAATATATTTTACAGGTGGAAGAAGAAGAGTTCCCTCTTGTATCTCCTATACCTGGGACACCTATGCTTTGGAATGATTTGTCTCCAGATTCTGCAGAACAAACAAGGCGACACACAAAAATGGTTTCACATTCTAGCATCTCTTATCTGAGTTGCGAAGAGTTTGATAGTGTTCCAAAGTAAGTCTATAATATATTATAGGAGTGAAACCATTATCACTGTTAATTAGTCCAGTATGTAAGCTGTTATACCCAAGTGTGAGTAGTGTTTGAACTTGTTCGTAGAAATCATTGTCAGTTACAATTTTTTACTTCAGATGTGAACCAACAATAAATATATGGTGATATCTGTAGAAATGCAGTTCTTAAAAATTGTTATATTGGTAGTGAAGCATGTTTACAAGACATGTTGAGTGAGACCAAAACATTATTTTCCTCTACTTTTACATGCAAGACATTATTTATGTATCCAGGCTGCTTTTGCAGTGTTTGCACTGTTTGCTGCCAAGCCTGTTGAAGCTGGTAAGGGCACATGCTCAGTAGTGTGAGTAGTGTTTGAACTTGTTCGTAGAAATCATTGTCAGTTACAATTTTTTACTTCAGATGTGAACCAACAATAAATATATGGTGATATCTGTAGAAATGCAGTTCTTAAAAATTGTTATATTGGTAGTGAAGCATGTTTACAAGACATGTTGAGTGAGACCAAAACATTATTTTCCTCTACTTTTACATGCAAGACATTATTTATGTATCCAGGCTGCTTTTGCAGTGTTTGCACTGTTTGCTGCCAAGCCTGTTGAAGCTGGTAAGGGCACATGCTCAGTAGTGTGAGTAGTGTTTGAACTTGTTCGTAGAAATCATTGTCAGTTACAATTTTTTACTTCAGATGTGAACCAACAATAAATATATGGTGATATCTGTAGAAATGCAGTTCTTAAAAATTGTTATATTGGTAGTGAAGCATGTTTACAAGACATGTTGAGTGAGACCAAAACATTATTTTCCTCTACTTTTACATGCAAGACATTATTTATGTATCCAGGCTGCTTTTGCAGTGTTTGCACTGTTTGCTGCCAAGCCTGTTGAAGCTGGTAAGGGCACATGCTCAAAGCTCAAAGCCGCTTCCAGAAATGGTATATAAAATCTTACCTTACAGATGCTGCAGATATCATCCTTCAGTGATGGAAGTCACATTCACAATAACAATTGAACTTGATAAGAATGAGAGAAAATTGCATCAGCTGTCTGTCTTCATGAATTAATCACCGCAGTCTCGAGAATTACACTGCCTGTCCTATGCTTTATTTTAACATGGAGTTTAGAGTTTTGCTCAATTGTCTAATTTCTCCAATAGAGGCGACACAGTTCACACCCAGATTGCATGAAATTCCAGCATACTTCAGTTTCCAAGTTTATACTTCAGAGGGCAAAACAGAGCATAGAAGCAATGTACGGTAATGTATAGGGTATTGCAGCAAGGTGCAGTAGGTGCTGCCATCCCTAATATCGCCGAGTACGGAAAATTTGCCGTATAGGACAGGCAGTGTAATTCTCGAGACGGCGGTGGAATTAATACACACTATGAGAAACAATTGAACTCTCAGATGTTATCTTTATATGTTCCTAGATCTAAAATTAGTTTGTTATGCAATTATCTGAGGGTTATATAAACATTGGAAAATTCCAAAGTTTTTGGGATTTTGTCTTTCATATCTAATCTTAGGAGATTTTTAGATTGCCCTTACTGATAGGTGCCATAGTGATGTTCAGTTCTTTGATTTCTTTTTTTGAATTTATGATGCTTTAAAGGATAGAAAGATAATTTCTTGATAGCTGTTTTATCTTTAGAATTGCTTAAGGTGGTAGTTTATTTTACATGCTTTTGGTTTTCAATTTTTTGTTTTGTTTTGTTTTGTTATTGACCATATTTTCTGTAAATCCATTAATTTCTGCTGTTTCTAAGTTATGCTGATTTTCCATTTTAAGGTAGGCCTATATCCTTTACTGTGCATAGGTAAGGTGACTAATCTATAAGTAAGATTTTATTTCTGCTAGCTTTTGAGAAGCTGGATTATACCTGTTCTGCTTGATATAATTGTCTGTGTGCCTTTCCTATGAATTCCAAGTTCCTACCAATTCTAATGATCTTGATATCTAGAAAAGGTAACATGTCGTTTGACTCAATCTCTGAAGTGAAATTTACTGAACTGTTATGGAGGTTCTTTGACAGTATCTTCCATCAATTGCTTATTCATAGTGTCTGAAGTTCTATTTTAGGAGCTCTTTGTTTATAGTATTTATCTGTGATAGACACATAAATTTAAAACAGTTTCTTGATGACAACATTTTTTTAAAAAGTATACTGGTAAGAATATACATTGTGATAAATTACGAATTTAATTTACTTCACCAGGCTTAAACTGTTTTAACAGTTATTGATTATGGAAGTATGCACATTAGGTACATTAACCCAGAATGATCATTTCAAAGGGTATCCCCATCGTCATCAACTGATTCCAACTGGTCATCTAATCTAGTGGCAGGTGAATGAACTTGTTGATCCAAGTTCCCTGGATGCCCACTGAAGTGTCAAAGTTTAGCAGTTTTTGACAGCTCTTTTGAATGAATATTTTCTCCCAGATCATGAGCTGTAATGGTTTTTAAACCTGTTTTAGTACGAGGGTTGATCCAGAAATAAGGTTCCCATCAATTTTACAAATAGACAACATTGTTTATTCTCATAGTAATGTACATCGTTGGAAAGAAGACACTTTGCTCTACTTTTCAACATAATCACCATCTTTTTCTAGGAATTTTTGTAGACGGTGCTCCAATTTTTGTATCCCATTGTCGTAGAACTCCGCCGCCAACTCGTTGAAGCGTTTCACCCCGTCTTTGGCTTCATCGTCGCTCCGGAAGCGTTGGCCACCCAAGTGTTCCTTTAACTTCGGGAGCAAGTGATAATCACTAGACGCAAGGTCCGGACTGTACGGTGGGTGTCAGTCCACCCAAAGTTTGTCAAAAGGTCCTGGGTTTGTCGGGAGACGTGAGGTCGGGCGTTGTCGTGAAGCAGCGTTACACCAGCTGTCAGTCGTCCTCGCCGGCGGTTCTGGATAGCTCGCCTGAGTTTCCTTAGTGTTGCACAATAACTGTCTGACTTGATGATTGTCCCAGGTTCCATGAAATCGATCAGCAGTATCCCCTTACGATCCCAAAACACACTGGCAATGACTGCCAGCAGAAGGAGTTTGTTTGAACTTCTTTGCAACTGGTGACCCTGAGTGACGCCATTGTTTGGACTTTTCTTTCATTTCGGGAGTGAAATGAAACACCCACGTTTCGTCTCCCGTAACAATGGAGTCCAACAATCCTTACGGAACGAATCTCGCACTTGGCGGGAGCAACAATGAACACCTTCATCTCGGACGGCTGCTGAGCCAAGGCTGAGCGGCGCAGCAAAGCACGGCCAGGCAGAATCAAGAGTGCGGGAACAGCCGTGCACAGTGGTGTTGCCGGATTTTACCTAGCACTTTCCAATGGGGCTGGAGCTCTATGGGAACCTTATTTCTGGATCAACCCTCGTAATACTATAAAAAAATATTTCATCCCCGATTTCATGGCCTTCTTCCCAGAAATGGGTTGCTAAAGCTGACTTTTCTGTTTGTTTATAATATTTCTAAAATGCTCCTTTCTCCATTCAAATTTCACTTGGTTTGGGCTATTTAACATTTATCACAATCTTTGCAGCTGATTTTGTATACTCCAGATTTATTATAATGAGGTTCCTTATCTTTATGGCTGATTTTCATTAGATTTTTTAACACTGAATTTATTCTAAGGTGCCAGTTTGATGTTGAACTCATTGAAAACATTTTGAAATTTGTTGTTTGCCCTTGGATGATAGGTATAGTATATTGCGATACAAGTGCCGTAAGCGGTGCATACGGATCGAGGAAAGAGTTTGAAAAAACGAGGCGCTTGCGCCGAGATCCATTATGCGCTTACGGCATGAGTATTGCATGATATTTTTTGCACGATGATTATTTATATCAATTTAATTATATACATTATTGAAGATAGATGTTTATTTCAGAAAGTGATTCGCATGTGTTGGTTGTTATGGGGACTAAATATTTGTCTTGTTAAAATCGCCACAAACTAGGGGGCCTTGGTTCCGGTCTTCCATAAAGGCTTGTATTATGATGATTTTACTTATGAGACTTGTGCTTTTTGTAATTTTTACCGCACGGAGATTTCTTTAGTTTTCATAGCAACCAGATGCATGCGGGAATGTCAAGTTACGATCCACGGCAACAATATTCATAAGTACCACTAATTAGTTACGTCGTGCAAAAAATAGTTTGTGATTTGTTTTGTATTTTGTATTGCTCTTATCTTTTTAACCTTCTCTTGTTTTTTGAATTCTTGTACTTTTTGTCAACAATCTCTTTTTTGAAACCATTTTCTTTTATAGTTTTTACTATGTGACTCTACAGCCCACTTTAAAAAATACATCAATTCTTAACAAGCATGCTTCTATATGCTGTCACATTTGGAATCATTCCTTCTCTCATCTTCCTTAAACTGAAATTAAATAAATATTCTGTAATAAGAAAAAGGCCTTAATTTAGAACAAGAGGACAAATTGCAATTAGTGGGAAAATGGAATTTTGCGCCCCATGCGAGTCCCTCACTCCAACTCTCTAACTCCCTCCCCTAGCGGCGGCATTTGAACTACTAGCAGCAACAGTGGCGCCATCTCTTAAGCAACTGATGAAACAGAAAAAAATAATTTATTTCTTCTTTATTCTCTTCTTCTCTTCCTTTCCCGTCTCCTTCCTCTCTACCTCTCACCTCCTCTTCACCCTACCTACCTATTTGAGACCTATTCGTAATAGTAAATTTTGGATCGACCGGGATTCGAACTCGGGACCCCTAGCATTATAGCCAGGAGTCTTAACCACGAGTGAATGTTGAGCTCTGGAGGAAGCTTTCGTATATTTGAGTTATGATAGGGGGGTTTCATGAGTTTTAACGCAAGAATCTGCTTTTATAATTTTGAGATATTTTGTTAGTTATGAAAAGAGTAGTATTGGTGCAAGGGAATTTTCCTGCATCAATTAAGCAACATTTTATGTTATAATACGGGTTTTTTTATAATTACGAAATATTATGTATGGTACAAGGGTATTTTTTGTATTGTGAAACAGCCTATTTTGTTGCAAGGGTCGTTTTTATAATTGTGAAATATTATGTGGAGGTGCAAGGTGTTTTTTATTGTGAAATATTAGGTGGCATGTCAATTGCAATTATTCATTATCGGCGTTGAGGTTGAACAGCGGCTACAGGCATGGTGGCATGCACTGTGGGGAAGCGGGGCGGCACGCGTGAAGCTACCAGGCGGGGAAGCGGCCAGGCGAGTGGAAAGGGGAGCAGCATGGGGCGCAAAGTTCCATTATTCCCAATTAGTTGACTAGATTTAATATGGTGTGTTGTTTATAATGTGAACATGTTATGAATTATGTTAATTTCTGTGTGCAGATACATGAAAGGAAGAATAACGTACGAGACAGTAAACCGGTTTATAGATAGTGTCAACACGACTTTGCAGAAAAAATATCAAATATTTGGTAGACCGAGAGAAACCTTACGAGGAAAGCTGTTAAAAACATATGATACTTTCAAGCAGCAGGAAACTAAGGAGACAATACACAAAGGTATGGAAGCCCCATTGTACAAAATCTACTTATATGTATTTTAAGACATTTTAAGAAAGATTATTTATATGTTGATCCTTTATAAAGTAGAAGTAAACTGAGTTCACATGGCATGAATTTAGGCAGAATACTTGTGTTATGTCTTATTCTAAACTAAACTAAACTCCGTGGCGCTACATCCCCGGAAGGACTTGGCCTACCACCCGACCGCTGCATCATCTCCCGTAGGCAGATGGCAGGATTGGGGGGCATGTGGTCAGCATGCCGACACCCACGGCCGTTAATGGTGGTTTTCTGGACCGGAGCCGCTACTTCTCTATCAAGTAGTTTGGAATCACGAGGCTGAGTGCACCCCTACCAGACCTCCCTACTTCAGAAAATCCGAGGAGGTACCGGGAATCGAACCCGGGCCGACGGATCTGTAGTCAGCAACGCTAACCACAAGACCACGCCGGCGGACTATGTCTTATTCACCTCTTGATAACTGTGAATCAATCCTAAATTTTCGATAACCAACTTTATATAAATTGTTTAGCTCTACATTTTTAAACTCACTTCATTAATCTCGCTAATTTTAAATATTTCAACCTCATTTGCATAGCATGATTTAGTAGAAATTTCTATCTTGTTTACTGAAGAGTAAAATTAAATTACAGAAGAGATTTATGATAGGTAATAATTAGCGCCTTATTGCAGAACATATTGTGGATGGCACTTTTTAAAGACTTTCTTCCACTTCCCCTACCTACTGCCACCCTAATCCTCTTCGACCTGTCAATCAGTGAATACAAATGTAATTAGGCATATTTACACTTGTCTGCAGTCCAGTACAACGTTGCCAAATACGTACCACAGCACGGTTACTTTACTTGAGAAGTGGTGAATGACCGTGGCAACACTGGGGAAACCCACGCAACTACAAGAGCACCTGTTCTTTGTCGGTATCGGTGTTGGTGCAGATTTTTAGATTAGGGAACAATGCTTTTATAGCCTATTCTTTTGTAGATAAGACGATGGTTTGGGACGAGGTCTTCTTAAAATGGCATGAACAATAACCCTAATATGCTATGTTCTGATTATATGGTGTAATATTATGTCGGTATTTTGTAAATTGGTTAATGCTATCACCATTTTGATATTTCATTTCTAGGTATATATTTCTGCACAGCTGAAGATATGAAGAATTATGCAAACATCAAGTTAGATAAAACCACGATAAACATTATTAACATGTTGAGAGGTGCTCAGCGAATTCGAGAAATCAGAACGCCAGGTCTTGTAAGATACGCTGTTTTCCACCAAGGAATGGATATTTAAGCAACTCCTTGAAATACAATCAGGTAATTTTTCAGTTCGAGTTTAAAAAATAGTTTTAATTGCCATTTCAACATTTTTGGTTAAAATTTTCAGGAAACAAGCTATGTTAACATTATAAATTAACACGTAATGTTCAGCCTCTTATAAATATAGAGGAGGAAATCCTTATAGGGTAGCTACTGCCTTAAATTAAGGTTGCCAATTGGACACAGCCAAATAAAAAAAAAGTCTAAGTCCTCTTAAGTCCCAAGATATGGACAGATTCTTATATCCCAACTGAAATAATGATAAATTCAACTCTCCTTTAAAGACAGATACAGACACTGACAGCTGTTTGAAGTCCTAAAATTTGCTTTTACCACTTGTTTACAAACCGAACTTGAATTCAGGACCTAATATGTTACAGAAATGGAAAATTTAGTTTTGAGGACTGTACAGAAATGTACTATGGAAATTCCTTGACTTAAAAGAAGACAGCTGCTAGCCCTTCTAAGTACTGTTGGCTGGAAGCAGATGGACAAATAAAGTCATAAAACTTGAATACAAAAAACTAAAATGATGCACTCAACTTCACTATTTTAAGTGTACTTACACATTACGCGTTTCGCAAGCAGCTAGCTTGCTTCCTCAGATGAGGTCCACTGCCGGGTCCGTCGGTTGGTCCCTAGATATCACTGTAGGACAGATCATTTTGGAGATAAGGTCATTGTCCTTTGGGATGTCGAAATTTACTAAATTATTTTTGTTCCTCTGTATAACTGTCTTAAAGAGAAATTACTAAAATGTTTGTATGATATACTCCTTTAGGGAAGATAGCCATAAGTACATGTCCTTGACTGTTATGACTGATTATTCCATTATTATCGCCTTCCCATAGTTTTATTACCAGTGAAGCATTAAAATGAATGAATATTATTATAAAATGAGCTTTTATAACATCATAGGCTACAGGCGTAAGTAATTCCACATCATTTTGCTCCTGTAACAATTAAAATTATTTTGATATAGAACAAGAGGCCATATTGCAAAGAGCACGTATTCAGAGTGGGTGGCTTATATCTACCCTTCAGAGAATTTTTTCGAAAAGTTTTTTCAAGTAAAAGCCTTTGTTCTTAGTATAAGCACCCTATGTATAAAATTTAGATAGAATCATTAGAGCTGTTTTTGAGAAAATCATGACAAACATTGTGGTAGAAATTATTGTGGTCATAGGCTATAAGTCCTCTACTGATTTATTATAGCATATTTATAATTACCACTTTCCTCGGCAGCAATCAGTCTTCGAGCATGATGTGGTCCTCTCTCTGGGTAGATGACTAGAAGCAGGGCTGGATGATCATTGGGTCGTATGAATAAAGATGAGAAATTACTTTTTACTCCGAGTAAAGAGAAAATTCTCTCATCCGTATCATTAAAATTGACTCATCTTAAGAGCAATTTCTCTGGCTAAGAGAATTTGATCAACAACATTCAGCGTTGCGCAATTTGCTCACTTTGGTATCATTAAAAATTACTTTTTACTCACAGGTTGGAGAAATTGCTCACAAATGTTGGAGTAACCTCAATATGTGACTTCAAATAAACTGAGCAACACTAGTTTACTGCAATGGCAACGTATTTGATAGTTTAGATGTAAAAAAACTTGCAGAAACTCATCGGTGATTGATTATAAATAGGGTTCCGATGTTTATGAAAAAAAAAAATGGAAAATATGACTGCAAATATGACCTTAAAAGTGACTAAATATGACCCAAAAATCCTAAATATGACCTCATAAAGGAATATATTTTCTAAAAATAAATGTCCCACATTTAAACGTTTAATGACACTAAATTATTATATCACATTAATTCAATCAGATAATCACTTTTTAACAATTTTACAGGTGATTTACAATTTTGCTTGTAAAAACTTATAATCTGTTAGTGTTTCTAGATGCCACTGCAAATGTGAACTGTTAATATTTTAAAAATATGTATATTAGAAGTTTTTAACTACAAGGAGGAAGAGGTATTTGTTCTATTACATGTTGTCCCTTCACATTTCAGTTACAGTAAAACCAAAATATTTGATTCTTTTTTGGAAAAAATTTAAGTCGACAATTGAGTGCACATACTGCATAACTGTGCTCTTCTACCGCGTTTATAACTGCAATATGACGTTAAATTACAAATATGACCAAGACCATGAAAATGACAAAAATATGACACTACATGCAAAATGAAAATGGTCCTATTAGGATAACAAATGTGCAATTCATGTTTAATTTGTGTTTGCGGCGAGAATGGAGGTCAGAATAAAAATATGACAGTTCATAAACATCCGAACCATAATTATAAATGTCTACGCACATTTTGGAAAGAAAATGTCAGATGGCTACAACAAAACTTTCTGGGTCTGGAAATTAGTGAAATAAGAGAGGAAGAAACGATGTGAATTTTCTTACAATGCATAGACGATCCAGTAATTCTGACTGTAGTAGTAGAAGATGTCGGTGTGAATCAAAGTGCAGTACTTCTGATAATTTATCGTGTTATTGATGCAATAATAAGAAAAGCACATAATTTCCTAAAAATCTCCATTAATCTGAATCTGCTAAAGCTGAATAGCAGCAACGATATAGACTACTTTTCCTGCTGCAATAGGATCTATTTATTGTACTCATGTACCTATCCATATAGAAGCCTAGCATTCATGCAGACGACTTTTTTTTCCCCTCCACCGCCCCCGGAGCCTCGACCATGGGCCATACTCCGGTCCCAACCAAGGCTAGTATATGGAAGGTTGTCTCGTTCGACGCGCATGCGTGTTGAGCACGAGGAATGTGACGTGGCCCGTAGCCCTGCACAGGATTTAAACAGCTACACACAATGGAAATGATGGGAATAAAACTTATTTTTAACTACAATAATACATGTATCTGTAAAGATATACTACATATGATCTTACAGGGGTTATGGCTTAATAGAGAGACCACTTCTGAGTGCTCAGACCTCAAATGAATAAGCTGTAACAAAATATAATGAGACGTTTGAAACAAATTAAAATATTTAAGCGGCTGGTTTCTGTAAAACATACTGTGGATCACAAAATAAAGAAAACACACAGAAACCCTACATTTCTCTGGCAAGGGATCTCTCTTTAAATTTATTGGGGTACTTTTACAACTCTGTTTGGTTATGACTAAGAAAATGGGAAGTATACTACGATTTTTTTTGTCTCGCAGAGGCAAGTTTACCCTTCTGTAAATAAATCTATATTCATTCACATTTCCAATAGAAACTTAAAGGGCCTGTCCATTTTATTTATAGACACCAGCAGACAGGCAGAAAATCTTCCTTGTTGAGCTGACCACCTACACTATATTTGACAAAAAATGTTCTATTCAAAAATTCTCGTCCCTAAAAGATGGGTTAAAGGTTAGAAATTTGGTTTTAAGCTCTATCCACAATGCGCAGTCGGCAGTTGGCGGCAGTTTGCTGTTGCAATCGGCCGCTTGGGAGCAGCACTCGAGTCGTCTACAATATGCTGTCGACATTGAGGTTAGGGAAACATCTTACAGAATAAAAAAGATGGAGGAATCGCTTTATAACTAGATAATATATGTTATAAACACATCTTGCTTTCTCGTAGTATGCTAATCTGTGTATTTGCACTAGTAAATAATTATCATTCGCGTAATATGTTACTTGCAGTCGTTCAGTTCGTAGTCAGAGATGAATTTCTCGTCTGCCGACTACTGATAACCAACTGCTGTCGTCTGCAACTGCACATTGTGAATGGCGTCCATTGATCACCACACGTTATACTTCGACTACAAACTACCGTCTACCGACTAACAACTGCCGACTGCGCATTGTGGATAGAGCTTAACCCTTCAGATGTAAAAAAAAATATATATACATTGTGAAGCGACACTCCCTTTTCAAAAATCTTCAAAAAACTAAGCGCGTCTTAAAATCCATTTTTACTTGAAAAATATTACTAAGTTACTCAGTATTGAGTCTTGGATTGTTCGACCATTTAAATGCTGTCGGTCGGTATACATTTAAAGATATACCTGTTAACATTTATGACGTGATCACTTTGAATCATTTGTAAATGTTTATTTCAAAATGTTCTACAAACAGTACACAGACTGGTTTGTAATATATTAATTGTTATTCCGTGCGCATATTTTATTTGGCTACATCTTCCAGTTTATAATATAATAGTCATTCCGTGCGCACATTTTATTTGGCTAAATCTTCCAGTTTTTTGTCTCTGGAAAGCATTATTCCAAGCTGTTAACTTTTAAAACTTCTATTCTTCTTTGGTTTTAATAATTGTTTAGTATCTACGATTACACGCTCTGTAATTAAATTGTGTCAAATACATTGCAATCAGAAGTGTATTGGTTCATCTTATAGATGTTTAATTTAACTTAATTTCATGTAAAATAAATAAATATAGAAAATATACAATCTAATTGAGAAATTTATTTTTCTAAGTCAAGACGAATATCGCAAAATATGCAAAAGTCTATTCTTTTCAAGTCTCCTTCCATAAATTAGACTAATTTACCTGGAATAAGTAATCATAAAATTAAAAACCTTTCAAGCATAATCTGAGCTATATCTGCTAGACTACTTTTTTTTCTCAGTCAGACAAACTTTTTCCTAACTTCGTAAAGCTGTACTATTCTTATTTGTACCTGTATTAAATATTTATTTTAATTTGTGTTAAATCCTCTTTATATGCAGGGTCGTATGCATTCTATCTTCACATCGGAAACCTGTATTAGGGGCCTATTGTTGGTAAAACGATGGTGTTTTCGTGTTATTTCTTCCCATCATTACCATTGTATGTAGCTGCTTAATTCTCGCGCGGGCTGTGGGTGACGTCACGCAGCAGTGTAGGACTCTCCCCACAGCTCTTACGGGAACGAGGCAACCTTTCATATACTAGCCTTGGGTCCCAACAACTTTTCGGCGCTTGTGTTCTATTGCTCTACTTTTCACTCTTGTGTACTTTAAGCTTGTGGGACCTAGGTATTTTAACCGAAAAGTGGTGGCCAGTAATGTACAAGCTATTTGTAATTCTAAAGAACTATTCACTAGTAGGCCTATTGATTAATTATTGGGATTAATTATTCCTAAATGTTCATATCAATCATATCAATTTCCTGATTCATATCTGAGAAGTCAGCTGTTACCACTCGTTTTTCTTGATTTTGTCCAAACAACTCATATTATAGTATATGGAAACCTAAGCCTCACATCATATTAGTTGTAATAGTTATAATAATTTAGTTTACAGATTTATGTATAAAGAAAATTTCCAGAGGGGGCTGCGGCCCCACCCATTACGCACGACCATGGGCTCATGGTATTCACCGAAATAGTATTTCCCCACAAGATAAATTTTATAATAAGTGTACAGACTAAGTAATGCAAGTTTAACAACTGAAAGGAGTTTTAAGCAAGTCAAACAATTTCCTATTTTTCAAAGCAAAAGAAGAATAACAATAGCAAAAGTTCCGTCGGTTATGATGTGCAGTTTTTGTTCTCCATCTAAATTTAGGTGGGTCTCCAGTAGGCCTACAACTTGATGATCTTTAAATATTATTTAATATTATATAGAAAAACAAGATTGTAAAATGCATTTAAAAATGCGTTATAACTTAAATGCTGGTATTTAGACAACCTTGAATTGATTAGAAATAGTAATAGTTACTTTTCCTGAAGGGCAGGGATGTGTTTGAAAACGTATGACCTAGCATAACACATTTATTTTGTGCATGTGATGTGTGTTGATGAATGCAGAGCTCCTTTGTTTGTTTATCTTAGTCATGTTTAGCTGTGAAAAGAACTGGTGGTGAGGGGAGGTAATTACTCCCATCGAGGAGTAATTAGTCAGCTGTCACAGGCAACTTTTAATGATACCAAATGGAGAAATTGCTCTCAGGTTGAGTAAATTACTTTTTACTCAAAAGAGACTTCTCTGGAGAAATTGCTCAGTTTTATTCATACCACCCATTGTCACAGAAATAACTATATCTGTACACATTATTTTTTATATAACAAGGTCTTCAGTTTATTGTTCAACTAAACAAGTAGCACAAATTACATGAAATCACGGTACACCTGAAAGATATTTTTATTTATATGTTAGCGATGTTGATTTTATAGTTACGGTTCTTTTTGTTGTTATATTTGAAGCTATTCATGTGTGCGCCTATTTCTTAGGCCACAACGAGCCTAATACACTGCACGCCTTGTGGCATACATCTACACTAGAAACATGCCTATAATTCCCTATGAGGCAGTAATGTACCTCTATCCTATAAACACTAGGTTCGTTACTTTGTTTTATTCTAATTATTCTAGCACACATGAATTTTCTTGAGCGACCGGTTAATACCGAACGTGGTTAAGAAGTGTTCTCACCACCTTGCCCTATCGGATATAGTTGAGAAGAAGTGTTTTCTTTACCTTACAAAGACAAAAATCAACTGACTATTTTACCCTAGAATAAACGCCTCTTCTGATTGCTTATTGGCTACACTTATTTTCTGTGATTTAATTGGCGATTGCTATAATTGCAACTCAGCCAATGAAATCGCGAATTCTTAGCAAGAGGGAGTTTACACCAAATTTTCACACATTAATTATATATATATTCTTTTTCTCACGATTTTAGTCCTTACAACGCATGTTTACGCATTTATTTCGTAGCTTAAAAATCACCTTTACATAGCCTTCAAATCCTATTCACAAGAAGCAATCGTGTCTTATCAATCGATCTCATAGTTTAAGCAAGAGCTTCACCTTTCCACAGATCTCCACAATTTATTCGAGGGGACCTGGGTTTTATTGCTAGAAACACCTAAATAATATTATCTTCTTTTGAAACAGTATCTCCCCTATTCATTTATATTCCTTTGTAGTTACGAAGCGGCTACTACCTTTCAGCTTGTAAATTTTCTGTTTTAGCAAAGACCGAACTCATTTAAATTCAGGTACATGTCTTCCCGTGGGAATGAAACTTTCACCGGATATGCTAAAATCATTGTCAAGTACTACTAACAATTTGCTTTGAATTAATTCCATTTCATATTTAATTAGCATTGCTTATTAAATTATGCCTCATATGCCCGATCAGTTGGGTGCAGAATCTTAAAATAATCAATTTATTTTGGAGAATTATGTAGACAAGTGATCTATTCCCCCAAAATGGAATTGTGACACCATTTTTCAAGAACTATCCTGCTTACAAGCACGAGTTCATTCATCCGACTTACTACCTGAGTGTTTTGCAACTCCTTGTAAACACCATTTCTAGTATACCTGTGTAACAACTTCCTCTTTCATTTTCCTTGTTAAAAATCTTAGCATGTTATTAATTCACTAAACACTTAAACATTAACTAAAGTACAAACAAAGCCATACATCACCCATGCTTCTTGTTGTATATGCCACTCTTGTAACATTCTGGAAATCTGAAATGACTATACACAATTATAGTTTTATTTCCTTTTGTAAAATCTTGGGTTCGATTCCCGAAAACTTTCACTCACAAAGGATACTTCACTCTGTTCACTCAAATTATTTAACGTATTTTCACTTGACCTAAAGATATTTATAAAGCAGATATATGCGTAGTAACCGATGCCTTTAAACGTCCCCATATCTGTTCTATAAAAATACCTTCACTCAATGTTACATCTCACATTTTTCACACCACATACTTACTTCAATTAGCTTACAGGTTTTTCATAAAATTCATGTGCTTGCAAACCCAGTTGTGTAAAATTTTAGACTATTAGGAAGCAATAATTCTATAGGCTTCTTCGTCATTTAACATTTACGAACCTGCAAATAATTTATTCCATCATTTGATAATAATTTTCTTTAGTGAAACAAAATACTACTTATTCACTCCAGAGCATTTCTTAATATGAAACCCGATTCCTGTCATCAATCTACTCGTTTATTATTATTTTATATATAATAAACCAGTAACGTTTACATTTAGCATACTGAACTATTTATTCAGTTATTTATCCAATTAATCCACTTCCAAGTTTACATCGTTAATATTTTCCCCTTGATTTCATACCGCATAATAAAATCAAATTTATTCAATGATCTCATCCTCCTCTTCGCTTTTCTCAGTAATCTACTTAACTTCAAAACTTATAACTTTCATCAACAACTGATGCTTATCAGCTTACCCTGCATCGATTTATTTCATCACGAACAACTTTTCTATGTTACTCATTTGTAGTTATTCTACGGCTTTCCGTTTATTCTTTAAAGTCTATCAACCATAATACGATAGTATTTTTTTTAAATATTCTCTTCAATTAATAATTCATTTATTAATTAATTTCTCATTTGCTTTTGCTAAATGTAATACTTTAATCATCATTGCATTTTTTTTTTTTTTCAATGCTTAATAACCCTTCATTATATTCATCCTCATTTCTCTCATATGCAATAAACTAATCCATAACTAATCTTAGTGAACACAATTCTGACCTCTCATGTCATCAATAACTTTGTTTTCAGTGCCAGGTGTAACCCACAATTCTTTATGAACTATTTGCCATTATCCAAAACTTATTCTCGACATTTTCTCTTTAATTTCTCATTACACGAAATTTTCTTCATTATCCACCATAATGGCATTCACATATATTTTATATAAATTTATTTCATAATATTTAAACTATTTGTCTCCTTGCCTTCCAATGCATTAATTCATTTTCGCTAGTTTTCCACCCTTTGAACGTAGTTATCTATTTTCAACTATTTTTCTATTTAATCGACACATTCTTATTATCTTAGAATCCACAACTCTTTATAATTCTTCCTTTCAATAAATATTTATTTAACTCATTCGGTATTGTTATGTAGCTGCGAGGAAATCTCTCTATTCTTTAATTTCAATTATTTTTCTTTCCACTTCACGTGCATTGCGTACGTAATTATTTGACAGGTCAACTCTCTTATTTAACACGGTTCATTATTTATTAATGCTCTATAATATTCATATTTTAAAGGATTTGGCTGTTAAAGGTTTCTATCTCCATTATCTGACTTCGTTTTATTTGATTCAATACAGTATTTGTTTCAACACTTTAATCACTGTTACTTTTCTCTAAGTTTTGTATTTCCAAGGATACCGTATTTTAATTAATTGCGTTTTCCCCTGAAAACTCACCATCTAACTATCCGTTCAATTCTCCATTTCCTACGAGGACATAAACTTCCTCTACAACAATAAACCAAGTGAGCTCCTTAGCTTCACTGTCTAAAACATTTCACATCGGCAGTCGTTCCTCGACTCTTTTGCTGGAATAAAAACTTCGCACGGGCGTATTCCACAATCTCAACGCATTCAATTATAAAATCGCTCGTCCATCAGAGCTATTCTCTCCTCACACCACCTCTCTTCCTCTCAATAACATAGTTATCATTCAAAAACGGTACTTGGATAATACTTCTCTCTTCGACTAATAAAGTGAAATATACTAATCCTCTCGATTCCATTCTATCTTCAAATTAAAATAAAACACAGCCTAATATCCTATTTTGAGCTCATTATTTCACTGTCAAGAAATATATTGTATTAAACTTCTAAACAAAGGTTTATTTTTTTATTTATTTATTCTTTTTCTTTTTATGACCTGGTTGTTGATCTTATTACTGTTATTCCTTGTTCCCTCTCGCTAGCTTATAAACAATCCGTTGACTACTAGATTTTTGCATATCGATCTCATTTCCTTTTAATTTACCATAAATTCTACCATATATCTCTGGAAACTCACATCCCGTATTACGAAAATGTCCACCTCTATGTGTGATACTCTGATTCAAATTAAAGGAGTATTTATTGCGAAATTTGCATTGTGTGAATGTTTATTTTCATCTTCTTCTATCAACTTTATTTTTCCTTGGCTTGTCGCCTAGTTCTTAATATTTGCTATGGTCAACAACCTTGTTTATTTTGATTTACACCTGTCACTCACTGAAAACTTTTAACTGTGTCACTAGTTAGTTTAAAGGTCCTTCCTCCCTAACATTTTGGCTTTCACCATTTCTGTTTATGTTACCTTGAACGTATTCACGTGCCTGGGGGTCCAAAACATTCATTTCTTCTCTGTTAGAAGGGTTTGACATACACCTGTTTGTATTTTGTTCCCCTGTGTTATGAACTGGCCTCCTTCCCCTATTCTGAGTTCCGTTACCTGGGTTGCAATATCTACTCGGTGCCGCCCCCGTGAATTGTACATGATTTACTTGATTTTGTGACGATCGGTTCTGTGGCCTATTCGAGTAATTATTTGAATTTCCACGGCCGTTCCCTCTGTACTGTGAACCGTTATTTCGATTCCTCTCTGCGCCTCCCTGGTTCCAATAGCCTGTAGGTCTATTGTCACTTCTGTCACCCTCATTTCGGTATCTTGGCGGCGGTGCCAGTTCTCTTTGTCGGTCATTTACATCCACTGACTCACTGTTTGCGCTTACTTCGAAACTCGATAGTAATTCAAGCACTTTACTATAGGTTCCTGGATTTGCCACGATCAATATATTTTTTATATCATTCGGAAAATGCCTGATTACTATAGGAATGATCGATCTTTCATCCAAGTGCTCCTCCAGCATTTTAGCCCTACTAACCACTCCTAAAAAGTAATCTGAGAGCGACACTCCCCCTCTCTGCGGATATTTTCCGTTATAAAGTTGCGTTCTAATCTCGGCCTTTTGAGATTCACCCCAATATCGGTTCAAAAACAACTGTTTAAACTGATCATAAGAGCAATTCGCATCTATAGTCAAGTCAAACCAGTCCCTTACCTTATTTTTGAGTGCCTTAGCGACTATTAGCATCTTATATTGCTCCGGGATTGATCTTAAAATATAATATTCGTCTAAATTTCGTAAAAATGTCTGCGTGCTTAAGGCCCCATTTTCATGAAAAGTAGGCAACGCTCATTCCCCAATACAGATCCTAAGTTTACACAACTAGGTTCGGTTACACAAATCTGCGGTGTTGAGCCTCTGTTCTTTGTTAATATTATATCAGGGCTTTGACTAGTTATAGAAATGTTCCCTCTTAACATATTATCAGCTGGTTCCAATGCATTGCCACTCTCTCTATTACCGTCAATTACCACTGGTCGTTGAGTGGCATCACTATTTTCACTTCCGTCCCTTGACCTAACCTCTGCTATTTCATTCACCATACAAGAAATTTCTTTATTTACTGAGTCTACTTTCTGATTCAATTTACCGGCTAATTCCTGTACCTTATTCATCATCTGTATTTCCAATTCCCTTTCACGTTCTTTTGTTTCCCTTACAGATTTTTCAATTTTCTGATTTAATTCAGTATTTCCTATTTTCAAACTGTCCACACTTGAACTCATTTCTGATAAACACGTAACTACTTCCCCTCTAAGGTTAGTTACCTCTTTCTCTGTTACATTATTACACCTCTTCTCTGTTTCATCTAATTTTCTTTCCAAAGAATTTATTTCATGGTGAAGTCGCTCTTCCCACCTCTTATCTTGAATATTTATTTTGTCATCTATCACACCTAGTACTTTATTAATTTTCATATCTAAATCATCATGATTCTTTTTAATCGTATCATTCGTTTCCCCTATTTTCTTATCCAAAATGGCATGTATAGTGTTTTCCATTTTATGATTAGTAGCCTCTATTTTCTGATCTAAACTGGCATGGTTTGCTTTCAAATTGTCGTTAGTTTTCTTAATTTCCCCTAACAGATTAACTAACAAGGCTGGTATGTTCATGTCTAAGTTACTGTGGCTAGGGTTTATTTCTGGCTCCTCAATATTGTTTCCTACCTCAGCATGGACAGCACTATCGTTCACAAAACCTTCACTTTCACCAGCACCTACCTTTTGTAAGTTCATCACAGGCGGCTCCAAAACTTGGCCTGAAAACATATCATTCATATCTTCGCTGTCCACCTGACTATCGCTATCATTTAAGTTACTCTGAACATGTTCTAAATTTTCCTCTAATTCTTGACTAAAAAACGACTGCCCTCCCCCGAGGTCACTAATCTGGGTCTCCATTTTCTTAACTACCTTATGATTTCTGAGCAACATGCACCACACAAATTTACCCTTCACTCGTAGCGTCTAACATATATTCTGCTACAAGCACAGCATAGTATATCTCTCTTAATAATTAGAATTTACATTGAGTTATTACAAAAAATGTTTCTGATTTTAATTTTTTTTTTTTTACAATAATGCTTGAAATTTGATTTAAAAAAATTAGCAGATTATTTTTCTAGCTTTACCAAGTGCTGAATATATGCATATATTTTAAATGTTCATATTGCTTTATTAGTATCACTTAATTTAAAATTTTCAATTTCAAGACTATATTTTTCTTAAGAATTATATTATTTGTACTTTAATAATTACTAGATTCTTTTTTTTATAATATTTTACTTTAAAAAGTATTTAACAAAACAATATTTATTTTCTTAATTCAGCACTTAGTAAAAATATTTAAATTCTTATCTGTCATTTTTGTTGTGAAGTGGTCCCTCGATGTCTTCAATGATGTACCACGAACTTGCATCTCCTCTTCTTTACAGCAGATTATTCCTCCCGTCTTCGTACAGCCGTTTCGTCGTTTTCGTCGTCCTAGCGCTCTCTGCATTCTTCATCATCTCTGGGTTATTCTTCGTCTTTTTCTGGTATCATACCAATTTTACTCATGCGACACGTTGGGCTTGCCAGTTGTGGTAGAAATTATTGTGGTCATAGGCTATAAGTCCTCTACTGATTTATTATAGCATATTTATAATTACCACTTTCCTCGGCAGCAATCAGTCTTCGAGCATGATGTGGTCCTCTCTCTGGGTAGATGACTAGAAGCAGGGCTGGATGATCATTGTCACAGAAATAACTATATCTGTACACATTATTTCTGATATAACAAGATCTTCAGTTTATTGTTCAACTAAACAAGTAGCACAAATTACATGAAATCACGGTACACCTGAAAGATATTTTTATTTATATGTTAGCGATGTTGATTTTATAGTTACGGTTCTTTTTGTTGTATATTTGAAGCTATTCATGTGTGCGCCTATTTCTTAGGCCACAACGAGCCTAATACACTGCACGCCTTGTGGCATACATCTACACTAGAAACATGCCTATAATTCCCTATGAGGCAGTAATGTACCTCTATCCTATAAACACTAGGTTCGTTACTTTGTTTTATTCTAATTATTCTTGCACACATGAATTTTCTTGAGCGACCGGTTAATACCTAACGTGGTTAAGAAGTGTTCTCACCACCTTGCCCTATCGGATATAGTTGAGAAGAAGTGTTTTCTTTACCTTACAAAGACAAAAATCAACTGACTATTTTACCCTAGAATAAACGCCTCTTCTGATTGCTTATTGGCTACACTTATTTTCTGTGATTTAATTGGCGATTGCTATAATTGCAACTCAGCCAATGAAATCGCGAATTCTTAGCAAGAGGGAGTTTACACCAAATTTTCACACATTAATTATATATATATTCTTTTTCTCACGATTTTAGTCCTTACAACGCATGTTTACGCATTTATTTCGTAGCTTAAAAATCACCATTACATAGCCTTCAAATCCTATTCACAAGAAGCAAACGTGTCTTATCAATCGATCTCATAGTTTAAGCAAGAGCTTCACCTTTCCACAGATCTCCACAATTTATTCGAGGGGACCTGGGTTTTATTGCTAGAAGCACCTAAATAATATTATCTTCTTTTGAAACAGTATCTCCCCTATTCATTTATATTCCTTTGTAGTTACGAAGCGGCTACTACCTTTCAGCTTGTAAATTTTCTGTTTTAGCAAAGACCGAACTCATTTAAATTCAGGTACACGTCTTCCCGTGGGAATGAAACTTTCACCGGATATGCTAAAATCATTGTCAAGTACTACTAACAATTTGCTTTGAATCAATTCCATTTCATATTTAATTAGCATTGCTTATTAAATTATGCCTCAACAACATTTTCTTCATGTAAAGTCCCATTAAAAATAAGAGAAAGTTATAGTCAATCTTTGTGTCACATTCTCAGAAGGTACCTAACCCAAATACAAAATTTTGTTTTCATACGATTTTCCATTCTGGAGTTAGGCTGTTCACATGCACACACAGACAGACAAGTTTCTGAAAATAGTATTTTTGAATTCAGGAGACCTCAAAACGTGTATTTATGTTCAAAACTGAACTTAAAATTTGAGGGTTGAATACAATACTTCCTCTACCTAGTACCTATGGTACAGACAGAGGAAGTAAAAATAACGTTCAAGTAAAACTTTCTTAGCAGGAATAATCTAAAGAAGTAAACAGAAATGGAAAAAGATTACTCTTTCAAATGGGACAATTATTACTAATTAATACTATAAATGGAAATGACAGAACACTGTACATTAAAAATCACTACCATATACATCATTTCAACTTGGCAATGGTGCTTTCAACACAGTTTCTCTATTGTTCTTAAGTTCTGCACTTTTACAAGGATGTCAATTTTAACCTTTTGCGAGCAGTAAATTTTATGGCTGTACACGGCACATTCTCCTTAAAATTAAAAAAATCCTTTAAATCTCGTGATTTTTTCCTAAACATGCAATACTACATAGCATCAGACATTTATCTTATTCTGAAGATAATATTCGTCTCTGGAGTAGGTAGGTGACGATCAAAAAATTTCTGGCACTTAGTTATCAGATATAGTGGCTTAAGGGTATCCGATCACCATGATTTCATTTTAATAATAATATATTATTATTATGATGACGATGATAATAATAATAATAATAATAAGTGGTCAGGCAAAACCTTTGTTTGGTAGTGAGCTTATAATCCGATTACGATCAATTTCAAGTTTTGAAGAGAAGCAATTGCTTATGCTCACGCATAAGATACCATTCTTGTGTTTACACATGACCAGAAAATAATCTATTCACAACAAAGAAAATTAATCCAAATTGGACCCCACTAGGATATTTAGATTTTTTTTTTATATTGCAGAAGATCAAGAGGGAGATCTCATGACAGACTGAAGAAAAAGTTCTTGGGGACATCTTAAAAAACATTCAAAAGAGATAACAAATTGGAGGTGATTCACAGTGGAGCAAAGGGTTGATTAGGATTCTAATAAAATTCAGGAAATTCATAAGTTTTTTATTTGCAACTTACAAATATATATGTATGTATATATTTTAACACTGACAGTACACTCAAAATGCATTATGAACCACAACCATATTCATTATGTAAATAAAATACGAAAATATAACTCTATTGTATAACAGTTTAATTTAAGTGCAGTAAATTATGCAATGCTTGGAAATATTGCTTCCTTATAGTTTTTCACTTAATTTCTTGAATGTTTCTCTCAACGTAGAATACTTCAAGGGTTATTGTACAGGAGCATGTAGAAGAGGAAATAATAATTACACATTTTGTAGCCACAAAAAGTATGTTAGTGTGTTTAAGCTTGTATTTTGAAGAATCTGTTACTGGTATTCTATACTTTAGAAGAGAAAATAGAGAAAGTTGAGAAATGAGTGATTGGAATGTTATGAGAACTGAGCCAAATGAAAGTACGGGTTTTCAGATATGAGAGTACAGTCATTTGTAAGAAGTTGTTTCATGAAACCAAAACTGAAATAAAATGGCCCTGAAGAAGTTAAGTTGCCCAATTGTTGATCCAAATGTGACTTAGAAATTCCTCACAAATCAAGAATCTTGCACAGCATAAAACTATACACAGATCGACCCAGGCTTTTACGTGCAAATGGTATGATTTTGACCAGCAGCTTCAATTTGCTGAAACCTGGCTGAAAATACTGGAAAATTACCCTGTCTTGGAACATCACTGCATGTAGCATATTCTCTGTCCTTCTGAAGTTGCATTGTTATGCTTCTAATAATGTGTCTAAAAATTTTATCAATTCGTCTTCTTTCTGGAACATGCATTCTTTATTGAATGTTTAGGTAGGAAGATATCAAGTTTTTCTTCCCTCTTGCAGATAGGTAACATGGTTCCCTCTCAATTTTGTTTGCATGTGTTCTTGTCTATATGTGAACAAACTGTACTGAATTGATGGACTTTCAAGAGGGTATAGCTTTTCATCCAGTTGATTGTATGTTTTCCAGTAATCAGATATCGCTAATTCACTTTTGGCATTATCCATATTTTTATTAGTCTGATGAGGCTGGTGTTTGGTCTTACAGAGCTATAGAGAAGGACTTTCCCACTTTCTTCTCCTCCAAAGATACATTGCTTTTCCACATAATGACCTTTATAACATCTTTTAAAAAACAAATAATCTTTTTATCTATTTCAACTGTTTGCTAGGCCCTCCTACCACATACTATGGTTTCTGAATATCTACATTCCTTTAAGATATATTTATATTTGTATCATTCATTCACGAGTGTAATTTGTAATAAACGTGTAATACTGTTTTTCAAATAAATTTGTATTTTAAGTATCATACAATTTCTTGAATCGACAGGTTGCTTTTTGAATATAAATTCCTTCCTACACTTGACCTACCTGTGTGTAATTTCCATGCAATTCCATCTAAAATTATATTTTCTGTCAATAGTTCAGCTCAATTCTTATCTGGTGCATGTAGATGCACATCCTAACGCGTGATTATGAATTTCCAGTTCAACATACATAGAGCCCTGTATCCACAAATTTGTATTTTCTGCTTCATGTTGGAATCAGTTAATGGCTTCATTTTTCACTACTCTTTTTATTTTTCATGACATCACATCCCATCTTTACTTGGCATGGTCCATTGCCTACTAGTGACAGAGGTTGTTCTAGATTTGTTTCTTCACGCCTCAATTACAAGAACTCAGATTCTTCATTTGGGACATCAATTTCATTAACATTCTGGCAATCTTATGCAGAACTGCAGAACTTAAAATGTTAGGAACTTCCTACTGCCAAGTGTGAGAATGTGTTGTTTAAGCTCCCCAGATCATATGTTAAGATACTGGTAACTCTTTCCAAGGAATGTATGCAAATATAGTTTTGCTTTACCCTAAAATTAGGGGGTAAATAACCCTGGGATTTATTCCATAGCCTCTGTCTCCAAGCAGACATACTGATCCATTAAGATGTGATGGAGTTTTGGTAGATGGAGCTCTGCTTGGATCTTGGTGAACCAACAATAGTAATATTTCATTTTTTAAATCCAATGCCACCTCTAATCTGGTAGGGTTTGCGGTATTCCCCCTAGCTTGGCATGTATGTAGCCCCACTTCTCTATTTGGAACACTTTTTAGGCAGAGCTATATTATCCCGGTGATATGATGGTATGAATACCATGGGGGTCCTTCAACCTAAAGTGTTACTAACTAGCCAGACCAGGGAAACCTATCTTTGAAAGATAAAATTCCCCTGGGTGAGCCGTTAATCAAACCCAAGGTCAAGGCTGCTTGTACATGATACTGACAACTCCTTTGCAATTTTTATAATAACAGATTTGCTGGGCTGCTTTATTAGCATATGCATGTAGTCAAGATCGACACTTACAGAACGAATTAGTGAAGTAATCACTACATTGTTACAAATAATCCCTCCTTACTCAACACAATTCAAGAAAATAATGGAAAAACTGGAATTTGCTGAGGAAAAAAGTCTTCACTGATCAGTAATCAGTCAAGTCTAAATTACAAGTCATTGTTTATGCTTTATTCAAGTTTTTCAAATTTTTCCAGGAGAAAGAGATTACTTATTTGTAATTAGCCGACCCACTGATTAGGAATAAGACAAGGTCCCTTGTAGTTTGACTGATCACATATCGTCGCTTAAGAAACAATACCGCGTAACTGACACTTTTGGTGAAAATGACATTTTTATACTGTTGGCATCACTGAAATAGCGCGCTTATGATGAAATATCGGTCAAGATGAAATTTTGTGTCATGACCTTGCAAAAGAGGCATACACAATACCGCATATCTGAAGCAACATAGAAAATTCAGAAATACCGCGTAACTGAACCAGTGTACAACACCGCGTATCTGATTTCATTGAAAACTTTATATAATACCGCCTATCTGTCGTATACGGCGCACGGTTCAACTTAGTTTACTAATGCAACATAAGGTGACATATAACCCTCGGATTTTTATTTGGGCTCACCCATTTCCGTTTCTGCACCTGTGGATTAAACATTATTATTAGGCTGCTGTCAGTTTACTTTTACATCAAGATGAGAGAAGATATATTTCATAGTATGAGTTAAGATCTATTCTGACGATAGAAGGTACATTACATGGTAAGTGCTATTTAAGATGTTTTGTATGAATCGATTTGACATATTCTCTTGCAATTAACACGAAAAAATTATTTAAAAAAAAAAATTATATCTTGTATTGAAACAGATTGCCTGAAATCGTGCCGAACACACAGGTACAGTTCTGTACATGACGTGGATCTGCTTGAAGAAGTTGTAGATGGATTATTTACTGAAGAAGAAATAATTGCAAAATTAGGATTTATATTCAGTAATTTTAGAAATTTTACCAGGATAAAACGAAGTAAGTACCCTATATGAGTACAATATTAGTTTTCGAATAACTGATGTCAGACATTTTTATTCAAAATAGTTTTCTCGATAATCTTCTGGCTCAAAAAGTCATGAATATTAATTAACATTGGTATATTTTTTAAACGCTATATTTCAAAATAAAGTATTTCATTAGTAGAAGAAACTGCCGGGGATATCTTCACCGGTTGGTGCACCAGAAGAAAGCATAAATAAGACAATTTGTGTAAATGAAGGTGAGGAAGGGAAATCGAACATATCGATATCTGAAGACAGTGTGTTTTGTAATTTATTTTAGTACGTTCTAATAACATGCCGACAATACCGGGACTTTAAAACAAGGACAGCTACCGGAAATTGTAATATGAGATATAACTTGCGATTCATATGAAAAAATATTAAAACCTGTATCTATAGTTCATACTTTTGTATTATAAGGCCTGTTTTAATTTAAAATTAGATCTATTACTATCCACGATTATGCTATTAGCATTTTTATATATTCATCGCAGATTAATCTCTATGTGTACCAGAGGGAAGCAAGGCAGAGACCCTACCTATGATTGAAGAAAATATTTTTGAAGGACCTTCTGTGAGTGGTTTGACTGATATAAAAGGAAAAATAATCATTTTAAAGCAATAATGACAAAAGAAAAGTTAACGTATTTTGAATTAAATTTATTATTATTATTATTATTATTATTATTACTTTTTTCTTTTGCACACACATCCACTATTCTTCCGACTATAACATAGATGACAGATGACCTAGGTTATGAGCATCATTTTTCAGGGACTTCTTCGGGAAATCATACAGAAAGTGAGGAACAGATGAAAATGAATTTTTTTTGGGACTAAATAAGACATTTGTTAGGGAATTTCTAGAAAACTTCCCGAAATTGTCATCGCATTACTTTAGGAAAATGTCTACTAACTCTATCTGGAGCCAGGAATAAATTCTATAAGCCAACTGTATCACCTATACAAAGAAAAAGTTTAAAGAAATGAACAAGGGGACAATAAGTAGACACACACTTGATGATATTTTATCAGACATGAATATAGGACGAATATAGGCCCAAAAAGGACGACTGCGACTTATGTGTTGGATATCCAACCGGCAATGTAAATGAGTATGATTATCAAAAAGGAAAGGATCGGGAGGGGAATACAAAAGATAAGGCAGCGGACGAATCAGGCACATGTAGAGTTTTTACGATGGACTCGCAGGCTGTAAAGGTAGCTCCCTTTTTGCAAGCCAGTGCAATATATTACAAAACTAAATTGGCAGTCCATAATATGTATGAATTGGCTAATCATGATGTAATCTGCTACGGGTTCGATGAAAGTGAAGCTGAGCAAGTGGCATCAACATTTTCCACTTGTGTGTTACTGACACATTGAAGAAAGTAATGTGCCCATCATTTTATATTCCAACGGCTGCACATATCAAAATAGGAACGCAGTATTGTCGAAAGCTTTGCTGAAATTCACAATGAAAACAAACATTACTGTTTTCCAGAAGTTTTTGGAAAATGGTCACATCCAAATGAAGTGTGATTCAGTGATCAGTGTCACAGAATGCAGGCCAAAATCTAAAGAAATATTCCTCCCTAGTCAATATCCAACTGTGACAAGAGAAGCAAGAATAAAGTCATTTCCAAACAAGGCTACTTATCGTGATCAGTGATCACACATTCTTCATAGACTACAGTGTCAATAAGCTCTGGATTTATTATTCCATTCGTCCTGAACGGAAACCAAATTACCCTACGGCATTTTATTTAAGAGTAATAAAATATGAACCTAAGGGTGTCATACATTATAATCTGGACTACACTGAAGATTTTCAGGAGTTGCCTAAGCGGCCTAAGACTCTCAAGGAAGGAGAATTCTCCAGGCTCTACATGGAGAGGCTGAAGATCAAGAAGTCTAAGTGGGATCACTTACAGCAACTAAAGAAATTATTTCCTCATGATTTCCATCTATTCTATGACAACATTCTTCATTTGTAAATCATAGCATCAAAATTGTTATTGTTTATTTATTTAATCTATTGCTCAGGCTATTGAACAATTTTCATTAGGCTTCTGGCTTTCCAGTATGTTATTATTTTGCTTGCTCAGATTTCCCGGGCTTGTAGGCCAGGGAAATCTGAGCAATCATGATGTAGCCGGCCGCGAAAGCCCACACTGTTATATTATTAATTTGCCATCATTAGTATGATAAAATTCTTTATCTCCAAATTGTAACTTCAATACAAAAACTGTATCAGGAAACTGTATTTGTACCATGTATACTTGATTTATTTATATTAGAGCACGATTATTTCAATATAAAATATATAAAGAAAAATAATTTGGTCAACAATTATAGTACTATACTACACTCAAATAAAATATTTTTTCTTAAAAATGCTTCTTTTATTCTGAAATAAAAATATTTAATTCCACGTAACTGACATTTTCGTAAAATAATTAAGACTTCAATACCGCGTAACTAGCGCCACGGTGCCAAAAAACTAAAATTCGACTCAATGTTGCCAACATATAATGAGAAATACGTTTTGTTTATTATCCTGAAAATGTAAACATTGTACGACGCCTAATAGCAAAAATAAACAGTTTTTTGCTTCTCCTGTAAAATTTGTGTTTTGTTAGTTACGCGGTATTGTTTCTTAAGCGACGATATACAGCTTTTCAGGCTATATGTTTCTTTTACTGTATATACAGACACACATACACACAGTAATACATTGCAAACCATTTATGAGGGAACTTCCCAGCAGTCAAATCGATTCCCTATTTTAGCATGAGTGATCAAAGTCCATAGTGCTTTCGTATTAGCAAAGATTATTTAAATGTATTTTTTGTACTTACGACTTCAGATAGTACTGAAAATGGCATCATGACTGCACATCCTTAGACAATAGAATATGACTTGGTTTTGATCAATTCCAAGGGTCATCCAGTCCTACTCCACTAATATACAAATGTCTTAATTTTTTCACTGAATTATTTTTCAACCAAAGGTTTATTAGTAGTAAGGGCTTGCTTAAAGTTTAACCTTAAAGGGCTCAGGTGTGATGTACATAATACTCTTCAGCAGTTACAATATATGTTGTATTTTGTGTGAAATATTGAGAACTATACTGCCCCAGTTTCTACTCTCCATTTCTGTATGCCACTTTCTCATCAGTTTTGAAGCACAACATTTTGAAGGGACTGTTGTGTCAGTAAATTTATGCATAAATCTTCCAATTGCATTTTCTGTACAGTATCTATGCACAATATGTTTCTAATACTGCAATATTTAACACAGTGGCCTTTGCAGACCAATTCCGGGGTGCACAGGCAAAGAGAGTTAAGTCCACTTTCTTGTTACTGAAAATTAGAGTGAACACACTATACCAGCCCAACATAGCTTTAGAGATGGATAAACCCATAAGGCACACATCCATAACTACCGTACAATTTTAATTATGACTTATTGGACTTAACACAAATGTAGAAAACATTTTTATCTATAACTCTATGAACATATCTCGATTTTTTAGGATGGTGGACTTAACTCTCTTTGCCCGCACACCCCGGAATTAACATTATCTTAAGCATTAATTGCACCAATGATCATGAATCTAAACAACACTGAAGTCGACATGTGCAAAACAATAATGCTATTCCCAAGTGTCCTTGTAAATGGATTGCACTGCATGTAATAATATTTAGTACTATGTAATATAGTTGTGTCTTAGTATAAATTTTGAATGTTTCGCTGATTCCTTTCTGCTTAATCCTTCAAACAATAGTTCTTAAAATACTGTGCACACATGAAAAAGGAAGTGCCACCTTTTCCTCCCCAAATACTGTAACACCAAGCAGAAATACCATCAGTTCTGCTGTATAGAATTACTAGGTTTTAATATTTTAAGAGGGGAAAACAACCTATTGAAAATTTTGGACTGAAGTCTACTATACCATCACAACATACAGGAGCACTCTCCCACAACACAGAGAACTTATTCTCGTCTATATAGTATGCCTCTACATACATAATTTCACAATCATCTGTTGAAAAGGAATAGATAACATTATGCACAAGACAAGTGTTAGTTGTATTATGGGAAAAAGAACCAACTTTTTCAATTTTTGAGTCTCTCTGATGTTTATTTCCATAAGCATTCATATGCGGTGCAAATCGTAGGAGTTCTGTAGAATAAGTCCCTGGAATAATGAGCAAATAATCATAGAAGGAGCAACAATAATCAGCCTTCATAATTTGCAACTAATGCATGCGATAATATACCATTATGATGCTGATTTAGTACTCAGCCAATTTAGTATTTGGCCATTTGAGATATATACTACTACACTGATAAAAAGATACTTTATAGGTCGGTAGAATACACTAATTAATATCCCAACCTGTTTCCATGTAACTAATACCTCTATTTTCAGAAAGTCCGTATTTATGATAATTTAGTCGAACTTTACAAACCTTTATCTCAAAAGTTTTGGATTTAGTGACTTCTGCCAAAACAACATGTTCCTAGAGTTCAAAATTTCATATAGTAACACAAATAGTTATGTATCAAGTGCATTATGTAGATGGATACAAGGTTACAAAATGGATAACAAGTAAAGAAGAAAGCAATGTTGCCAAATTCTCAATTTGATACATTTTGATTACTGAAATGTAATGATTATTAAAATGTAACAATTACAATATTATTTCCAGACGAAAATTAAGAGTAAAATTACATTTTTCAAAAAGTAACGCTTAAAAATAAATTGGACCAAAAAAGGAATCGTTACATGTAATCAGATTTAAAAAATGAAGAAAATTTACTCTTAGTGGATAAAATACCTTAAAAATTAAGCACGACGTTTCAGCTCTTCCATCGAGCCTTCTTCAGGTGCGCTCCACTCAACGACTGAATCTCTGGATGAAGAAGACTCCACTCGTTCCGCCGTCCTGTCACTATCGATCATGAAAATCATGCATCTCGAATGTTTATCGATCCATTCAGGTGGAATGCTGAAATCCATGCCTGCCAACACGTTTCCTGGTAATGCTGGAAATGCAACTGTTGTTTTTTCTTCTTTTCTCAATCTCTTAACTAAATCCAGCCACTCATCCCCCAAATCCCCGTCGTATCTATTCAAACTTGCAACTCTATTTCCCACAATATTCCACGCCTCACATACTTTTCTCCTAACCTTGTTTGGCTCAATTTTCACGATACTGACTTCTCCAATGTGATGTTTGTGTTGTATCATGTGTTCACTTAACCCTGTTGCGGATTTACTGTGCTTTATGTCCCTTTCGTGTTCTTTTAATCTAACCTTGAAACTTCTTCCAGTTTCCCCAAAATACAAAGCTCACAGTCACTACAAGAAACAGAGTATACCCCGGGCATCTCCATAACATCGTTCTCTGTTTTTCCAATTCGTTTGTACTGAGAAAAATATTCCCCTATTGTTTTTCTACTTCTGTAAGCTGGAGTGATCCCATGCTTACGAAATACCTTTGCTAACCTTTCGCTAGTTTTGGGGACGTACAAAAGACTTGCAAATTTTGCATCACTGTTGTTTTTGCTTTGTTCCCCTTTTTCCATATTATGTATTTGTTTACTTGCCTTATACACGAAAGGGACATAAAGCACAGTAAATCCGCAACAGGGTTAAGTGAACACATGATACAACACAAACATCACATTGGAGAAGTCAGTATCATGAAAATTGAGCCAAACAAGGTTAGGAGAAAAGTATGTGAGGCGTGGAATATTGTGGGAAATAGGGTTGCAAGTTTGAATAGATACGACGGGGATTTGGGGGATGAGTGGCTGGATTTAGTTAAGAGATTGAGAAAAGAAGAAAAAACAACAGTTGCATTTCCAGCATTACCAGGAAACGTGTTGGCAGGCATGGATTTCAGCATTCCACCTGAATGGATCGATAAACATTCGAGATGCATGATTTTCATGATCGATAGTGACAGGACGTCGGAACGAGTGGAGTCTTCTTCATCCAAAGATTCAGTCGTTGAGTGGAGCGCACCTGAAGAAGGCTCGATGGAAGAGCTGAAACGTCGTGCTTCATTTTTAAGGTATTTTATCCACTAAGAGTAAATTTTCTTCATCATTTTTTAAATCATCAACTAGTGGAAATTATGGACCGTTTTGCAAGTTCATTGTAATCAGATTACTTTTGATAATTACTTTCCATCACTGGGTGTCTCTGCATACAGACGTTTTAACCATTTACATGTCTGCACAATCTAGTTGATGCTAACTTCCAGAGTTTACATAGAATGAGGTGGAACATGAATCGTGAATCACCCAGTATACATACAGACACATATACAAACACAAACTAAATAATGAACATCCCTGAAACTCAAAACAGCTTTTGCAGCATAAAGAATTCCAACATTATGATTCATTTGGCAAAGGACTTTGAATTCAGTTCACTGGATGTAACAAGGTATGATCAACAGTTTTGCTTTTTGTGGGATATGTGGATACTTAATGAGAACTAGATGAACATCCTGTAATAGTGTACAATGCATTAAAACTAGAAAATAAAGAACTGGTAAAATCTTATCATGAAAATATTAATATAAACATAAGAACTCCCTAAGAATCTTAAAGGAGTTCTTCCTGGAAATATCCTCTTGCAACCTATTACAAAATACTATAATACATAAAAATTCTATAAAATCTACTTGCTAAACCATAGTTGGGGAATTACCGGTAGTAAAGTACATTAGAAGATTAAATGTTATGGATAACTTACCTGTTAAATATATCCATTCCCCATGAGGCATTGCAGAAGTGAAAGCAATCATGGATGGTAAAGGAACTTCAGGATATGCGTACCAAACATCTCTGTCTGGTTCGTAAAAGTATATCTTAGGTCCAAATACAAAAATCTGTCCCTTAAACACACAACATGCTGCAGAATAAAGAGAATTTGGTAGTGATGCACAAAGATCCCAACATCCTGAAAGAAATCAAACCAATATGAATTATTGTTTTCTCACAAATAAAATTGGTTCTTTCCAAGTTTCGCTGTCTGAAATAAACAAAAAATGGCATTTGATAACTGTTTATTGTGTTTTGTTCCTCTGTTATGTGTTTACATAATTTTAAAATGACAGAAATTTTCCGAACTTTATTACTTTCTCAATAGCATTAGACAGTTCCTAAGCAAGCTGAAGAAATATCTATTTTATGGAATCGGCAGTGCTTTAGTTGGGCCGGTACGCACCGGTACTGCGTACCGGTATAAAATTATTTTCCTTCTACCATACCGGGAAAAATATGTGCTCCGGTACGTCGTACTGGCAGTACAGGAACGATATTGTCCTAAAATACTTATTAAATGTCCAATTCACGAGAGTGTATTTGTTAATAATGACAAACACTATTAAATTCGCAATAGATATGCGTTCTATGGAAGGTGAGTACCCCCATAAAATATTTTCCAACTAAAGCACTGGGAATCGGTGGTTTATTGCCATGCTTACATGACCCCACCATTCAACCCTATTCTGTGCTAACTCCATCCAACCATCCTCTGCAAATCCTACTTCCCTTAAATCTATTCTAATATTGTCCTCCCACTTAGGTCTAGGTCTTCCAAGTGGTCACTTCCCTTTGGGTCTCCCAGTCAATATGTTTTAGATGTGTCTTTCCTCCCCCATGTGCGCAACATGTCCAGTCCATTTCTTCCTCTGTGATCTAATTGCCCTTATTATATGAAGCTCATCATTACGCAGTTTTCTCTAGTCTCCATTTTCATCTATCTTAGGTATGAATATTTTCCTAAGCATCCTGTTTTAGAACACTCTCAGATTATGTTCTTCCCGAAGAGTAAGGGACCATGTTTTACATCTATATAATATAAATGGCTAAGGGCTCTATAGTTTTAAAATATTAAGAATATACAAACATTTGTAGAAGTAATCAAATTCATCTGCCCTGCCCTCTCCTTCTATATAAATGATGAAAGAAAGTAAAGTAAAGTAAAGTAAAGTAAAATAAAATGGCTGATTTCAGTGTTAACTTCCTTCTATTTTGTGGATATTTTGTCAAATAAATTTTTTATTCAGTTATCCTTAAGAGGATGCTACTGCACTCTGCATGCTGTGTTATTTTTTTAGAACCACAAAATATGGCAATATCTGTAGTTTAACGTTCTTTAAAACCTACAGAATTCGTAAATAAACTCAGTGTGTTGTTAAAAAGATATGTGAAATGAAAGAAAAATCATGAAGAAGTGGGCATTTATATAGTCTAAAATAGCATAATTTATATGCACAAAAGTGACATCTACTGTGGATAAAATACAAAATCTGTTGAATCTACACTCTTTGCCACAATCTAACAGGCCTCCCAAACTCGGCACAGAGATAGCAGAAAAGAAGTCTACCATGATCACTGAATAGCGTACATTCCTCAGTCTTTGCTGTAAATCAATCACAAGCTTGTTATAAGAAATTTAGGAAAAAAATCACATTAAAACAAAATACTATGATTTTGAATACAATCTTTGTACACTTTCCTCAACTTACATGTGGAATGGGCGTATTTCAAGCTTTTTACATTTTGCACAGTCAAACAAGTCTTGCAATATTTTGTGGATTCAATTTGCTTAATATTGGTATTAAGTGCATGTACAAAGTTAAATATACTAAGGAAAGCTGTTTTGTAAACTTTTGCGCTTATCACTGTTACCTAAAAATATGGTCCCTCTAAATGAAATGGTCTATCATATTAATTTCCAAGAAACTTTGTACCCTGAAAGACAAATGATAAATTGAGTCTGCAATTTTAACTTGCTAAAATAATGCACAGAATTATTTTGAACTTAACCTTGTCAAAATTTTAAATGTCACACAATTCTGTTTAATTTATTTGCTCAAAGTAATAAAATACAGATGACATCACCAAAGTAAATAAATATATCTGTACTGTGCAATACACATCTCAAAAACATGGATGTACAGTGCAAGAAAATCTTCTTGATAATTGAAACATACGAGGGTGGATCGAAAAGTAATACACAATAATATTTTTTAGAAAACGTTTAATAGGTACACTTACAAACAACAGCACACATATCTGCGGACTGCTGTTTCACTCCTGCATCTGACGCAAAGCGTCGACCGACCAGGAATTTCTTCATGGGACCAAACAAATGAAAGGTTGTGCTGGACATCTTCGAAGGATGCACACCACCTGGAGACATTGCTACGGTCCATGCAGTTGTGCCCATACACGCCACACATGTCCTTATGAATTTCACTCAGGTTATGCCCTTTAGCCCATAAAAATTGCACTACACCTCGCTGAAGAAATTCCCGGCCGGTAAACGCATTGCGTCAGATGCAGAAGTGAAAACAGCAGTCCACTCCAACCGAACGGACTTCTGTGAACAGGGTATTTTGAAACTGGTATCATGATAGGAGAAATGTGTTGAGTAACAGATCTCCCTTCATGTGTGCATTTGTTAGTAATTGTAGCTATTAAACTTTTTGTAAAAAAAAAAAAAAAAAAATTGTGCGTTGTTTTTCGATCCACCCTCTTACATTTGCTACAATTTCTCTCTTACAGAAACCTTAGAGACAACCACATTTACAGTAAAAAGAAATTATTTATCAAAACAGCTCAAAACATTTGACCAAATAAATTTAATTTACTATGTGAGTTAACATAAACACACTTTAATGCTTCACTTACCATATTTTGGTATGACGTGTTTCAAGGAGCCTACTCCCCATTTTCAAACACTCTATCAACAGAGTTGACAAGGTTGACAGAGTGCTTACTTACCATATTTTGGTATGACGTGTTTCAAAGAGCCTCCTCCCCATTTTCAAACACTGTCAACCCTGTCAACTCTGTTGACAGAGTGTTTGAAAATGGGGAGGAAGCTCCTTGAAACGCATCATACCAAAATATGGTAAGTGAAGCATTAAAGTGTGTTTACTCAAAAAGTAAATTAAATTTATTATAGTTGCTTCACTATGTAAAGTTCCACAAAGTCGTTATTTCACCAAATATTCACTTTTCTTTGTGCTTACATGTGTTTAGTGCATAGGTGCTGTTGAATTAAGTATATATTGAAATTATCTTATATTTAAATCATATTTGGTAGAAAATTCATATCTGTAAAAATCTATTGCTTAATTATTACTACTTACTTGACTTGATATTATATTTTTCTACAGAATCCATTATAACACGGTGACGTCCAAAGCCACCAATGATGTATATATAATCTCCAAGACAACAAACAGAATGATGTCTGCGAGGAGTAGATAAGCTGTAACAAATTAAATAACTCTTTTCTAATGGACAAAATATGAATTGTTTCTTTAATTTTGACTAGTGAGTAGCTGCATAAATATAGTATTATATACTGAACTAATTAATTAAGATCCAATAATATAATGTGTTTAATTCTGATTTATTTGTGGTCACATTAAAAAAAAAATTGTTTTTTTGTTAATGTTATGGAGAAATGGAACCTCAATGTTGTACTAAATTAACAGTAGGTAATAATGACATAGAATGTGGTCTATTGCATTTTATTGTCCCTGAGTTCTATGTTATGTAGTACTGCGGGGCTGCAGTATGAGGAATCATGTTCACTTGCTACTTTAGATATTTCCCCCTAACAGGCAGAAGTTTAGCCCATGGGATGTTTTTAGGCAGAACTATATTATCCTGATGGGATGACACAAGAGGATGATTACATTAATCCCTGGGGGAGGCGACCTAAAACCTAAATCTTTACTAACAACACCATTGTGGCCAGAGGAGCATATCTATAAAACATAAAAATTCCCTTAGGTCAACCGAGAATCGAACCCAGAATCTCATGATTAGTTTTCAGAAGCTATGACCACTCGACTATTAGGCCAGGCATCAAAGGGGAAACTGAAGACAGTGATTTTTAAAAAGTAGTTATTTTTAAAGTTTTTTTTATTAATCCTGTTTCTTGAAATTAATATTACTATTAATAATACTTGAATGAAACATGATAAAAAAAAAAGGTGGACCTAGTAACTTACTAATAAACATTAATAGAATTTCATTCACATTTTTTGTCATCTATTCTTAAGTTAATTTAAATATTTTATAAATAAAAGTAATAAAAAATCAAGGGCAGTTTATTGAAAATAAAAAAAATGATAATAATGGAAAATTAAGTATTATAAATCCATGAAAATACAGAAAACAAACTGCTAATTAGGGTGAAAGGTTAAATTTATTTTCTTATAATATTCTTTCAAAATCTGGTTTGTTTGTAGATAGCTCATTTTCATTCCAGGATTGGCATCCTACTTAATTTTGTATTTGGTATTATCTGCAGTGTAGAATGAAAATGCTCTTCCACATGTGATCACATAAATAGGACAAGAAACAAATCGCCTTCTTGAATAAATCTGGATAAGCTTTTAAGTTACACCAAAATAATATGTTTCATGAAACATTGTTTAATTTAAGTATTATTTAGTTGTTTGATACCAGATCAAGACTTTTGTACGATACTCTGAATTAAACAATTCGCAGATGCGCAGGCAAGGGAGGTAAGTCCAGATTTCTTGTTACTGAGGAAATTAATTTACAGTTTCTGAAGAACTCTGCAGTTTCGATTAAATGTTAATTTTTTTTTTATGTGTTACTGTTCATTACTTATTCAAAAAGAAATATATGGATATTGAGAGTCACCTTAATAGAACTTAACAGAATTATAATTGTTGAAAACATTTCGTTGATATGTGGACTTACCTCAGTTTGCCTGACTGGGTTTTGGACTTAGGTACCTCTTACTTGAATGTTATAAATATTATTATGTTACATTAGTCCTAATGCATTCTTTATTAATACATATTTCTGATCCAGGAAATGAAATAGAATAACTTAAAAACAGAAAAAAAGTATTCAGTAGCACATCGGTACTCGTCACAAAATTTTCACTTCTGGAAATGAAGGGCCAGAGTTTATGGAGATCTTTTCTCTTCTCCTTTGAAACAGGATTGGGACCAGAATATGTCTCCTTCTTTGAATCAGGACTGGGACTAGAGTATTTTTTAGGTGGTTTGAACTTGCTACATTCTCTTCCTGTCCTTCGAAAACAGAGCAGAAAATGAAATTCTTATGAAGTGATGTTTTCAAATAAGAGTATCCCACTGTTTGCTTAACTTTCTCTCCTGCTTCGTCAACTTTCCACATCTGCAATTCCTTTTTTAACAGAACTGAGAATTCCAAAATGTCTTAAATTTCCATTTCCCAGTGGTTTTTTCTTACCACACTCAGCCCATTCCATACAAAACAGAACTGTTGACCCTCATCACAATTGTGGACCGTTAGATTGTAAATCCAAAGTTCTCTTCTATAGAAGGCCAAATGGCGGCTTGCCACTGGAGTTGGTTGGTACTGCTGCATGTCAAAGAAAATTGTTTTGCTTCCGCAGTCATCCTTGGATAACTCTCTGTCTTTAGACTTCGCAGAATATACCAACTCTGCCTGTTTTCAATGCTCTTCATATTCTTTCTGACATATGACTACAGAGATAGTCAAAATAAAATTTACCTCTAGGAAAATGTATAGTTGGGTAAAGAGGGTTAAGTCCCTTCTATATAGGACTTATCTCATTGACATTAAAACTAGAATCTTCTTGACCCCTCGTGTGTAAAGAGTGTTAAGTCCCATTAGAGTGACTTAATACACACTATCTATCGAGCATCACTTTAGAGATGAATAAACCCATGAGACACAAGTCCATAACTGCCGTGCTTTTTAGCATATGATAGTGGACTTATGTAGAGAACATTTGTCTATAACTCTATGGACATATCTCAATTTTTGAAGACAGTGGACTTAACTCTGCCCGCGCACCTGTGAATTCTTTTGGCTTTTCTTGAAGACTAAATTGATTGAAAACCCAACTATCATTCTTCTCATTTACATCATGAAAGATTTCACTTACCCTACAGTTTCAGATGAGAAATACCGGTAATTTCTTTCTGAATTCCAGAAAAATTTCACACTGCAAAAATTATTTGAAATTTGAAAATATTTTTTTAAATTCTCATTTAGCATTGTTCCTTAAGTATCTTAAGCTATTAATCGGAAGGAACTTGAAAACTGATTTTATTATGGGGCTTCAAAGGTCAATTGTGAAACTTCTAGATTCCATAGAACACAAGTTGGGAATCTCAGGTCTACAGTATTTTTCAAATGAGAAGCAGATTCCTTCACCGCCAATCACGTGTACGAGCTTACGAAGTGTCACTAGCTGTTCAAGTCTTCCCTACGTCTTGCCATCTCTGATTGGACCGCGTATCTAAGCAAGGAGATGGATAAACTGTTTGTCATCTGCAAAACACTGTAGTAGTTACCACTGCTAGCTAAGAATTCTGAGTCCTAGCACCACAGTAAGGCTTGTAAGTAAAATTGAGGAACCTCTTGAATGAAGATCTACTGAACCCTAATTATTAAGATTGTGGGTATGGGAGTATAACTATCTGAATCTCCCCATCTACCAAAAAAGTTAGTCAGTCATACAGTATAATGGGATGTAAAGCCCTTGATTTTACTTTATTACATATAGATAATACAGAGAAAGTAAAGTGATTGTGAAAAAATTGCAATTGAGATAACATTAGAAAAAGATGATTATGCGTACAACCTGAAAAAGGTGTTTTCAGAATGTCTGTCTGTGTCTGTGTGTAGGCATATTGCATGTAAATGGTGAGTAGTAATTATAAGTTTAGATTTTGAACTTTGTTAAGCTCTTCTTCTCAGCCTACATTTACATCCCCAAATCCATCTAAAGTTGAAGATTTTGTATTTATTTAAAGAACAAAAGGATAAATATCTTGCATTCATGTAAAAAATAACGCCACACGGAATATTTATAGTATATGAGAAAGTTTATGCAATATAGAGTTGCCAACCACCCAGATTTTTACAGATTATCAGGAAATCAGTTCCTTAAGCAAGAAATGAAAAATTAAACTTTTTTTTTTACAATTTATCTTTATTTGCAGTAAAAACAAAACCAAAGTGTTTTTAATTTATCTACATAATCTCCTGCTCTGAAAATGAATTTTTTTACAGTGGATTGGTAGCCTGTTGATTCCCTCATCATAAAAAGAAGTAGGTTTCTTGGTAGCTAATTGTGCATGAACTGCTCCACCCCATCGTTGTTCAAATGGTGTCTATTTGATTTCCTCCAATTTGGTGCATATGATAGCTGCAGTATGGGACCTTGCATTGTCATTCACATCTTTTGCAGTGATAAGTACCCAAAATGTTTCAGTAGTATGGCACATTGATGGTACGACTCTCATACAAAAAATGTGCACAATGCCCCACCAGTCTCAAAAAACTGTCAAAAGCACCTTGCCAATTGACAGCCTAGACTTGGCTTTCACAGGGAAAGCTTCTCTCTTCTTTCTCTACACCATCCTGGTTTTTTCAGCTCGCATGTAATGGTGGTCCCAAGTTTCATCATAAGTAATAATCGGTTCAAAAATGCATTCCCTTCTTGTGAAAACCTTGCTGAAAGCTGCTCACAGATCTGCAAACCTGCCTGCTCTACAGTCAAAAGAAAAGGGACCCATCGAGTAGACACCTTACGGAATCCTAAGCCCTTGGTGATGGACTGAGTGCTCCCATAACTTATTCCGATCTCAGAATAAATTTCTGAAACTGTAAAATGTCGGTCGCCCTTGAAAAGTTCATGAATGGCATTGACATTCTGCTCCTTAGTGCTTGTCCATGTATGATGATCATACCTCTCCTTTAGACCCCTTCATGACCTTTTACAAACTTCTTATGCCAAGCAAAATCATGTGGTCTTGGCAGTGTCTGATCCCTGAATGGTGCCATCAGTATCCACCAAATTATGACTGGATTTACACCCAAGTAAACTAAGTAAAAGTGTAAAGTGTTCCCTATACAGGCCATGGAGGCCCAGAGGGTTCCAGGAGGTTGAGGCTCCCAGATTTTGGACATTCGGCACGCGAAGGTGGTAAGGTTGTTAGCCTTACGCACCGGCCGCCTTTACCCCCAGGATTGCTCCTGGTACTCATTTCTGTTAGAGGCTGAGTCGACCCCAGGGTCATAGTGCCACCAGGATTAGGCCAATTGAAAAACTCAAACGACCTCTTCGGGAATCGAACCCGCGACCTTCTGGTTTGTAGCGCAGCGCCTCAACCACTACGCTACGGCGTACCCCGGATTTACACCCAAACTTGATAATAATGCATTGCACAACAGAAGGATGAACCTCTCTCTTGGACATCCTATGCGCTAATGACACAATCGCACGAGGCTATCCCGACTGCTCTCACCACTACTGACATCCCCCACAACATATCACAAAGCAGCAGCCCGCTCAGTTCCAAATTACACTCTTTAAAAAAAGTCTCGTTTATATATCATCCACCTCGTATTGACAATCCAGCTGGTAGTGATAAGCAGCAAGAACTCCTTCCTGACAGTAAAATTGATGTGATATTGGAATAATTAGGTTTATGATTAACACTGGTAGATGTAACTAATTCATCTTCAGTATACGACATATACACCAAGAGACAAGAATTCAATTTGATTCAGGTTTTAAAGTGTCCATTATCATCTCTTTTAGTTGGCAACCCTAATGAAGCATGTTTTGATATCCCATTATTTATTTAAGTTTCGACCCTCATTAATTGTTGCCTGAAAGAATTACCTTGTTTCATAATTCCACAACTCTCTTATTATATCGTATTTCCAAATGGATCTGTTCCAATTGCCAGCACCTATTACATATTCACCACCGATCATGTACAAGGCCTCACCTGTAAAATAACAATGACAAAAAGTTTTTGCATGCATTGCTGAAAAATGTTCCCAGCAAAGTTCTTGTTATGAAAACATTCTTCAATTGATACATCCTATCAAATTCATGCTGCAACTGCAGACTATGAAATTTACTGCAGGGAGGTGTTTTATAAAGGGCACAGAAAAATTTTACCCTCCTTCTCGGACGTGTTCGAATTTAATATATTATAAGAATTATCTGGATGGTTAATGATGATTCTAGAAAGTTCTGTTGCATTCTGGGTATTATGTAAATGCTTCCACATTCCAAAAGACCTTTAATGATTTGGAAGATTTTAAGTAACATTTCACATGTTCTAGCATTAATACATAATTGTTATGCATTGCATTGAGCACATTGGTCTAAACATGGATTTAATAAAAAAAATTTAAAAAGGTGAAAAATTCTCAAACTAAAAAGTGAAAGTTCTCCTTTTCAAAGAATATAGTATGCTGGGTAGAGATCAACAGTCAACAAATATAAATTTTTGGGGGGAAAAAAATTTCTGACTTTTCATAAGTTTTCAAGAGAACCTGGTTAAATATTTCCAAACAGACATAGTTTTAATCAGAAAAATATTATATTTCAACATAACAAACTACTGAGCTTGCCTGGAATCTAAAAACTTGTGACCGTTAAAATTTGAACATGTTGTTGCCAGTGCGCATGCATGGAGTGCTCAAGTTCACCATGAAAATATAGTCCAAGGCTCCATGTGTTTTAGTTAACCACATGGATACTAGCATGATACCGTCAATGATTTCATCTCAGCACGTTTTGCTTGCACTTGAATTCCCACCACCTCTGTCTGGGATGTTGTCCATGCTTTCAGTTTGAGGACAAGTAAAGATCCCTCACAAAATCTGTGCCGATTGCCTACGTCATTGCAAGTGACGCGTTCAATGTGACATCACTTAACCGATGGCTACGAGCTACGAGGCACAGTACTAACTCCCTTTCTATTTGTGAAGGCCAAACTACCTCTCTCTCTCTCTCTCTCTCTCTCGCACAATAGCATGTCTCTCTCTAGCGAGTAATGGTCATCATTGGCACAGATTTCGTGCGAGAGCTTTACTGTACTTTGAACCGCTCCAGAGTGTTTTAAAATTTTACCAAAAATCACAAGTGAGAAATGGTGCACGAGACGCCATCTTTGGTAGCCTGTATCAGGAATTTTTTTGAACAAAATAAAGAAGTTTGTGTTTCTGACTTTTTTCTAAATTTTAACATTAGGCCTAAATTCAATTGAAAAATATCTGGATCTGTGAAGGTAACCCCCGTTGTGTGAATTGATGTGGACTATGCCTAATACATTAAAATTATATTAACAATAAATGTGCTATTATTGACACACATACTTCACTAACAATAATACTTACCCTTACTGGTTATATAATTACCTCTTCTAAGAACTTTGTAACCAATGGGTTCATATGGCCCATCACATGCTTTTGACAGATGCAGAAGTGGCTGAATAGGTTGTAATTTCCCTTCATTAAAATAGATTAAATATGGTTTCTTTCCAGATATTTTATCACATTTATGACCCACTAAACATGGAACTAATGGTATAGCACGAGGAGGAAGTTCCAACAATCTCTTTGTGCTTTCAATTGTTTTACTGCTAAATTTGGCTCCATCATTGCTTCCAACACTTTGGTCATCAGAATCATCACTGGGAGTTGCAGCATCTTGAACTGAACAACAACTGCAGCAACAGTTCAAAATGCTATTTCTTTCCGTAGATTTCTCTGAATTTACACACATACAAGTCTTCAGCTTTTTTTCTTTTGATCCTTCACCTTCTATAACATTTTCCTCAGTTACAAAATTTGATATTGCATCTATGGAACCACCAGCAAGATCCTTTCCTTCTTTTATACCAATGAGGCATTTTAAAATCTGTGAAACCTCATTAGTTTCACTAACAACTGGGTATAAAAGCATTGTTTTGATATCAGAAACTGAAATGTCACTGAATCTAACACATTCAAGTACCTGTAAAATGCTTTTGCTTCTTATAGATGCATTGTTTAACCACGTAATTATTGCTTCAAATACTTCAAATTCACCCTCAGTAATATTCAGGCCATCACTTCCAAGGTAGCACTTTAATTGAAGGAGAGAAAGTTCCAGAAAGGAGCTTGTTCCCTTTACTTGAGAAAATTCCCATAATGCGAGTGCTCTGGCTTTATTATATAGAGTAATAAGATCCAATTTGTCACCAATTATCATTGTGGGAAGACATGTTGAAACAGTAAGCCAATGGTGTACAATGAGTTCAACACTGTTTTTCTGAACTGATTCAAATTGAAGCATGCTTGCTGCTTGAAGGACAGAAAGAATGTCCTTGGATTTCAATAAATCAACTTCCTTTTTGCTATAAATTGACTTAAGCAGTAAATCCATTGCATCTGGATCCACGCCCTGAAAAAGAGAATGAAAGTATTTAAGATTTAAAAGTTTTAACTGAGCATCCTCAGTGATTGTGTGGTTATCATACTTGCCAATACATCTAAAGTTCAAGAGTTCAAACCCAGCTGAGGTATAGTTTTTGGGATATGCGAGGGTCAGTCAATAAGTAATGCCTATTTTTTTTTTCTCTTTGCAAGAAAATTAAACTTTGATTACACAGCATGAAAGCCACAACATTGAGCATTAAATTGTCACTTTTCTATGTAATCCCCGCCCTTTTCCACAGTTGTAGTCCACCTTTTAACGAGAGCAGTATGTGTTCCTGCACGGTCTTGCTTCCGAAGCCATTGGCGCACAGATGTTTTCACAGCCTCCGCATCCTGAAAGTGAATCCCACGATGAGCTTCCTTTAGCGGCCCAAACAGATGGAAGTCTGATGGTGCTAAGTCAGGGCTGTATGGGGGTGAGGCAAGACTTCCCATCCAATTTTCACAATCTCTTCAGTGGTGTGAAGAGTGGTGTGTGGTTTTGCATTGTCATGCAAAAGCAGAACATCCGCCATGCTTTTTGTTGGGCGAACTCGCTGAAGACGTGCTTTAAGCTTTTTGAGGGTGCTGACATATTGTACAGATTTTACTGTGCAACCCTGTTCCAAAACATCAACCAGAATCATACCCTCTGCGTCCCAAAACATGGTCGCCATCACTTTCCCTGCCGATGGCACAGTTTTGAATTTTTTCTTCCTTGGTGAGGTTGTGTGATGCCATTCCATAGACTGTCTCTTTGATTCTGGTTCAAAAAAATGAACCCACGTTTCATCTCCAGTCACAATTTTGTGCAGGAACTCCTCTCCCTGCAAATTGAAGCACTGCAAGTGTTCGGAGGCTATTGTTTTTCACGACTCCATATTCTGGTTGGTTAACATTCGGGGTACCCACCATGAACAAACTTTTGAGTACCCCAGTTCTTGAATAATCGTCACCACATTGCTTTAACTGAGGGACGTAATGCGACACAATTCATCCGTTGTTACCCGGCGGTCACCTCGGATGATCTCATCCACTTGCTGAATGTTGCTTGGAGTCACGGGTCTGCTGCTCCGCTGTTCATCAGCCAACGGTGTTGGGCCTTCAGTTTTGTTACAGCGACGAACCCATCTTCTAACTGTACTGATATCCACTGTTGCATCACCAGACACCTTTGTGAGCCTTTCATGAATGCGAATAGGCGTTTCACCTTCCGCATTCAAGAATTCAATGACAGAATGCTGTCTTATACAGACATCGATGTCAGCCATTTTGCAACAGGCAGCAGTGCTGCCACCAGTTGACGTAGGAAGTTGCTATTGCAGTGGAGTGTAGAAGAAGGTTTGAGGAATTGCGCCAATTCAAATTATTCACATAACTAACTTAGTTCAGGAGAAAAAAAATAGGAGGCATTACTTATTGACCGACCCTCGTATAAACCTTGCAGTAGGCCTATGTTTTCCTATGGAAGGGTATTAAATACTGCCATATGCTTCGTGGAAGATTTAAGATGTGAGATGATGCTACCATACACTCCCAACTATGGACAGATTATAGCTGATCTAAGTAAAAAGAAGAATGAGGTTTGGGAGGATTTCTACTCCACAGAGGCCATGATTCACAGAGACTGGACAAAATCATGTTACGAGCTAAGACATTTGATAACAAGGTTTGCGATACATGGCTTTCACTTCAAATGTTGCAGGACAAAGAAGTACCATGAGCCAGTGTGTGAGTAGTGTGGCAAAACATGCAAAAGATATCATGCAATCGAGTGCAGCAAGAGAATGATATCGCTGACTAGACTAAGCTCCAATGAATAAACAAACTATCCTGCACATTGTGCGTATTTCCAAACTTTAAATACTGCCATGCTTCTATTCAACAGCAAGGTTCTTCCGGTGATCAGTTATGGGCTGGAGCTAATTTGAGAGCACTTGACATTAAGTGAATTGACTCTCATGGAAGGCATCAAAGCTACATTTTTAAAAAGGGCGGAATTTCTAAAGTGACTCCTTCCAGACTGGCCTACGAATTGGCTCAAGAGACCTTCCTAGTAGAAGATGTGAGACTCAGAATGCTACTTCCGTCCACCAAAGAAGAAGAAAAACTCCTACAAATCAGACAAACAAAACATTCAGAAATTGACCCCAACTTCTTCACGACAGATGCTATGATCAACAGGAATTGGACAGGCCCAAATAATGATATGAGAAGCCCACTAAATAGACTGGCAGTGCATGGCTTCCATCATAGATCATATACCCAGGAAAAGTTCCACGAGCCAAGTGATCAGTGCGTATATGTGCTCTGTGTGGCATACGCTGTGAGCGCTACCATTTCAGTGTCTGTTATAAGAGATCTATGTCTCTGCTGGAATACAGCAAAAACTAATGCACGTTTGTGCGCTATTCTCTATTATTATTATTATTATTATTAAAGCTGACAGAAGTGGAAAAAGGAAATCTACACCCTGAAAGAAGCATTTTTGGGGGGAATTTACTGGCCAGATCCTGCCACAGGTGATGTGCTAACCCCACATCAATGTTATAAATTTTACTCTTCTTTGGTTTCATGGAATATAGAAGAAAGGGCATTTGAGGGAATCATATCAAACGACACTGACCTGGTCAATAGCCAATCTATTTTAACTCCCTTTGCGGCAATACCGGAATTCATGAGACCCGACCATTTTACTGGATTAATTAACATATGTATTATAAATATTATCATACTAGCCTTTATTTCTATAGATTTCTTGTCCTTTTCGATAAAGTTGCTACTGAACATAGCTTCAAAATATGGGCTATGTTCTGCTAGAATTTTTCGATGGCACGGAAATTCCACCCCACCAACGCTTAAAATAACTTCGTCTGATTTATCACTATTCGAAGCCATAGCAAACAGAATTTAATTTTAAAATATCTGGACGAAAGAATTGTTCACGAGCAACTTCAACACAGCTGATAAACACAAACAAAACAATTGACAATACGCAGGACTACCACACGAGAAAGGGAAATTGTACCGAAATTTTCCCTTTATTTCTCTATCACTTATAAAATATCCTTGCATTAAAGAAAACCGTGTGAGTGTCGTGGGCCGCGCGTGTTCCTTTTAAAAAAGACAATATTTTGCCCAATACTTCATCGCACATATTTTGAAATATGGATCGGTGTTATAGGCACAGAATCCAGAGCCATTTAGTTTTTATCATCATTATATTAAGGTATGTTTATAATAGTGCTCTTTTCTCCTCCTATCATTATAACAAGAGTTGCGCATAATGTGCATAGGTAGACCTACTGGTAATTAATAATAAGCATTTTAAATAATTTTTTTCAACAGATGATGGATTAATTGGCATTCATTCTAGATTTCCTAGTACAAGAAGTTTAAGCTGAGAGGATTATAATTAAAATCAGGTAAACTGATATAACAAAGTGCTTTTGTTTAATCAGTGATGATTACAATTATGATATGCAGAAAATAAGTTACTTTTGAAATCGATCTGCCACGTTAAGCTCCAGATTTATTTGTTAAGCAGGGCTTGCGGAAGAACCTGACAAGTTTACATTAGTTACTGGAGCTCAGCCACTGTTTGGCTATCCGCAAGCCAATCAAAATGCTTCGGCATTCAGATAATGCAAATTATATTATAATAGATGTGACTGTTAATTAGTCGTTATTTCACTACTGGTCCAAAATGAACAGGCATTTTCCCATGGTCGTCATAAATAGATATACCAAGTTTCATGAAAATCCGATAAAGCGTACCGGTATTTGAGTTATCACGCATACAGGCACACAGACAGATGGACAGACATTTTCCTATCCACCACACAATCTCAGAAAGTACCATTCTGGCACATGTTATGCTTGGCTTAACCCACATATGTTACAGCACCATTTAATTTATGTTTTCATGGGGAATTCAAATCAATCTGGATATACTTAATCTACCATATTGAAATGGTTGTGAAAACGGAGATTCAGATTGGTATGAGACTCAAGGTCAATACACCTAAAAAGTGGGATCAAATTAAATAAGTTCCTAGACAAACATGATGTGTTAATTAAAGAACAACATGGGTTTAGAAAAAACAGCTCAACAGAAACGGCATTAGAAGGGTTTATAGATAATATAACAAAAATATTAGACAAGAAGAAAATTGCAGCAGGCATCTACATGGACCTTACAAAGGCATTTGATACAGTGCAACATCAGCGGCTGATAGAGATACTAGAAAAATACGGAATAAGAGGACATGCAGGAAAATGGATACAGAGTTACTTGGTAGGCAGGACACAATACGTGCAAATAAATGATCATAAATCAAATATCAAAAGGGTAAAACAAGGTGTACCTCAAGGTTCAGTTTTGGGGCCAATACTTTTCAATATATACATCAATAGTATAAAAGAAATTATCACTAACAGCAGAATTTTACTTTATGCAGATGATTCAACTCTGATAGTAGAAGAAGACAGCAAAGAAAATCTGGAGATTAAAACATTCATAGAAGTCAACAGAATTTATCAATGCTACAAAGTAACTCTCTATTCATCAATGCTAATAAAACAATGTGCATGATATTCTCCAATAAACTGATAAATGAACAAATGAACCTAATGATAAATGGTGACAGGATCGAAGAAATTCAAGTAGTAAAATACCTAGGAATAAACATCGATTCAAAATTAAACTGGGGAGAACAAACCAATTCTATATGCAATAAATTAAACTCTGTTATATTTATACTCAAACTAATGTCCAGATATGCTGACACATCATTACTTTCAACAATATATCATAGTTTATTTGAAAGTTATATTAGATATGGTATCACTGTTTGGGGTAATTCATCAGAATACAATAATGACAGAATAAGAAAACTACAAAAAAAAGCAATTAGAGTCATAGCACAAATAAAAGAAACAGAATCATGCAGGGAACACTTTAGAAAATTAGGTATACTCACATACACATCAATATATATCTACAAGACCATAATGAGTTTAATAAAGAAACAAGGAAATATTGTAACAAATAAAGACATTCATTCACACAACACAAAACAAAAGAATGACTATAGAATAGAAACACATAATCTAAAAAGTTTTGAGAAAAGTCCAAATTATGCAGGAATAAAACTATGGTCCAAGCTGCCTAACTCGCTTAAATTAATACAACAACAGAAATGCTTTAAAAACAAGCTCAAGCAATTCCTATTAGAGAAAGCATACTATACTATAAAAGAATACACTGATGAGTAACATAGTTGAGTAGCATCATTATTTAGCAATAAGACAATCTGTATAGGAATAAGATAAGGAACTTAGAAATATGCATGCATTCATGCACTATCGTATCTCCAAATATGCACAGTGAAGGGCGAAACATGCACGATCAAAAATCCGCATTTCTCTTAAAACAATATACAACAACGAGTTTTTCCAAATTCTCCTCACTTAAACTCGTGCGTTTATCAGTTAGGACATTCTTGAACGCAGAAAAGGATCTTTCTACTTCACATGAAGTAACAGGTGCATACTTAAGGGAAGAAATTTGACTGAGGGTGAGATCGAATTCCATGTCTTTTACATTTTTTCCACATAATACGTCTTTCACCGTTTTCAGAAGTTTAAGATCAGTATTTGAACTAAGTACCTTCTTAAGTTTTTCCATTTCTCCACAAAACGATTCTAAAGTCTTCAAAGTCTTCAACAATGGCTAGTGACTGACAAACTCAAGCAGTGAAGATTCTGTTTAGCAGTTTTCTTTCAGTGGAAGGTGGTGGGGGTCGGCGAGTTGGCATTTTCTTTTTGTAGCCTTGAGTAATATATTGCTGTTTATTTAGGGTATACAGTAGCTTGCACTCTCAAATTCATGCAGGTGGCAGACTCTATTGCCAAGTCAATCAATACAACATTTTTACATTTCTTTGAAAAGCCAAGATTTTATGGAGGCACATTCATAATATGCACGGTTATGCATGGTAACTTGATATTATGAACTAAAACCAGAAAATGAAAATGCATTAAAAACAACTGAATATGCTATATTTAACAAAAAAATCCAAAACATGCATTATGCATGAATTTTGCCATAAAAGGCCAAAATATGCAAACATGCACGGAAAAAATATGGTTATTTGGAATCCATAAGTCATGTAATAAGAAACTACAAAGTTTGAGAAGTGTAACCAAAATATATAAAAACATGCATTTGCATGGAAATCCAGGCTCTAGTAATAACAATATTCGTAGCAAGGTAATACAGGGTTGCTCAGAGATGAATGCACATTTTGAAACATGATAACTCTGTTATTTGTAATTATGCAAATATTTTAATGATATACTGAAAATACACACTTTGGAAAATCATGTATGAAAAATCACATTATCCAAATGTCTACCCTGAAGATGCTGAGTCTCCTCCATCCGTGATCTCAGATGTCCAATGTCTCGTTACAACATATACTCAGGAATTGCTGTAATTTTCACTTGAATGTTGTCGTTCAATTATTGTAGATTTGCTGGGGGTATATTTGTAGACACGACCGTTGAGGTATCCCCACAAAAAATATAATCAAAGGGGTTAGTTCAGTATTTCTAGGGGGCCAGTTAATGCCACTCCTAGAGATGGCTTTTCCTGGGAACAGTGTTCTGATGACTTGTAAACACACATTTGCTGTGTGGCTGATAGCCCCATCTTATCAGAACCAATTTGGATTTTGTATGTGTAAATCCAAATCTTTGCTTAATATGCCCTGCACTCCTGACCGGTGCTTGATGTTCTCTTCATTCCTGATGCTCCTGCAGTGACCAGCAGAGCATGGGTTTGTCGTATCTGTACCCTCCAGTTTCTTTGCCCATTGCTTAAGAAGATTTGCACTTTGGCATTGAATGATGTCATGTAAGCCAAAATGTGCATGAAATAAACATTGAACAGTTATAAGATAATTGTTGTTTTGGTAAAATGTCCGCACACAGAAGGCATCCACTGAAGTGATCCATCTCAGCTGAATTTCCAGGGCCACTTCCACCTTGTTGGGGTACGCCGTAGCGTAGTGGTTGAGGAGCTGCGCTACAAACCGGAAGGTCACGGGTTCGATTCCCGATGAGGTCGTTGGAGTTTTTCAATTGGCTTAACCCTTCTGGTGGCCCTGGCCTCTAACAGAAATGAGTACCAGGAGAAATCCTGGGGGTAAAGATGGCCGGTGTGTAAGGCTGACAACCTTACCACCTTCGTGTGCCGAATGTCCAAAATCTGGGAGCCTCAACCTCCTGGAACCCTCTGGGTTTGCAGATGCATCAGATCAACAAGACATTGTTATCAGTCAACCACCAGCTGAGGATGAGGGAGTAGTTTTAATCCCTGGAAACTAGTCCTGCAACTTAAATGTAAGTGGAGCAAGAAGTGTTTTTTAAATGTTGACTCTGTACAAGTTTTACAACATGCTCTACTGTATATATTACTTCAATTCACTATTTTAACACTTGATAGCATCACAATTTCTTGTGCTTGGAGACATTTTTGAAAGTGTGCTCATATGCGAGTAACTAACAATAATGAACTCACCTGCTCATAAGAGTATTATGAGTTGATCGTAAATGTAAAGCCTGTACCATAGAACAGATAAAATTGTCGTTATATGGAGAATATGCTAAGGTGGAGTTTTTAGAGTGTACAGTGACTTGAGGATGGTTAAAAAACACACATAAAAGAAACCTTGTACGAATAGATTTTATTAATTCAAATTTCAGTATAATAAAAATATATTTACAACTTAATGAATAGTGTGCAAATAAATGTATGGAAAAACATAAATTTCTGCAGTGAATGTAACCAATGAGATGACACATTCTGTGACTTGTACTCTCAGTTAACTGGGAACTTCGGAGCAGTAGCAAAACCAATGGCCCATTAGGCCTTGTAGTTGGGCTTAGCCTTGAATTACTAAGAACGAAACAATATTAAAGTGGGAATCATATTCAGATACCAGTATTGGTTGACTGCATCAATAACACAGCTCAATGATCATTTCTTCTGTTACTAGAATAGTGGACAGTTGTTACACTAATATCACCTGTCCCCTGTCACCCCGTTGGACAACACAACAATTATAATGACATAATTTTATTAAAATATGTTTGTGTAAGGATGTGTTATGAATCTAACAAAACAAGAAAGAATTTAATATCACTTGTGAGTTACATACTTCCTGTATTTACTTCACTTTATTTTAAATTCACTCTTTAATAATTTGTTCATGAAGGCTGGACATCTAAAATGAGAAAGTTTAAGCTTATGAAACTGTAAACTTTAAGTACAGCATATCTATATAGCCAATACAAGGTGCAGCAGAATTCATTCGACACTTTGAAATTAGCGCCATTCACGTCTGCTGATAGATAGAGCACTGGTTCACTCGTTATTTAGTGATGCACCTCTAAGCTTCAGTAGAAATGGAGGTCTGGTCATATGTATGCTGTGGAGTGTTTTTTTCAAGAACAATGACTCGGCTACTACAATGCATTGAGACTTCAGACGTAATTTTAATATTGGAAGAAATGGTAAGGTTCCAACACGCCAGAGAATTTTAAATTGGATTAAGAACTTCAAAACTACTGCATCTACTAACAGTAAGAAGCACCCCGGCCGTCCATGTGCTGTATGGACACCTGAAAATGTGGCAAAGGTGAGAATGGCTGAGTTGCATAGTCCACAACGTTCAGCTCGCTGACATTCAGTGCCTCTGGGAATATCGGATAAAAGTGTGCGGAGAATGAAAATAAGGACTTGCATTTTCAATCATTTAAAATTCAAATGGTGCATGATCTGTATCCTCATAAATTGAATTAAATTGGAGAGACCTTTGTGTAAGGCTGTTGGACATCATTAACGAGCAACCATGATTTCTGTGAACTACATCTTATCCAACAGACTTACTTCCATCTCAGCAGGTACATTAAAAACCAGAACTTCCAATACTGGGCAGATGAAAACCCTCGCTTGCTGCATCAATCACCATTAAACTGACAGAAAATTACTGTTTAGTGTGAAGTAAGTCAGTTGGCATTCTCGGGCTTTACTTTTTTGAGGATAATAATGTGCAGACAGTTGCTGTAATGTCTGCTCAGTATGTGTCCATGCTGAATAATTTCTTACGCAGTATTCGTAACCACCAGGTATGGTTCCAAGAAAATGGTGCCAAAGCGCACACAGCATGTGTCTTGATGGAGACTCTTTGTGAAATGTTTCAGGGGAGAGTCATATCACATAATGGTGACTGCACGCTCACCAGAGTTAACTCCATGTGATTTTTTCTATGTGGGGATATTTAAAACAAGGTATGAGTGAATCAACCCCACACTACCAAAGAGCTGAAGAAATCCATAAGGGCTGAATTTCAGAACATTCCACTGGAGATGCTGTGCAAGATGATGTAATTTGTTATGCAGCATGTCGAGATATGTTAAAAAAAAAAATGGAGCTCATCTCAGCAATATTATTTTCAATTCATAAACACCAAATGAAAAGTAACAATGTATATGTTTGATAATCAGTTTATATTACAATACTTGATTGTGGAATTTCAAACTGTCTAATGAATTCTGCTGTACCTTGTGAAGGAAACAACATTCCTTGATAGCATCTGACACTTAAGATACATGATTTTAAATCAAGTATGGCCCCAAAGGATTTCTTGACGTTGTTAGTTTTGCCTCTGCTTCTGAGTTTTACTATTTCCATGTAATTAATACTGAATCACCAGTGCAATATGTTGTTATAAGTATATCTTGTTGCTAAAATTGTTTAATTCTTACTGTGGTCACACACAATAATTGTGAGATCCAAAGCATAAGGCAGGTTGTTAAGGGATTATATGGGAAATACAGGAGAGAAGGTAACGTCTCAAGACTGTGGCCCATGTAGGGACTAGTAGCAGCCCACCATCATGAGGAAAGTTGGGAGCTACAACAAATAGATTATTTTGACTAATAGAGCTTGCAACATTTGAAGTTTATCGTATATTATTCGTAACTCCACAAGGATTTTCAAGCCAAGGATTCATCATTATTTACTTAATTTCAGGATATGATACTTCCTAACAACTTAATTTTACTGAAGTTAGAAATAGTTATATTAATCTGTATTTGATCTGAGGAATTCTTATCTCATTTTGATAAAAGACTGCAGTTGAGCTGCTCTCATGTGATGTGCAAAGGATATAAAAATATTAGAAATCATTATCTTTGTTAATTTTGACATTTTAGTGGATTACATACCAAAAGATCCAAACAATAATCCATATACCATATACTAACAGTTAATGGAGTACATCATTCCATAAAAACACTTGGTACTGAGCTGATAATACACAATATTGTAATAAATTAAGAATTACAGGAAGCTTAAAAAATAATGGTGATTTAACTAATCCAGTGTAAAAATTCTTGCAGCAATGTCATCAATAAGCCAATTAATCCCTTCAAGAAGATTCTGTCCCGTTACTGCACTGCACCAAAAAATCTTCCAATGATGGGTCTTGATACCGTCTAGCTCCAATATCTGCAAATATAAAATACAGGTAGCCTATAAATATATACATTTTTAAATACCGGTATATAAGTAAGAAAATTATACGATGTTATGCACGATATAAACTTATACGATTAATGGTTTTAAATAAATATTGTTCCATAGTAACCCGCATGATTGGCCAACTCTTACATGAGACTCACTGTATTATTGCCAGTGCATTTTGTGAAATCTTTACATATTTTAAGAATTCCTTATATCAGTGTATACGAGTAAGAATTAAGGTTAAGAAGAAGCACAGGTATATTACCTATTTGGGTACATGCATTCTACTGAAATGTACTAATTTCAGTCCAAAAAGAGGTTTAAATAGAGAAATAATATTCCTATTATATCTACCTGTACTGATTATAACTTTTACACAAAGTTGTAGCTGTAATTTACATAAAATACTTTATGCCAAAAAAATGAAATATCGTGTTATAGTTTTGTGTACGAGTAGATACATTAACTTACATCCCACAATAGAAATTCATTAAGAGAAAAGAATCATACCAACAATATGAATCTAGCTAAATTTTAGCTAACACGAATTGCTAGTATATAAATATCTCATGGAAATTTGAGGAAGCGGGTAATGACTCATGAAGTTAGCAAATGTTAAAAAATCAGAGATACCATTTATATTGCCTTAAAACTGTTTGCTGTGTTCCGACAATTTTACATTTTTGGGCCTCTAAATGTCTAACATATTGAAGGATCAATTAAGTTACTGATATAAGAACACTATTAGGGCAGGTGCCACCAATAATAGCTTACCTCTTTAATTTCTTCAGCTAGCAATGAACCAGGTAAATCTTGCTTATTTGAGAAAACCAATAATGTAGCTCCTGATAATCTCTGAAAGAAAAAAGAAAGAAAAGGAAAAAGTTATTACCAGACCTTGACATTTTTGGTCAAAAGCCTTGGTACACTCGGGAAAATAATGTTTACAATGTATGGCAAACAAGACTCTTTGGGAGTGGTTTTACAGTGCTTAAAATGATCTGAAAAGGGTTTTAGTGCCTATTACTACCTGATTTTTGCTTAAAAATATAGGATGTTTTAAATTTTTCAGGGTGAGCAATATGATTTTTTGTCATGTAATTATCAGGTCTTGTGTTACTATTATTGACCGACTGATTATCCATCCTTCATATAGGTGAAAAAGTATTTTGCTCGATTTTATCTTACTCGTGTTACATCACCAGGAAGTAATTGAACTTTGCTTTTAGCAAAACTGAAGTTCTTCTGAAGTTTAAGAATGATAACTATCTACATCTAATTCTTGTGAACCTAACACTTCTTTGGTGTTTCCTTAGAGCGCTGGGCAATATGTCTTGCAACACCTAATTCTAATCTCTGATCCCAGGCTTGATCCAATACATTTTCTCTCACAGATGACACTGCTCTGGCTTTTGATAAAATATTTTATATATGCATACACATGTAGGTCAAATATAGAAATAATACTGCACAAATAAACTGATTCACACAGTCAGACAGGCATCATGCTTAAAGTGCAGAAGAATGTCAGGCACACTAAAAAAAAAGGAATGGTTACTTCCTCGTGATGTTTCTGGTTTAAGGCTAAAAAAAGCGCAAAATACTTTTTCACCCATACAAAGGGTGGGTAACCAGCTGGAAGGCTTTAATTTTGTTCACATACAACATTTTCTTTCACTGAAATGAACCCAAATAGAGACTCCGACACTAAAACACTTAGCTTCACAATGAACAGTTGTGCAATTAAAGTGTTAGTTTGCTCAATTACCATTCAGAATGAGTGAACCTAGTAAGAATAGCTTCGTTTGAATTCTATACATGCTAAGGGCTTTCAAAAATAAATTATTATATTTAAGGTACCGTTACAAATGATACCGGTAGCTGAAAATCCATGAACTAGGACATACCTCCTCTTTTAGAAGTTCATGAAGCTCCTTCTTACAGTCTTCCAGTCTCCTTTTATCAGCACTATCGACTACCCAGATTAATCCATCTGTGCTTTCAAAATAATTCCTCCAGTAGGATCGCAATGACTTCTGACCTCCAACATCCCAAATATTTAGTTTGTACCTAGAGATAAAGATGATAATGACTCAAGATTATTTAGAATAGTATATTTACATATATTTTCTTCTTTTCCATGGGTGAGGCCCTTTGAATAAGAATTACATAACTGTCAAATGTTAGGTGACTGGTTCCCATTAACTTATTGCACAGTCACCATTATTTATCCATGTTTCCATACATTATTAAGTGCCAGAATGGTACTTTCTAAGATTGTATGGTGGATGGGAAAAATGTCTGTCCATCTGTTGTGGACAGATGTAACTCGAAAACGCTTTATCAGTTTTTCATGAACCTCAGTAGGATGAATGCTATTACTTTTTTACCAAGTTGGTTGACCGGTACCAGATAACAACCAATTAACAATTTAAAAGTAGCAAATCATCACTAAACTACAAAGTTGTGTTGCTAACTCACTCACTGACAATTGTATGCCAACTTCCAGATGAGTCAGAAACTTGAAATTATAGCTTATAGCTTGTAACCGATTGAAATATTCTAGAACGATCCAATTTTTTAATTTTTACCCCGAAAAACATTCAAAATGGCAGATACAATATTAAAGTCTGTGTAGATCTTCTTGAAGGCTTATAAGTTAGTAGCTAAAACGTAAGTCATATCAAAAAACCAATTGCACCAGCAGTAAAGGATTTTGATAGATCTGCAAGTTGGGTCCTATGACTTTTGTCGTATCTCCATCAGTTATACCTTACACAGAGTTCTTTTTTTTAAAGTAAATTTTGTATATTTTTCTCATGTTATGTAATTTTTTACACACTTATAGAACAGGTAAACATAAAATTTGTCAGGGATATTAGTCATATGTTTGCAAAATTTGATGTTTCTAGATGCCCTATAAGTATGAAAAAAATGGCTGGGTAGCTATGATGTCATTCACATCTACGAGTCTAGAATAATTTAATTTAGCTTAATTATTAACATTGATGTTTTCCCACTTCCACTTGGCTAGAAACTTGAAATTTGGCAAACTTATAGCTTTTTAGTCTGTAACTGATGGTAAAATTCCAAAAAGTAAACATTTTTAATTCTTTACCCTCAGGAATCCCTATTTTTTTGGGGGGGGGGGATATGTGGTTAAATGGTAAACCTATGACAGTCTAAATACATAGACTCTATATCAAATATAGAGTTAGTTCATAAAAAAAGGTTTTCCAAAGAAATTTTCTGGGGGTTTGAGAGTGGTGAGTGAAGCAAATAATACATTTACAACATTGTATGTTTGATAACACATGATACATAGGCTAATAACCTAGGATGGCAACACTGGTTAGCTCTAACAAGGGAACTGTACTGGGTGTCATGTTAAAACCTAGCTTCAATTTTAGCATATCGATAGATCTTCATTACAGATAGACACATACAAAAACTAAGTGACTCATATTAACTGTAAGTGCTTGTATTGTTAGATAAAAAAAAGCAGTGGTGGCCACTTCTTCAGCTCACTTGAGTGGCACAGATGTTGAGAACATCTTGATGACAGCGAGGAGTGTGGTAGACGGAGGAGTACATTGTCACTTATTTAATGAGATTCTCTAGTTTGTTTTTAGATAACCACTACTTATCATTTCTAAATTTTGGAATATTTAATCGATTTAGAATTTGTTAGTTTGTGTTGAAGTGTGACCACACAATTTGCATGATTAAAACAAAGATTAAATTTACTCCCTACACAGCGAACCAAAACCTATGTTGACATTTCTTGTCCAGACAAAACTCTTTAAGTCTTAAGAATTCAGACTAACATACTACATATTGTACCTGTCATAATAGGACAAAGTAAATAAAATAAATTGAACTAATTAAGTTAACACAGCATACAATATTCATTTTGCTAATCATAAACACTTCAATAGGTACTAATTATTTTACGAGATATGCTGGAATACATTCATATGTATTGAAGGAGTGGTATTATTCATTATAACGTTATTCCATCCTATAGTGATAAATCAAAGTATTTTTAGAGATTTAACAATAATACATGGACGTCAAAATAAGAATATAATTTAAAACACTAGTCTAAAAACAAAATATTCAAAGAAAATATGAGATTGTTATAACACTGTTTTTTATAAGCAATTATACTACTTATAATATTACTTTTAGAGTTTAAAATCACAATGTACAGGTAGGGGGGGAAAAAAGCGAACTTACTAAAATATCTAAGTTGCCGATATGAGCCACTATGCTTGCCTAGTAGGTTCTAGGCAAGCACAGTGGCTCATATCGGCAACTTAGATATTTTAGTAAGTCCACTCTTTTTTCCCTACCTGTAGCATACAATTAACCAGGCCTTTACTCTACAAGTTGATATATTTTATAAAATGTTAGTAAAGTCATCAACATTGTACAAACTGTACATAAATGCTTTTTGAGAACAGCTGTAGTGATACTGCATTACTCTTAACGCTGTTTTTATTTCTGATATTATAACAGTGAATTTCACTATTTCTAGAGAAGACACAGTTATCATATACATTGCAAAGGATTAATAATACCTTTGCTATTTCTAATCTTCATCAATGACTTTCTACATAACGTGACAAAACAAAGGTATTGCTTTTTGTGGATGACACTAGTGTAATTGTAACAGGAAAACCCCAGGAACATTTGGCAAGAGTAGTTATAAAGGATTTTCACGAATTAAAACATGGTTTCAAGCTAATAAAGTTAAACATAATATTGAAAAGACTCACTTCATTCAATTTAGAACAAAAAATATACGTATCCCAGACCTTATGATTAATTACCAAACCCAAGGCATAGAAGGAATTAGTAATATAAAATTTGTAGGATTACAAATTAACCAACATCTTTACTGGAAGACAGACATTGAAATGATAATTCCAAAACTAAGTTCAACATGCTTTATCTTAAGAGTTATGCATTACAACAGGATGCCTTACGCATGGTGTATTTTGCAAATTTCCACTCTGTAATGAAGTATGGGTTATGTATTATGAGTTATGTATTACAACAGGATGCCTTACGCATGGTGTATTTTGCAAATTTCCACTCTGTAATGAAGTATGGAATCGTAATCTGGGGCAACTCTAGCAATAGGCGAAAAATATTTATATTACAAAAGCGAGCAATGAGAATAACATGTGGAAAGAAAAAAGTGAACTGTGTAAACTGCTCTTTGAAAAATTAAAGTTCTCACTTTCACAGGGGAATAGAAATACCCTGTCATGTGTTATGGTAGCTAATATTGGAGATTTCAGACTAACAGCAGTGTTCATGAACACACTACTAGAAACACGAATGATTTATATAGACCAGTAAATTCATTAAAACTCTCCCAGAATGGCGCTTATTACTCTGCAATAGAGATATAAAATAAGCTTTCAAAAACATTAAATTAAAAATACATATTTTAAAAAATCTTTCAAATTATTTCTCAAGGAATTTTTAATGACAACTTCTACAATCTGGATGAATATTTCCAGTTTGAATAAGTTTACAGCATACCGTACTATAATCATTATATGCTTGTATTTTGCAATCTAACATGTTCTCGGCTTATATCCTTGAGTTCCGCTCAACACAGGATCTACAGAACGAGATATGAATGAAATATGAAGATCGCACAATGTGCAAAAGTGGGTTATTTTGTACAGAATGATGTTAGGGACTCTTGTCTCTTGTCACATGACATCACGTGGTATCTCTCACATACTTTCCCGCATCTTTTGCATACACATAATGGTCCCGGCTCATGATAACTGACGTTTGTACATATCAGGTGGTGAAAACCATGCACTGCGTATCTCGTCATTATATGCCTCAGCTCGTAGTTACTCTGCATCCATTCTTGGGTAGTCATAGCATCCGTACCGTAGAAATCGGGCCATATCGCGTCCCTCTTCTGTAACATCTCCTGTAGCAGCCCTTCATATGCTCTTGTATTTGGAAGAAGTCTACCTAATCGTAGTTCCTCTATGTAAAAATTCTCTCTGGTAAGCATATACACCAGGCGGTTTGGTGTGAATTTTGAAAGGCATAACACTTTCTTTAGATAAGTTGTTTTGACTTTCTCAAGTTCTTGCAGTTGTTTCTTTGTCATATGTGTCCATATGTTTTCCAGACCGTGCGTGGCAATCGGTGAGATCTTTATATGAAACAATTTTATGGCGGTGTCGAGCGATATTTTGCTGAGCTGTTTTATGTCATGCATTGCTTTCACTGCTGCTGACACTCTTTCTCGAATGTGCATTGAGAATATATTTCCGGTTGTTTGGAACACCATACCTAAATACTTGAAATGGGCCACTGTTGTTAACTCCCTTTGTCTATGATGAAAGACGTCTTGTTTTCCGCCTCGTCTGAATGTCATGGAGACAGTTTTGTTTTCATTCACCTTCAGTTTGTTTCTCTCGGCCCAATCGACAAGGCAGTCATATGCCCTCTGGAGATTTTCCTTTGATGTTGACGTCATTACCATATCGTCAGCGTAGACAAAGGTTTTAACATTCTCCATTTTCACTGCCTTTACAACATCTGCTGTTGCTAGTATAAAAAGTAACGGGCTTAGGGGGTCTCCCTGTAGATGTAGATATCTCGTTCTGTAAATCCTATGTTGAGTGAGGCTCAAGGATATAGAACACGTCAGATCAGAATAAACATGCATGTTATATCAACAATATACAAAACTGTAAGCTGAAAAACTTATGCAAGCTGGAAATAT